>MU006290.1:500079-1100079 GCA_010093695.1 Plenodomus tracheiphilus IPT5 | reverse complement strand
CGAGAGCTTGCCCTACAGGTTGTGAGAATAGATTCGACGAGCGCGATGCGTTCAACATACTCGGGGACCTAGTGGTATTGTCAGTATGCGTCTTGTACGACCCCTTCTGCGAATTCGCACTCACCCTCAACAACAACGTTCCTGGTCTTGATGGAGACCTTGACCCCCTCGGGGATCTCGAGCAATTCCTCGGAGTGGCTGTTGCGCAATTGTTAGCCCATGTCCAAGCCATCTAACGATTTCGATATGTGCGGTCGTGTGCGTTTGGACTAAATTTCGAGAGTCGAATTGGGAGCGGTGTTGATGTGCGATATAGCGACTCGGATGTCGTGACTGGGAGATAGACGTACATGTACTTCATCTTGAGGGTTGCTGTGGGTTAACGGTGTCGACTGAGGTGGGTGTTGAATTTGCGAATGGTGTGGCCCAACTGTGCGGCGGGCGGAAAATCCATAGCCGAGAAGTTTGCACTCTAACCGCTTTCGGACATGCTAGCTTGGATCGTTCTCAGCCACCTCCCCATCACAATCACGAACCCAAGAACAACGATGTGCACATTGTGACTAAGTAATCCTCCTCAATGCGAATTTGGAAGCCTGTCTCAATAATTTCCTAGTTATGATATTGAGCCCATCACTTGCATCCGCAAGAGCCCCGTTGGGTCTTGCAATTTTCTACTCCCGTTGCAGGGCACCGTGTAAAGCACTATCAATGACCATTTCATCAGGTGAAAAGGTATTTCTCTAACACTGGTATGCGTACGCGCACACCCTAACACAGTTTGTTTTCGGCCCAATAAGCTGTTCAAATCAGAGTCAACCCGACATCCACCAGTATTCTCGTCTATAGATGATGCATCATTCTACAAGCTTTGCCTTCCAAGTAAGCTATTGGGCAACAATGCTGTCGTTATAACGCAGCCCAAGGTCACGCTCCCAGCAAGATACAATACGCTGTTAATGTCCCTCTCCCCCGATTCACCGCCGGCGTACAGGTGTTGAGCAATTAACGGGCTGATAATTCCGAACAGCCTGCCCCAGAAGCTCGCAATGCCACATGCTGTTCCTCTGATAGGTGCTGGGAAGGCTTCTGGTGTCCACCCATACAAAACAGAATTGAACATGGATTGGAAGAAATACTCCATGATGTTGAGTCCGGTGTTGGAAGCTGCAGAGTTCACGCTGCTAAAAAGAAAAATGGAAACGGCCATCAGTGCGGAAGAGAACACCATCGTCCACTTCCGGCCTATGCTTGGGGCTCGATACGCGAGCGTTCCTAGGAGCACACCGAAAACACCTGGCGTATAGATGTAAATGTACGAGCGATAAGTGTAGCTGAGAGAGAGGTCGAGAGCACCATTCTTCAGCGCCAGAATCTGTGGCAGGTAGGAGCCTGTGGTTCTGCGTTAGTATGTGCAACAACTTGAAAATAGGACTGTAAACACTTACCGGCAACAGTAAATCCCCAGTAATCGCAGATGTAAGTCAGCCAGACCAGTAGGGTTAGCCTTGTCATCTGGTAATTCGAGAACAAAATCTTGAATCTATCTCCTTCCAATTTGAACTTGTCGACCCATGTAGAATCAAGCTGGATGTCAGCACTTGCTAGCGTAGGCTTGCGGCTCTGAGCAAGATCAAACTCACGCTCTAACCCCTCGAATTCGTTCGAGGATAACTCGCAAGTGCGGCCGTTGTACATAGCTATGTTGTGTAACACCTCCACTGCTTTAGCATCTCTACCACGATACACTAGAAACTTTGGGGACTCCTGGAATCGGAAAATAACGGAGCGCAGGAGAAACGCAGCTAGTGTAACTCCGCCAAGAGTGAATAGCAGGTAGCGCCAACCCATGTTGTCTGCGGCTCTGCAGCAAGCCCCTCCAGTAACAGCTTTACTGCATGCTGGCAGTGGGTTCTTTTCTGAGAAGTTCGGACTGCAGGAGTACTTCGGGATGAATCCGTATGCAATGATGCTACAGATCACTACGCCCAGAGGTTGGAAGATGGAAAGCAGAGGCAAAAGGTAGCGTTTGCTCTGCGGTGTAAACTCCAGGGTTATCATGGTGTCTTGGGGAATATTGCCGCCTATTCCGAATCCAGTCAGGGCCGTGAGAATGAGAACAGAGCCGTAGGTGCTCGGCACGGCAATGAAGGTACCGAATGCGCATGCAACCAATACTGTCATATTGAACACCCACTGTCGTCCAATGATGTCGACCAAAAGGCCCCAAACAAGCGCGCCCGCAGTCAATCCAATGGAGAATGCTGTCGACAGCTTGCCCGTTTGGTCAGGACCGAAACCCATCTCCTGCTGCATAGGAGATAGGACGAGACCAAAGGCTTGCGCCCACATCAGATCAATCAAGTAACCAAGTCCACATAAGGCCCAGATGGACCACTGGTATCGACCCATTCCCATGTTATCAATCTCCCGGTCTGTAAAGGACGTTGTTCAATCAGTGATATTCCGCAGCATGATCAAAACACGTACTGATTAGCAGACATTTCTTCTCGTATAGTGAGAGTCCGTCATCGCATAGCTGTTCGGCCAGGGATCGTGTGTTCTCCTTATCACCATCGTTCTCCGTCGCAATGCCACGGGCACCTAGGCGCGTGGTAGTGGTAGAACTGTCGACATTGAAGGAGGATGACGAAGCGTAGTTGTCCTCTAGATGTAACAGCGGTTCGGCTTCGTTGGCGTCCACAGAACGGTTCGCCATGGTATGTATGACGCTTCGAATGATGGAATCAACTGAACGCCATGAAGAATTGCTTCTCTCAAGTCTACCCCTCTCTGTGCGGCACAAAAAGCGCTGGGGGAGACCTACATGGTGCACGTCACCCGTCAGATTGCGGGAGGACTAGCATACGTTTCGGCAGTAGCTAAGCGATACCGATAAGCATTTGCACCACTCAAAACAAAGGGCTAAGGCAGTCAGAGATCCGCATGCGTGATTTCCATGCGAAAGCTGTTGTCAGGAAGGCGCTGAGATTGCCATGTGGTAGACGATAGGTTGTCAGTGTTTGCTGTCTATAAGCGATCTCGGAAGATGCGAGCGATAGAGCCAACTTCACAAGTGGTCCAGGGTCTAAGTGAGTCTCTTTGCAGTTCCATACGAGCCGAGCTGATTTTACGAAGGCCCGGTGTGCCGCGATGTTGAGCTTCGGACGGAGGGGATGAGGGATGTCTGAGGGCGGCTGAGGGGATGCGAAGGGCATGTACTAATCCTCTAGGCTCTCTTTCCAGACTTGCGGTGTTCTCAAAGCAGCAACCGATATGACCATGGTGCGTGTGCGTAAAGCTGCGGAGTTGGCTGGTGTCCTCGGACGACACCTGCCACGTTGAAGTAGCACCGCACGTGCTCTTTCTATCTGCCAAGAACCGGAGCGGCAGAACTGGGCGCCGAGTACTGGAACTTTTTTTCTGGTGCATACCAGGCTTGCTGTTGCGCGAAAAGTGTACAACCAATTAATTATCATACAATGGCTCCTCGTAGAAAACGTCAGCGTCTCTCTCTCGATGGTGCAGAGGCCGTCACTGCCGCCGCGCCTACCGCTACTGAGCCCGGAAACACTTCAACTTCTGCTCTCGCTACCACCACTACAGCCAAGCCTAAAGAAGCTGCACGCAGGCAACTCTTCGTTCGTGGGCTCGCGCTCACTGTGACGACCGAGGATCTCACGAATCACTTCTCTGAATCATACCCGATCAAGAATGCGCTGGTAGTTCTGGACAAGGAGACCAGGGAGTCAAAAGGATATGGGTTCGTCACATTCGCCGACGTCGAAGACGCGCAGCGAGCCAAGGAGGAGTTGAACAACTCTGAGCTCAAGGGGAAGAAAATAAAGGTCGACGTTGCTGAGGCACGACAGCGCGAGGGCGAAGAGAAGCGACCCAAGGCAGGCGACCGTGCCAAAGCCGAGCGCGCACAACAGATCAAGGAGGCGCAAACACCAAAGTTGATCATTCGAAATCTACCGTGGACTATAAAGACGCCAGAAGATCTTCAAAAGCTGTTCCGGAGTTACGGCAAGGTCAATTTCGTCAATTTGCCGAAGAAGCCAAACGGCGAACTGAGGGGGTTTGGCTTCGTATCATTGCGTGGACGCAAGAATGCGGAAAAGGCAATCCGTGAGTTGAATGGGAAAGAGGTCGACGACAGGCCAATTGCTGTCGATTGGGCCGTCGATCGAGATACATGGCAGGGCTTGCAGAAGACTGAGCAGGAGGGTGACGAAGCACAGCCAGGTGCCGATAAAGAAGATGAGGATATGGAGGACGCCGAGAGCTCAGTCGTGAGCGATGGCGATGTCGATTCCGAAGCCGACGATAGCGAGGACGAGGACATGGAAGGCAGCAACACTGACTATGAAGACATCTCAGAGGATGATGAGGACGGAGGTGTTGATTTGGACGAGGAGGACGATAAACCTAAGCGGGAGGAATACACTATCTTCATTCGCAATCTACCTTTCACAGTGGACGATGACCGTCTGAAGGAGCACTTCCAACAATTCGGTGGCGTACGGTTCGCGCGAGTTGTCGTCGACCGGGAGACAGAGCGACCAAAGGGCACCGGTTTTGTCTCCTTTTTCACTGAAGAGGATATGATTAACTGCCTGAAGGGCGTTCCCCGAGTTAAGCTTCAAAAGCGGAACCTCGATAAGAAGGACGGATCCACGATCACAGTTACACATTCAGTCCTCGAAGATGCAGAGGCCGATCCAACAGGCAGATATACAATCGATGGCCGTATCCTGCAACTCAGTCGCGCTGTCGACAAGAATGAGGCAACGCGTTTGACTACCGAGGGTGCGGCGCAACGCTTCAATCGCGACAAGGACAAGCGTCGCCTATATCTCCTTTCCGAAGGTACCATCGCTTCCAACTCACCTCTCTACCAGCAACTCTCGCCGTCTGAGATCAAGATGCGCGAAGAGAGCGCGACGATGCGCCGCAAACAGATTCAAGAGAACCCCTCCCTTCACTTGTCTCTGACACGATTGTCAATTCGCAACATTCCCCGCAGTATCACTTCAAAAGATCTCAAGCAACTTGCGCGTAGTGCTGTTGTTGGCTTCGCTGCCGACGTCAAATCCGGCAAACGTAACAAGTTAAACAGAGAAGAGACTATTCGCGGTGGACAGGAGATGCTCGTCGCCGAGAAGATGCGTAAGAAGAAGGGCAAGGGTATTGTCAAGCAGGCCAAGGTCGTCTTCGAGACCCCAGCCGGAAGTAAAGTCGCCGAAGATACCGGTGCTGGCAGAAGTAGAGGATATGGTTTCATCGAATACTACACCCACCGCAACGCACTCATGGCACTGCGCTGGCTTAACGGGCACGCCGTAGACTACAAGGTCAAAGGCGAGACTCCCAAATCCAAAGCCAAAGCCAAGGAAATGCTCGAAGACAAGCGCAAACGCCTCATCGTTGAGTTTGCTATCGAAAACGCAAACGTCGTGTCTCGCCGCTCTGATCGCGAAGAAAAGTCGCGCGACCCGGCCAAACCACAGGCCGAAGGCGATGCTGAGGGTGATAGTGCAACCAAAGGCAAGAAGCGGAAGCGCGACTCGAGCGCTGCATCTGTTCCTGCTATAGCTAAGGGCAAGACTGGCGGGAAGAAGGCACAGGGTGTTGATAGCACAGAGGCGGAAGATGCCGATGCAAAGGGCAAACTTGCGCAAAGGACTAGGATCATTGCAAAGAAGAGACATGCGCGGAAGGCGAAGCGGGTAGGGGGCAAGTAGAAGGTGTGATATCTACGTGTTGCATTCAGCGAGGGCGTTCATAGCCGTTGTTTAGCATGGCATAGGAAAAGTACGTCGTTGTTCCGCATTGGCTTCAGAATGGCGAAGTATGATCCAGTAAGGTCCATAATTTGTGATGAATGTTGCTTAAGGTTTCTCCCTGTTCGTACACTTGGCTGTCAGTTTATAGATTTAGACATGCTTGTTTAAAGTGCTAGATCTGATTGTCACCGGTAGATAGACAGTAAGTGGGCTCCAACAAAGAGCCAGCGAGCGTGTGAACTGCTCGTCAGAGCAGATTGATGCTTTCCAGCTAGCCAGACATTTAGAACATATTCATGAGCTATGATAGGCTCTGTGGACTTGCTACCACCCGGTGGCGCAAGTGTCTGATGCAATTGTGTGATGTGGTTGGATGATAAGCTACACGAAGAAGCGAGCCAAAGAAGATATATGGGCTAAGGAGGCCGAGACGTAGCATAAGAAGTGTAAAGTTAGATTAGCGTTAGTAGCCCTTTCGGCTCGGCCGCCGGGCGTAAATAAATTGTGTGTGTGTGTGTGATGTGGCTGGTGCACTGTGGCGTACCCCACCTACCGAGGTCAATGTCGCGACCTCTCTTTGCGTGCCAGCATTCTGAACAGCCAAATTATCATCGACATACATCAAGTCTACGCAAGCCACATATACGATGTCTGACGCTGCAGAACAACCAAAGGAGCGCTTCGCGCCAAAACAAGCGGTGACACTGAACCCACCAAAAGATGATATCATCGATCGTGAGCATCTCGCCAAATGCGATGGTATGCTCGCCCAGCCAAAAATTGACCTGCCAGAAGCTGACATCACGTGCAGGTACGAACGAAGGCTACCCTACTTTAGTAGCTATCAAAGTAGATCTTCCCAAACGGACTTGGTGAATCATACCATAGATAGAGCTGACTCTAGACCAGGGCGATGTCTTCGATGTCAGCGGTAAAGAGACGTATGCACCGGGCAAAGGATACCATGGTATGCTAACATACCCTATCTGTGATATACAGAAACGTTACTAAGCTCTGCGATCAGTTTTCGCGGGCAAGGAACCGAATCGCGCCCTTGGGCTTTCCTCTTTGAAGCCGGAAGACTGTGTATCCGATTACTCTACACTTTCCGATAAAGAGCAACAGGTCCTGAATGACTGGCATACTTTCTTCAGTAAGAGGTACAATATTGTGGGCAGATTACAGCCAGAAAGTGGCTCGAATCTTTAGTGTTGTAGCATGATCACACAGCGAGTACGGTCTCGGGGCCTTACGACAGTCGGTAATGGTCTATCTCCATTACTTATTGCATTCTCCCGTACATTTAAATGCGCGCTTCTCAGCTAGAAATACAGAGCCATTGCTAGTAGCCGAGAGTAAAGACTTCGATTTGCAAAAACTGAAATATTCACGAGCAACACATGGCCACCGCCGCCTATCTCTGGGATCCTCTTCAACTGCAATATGAACTTTGTTTATACAGTTTCCAAGACTCCCTATCATATATCTTTGCTGACAGAGTCCAGTTCACTAATGCAACTAAGCGCACACTTATTTGCCCACTGGTCTATTAACCATGAGTCCAACAAGGGACAGGACTACCTCGGCCGCAGCTAATAGGGTGGGTTCTCCGGGATTGTCGTATACTGGTGCTACCTCGACCACATCTGCACCCACAACGTTCAGACCCTCGAGCCCGTCCAGAATCGATAATAGTTCTCGAGTGCTCCATCCACCAACCTCAGACGTTCCTGTGGCTGCGGCCTCATGTCAGATTTGTTAAGTTCATGGCTTTGGTACAACTCGTAACTCACCTGGTGCAAAAGCTGGATCAAGTACGTCAATATCAACGCTGATATAGACTTTAGTATTGGACACTCTGGCTTTCAACTTCTCAATTACCCCAGCAACACCGAATCGATCGATGTCCCTGGCTTTGATAATCTCGAAACCACATCGGAGATCGTTCCGTAGATCGCCTTTAGGTCGGACCATTGGCGCCCGGATTCCAGCGTGGATTGACGAGTTGCGAATCAGACCTTCTTCATGAGCAATATGCAAGAATGTGCCATGATTGACGCCACTATTCATTGGTGAGAAAATTTCAATAGGTATTCAACGACGCAAAAGGACCTACGCATAGTGGGAAATACCTCCGCCTATCTAATGTTAACGAACGTGTTAGATTTGAATTGGAAGACTAACCCAATACCTCTGGATCCCATGTGTCCAGATGACTGTCGAAGTGGATGACGCTGATAGGACCCCAGTGTTGGTTCGTCGAGCGCAGAGCCGAAAGGGTAGTTGTATGATCTCCGCCTAGAGTAATAATCCTGGGTGTAGTACCTCTGCTCGACTTAGTCCGTCTAGAAGAAATAATCTAGCCTCAACGTTAATGCCATGGACACGAATAGGATCTGTGATTGATCTGACCTTATGAGCGCTGTCTAGTTGTTTTAATGCTGCCGTATTGTCCTTCATACATGGTCAGCAGTTGCATCTATCGCTCCAATTCGAGTCTTACCAGGAAAGTCAAAGGAACACCTCCACAGTCGACGAGTTTGGCCCAACTACGCAACACGTTGTCTCCTATTCCGGCGTACGAGATTAGTCCCTGATACACGATATATGGGAGGCTACCCAGGTCACCTTAGGGAAGTTCCTTGAAACCACAAAATCGGCAGGAGCCATACTTCACGTCTCAATGCTCCGAGAGGTCACCAGATCGCATGATCCATGTACCCGAAGCGATTTAAATGCAGGAAGGACAACAGATAGGACGTATAACATACCAGTATAAATACTCCAGCCTGCTTCAGGACTTATTCTCCGCGACCCAGTACGTATACCTTGCGGACCGAAGCGCGCTCCCGGCCGTGCCGTCACGCCCTTAGCAGGTGTCAGTATATGCGATAACGAAACAAATTGATGCAAACATCAAACCCAACAATACTGGTGCAGGTCTACTTACCGTGTCAAAAGGCGCCCCCAAGATCGCGATGTCGAAGGATTCCACACTGTGTCCATCTGGAGCCAAGCAGTGTACATATGGTAAATTGGCGTACGTCGTCAGGCCAGCGAACTTGGCTTGAGTGATATCAGGTTCGTTATATCCCTGGGGTATGATGTGTTGCGAAGAGTAACCAGATAAAGGTGGAAATGTGATTTCGCGTGCATTGACTACGATTTGGCAGAATGCTGCGCTCAATAACGAGATACGTGCCATTGCGAGTATTATAACAAAATTTGGGATTGTAAGCTCAGAGAGTAAGGCAAGAGTCTTTATACTGTTATACTTATCTTCGAGTTGTTGCTGCTATCGGTAACGTCCAGGACATAGGTCCAGTTACGAATGGGGCAGGTCCAGCCGAGCCCCTCTCTGCAACTCATGCTAGCCAGCTACTTAATCGAGAATACTTTCAATGAGCAGTGCGAGGTTCTTGTATATATCCTACAAACGCAGTATGTTAATGAGAGACTGCATTTATTCTCTACTGAAGGATACAATCATTCCAAGACTTCTAACCCCAGTGCAGTTTCCGTGCCATCCTTGGGCCCAAGATACATGATGTCATGCAAGCACTGTCTCCATTCACGAGCTTCCCCTGTGATGCGCTCGCCTTGGGATACATCCTCCAAGCGCCACCAGTACTGAACCTTCACCATTAGTCCTCCTTCCACTCCTTGATCCCATAGGTCGACGCGCATTCCAACCCACTCCTCCAATCTCGCTTTGGTATTCAGTTCTTCAGTTGTCATACTAACAGGCTGGGTGGTGAAGTCTGAACCGAATTCGAATTCGGTAGTCTTGAGGGGCCGAATTGTATACACGCCTTTTACTTCCGTTGTCTTTCTTGGTTCGCCAAGTCTGATGGGTTTAGTCGTGTTTGAAGAGATCGGTACCTTTCCCTGCTGCACATCGTGAAGGTATTCTACTATTTGGCTTCGAGAGACCGCAGCGTAGGATGGCATAGGTCTGCATATCTGGAGACAGTCTCGCGAAAAGAACAAGCCTTTCTTCCCCAAGTCAGTAGTGTGGCGGTACAGGTGATAAAGCTTTTTGATCCGAGCTACGAGCTCTGGTGAGGGCGCCTCCATTGAGGTAGAAGCTGGGGAGAAAGATGCTAATGTATATCCAGGCTGCTGAGTATGATCTGGACGTAGGTAAGAACACATTGCACTCGTGATCGGCTGAGACATGTGTAGATCATGTGAAATTTCAATAATGCCACCTACTCTGTTAAATATGTCTAGTGACGTATTTTAGCTGCTGACCATCGCCCACACTTCCACTTCGTACAACAACTGCTTCTTTGCCAAACTTGCAACGCCGACCACCGTGTCTGGCGGCCTGTGCCCGTCTCCTTCACGGTCCATAAATTTGATCCATAAATCGCCCCAACCGCGATCTACCACGTCTTTCTTATCTTGATCCGCATCGCCTGTCTCCTTAACAATGTAATGTCGTACGTGGATGATGTCTCGAGGAGTTGCTCCCGCAGCCTTCAGGCAGTTGTGTACAGCTTCGTAGGCTTCTTAGGCCTGATCTTTGATATCGATAGCAATGGTCTGATCATCGCGCAATCCGGTTTGTCCAGCGAGCGTGATAAGTTTTGAAGATGGTAAGATGGGGGTTACGCAGATTTGGGAGTATGTTGGTGGGGGCTTAGTTACGTCCGGTGGGTTGAACGCATGTGGTTTGTCTGATGCCATCTTGTTTCTGTTGTATGGTAAAGTATTAGAGGTTCTTTACAAGGCAGGGCAGGGGCCTGGACCGTGATATACTTGGGGATTATGTTTTGCGCTGACGATGAGGGGCACTTCTCGTCTGGGCTTTTCGGGGAGACTAGAGGGAGCTACCTGGACTAAAGTGCTAGTTAGGCGTAAGCGAAGGTCCTCTCTAGACAAGGCGAGCTTTATAAAGTTAATTAGTTAATTAATTATTAGCTGCAATAAGCTACAATGGAGTAAGCTTTGTCAAAGTCCTAAAACATGTTTGTGATGATACCCTTTTCTTCGGTCTAATCTCGAGAAATAGACCTAAGGTACCTGTAATGCATTTGCAGCAAATGCAGCAACAGAAAAACATAGATGCTGTTGCTCACATGGATGTGGTGCTAACTATCTCCTGAGTTTCATGCACAGCCACTGTACGAGTCTACGCTCGTCCTCATTACATTCTATCTAGGATTGACCCTTCAAGGAAGCTCTCGCACTCTCAAGATGTCCATCCAGGTCGAAGTCGTGGATAAAACTCCATCGATGCTTCAACGCATCATGCATCTTCACGGGATCCAAGCCAATACCGTCAGCAATACCGCTCAAGATTCGTCCCGTCTGGCGACTTGACTCGGCAATCCGCTGTGAGCGTGGCCGACAAACAGCATCATACGTCTTAAGAACTTGCTCGACCTCATCTGGCGATCTGATCTGCTCAAAAAGCGCGCCGAGAATAACGGCATCTTCAAGAGCAGTAGCGGCTCCACTGCCTTGCCAGGGTGTCATAGCATGTGCTGCGTCACCGGCGATACACACATGTCCTTTTACGTAGGTTGGTGCGTTGGTATGCTCGTACTGTGCAAAAACGGCTGGGCTCTCTTGGTCAAGCAAGAGCTACATATATATGTCGTCAGCAATCGTACGCACGACGCGAGAGAACAACAACTTACGTCGATCATCCCCTTGGCCACAGGTCCATCCAAACAACTCGCAAACGCTTTGTTCAGGTACTCGCGATCGATCGGTATCCGCCTGGCACCGGAAGTATCTCGATTGACCGACGTACCAATGCACTGCACCATCTTTCCGCCCATGATAGAATCATGAATAAAGATACCGCCATCACTAACCCACCCAAATTGCCGGTTCTCGTTCAAGATCGCTGCGCCTAGTTTGGCCTCAGCTTTTGGATACGGCACCATATTCATCGCTCCAGCCCAGCCCGCAGCAACGGGCTTAACAGCCTCGTGGTCCGCACCAAGAACGTGTGCACGAACTGATCCAAAGATGCCATCCGCGCCAACCAGCGCGTCAGCCTGAACCTCAGACCCATCTTCAAACTTCAACAGTAACATATCCTCCTGCTTTTCAATCTCCGCGAGCTTCTTGTTCGCATGCAATCGGTCTTTCGGGATCGGCTCCAGCAACTCATGCAGCAGCGCCGCACGATGCAATATCTTACCCGGTTTCTCTTCCGCGACATCGATTACTTTGGTGCCTGCGTGGGGTCCGGCAGCCTATGCATTCGTCAGCCTCTCTCCCTCTCCAACATTCAATAAAAAAACAAGATTAGAGAATACCAACTTACAAGCATGATCCTCGACGAATTGATCGTCACAGCACCTGCCCGCTTAAACATCTCCTCCACATCAGGTACCAGCTTACCCAGTGCTCGCTGCGCATTAATCGCCATGCCAATCGCCATTCCCTTTTCTGAGAACTCGGGCGCAGACTCGTAAACATCGACTTGGATGTGGGCCTGCTGGTATAAGGCCCGCGCAATCGCTGCGCCTGCGAGACCGCCACCCGATACAGCGATCTGGATCTTTCGTGTTTCAGCCATGGTATTGTGTAGATAAGTAACTTGGAACGGAGAGTGGGTGTAGGAAGTGCTGAGCCCCACGGATTTATAGTCAGATCAGGCGGCTTTGGGGGCTAGGGTTGGCGTTGCGGCATTTAGGGTGTTTTCGTGCGTGGGCTAGGTAGTGCAGGTGGACAGGCGGGGTTAGGAAGGATGGCTGGCTTTACCCGAACCGTGCCATGATACGGAGGGATTTGAGAGCGAGGAATTGCCTATCAGAGCTACCCGCGGATTGTAGGCAGATGGTGTCATTGAGTTATCCATCTTGTGACCATTATTTGGATCATCTTGTTGTTAGCTGATGCTTGACAGAAGTAGCTTGCTTATTCACTTTCATCATGAAACTTCAGAGATATGTACTCTCAACAGACTACCTTAAAACTATGTAAGGGTATCATTGGCAGTTTTCTCCTTCCGACTTGCCTACAGCTTAGCATACTGACAGCTGTCAGCGTTCGAAAGCTGCTCTATTTGTTATCCTTTTGCAATTTCCCTTTACCTCCAGTCTGAGGCGACACATGCTCCAAATCAGCCATACGATACCTCCCATGTTTGTATTCCTTGCTCTTGCCTCTTTCCTCCACAATATGCGAGTTCACCATCTTCAATTGCGATGAAGTCGACATGTTCTCTTCGGGCACTCTTGTGGCGGAAGTGTAGCTCCGTGCACCACCGTTGTCTGAGCGGTTCGAATTGAGCGAGATTAGACTGCGAACGCTGCGAAGGATGGTAAGGGCGTCCATCCTGCGGAAGAGCCAGTTGAGAGTTGGCAGACACACGGCGACGATAGCGAGGCCGGCCTCGAACATGCTCCAGAAGAGGAATCTGGTTACTAGGACTGGAAAAGGTCAGCTTTGAAATATATGAGAGAAGTGTTGGGACTTACTAAGACCATCCACTGTGAGATCTTTACCTGATCAGTAATTAGCATGTGATATGATTGATGGCGCCGTATCTTACAACATACTTTCGATGGCTTGTTGGACTTGGATGAAAACAATCATACGAAGAATGGAACCAAGAAGAGCACTGGTGACAATTAGCACCACGGACTATTTCAGAAGCATCCGTATTGATGACCAACCCAGCTCCTAGTACAAACACAGCAGTGACGAGCAGACGGCGCTGCACGTCCATGTGCAATGTCCAGATCTTTTGAGTGTTAGTTTGACTGTTGTTTTGTGTAATCAAGCGGCTTACCCTTGGCAATGGCAGCAACAGGATGATAACATCGAAGCCAAAGTCGGAAATTGCAAGTGCCTGATCAATCACCAAGGCGTCGCCGTTGGAACACAACATAGCCAGTTTGTAGTAAGGGCCCCAGAGAAGGTAGAACTGGGTGCCGCACATGAAGAAGAGCGCGAAGAAGAAGGCGACGATCCAAGCGACGGTGAGAACAATGAGGACGTTAATGGCCCAGTAGAGAAAGCCGCTTCGATGTACAGTGAAAATTCTGTTGTAGAATGCCAGCACGCTGATTTTGATGCAGCCCAATGCAAGAGGCTGAAGCCATAGATTGATCCATTCAACCTAAGAGAATTGTAAATGACCCACTCCGACTCCAGATAAGTCTCTTACCTTTCCCGTCATTGCCTCCTCAGGTGAGGTACTACCACGAGGAATGTCTGAGTTTGGAGGTGGGGTATGGTACCCGATGCCATGACCGTGAACACCTGGCAGACGTCAACTTTCACTTAATCTTTGCGCCCACTATACTGAGTCAGCATACCTACGATGGTCGCAACTCCCATTCCAATTGTGAAGGACTACAGAGTGTGAGATACGTAACCATGATCGTGCGCTTGTAGGAGCTAACCAGCGCGGGCAGAAGTATCCTGCTGCTGTCAGCCTTGCGAAGCAGTTCACGATGCGACCCTTTAGATACCAATCATCTAGCTTCAGTGAGCTCTTGCTGCGCTTTCTGGTGTAGAACCTCAAGGCTACAGCCAGAATCGATAGCACTGGAAGGACTACACAGATGGCGATGAGTGAGCCAGGTGACGTGTAACCGGCGGAAGGTCTCGACATCGCGACTTGATGCGGCTGAATCACCTGGGGCGAAGGAAAGCTGTCGTGGAGGAAGCTTGGAAAAGAATCAGCGACACCCACATATCGGTTCGAGGCATGGGTCATCTAATTTACCGCCACTGAACGGGTGGGAGGGGGATACGGGACGGGGCAAGCCGTGTCATGATAAGCAACACCCACGGACATGGAGCAAGCCAACCATGTGGGATGAACGCCTTCCGCTGCAGGCGATATTAATTGTAACAACAGTGCAAGGAGGGGTGCTGGGCTTACACCAACACTGCAAGGGTGCAAAGATCCTTGCTCGCTCGGGTCAGCCTGAACGAGAGTTGATTCGAGACGCGCTAGTCGTTAGTAGTGCTACTACCTAATGGATGAGTGCATGCTCACCACCTGCACCGTTTCCGAACATCGCACCTTCGATCAACTCGAATTTTTGTAGCATGCCGTGGAAACTTGCGCCGTTCGAGCAGGAGCCAAGTAAATTGTGTCGTTGGTTTACGCAGTACTGGAAAGAAGCAGTTATCAGTTGCCTGCTTGTGTTGAATCTGATCACGTGGACGCGGCCTTGGGAGAAGGCTACTAACGTGAAGATCACCAACAACTGTATGTGAGCCGAGTATCTAAGTTGTGGAAGATTGCTGAATTTTTGCAGTGGGTATCGACGAGAGTTTCACAAAAGAGTTGCTATGGCGGACATCTACTCCATACAATCCAGAAGATAAAAATGATCGAAAAGCTATCGATGATGCTTGGAATGGTATCATTCCAGATCATGGCATCGTTGCTCTTGATCGTGCCTGGGCAGAAGAGCGTGGCCTGATGAGATCAATGTATCTCCCAAGCAATCCGCAAAAGGTCATGTATGTTCTTGAAGCATATCATCAGCTGCATTGCCTCGTGAGTCGATCAAATTTCTGTGTGGATTTTGAGTTAACATTTGCCAGACAACAACACGAAAAGCATTCTTCGACCTGATGAACCACAGACCTCTGGAACGAGACATGCACCATTACGACCATTGCTTCGATGCCATGTTGCAGACAATCACTTGCACGCCTTCGACTAATCTGATGTTCACCTTCGGACACAGAGATGTCAACCAAACGCAAATGCGGCAATGTAGGAACTGGGATGCGTTGCGAGAATGGGCTACTGAGCACAGCGCGTGCGATCCCTTAGACACAGCTCGAAGAAATGACATCTTCCACCAGGATCTTTGCCACGGCCCCACAGACGGACTGGTAGTCAATTAGTTGGGTTGCTCAAGGACACCTGGCACACCTCTGGTAGAACCTTCACTTTTCGGTTTGGAGCGTTACCCGGATGGAGCCAGCACCGTTGACATATTTTCCAGCGGGCGGCTATCTCAGACCCTGTCAAATAGATTAATCTGCGACCCTATCACATTCGAAGCCGGCCCGCTGGGCCTTCACCCACCCAGGATATCTGTGCCACACTACATAATAGGCTGAGGAGATATCACGTGCACTAACCCACATTATACGCCCGATCACAAGCTTTTCTCACTTTCGTCACCACCTGGGCATCTCAACGGCCGATAATGTTCCTATGCCAGGTCATGTCAATGTCACACTGCAGGCTTTAGATCAATGCATTAACTCGGTGTGAATAGAAGCTAGGTGAGGCTAGGTGAGGCAGACACTGCGAGACCCTAGTCAAAGAGAGCATTAACGCGGACCTAAGACTTTTGCCTTGATCAGGGATCTGTCTTATAAGATCTTGATCCTTTGCGTACTTCAATCTATCGTAGATTCTCTTCATTTGCAGTCTTGAGTCAAATTCGAAATCTTCGTTGTCAAAGTTCCCATACGCTACCATGCATCTCTGCCAGATTCTCGCGATCATTCCCGCCCTAACTCTGTGCGCATACGCGCTTCCGACTGGAGATGCTTCTAGGGCACCGGCTGCTGTAGTCAAAAGCACTCTTGGTACGTATCGAAATACTACGAATCCTTAGGATTGCGAAAGCGTGACTGACAACTCATGCAGGCAAGCGTGCATGCAACGCCATCTACCGACGAGCTGCACAGGAGGACAGTGAGACGACCTATCCTCCAATAGTGATGCTCGATTGTGCCAAGTTGACGGCGGGTGACACCGCGGAGGAAGACGACGCTAGCATTCTGCCTCGCGATGTCAAAGGTTGAGGGAATGGCACCAATGAAATGCAAATCAAGCCAACGTCAAATCATATCCTAGAAGATCATGCTACTGCATGGTCGCTGGTGTGACATTCGGTGGCAAAGGTCGCTAAATTCTATACATGGAGGAGTTATTTCCGAGGTCATTTACTGCAAGCTTAGTTAGTAATACCGTCTCTATGGTAGTCTTGAATATGATATTGTTTCGGAGTCCGAAAACGTTGATCCACTTGCAAGGTAGACTTGTCAGGGGTCTTTCCGCCCGTGCCTTAGAACTGCTAGGATCATTTGAGATATGTTGCCGCTGGAGGCTGTGTGCTGAATCTTTGTCTAATTGGTGGAGCAAAAACCTCGCCTGCAAAGCCCTATCATGAACAGCGCACCTGGGATTCGAATGAGTCTTTACTCTGTAGTTGCACGGAATGCTTGCTGGATATCGTCTCCTTTTCTCGAAAACCATGCCATGACCGTGCCAGACGAACAAAGCTGGACAGAAGATAACATTCTACTATCGCCCAACGACTACCCGGACGATGCTACGAGCGAGACTGGACTATGGCCAGAAAAGACGGACATTAAGCGCTTCTCAAACCTCTCAAGGTGGCAGCGCTGGAAGCGGTATTCGATATTCGCAATCCTCTTGACCATTTCAATAGGATTGAACATTGTACTTGTTCTGCGTCAAATCGGCCTGTCAAGCTCGGCAAAATCATCTAGTACATATGATGGTGGGCACAGCCAGTACTGTAGGTTCTGATGCAACTTTCCGATGAAGAGCTGAAACTTGTTGACGATATACGGCAGCTGGACTCTCAAGAAATTTGTCTAAAGAATTAAAGTATCATTCCCCATACTGGGATAAAAATGAAACTACCGCTAGCAAACTCTGGGATCAACTTGAGATACATACCGGCTTCGTTGCTCTAGATAAGAGCTGGACCGATAGAAAAAACTTGCCTCGTGGAGACTCGTTCCCATGGGACGATTCCAAGTCTATCTATGTACTCAATGCTTTTCACATATTACATTGTCTGGTACGCGAAGCATTGCGCAATGGAATCAGAAACTCAACGAACTAATGAGAACTATAGCAAATGTTTCGCATTTCGATTGTGGAGTCGCACCACAATCGACCTCAATCCATGAGCTACAAGCATCTTCAACATTGTCTGAACGACTTGCGAGAAGATGCAATGTGTAATGCTGACGATGTCGGTAGCCGCAATTCCACAGATTGTCGTCATCATAGCTGACAATGTCTTACAGACCCCGCGCTACACTCATCCGTGGCCAGACCGTGTGACAGGAGCAGATGGTCAATTGCGGCAGTGTCGCGACTTCGAAGCGCTCTCTACCTGGGCGCGATCCAACACAGCCTGCTTCAGCTTCTTACACCGCAACGATCCATCCTGGAACAAAACTGCCCGATTCCGCCACTGTCCCCCGGACTCACCCTACTTGCCAGCGATACGCAAGACGTACGGATTTGGAGACGATTGGCTGCCCGATCTGAACATATCTCCTTCCTGGTCCCGTTCGACTAACAGCTGACACCGAGATCGACAATGCATGTTTGCGGCGCGGCAGTGTACAGTAACTTGACTGGCGCATGCATATCGATTGTACCCGACGGGGCGTAAGCTTTAGTGTACAAGATATCTACCAATAGCATTTACGTTGACTGGCCCATCCACTTACATGAGCCGCTTGCCTTGAACAGGGCAAATAGTGAAATTGTGACCTTGGCGGGCAATCTACCTGCAAATTTTGGTAGGATCAATTCTGAGTATGCGTGAATACTAACTATCATTTCCCATCATCTTTGAGCTCCCCTCAATTCCGATGCCATGATCAATCTTCAACGACGCGTTGGTCTTTGGCAACGGCCAGTAAGTCGCAACGAATCACATGCGCGCAACCCCACATGCGCATCTCGAGCTGACGCCCCACTTGGGCCGGGCGGCTGTCGATCCCGTCCTAGTGTTCACCGGTTGATGTTCAGACCGAGGCAGACTGCTAGGGTGCTGGGAACACATGGTGAGTTGGCCCATGCAGACGAGGCCACCACAATGTCTACATGTGATAGGTGACAACTATTTTTGCGCAAAGTCTTGGACTCACGAATCACGCCACACAATGACTAAAGCATCCCGATAGTCGATTTGCCAAGATGAAGGATCGATCAATGACATAGTTTTGCCGTTCGAACGACCGGGAGTTGAGTTGTGCATGACATACCTCTAGTACATGGCGAGTGAGTACTGTCGAAAACAAACACCTTCCAACATGGCTCCGTCCTATGAGGCTGTCCCAAGCGATGAGTATGCCGAGAAGAGTGAAAAGGGATATGGCTTCATATACAACTTAACAGTGATACGGCCATACATTCTCCGTGCATACTCTGTCCTGATCTCTGTGATTCTTCTTTGCGTCCTGCTGGTCAATACTTTCCCTGCCTCTCCAGCAGATCAAGAATGTCAGCGACCCGCATTCCGACGCGAATGGCGAACACTAAACGACCATGAGAAGAGAGATTACCTTCAAGCCGTGCAGTGTTTGCGAGATGTTAAATCGAGAGTTGGCACGAAATATTCGCTCTCCGAGGATTTTGCATACGTGCACGCGCAAGGAAGCGGGATAAGTATGCATGCTCCAAACTTATGTACGCTTCGAGAGATGCACATTACTGATAAGGAACTAGAAACCCACAACACTGCGCGATTCTTAGTCTGGCATAGATACTATCTCCATGTCTACGAGGAAGCGCTGAGAAATGATTGCGGATACAGCGGCAACCTGCCATACTGGGACTGGACGAAGGACTTGCGGCACATATACAATGCGCCCATATGGGGTTCAGACGATATTTCATTCGGCACAAATGGAACAGGAGACACGTCGCCGGTTCCAGGAGAGCTACGGGGGAGCTGCGTAACAGACGGCCCATTTGCAAACATGACTTTGCACTACCTTGGCCTCAAAGAACAAGAGCATTGTTTCTCGCGCGGTTTTGCTTCAGAGGATCTTCTTCACAATTTGACATCGTGGCTGCGGCCTCAGATCATTGAGAAGTTGTTGCTCATGCCGCGATACGAGGACTTTAATGGCTACTTGGAGCACCACACGCATCTTGCTATTCCTGGGATCATTCAGGGTGATCTTGTTACTTTTACGTCTCCAAATGGTATGTTCTACGCACACATTTTCGCTCAGGATGTAGCTAAAATTACATCATAGACCCCGTCTTGTTTCTGCACCACGCCCAATTAGATCGTCTTTGGTCAATATGGCAGCAATCTACCCCAAAACGCATGGTGGACTATGGAGGGCCTCTACACCGAGACGTTCCTACCTCGGAGGCTGCGGCTCATTCAAGCGATATCCTGCGTATGGATGGCCTGGCACCAGATATTTCCGTCAAAAGCATTCTGAATACTCGGAAAGGCAGACTATGTTATACGTACAACTGAGAAGCCCGAGGCCAGATAAAATGATGTTTACACTTGGCTTTAGCTAAGTCACAAAAGCATAGATGGATGGAATGGTCGAGCCTGCAATATCTCCTGATTCTCCTGGAATCGTTGTCATCCCAGCTTGTCGGCTAGCTCGAACCATTCATAGCTAAGAAACGCGCCAAGTAGTTTGAAAGTCATCTCATCGTCAGCGATGGTTCTTTCTAGCATGTCCTCTCGCGTCACAACGGAGCTGAGTATTAGCACACTCATTACTCGCATGATCCTTCGCAAAGCAAAAGTCTTACTGACATCCTCGGGGGGAGGACCAAGCCATACAAGGACCCGAGATGCCCGCTGGTATATCTCCGCCATTAGTGGAATCTGTGCGGCTTTGTCTTCATTGTGTTGCTGCGAGATGCAAACCGAATCGATCCAAAGAAGCTTGGTATCGAAGAATGATCTCCAAAAGTACAGAAATTCATTCATGGTTGAGGTTACCAATATGAATCGGGATTCTATGTTTAACGGTATATCTGGAGGTTTCGCGCGCCTAGTTTGCTTTATCGGAAGAGTAATAGTCAATCATGCGCATTGTTTGTTGTTTGGGGTCGGTCACAGTCCCACCTCTGAGTACGCGCAGAGGTTCATGCCGTGAGATAGAAAGCCGCACAGACTTACCAGGTGTATAATATAGCTTCGTAGATTAGCTTGTCATCTAGCGATGCGTGCACAAGTTCTCAAGATGGAGGCTGGAACAGCGATCGTTTCTTGAGACGTAACAATCGAATGTGTCGTGGTGAGTCGAGAGGAAAGTAATCGTAGGGTAGTAGTGCTGGCATCGGCATCTTCATCGCTTTTTCCTTCTCCCAGTGATTGAAAGTCGCTACGAATTTGTCGTGACCCGGTATTAATACATCGCGGATGTTGAAATCATTCATGTTACGTGTTGTTACAATCCAAATAACCGCCTTCGCTATGTAATACTTTCCATAGCGGGAGGGAAGAAGATACCACACAGCGACCGCGGTAGCAGCTAACATGGCCATAATTCCACGATATGCCCAGACTAAACGCCAAATGGCGGCAAATATAGAAGGACCATAGTACACCATGATCCGCAGTTCAATCACTGCCATCTCATCCAAAAAGCCGGTATCTGGTGTGTACCCCTGAACGTATCGAAATAGAGGATCAAGTAATAGCGAGAAGTGCCAGGCTCCAAGGTAGCCGTAAAGTGTAGAATGATGTCCGAGCGAAGTGAGAATGCATGCTTCTTTGGCGATACGGTGGACTGAAGCCGGGGATTCGTCGATGATTGCGGAAGGATGTATCTCAGAAACCCCACCATCTTTCAGCCGAGGGCTCCATTAAACCACGGGATAGTCATTCCAAGGCTGGCTGACAATAGTAGATCTGGGACCCCAACCTCATTCATGACAGTGAGTATGTCGCCGAGGTTCATGTCGCGATACGCCATGATGAGGTCTTCCCAGCGGAGGGAAGTTTGGATTTGTCCGAAGCAATGACCTCTCCATTCTTTAAATTCAGCTGAGACTTGCGCCTTTGCTAGCAACGGTCTGACCGGTAGCAAAGGGCCGTGCGTGGTGCATGGCGTTCACCTGATTGCCTAGCGGTTCCCGTTTCCGAGCTAGTCGACTACCGGTAAGTTAGTGCTTAGCGAAACTCGCGTCCAGATGTCAATTTTAGAGCTCGAGCTGAGGTATGAACGAAGGTCGCAGCAGCGGTCATAATCAATGTTGCAAGTTTCGAGCTCATCGTGCAGGTTATGATCGTTGTCGATGCGCTTTGGCGAGAGAGTGTGATGTATGATGGACGCTTGGAGATGGGCGAGGTTGTCCCGGTCCTTGGTGAGAGCGAGGCAGGGCTGTCGAGATTGTCAATCCTACAGTAGCGCGCAAGCGTTTTGCGGGGTAGCGACAGCTGTCAGAAAGGAGCCACCGGCGTTTCGGCATGGAGTGATACCTGATTCACGTCGAGGTTACGGGCGATGTGCAGTCATGCATGTCTTGGAGCAGTGCTGTGAATAATGGTTTGTTGATATGCTCTCTCCGTGTTTGGCACTGTTGTGCCAAGAGTCCATAACGCGCCGGCGGGCCGCTCCGCACCATCCCGCAAGCGTCGTATTAGCTGCGCGTGGACTGCCGTCCAACCCTCATTTTTAGTCATGGACCGGAGATCACTCAATGATGGCATTTTCAGATGATCAGGACATTCGACGATTTGATTAAGCGAAAGTTGTGTATTCCATGAATACCATAGGTACCGTGTAATCGAAGCCACCAACACGGAAATCCTAAGATGAAGTTCTCCGCTCGTGCCCTCCCCCCAAGTGATACGACAGATTCTAGGTACCCTACTGTCCCCATTTGGAAATCTTCTTATAAGACTTGTGCACGACGTTTGCAGAACGTCTAGCAACATTCATGCGCTTCACCACCGTGCCTTGATTCTCATCCACCTCGACACAGCCCTCAATATCCTCCGAGGAACAAAGCGGAATGAGAGTCTTGGAACTCATATCACAAAAGCTGCCGTCAGGACCAATGAAGTCAGGGCCCCAGGACGTAGCAGAGTTGCAAAGTTGTTCTGCCGGCTGGCTGGTGAAGTTGGACATGATGAGACGCTCCGTCATCCAGAGAGGACGGTCCTCGATGCCTCGTTTGCCGGGTTGGTCTACATGCAGTTTGTCAGCTATGCGGCTTTGCAATAAGGTATAGCGGGGTCAAGGCGTACCTGAGATTGGACCACTGTCTGGTCCATAAAGGGTAGGCGCGCAGGCATCGCTGTTGGCGGTATCCACTACATTCTCGCCGTAGGCGGTAACGCTGAACTTCAAAGCCGCATTCACAATGTCGTTGGAGTGATCGGCATCGATCCAAGTACACTTGGGGATGTACTGGCCGCCGCCGTCTTCGTCCTTGATCGATCCTGCGGGCTCAACGCTGTTGTACCATCTTTGTCCGCATTGCCAACCAACATCGCCGGTCCAGGCACCACCTTGCGTATCGTCAAACTGCTTGACAGTGATCCAGGCGATGCATGTCGCGTCGTTGTTGTTAGAGACACTGATGTAGCCGGCTCGTCGACCCCCAACAGACTGGTCCACCGTCTTTGTGCAAATGCCGCCTGAATCGATGCCGCAGCCGTCTGCTTGGCCTGCATAACCATTGCGAGTATCGAAAGCATATATCTTGTTGATTGAGCCACCCTAGAGTCTTGTAAGTAATTGTGTCTGTCTAGATACGTAGGTTTCATTTCACTCACGAGACTGTCACCCTCTGAGTCGAGTTCAGGCAAACCAGCTATAAGAGCACAATATTTGTTAGTGATGAGTCCTTCAGTAATGGGGTTCACACGCAGCCATCGTACCCTTGATCCTCACAGTCGCACCCTCGTCAGCCTTCTCTGCGAAATTGGATTGTAGGAACCCAATGAGAGTCAATCCAGCACTGGCAACGCCGATTGCGTCGATGAGAGACATTGCGAAGTATGTAGATGGAGTTTCTGAGTAGAGACAAGTAGTATAAAATGCAATTTTTTGAGAGTAAGGAGTCTGTCTTGTTGCAGTGTGGTGGATAGAGAAACAGGATGTTCTCTGACCTTTATATGTCACGGGTTTTTAGCCGACATACATTTAGATATGAACGACTCACTGATTCTGTGTAGAGACAGCGTGCCGCCAAGCCAATGCCAACCACCAAATCCCAAATAGTAGATTAGGCCTCTGCTTGAGTTCCTCTGCGGCCCCAGAAGGAAGGTCATTCGGGCTTTCTGATATTCGGACCTCAGTCAGCTCCATGGGAAGCCTGAAAGGGCGCAGTAGAGTATCTCAGCGTGCTAAGAGTGGGTTACACAACCAATCATCTAGATGATTCATTGCGCATCTGCCTGCCGCTCGTGCTCGGTTCTCTAAGGCATTCCAATCTTGGCACTTTTTGACTGTTGAAAACTATACTCTGTTTCGAAACCTACCCAAAGGGGGCATAGTGAAGGATTGCGGCTATATGAAATTCACAAGAAGTGAGGCCTAATGTATCAAACATGCCTGCCACAAGACGCCAATAAAGACATCGACTGTCATTTTGACATTCAAAAGGGTTGGAACTATGTCATTGGGTGGGGATTAGGCCTTCTGTTCTGTCCTTTATGAACCCTGTACTGTCCTAATCTGATTGCCAAGTTTGAGCCGCACGGAGTATACCTGGAGGCTCCAGATTCTGGCGCGGTGGGTATTGGCTAACACGGCTACACGGAAGCTTAGTGCTTAGTCTGCATTGATATTTCATCGAAGTTTCTGTGGAGTATGGCTATGTGCGATGCGTATTCCGCTTCGGTCTCCGCTCTGAACGAACGCCCGTAGGAATGTAAGACATTGGGAGTGGTATGAAGTCATCCAAAGGAGGGAAAGGAACACCAAGGCAGTTTCGATTAAGCCAAGGTAAGGTGCTCGTCAGCAGCAAGCTGAGATTTCATCGGTGAGGCATCATCAGATCCGCAGTGACATTTATATCCGTAAGGTTTCCCTAGCAAATCCAGCATAAAACACCACCTCTTTACCATTCTCACTTCGCATCTCAAGTCAAACATTGCATACCATCTGTCCCATCATCTGCTTCGCTACAACGTAAATCCTCGCCAACGTTTATCTGATATCGTCACCATGAAGCTCTCCGTCGGCCTGATTAGCGTCCTCCTTACCAGTACCTTCGCTCTCACCGTCAAACGACAGAACGATACACCTCTTTGCGAGGAGGGTGATCCAGGAAACCTTGCGCAAGGCCCATATTCGTCCAGTGAGTAATCTTAATAGTTCCTTGGCGACTTGAACAACCGAAGCTGACGTGCCATGTTACTCAGTGAGCGAATGTCTTGATGTCTGCTACATGACTGAGACATCCGGGGATAGAGTTGGCCAGATCTGTAAAGGACATTGTCGGGGAATCCCGATCATCGGTGCGGGTGCCTCGTACCTATGTGATACCAACGAGGATTAGATGTTTTAGATAAGGAGGCCAGCCACGTCTGTTGACAAGAGAACTATGAGTTGTAGAGAATGGTCTCAAATAAATGTTGTCTCATTATGGAAATCGGTGTCCCCACATTCATCTTGCTCTTGCAGCACCTCCACTAAGCCCGTACCGTGTCGCGGGTGGAGTCACGATATGATATCCTCAATTACTACCTTGGTCGCCTAGGCGGCTGATTGCCTTGAGGCTACTAACGAGTGGACAATGCAGAAGCGTGACTGAGGGCCTAAAAGCACAAGATTGTTCAAGATCGATCGATTTCACTTGTCCCTGCGGTGTTTGTCGTCTGTCGCTTTGGGTCCCCGAAGGCCCCGGCTACTTGGTTGTTTTAGTTTCGCTCGCCGGATGCGCAGTAAATTCTCGGCCATGTGTTGGAGTGATTCGACTATAGTGTTCGATAGACGTCGGGATAGGATGTTGTTTTTTGTTTAGATCCCGGCTGCGCTAACTCTGGAACTAAGCTAATACGGCTAGCGATCAGCATGGTGACACTCACTGGAGCGCAGTAGAGTAAGGCGTACCTACATGCGATGACGCCCTAAGGACCGATCAGTCCGTAGCAGCAGGATCTGGGGTTAGGCCCGCCG
Source organism: Plenodomus tracheiphilus IPT5 (assembly GCA_010093695.1). Classification (NCBI taxonomy): domain Eukaryota; kingdom Fungi; phylum Ascomycota; class Dothideomycetes; order Pleosporales; family Leptosphaeriaceae; genus Plenodomus; species Plenodomus tracheiphilus. Next base: position 1,074,448 of record MU006290.1, on the reverse strand, counting down.
CAAGAAACCCATATCCACTGAGATTCGTCGCAAGTTAGGCTGCCGCCGACTTGGCGTAAGCCTTGCCATCGTCGAGCCATGCGGCGTGTTTCGTAGACAGTGACAGTTGCAGCGACAAGCAGGACAGCAAGTATTTGCGTCCCCAAGGGCCAAGACGCAAGCCTGCCGAGTTCCGGCTGCGGGCCGCTAACGTGGTCGAAAAGACATCAGATCATCGCCTGTGCCCAGGTGAGGCTGGGGGCCTGGGGCACACGTGCGGGGTGTGGAGTCCAACACCGCCCCCCAGGGCTCCAGTACAGGTGACAGCCTTGCAAGGTCAATGCGGCGTGTAGTACTCTTGGCAGAGACTGCATGGTTTTATCATGTTTGCGCCCACCGAAGGATTTATCCTACTGTCACATAACAATTCCACAACCCGTAGCTCTTGCCACACTTTCCGGGAGCCAACATTCGCCCATATCACGCCTTCTCGATTGACACCTGTGTCTCACTCAAGTACCATACACTCATTTTCGTAACGATGCACCTTGTCCGAGCCGCCAGCACAGCAGTAACTCTATCTCTGGCGTCGCTTCCTCTACGTGTGCACGCGCAATCTGATCCCACCAAGTTCGTACCATGTCATCCGGCACATCGAGACAACGACTGACCGTTCCGCAGCCAAAATTTGACATTGCGCTTTTTCCAAAATAGTCCAGAGTCATGCGACTACAGCGAATCAACTCGTGCTCTGACCTTCACCACGTCTAGCATACCCCTTGTCAGCCATTGTTTTGACGTCGAGGAGCTCTTCGGCGGGAACGCAACGCAGGGCTTCGTGAATCAGACTGGCAATATCGCTCCCCCAAACACGGGACAAGCAGGCATATTCTGGCAACTTGAGAATGTCGACTCATATGACTCGCAAGCAAACTACTCGAGCATCTTGTACCGTCAGCACGTCACAAACCCTGGCAACGACAATCAAAAGCCCGGTAAGCACGCAGAACGCGGCGTGACGCTATATGCTGCAAAAGGCTGCAGTGATCTGGATCCTTCCGCCGACAGGGTACTTCCTTGGTATGGCTTCAACTGTTGGAGCGAAGACAAAGGTAGCTGCGGCACAACGCCATGGAATGTCGGTAGCTTCAACATGCACGCGCCTAGTGAAAATGCGGAGGGTACTTGCTGGGTGTTTGCGAAGAATGGCGATGCTGGACGTGGGTATTCGTCTTCCCAGGCTATGATGGGAGCAGTCCTTGCTGCATCGCTAGCCATTTGGCTGGCTTGAGTCGAGTAGTTCAATCATAAAACAGTCCCGACTACACAATTTGCCAAGCATAAGCTTCTTTCTCCACGAATGTTGTCCGATTTCGTCGAGACGCCCTGTGTGATGAAACAGTTCTGTAAGGATTGTGAGCGGTCGTAAGGTCAGTCTATCACGTACCCTAAGAAATCAACTCATAAACTGAACTCTCTTCAGAACATCGGTGGAATCGCATACAGGATCCAACAAGTCCAGCTTCTGAACACCTTTGTCAACACGGAGGCCTTGAACATGGCAGGCACGCCAGACCATGACAACATTCGAGCAATCATTGTCGCCAGGGAAGCATCAGAAGCAGGTAACTCTGAGCTATTCGAAGTTGCTTGCCAGGAGGTAGGAACAGAAGTGGTGAAGGTCATGACCGAAATTAACGCCACAGAGGTTGTAGCACATGGCGCGGCTGTGTGGGCACATTAACTATGATGAACTTTGAAGCGACGACGCAAAATGTTGACCGAGGATGATGGTGCTGGTAAAATATGGGGAATGCATTCCGTATCGATTACAAAGTCAAACACGCTAGTGAATGCCCCAACGCGACAACTCCAAAGTAGCTTGTCAAACACCCTGCACCCATTGGCCACCATCAAGGATCCATCCACGAGTCCAAGCCTCGATGCAACCGCAACGAATGAGCTGCCGTACCGCACGCGCCGCAAACTACGCATCATGCCACCCCCGCTGTATCACATGCGGGGATTGCGGGGAAGCTCCAGCCAGCTCCAGCTATATGTAGAGTACGGAAGCCTGTCGCGCGACCGTCAGTCTACCAGCTTTTTCCGTTGCATCCCCTCCATTTAAAACCATGAGCTGGTTCAGCAAACCAGCCAGCGAGCCCGCAACAGCTGCGCCGCCGGCCGTGCGTGTCCAGGTAGCTGACCAGCAACCCCACGACTTCTACCTACAGCCCAGTTCGGGAGCTGGCAGCAGTTCCGCAGCGAGCCGTGTGGGCACTGCTTACGTCGACAAAACGCATTCGAAAACACATGTTCATTCCGTGTCCCTTTTCGATGTTGGGATCTTGAAAGATACCCTTGTTCCATCACTTACCCTCCACTCTGGCTTGGCTGCGATTGCATATGGAGCTGGCCGCTACACACAGCGCGTCGATGCGAAAGACTGGCTTTGGTCCAGTGGGCAAGTTGCAAATGCCTGGTGGTCAGCTGTCGGACGTAGAATCGCTGCTGGATATACCGTTTCGCAAGCCTTCAGTCGCTTGTCATGGCATGAGCGCGTCATCCTGACTGGTGTGACCCTTTGGGGCGGTCGGTTATTCTATCGCGTTGCGCGACGATCGATTCAACGTGGCAAGGATGACGCAAGATACGACGAGGTCAAGAAGGAAGACAACTTTTGGAATAACGCGTTGCTCAAGGTTTTTATCCCAGAGGCGTTTTTCCAGGTTCTCATCAGTCTGCCGTTTACAGCGCCGTTCAGGCATGAAGGCGCGGTGATGATGGGCTACCACCCCTTGGTTCAGATGCTGGCTGTGGGCTTATTCTCCTCTGGTCTCGCCCTGGAATCGATTGCAGATTACCAGCTCGACCAATACAAGGCCGAGGGCGGAAAGGGCATCCTGCGAGAAGGTGTTTGGAGTTTGGTTCGCCACCCCAAGTAAGCCATCACACTACCCCCAGACGTCTGCGTTTACTCACAACAAAAAGTTACCTCGGCGACTCCCTCGTTCACATCTCTTTCATCGTGATGCTGTACGGGTCAGACATGCTCGCACCCATCGAGCTACTCGGCCCGATAGCAAACTACTATTTCCTACGTCTATACGGTGGAGACAACGAGAAGGAGCAGTCCCAAGAACGTCGATACTCTGCATCCCAGCCCGAGAAGTTTGCCGAGCTTGAAAAGTTCCGCGCAGATAAGAATGCGTTTTGGCCAAGCGTGGATGAATTGAGCAATAAGTGGTTGTGGACTGTGCTGGGTATTGGGGGGTTGGGTGTTGCGATCGAACAGACGCTGAGAACACTGCACTAGGAGCGTTGATTTTAAGGGTTAGGACTTTGGCGTTGGATTTTATCCCATTGAGAATGAATTTTATTTGTATAGCTTTAGTAATTGACGGTATTTGAAGTTTGGCTGATCCTGATATGTGCGTGAAAGAGGTCGTTGAGGATCTCTCCTTCACCATTCAATGGCAATCTCTCCTGCAGTCTACCGCGATTATGATTCAATTCATTGTCCAAAAACTTTGTCTGGGTATCCTTTCGCCTGACTTGTCGCTCGCCGGCACCTGAACTGTAATAAGCATGAGATCTGCATTTCCATTCGACAGAAGTTTGTAGAATAATTCCATCAACTCTCCCATTGATTCCGCAGTATCAGACCAGCATCCATGAGTTTGACGCAATTTGTCCCAGTATTTACTATCCAGTAAATCTCTAATGCAACGCCCCCGAGTGTTGTTTCCATGGTCATCCCACTACGCGCATCCCAACGACCCCAAGCCCGTCATCCTTGACACCGAAGCACGTGGTCGCACTCCATGCCTGGACTTCTGTAGAGCCAAAAGAAAAGAAAGAGCGACAAGAATTATCAAGAGAAAACAAAGAAAGCATGGGTTCGAGCCGAGTGGATGTAATCGACCACCCTGTAGGCCGGCAATCTACTCAAGATAATGTCCTATGCGCTTTGTCAGGGCTAGCTTTGTGAAAGTGAGAGTATACATACGAGTAGCTGAAGGGTTGGCATCAATTCAAGCGAGTTTTCTTGTTTGCAATGCAGTCTGCGACCTCGGTGGTCGATCTGCGCTTCCTTGTCGTAGTGCTGGTTTTGTTGTCATTTTGCTTTTCGCGTGTGGCGGGCTCAATCGAGCTTATCGTTTTGTCCGCTGGAAGAGTTTTGTCACATCCAACTGTATTGTGCCGAGCACTTCCGGAGCTGTGCGCGGTAATATCTTGATCGCTGTCTTGATCACTGTCTGGGTCGCTATTTTGGTTGTGCCCAGCGATTGGGTACTCTAGAGTCGTAGCTCGCATCTCAAGAGACTTCTTCTGCTGGTTTTCTTGGTGACGACGAAGGTTCTTCGCGAGGACTTCCTTCAAGACACGAACACCGGTACCAGATTGGAAATCGGCAAATGTATCCTTGTGACCAGTATACACAAAGACAAAGCCAACCAGTGCCTTCATAACATCATCCCAAGCGTACCTATCATTTGAACTCGTTGCCGTGGCAAAAGCACCCTTGCATCGAACATAGCGGAAGTTGTCTTTCCCGTTGTAGATATGTCCATTAGTTATCCTGCGAACGTAGAGCCAGGGCTTGCACGGCCCGGTCATTTCTACCCATGCAGGGCCGCAGACTTCGCCATTCTTGTTTGGCGCGTGGCCGACGTTCAAGTAATCTTTTCCGTCTACGGTTGCGAAGGTAAATGCATCGGGTTGCGGGAAGGCGGCAAGGGATTCCGGACAATCAGCCTCTAGGATGGCCAAAAGCTCATCTTTGGTGTAGCGTTTTGCACGGCCATTGTTGGATTGGGTACACTACTTCCGAAGATGAGGATTAGTCAACGTGTTACGTGGGAACAATTAAATCCCGCTGGTACTCACATGTTGTTTGATCAGCAGGTACTGCTTAAAGTGCAAGATCACAATCCTGAAAATTGGTCGAGGGTATGAGTTTTGGCAGCGGAGGTGTAAACCTGTGGTAGCTTTGACTTAGACCACGAAGGTGAAGTAAGATTTAATAAAAGCCGCTGAGGTGACATTAAGCAATGTACTTCGAGCCCGCCCCGGTGAAGGTAGTAGGGACCTGAATATCGACAATTTTGCACGTGAGAGCGCCTGGCGACGTACTGGTAGCCTTACATTGGGGTAGTCATATATGCGTAGACCAGGGCCCTTCAAGGGTGGTCCACAGTGTCTCCCATGGGTAGTCCACAGAGTCAAGTGGCAGTTCGAAGTCAAAGATTGCTCCCGAACCATGCTCGATACCGTCTGTCTCCACTTGATCGCTTCGTCCAGTATGTGCAGTCACAATATTCGTAGCGACTGGGTCAGTTGCAATACCCTGTGTTGAAACCCTTGAAATTTTGAGTGCCTCCGCCATCTTCTGTATTGGCTCTGAACATCTCTCGAGACAGAAGTCTGCCAGATCCCAGCCCTTCTCATCAGCATCTCGAAGTCTGGCGCTGAAGTCCAGTAACTTCAATACACAAAGTTTCTTTGTGTCAATGTTACCACATTCAATGGTGCATCGCAGCAATATGGTGGTAGCAGCGACTAAGAGATAAGACGTGTATGGAAGCCAGAACTCGCGCAGGTGAGTCTCGGTCAGTGATGTGATGAAGTCAATCAAATTATAAGAAGCTTCGCGCATATTGGCCAGGCGGTATTGGTGCGCCTCAACGGAGATCGATCCGGGCTCTTTCAGGGTGATCTTGTACGTCAATCGACATACCAGCATCCTTACGGATAAAAAGCAGAACCACAGGTTACTGGCACCGTTGCTAGCGATAATCGCAAAAGATCTCGATTGGAGGTAGTCGGGTAGCTCGGTTACCCAGTCGTCAAGCTCACAGTCGATTCTACGCAAACTTCTGGATAAGATCCCGAAGTCCGGTTTAAGACCATATACCGACGGGAGAACCTTACCCAAAATCGCACTGAGTTTGCAAAGCTGTATGAAAGATGCTTCGGACTTCGCCCGTGTAGGATCTGAGATATGACCTGGCAACGGCAGTGGTACATCGTAATAGTCTGGATTGATCATTGGTGGTATACCGTGGCTGATACTAGACCAGTAGTCGTGAATGAGTACACCCCACCACAGCCGTATGCGCACGCTCTTCTCATATGATGTTATTGTCCATGAGCAAGGGTTCCGATGTAAACCCAAGCTTTGCGCAAGTGTGACAATTCTACCGGTGTTCACGATGTTGCCATTGACCTGAATGACGGGGCGGCCAATGAGATCCAGCAAGGCAGAATGGATGGTCGAGATTGTAGGTGCCATGAAGTCGTCTTGAAGTGCCGCAACACTCTGGTTCCATATGAAGTGTACGTCCGGGCGCGCGTACTTGCGCAGCTTATCTGAGCATGACCAGAACTGCAATGCGTTGGCGTATATATCGCAAAGTAGAGTCGAAGAGATACTCTCTTTGTTCTTCTGCCACATTTCTTGGAAGGTGAGTTCGTCCAGGACGGGGAAACACGGATGTAAATGCTCAAAGAAGAGAGACTTGACATCTTCCACAAATGGGCTGAGAATCTGCTCTACGATCTCCCTTTGAACCTTACCTGGAACAACAGCAGAGTTGAATCCTTTCCGTTCCCGTGGTACGGTAAGGTAGACGATTGGATGGCCTCTGGCATTCGAGATATGGCTGTAGTCCTTGTTTATTGGGGCTCTGTCATTGGTGTGTGGAGCCAGATACTGTTTCAATACCGTAATGTCTTCCGCCATATGGGGAGTCATCATCAATGATGATTCGGTTAGTGGCGTTTCTGGTCCGCCGTGATATTGTACAGGTGAACCGGACCTGGTTACCGATGGAGTGGTGTCGCCATTACGTCGCCTTTTTGAGACTCTGGCAGGCCTTTTAGATCTGAAGCTGCTGAATTGAGACTGCGACTTCTCACCTGCTGTCACCATGCTCCTCGGTGGCGCTTTCTAACACGGTCTCCTGGGGTGCACGAGGTTTCTTAGTGTAGTGGCAAACTCCTTGCTGAGACCGACAGTATCGACATGGCGCCCCAGGTACGTCGAGCTCACATCTGATCTTTCTTTTCCTGCATCGATCGCAACTAGGAATGGCATGAGATCGATACGGTCGGTGTTTGTATGAATCCAAAGTCATCGGAGCAGACATTGCCACAAACTTCAAATTCAATGCGGGCTGTCGGGATTATCCGTGCGCAGTTCAGTACTACCAATAGTTGATCAGTTGGAAATACTGCAATTTGGCAAGTTTGGTGGATAATGAGAAGGAAACCGCAGTGCGGAAAACTAAATGTCCGAGTCATTGGAGAGCGCTTCCGCACTTAGCTCGACTCAGAAGCGCCGCATCAATCTCATTGGTCCAGCTCACATTTTAACCAATAAGGGATCTGTATTCGATAGGGCAACTCTTATCAGCGCGGCAAAGTTGCGGGCAACAACGCTGAACGCTACACGGCGGAAAGGCACGTACCATACACAACCTTCTTTGGTATGCCGCTCATGGTATATATAGCGTTCTGCCTTCCAAGATGCCCAGACAGCACTCCAACATCGATTCAACACTTGTGACACTGCAAATATCATCACCATGTCTCGTCCATACGATAATGCGAACTTCGAACAGCTTCAGCGTGACGCTGATGATTGCCTGTTGACGTACGGTACTGCATTTCATCCTGATATCATCACGTCGACAGATGGTATATATATGGAGACGGCCTCCGGTCACAGAATGATGGATGTAGGTCCATCCTTCGTATACCTGATGATGAGCGCACCCACTGATGCGTATAAGTTTACATCTGGCCAGATGAGCACCTTGATTGGACATGGCCATCCGGAAGTGGTTACCGTAGTCCATGAGCACGCAAAACACCTTGACCACCTTTTCAGTGGCATGATCAGCCCGCCGGTTATCAGTCTGGCCAAACGGTTAACAGGAGCTGCCCCCGCAGGTCTCGACAAAGCTTTCTTTTTGAGCACTGGTGGTGAGAGTAACGAGGCCGCCATCCGTCTTGCAAAATTCTACACTGGCAAGTTTGAGATCGTCGGACTGGCCTCTTCGTGGCATGGTATGACTGGTGCCTCGCTTGGTGCGCAATACCACGCCGGTCGCTCTGGCTATGGACCGAACATGCCAGGCAATTTGGCTTTGCCAACACCCAACTCATATCGCTCTATTTTTCGAAACGCTGACGGATCACATGACTGGAAGACTGAACTTGACTATGGCTTTGATCTTGTAGACAAACAATCGTGCGGTTCATTGGCCGCAGTCCTCGTTGAGCCAATCCTTTCCAGCGGTGGCATGCTCGAGTTGCCTCCAGGCTACCTGAAGGCCATGAAGCAGCACTGTGAGGCGAGGGGTATGCTCTTGATTGTCGACGAGGCACAAACTGCCCTGGGAAGAGCTGGAGACATGTTTGCGTTCACGCACCACCCCGAAGATGAAGGCGTCGTACCAGATATTGTTACACTGAGCAAGACTCTTGGCAACGGGCTCCCATTGAGCGCAATTCTTACGTCCAATCCAATTGCACAGCATGCGAAGGAAAACGGCTGGTTGTTCTATACGACGCACGTTAATGATCCCCTTCCCGCTGCAGTAGGCGACAAAGTTCTTGAGATTGTCATCCGCGATGACCTCTGTGCTCGTTCGAAGCGGCTAGGAATCAAGTTGCAAGCTGGTCTGAGGAAACTGCAGTCTCGATACGGCTGTATCGGTGATGTTCGCGGCCGAGGCCTGATGGCTGGCGCCGAGATCGTCGGCGATCGAGTGACGAAAGTTGGAGCGCCAGAGGTAGGTGCAGCGGTGTCGAACAAGATGGTAGAGATGGGCTTGTGGGCGCAGCTCGCAACTATGGCTTCGTTTGGTGGTGTTTTCCGAATTGCACCGCCCATCACAGTGACTGAGGAGCAGTTGGATTTGGCATTGGAGATTATGGAGGAAGCTCTCAGGACTACACCTGGAACTATGCCATTGTATACAAACGAAGAGGCGCCGTTGCCGTCCCTGCCATCGGTGGAAGCTCGACTTTGATTTCCCTAGCCACACCTCGTTATCTTATCAATACTGAGTAGTTTCATCCGTTTCTTCTGGCTTGTTTCTTGAGTTGGCCCGATCGCTTGAACTGGTGTTTCGCATGCTACATGATCCGTTCGTAGCCCATGACCAGTGTTTGCAAAAGGAGTTATATTTAAAGTCTCCAGACTGCAAGCAATAACTGTTCCTGTCAGATCTGTTCCATGTTCGAAGAATTGCAATGATCATAGTCCAGTAGCGAAAGCGCAGACGTGATGTAATTACCATAGACTGATGCCAATACATAATCACATAAGGTCTCACATTATCTCAATTATACACACCATGTCAACTGCCTCTGCAAGACCTGTGGGACCATTTGACTAGCTCCCTCCCTTGCTTAGGGATATTAGGTCAGCACTAGGTACACCATCTTTGAATGTAATTGCAGTATAAGTGCCGCGTTTAGGTCAGTCAGTGGGCGCATTGTGTTTGAGATGTTCCAGAGAACTATAATCAGGTGAAAACGATCAATCTTACCTCTGTGGTGTTGAGACTGATGTACAGAGGTAATCGACGGTTGTGCGGAAGTAGCGCCGCATCCGCTAAGCCGCATGAGGTTACATCAAGAACGTCATGATGCTACCGTCATCATCGCAACAGGGGCTATTTCATCTTACTGTCCGCTCGGCTTCGCATTGAGGCGTCTCGGACTCACCTATCTTGTCTTTGGCTACATATTCTCACCGAAATGAGACTGAGAAAGGGATGAAGCGCTCCTTTGTGGGAGAATGTCTTCGCGAATACTACTAACCCTTAATCTCATCTCACAATCCTTCGACGTGTGAATCGAGATAACATGGGCAACCTTTTCTCCTCCCCATCTGCAGATGACTGGAAAAGCGATGTTAGATACGCGATGGAGTCTGGTGCGTTTTGTGTGATCTGTGGCGGTCCATTCGACATCGAAGGAAACGTTTATGGTATCGACCCAAAAGACCCGCGCTATGATGTTAGTGTACATTATATGTAGTTTGGGCGGACTAGAAGCTAATCCTGAGATTCCAGTGGTTAAACAACTTCCGTCTTCTAGGAAATATCACAGATGTTGCCGCTTCCAAGATAGCGAGCGAGAACGCGAGGTAAGTCGGCAAGGCCTATGTCTTTATCCATACCCTGATGAACTCTAGCGCGACAAATGACTCTGCGGTCAAAGGGATGTTTCTCTCAGAAAGAGCTTGGTTCAGCATGTCTGAATCCCAATACCTCCACGTCCCTAGTCAGGACAACTTGGGCGACATCTGGTTTGACACGCCATCTTACACTAGTAATGCAGGTACCTTATTCCCTTTGCATGAAGCATGTATTTCATTAGGCTGCAAAGTCATCGAAAACCTTCGTTTGGAGCCCACAGATAGAAAGTTGGAACCTGCACTTTCTGTACTGAGCCAGCTGCTGAATGCAAGTTTCAGAACTCGTTATGCTGGCTCAGATGTGGCAGACGATACGCGTAACGATTTGTTTGACCTATGCAAATCCTCCGATGAAAAAGGACCAAGAAGCGTATTAGCGATGACTAGACTTGAGTGGTGGGGAGGCGAGTATGATGTGAGTGCCCTTTTCCCCTGCCCTCCTTGACACCTATGCTTATGCTTCACAGAGGTTCTATGCGAACCCTCTTGATGAAGTAAATACATCGCCCTTTGTCCTCACGATTTTGCAAGCTTCACCTCATATGGAGCTTGAGCAAAGTCAGACGTGGGTGTCATCGCGGAAACCCACAACTTTGGAAGGTTTTCCACCTGAGCTCGTTGACTTGATCTGTGACTACCTATCGGCACGATCGGTTGTTGCGTTGCATCGAACGTCGAAGGCGCTGGCTATGAAGACACCAATGAACAACAAGTTCTGGCGTGACAGCCTTCGCGACGGAAGCCTGCACCCGCACCTCTGGGATCTCGACACAAAGTGGATTGAGCATGGCCTTCAGCAATCACGCCCTCGCTTTCTGGACCCGACAGCTGCTTTTGACTGGAAGGGAGTTGCTCAGATACTATTCGCCGCATCGTTAGCTAACAGCGACCGTGATCCAAGGATGAAAGACCTACCGCATCATCTTTGGAATCGATGCAGGATCTGGAATATCATCAAAGAAGCGCTCGTAGATGAGGAGATGCACTAGGCCAGTGATTGTGCTTAATCAAGAATATGGATTCAGTACTTTATGGGTCTGTGACTGCAGTTATGAAGGTGTCCCAACCTACTGCCCACTGACCGTAGAAGTCAACGGTCGCACTTGTTACGAATAGGTATTCTGCGCGCTCTCGCAATGTCTTGGTCAGACTTTCCACCTTGTCTACGGGTACAGAATGCAACATATAACACGAACGCGAGCGATCATACGACGACGTTCGTAGCCACTCTTGATAATCGTCAGTCACGAATTCCGCATACGAGGTCTCCACAACGACTGTGACATCGGGACCCGGAGCTGCAAGGTCGGCATTGACAGCGGTACCAGGGTTGTGAATTGTCTACACTGTAATCAGTATCCGTTATGGCGCGATCTCGAAGTTTGAAACGTACGAGTTTGTCACCTCCAAAACCCTCCGTCATATGGACTTTGCGATCGATGTCGTCGAGATACTTTTTGGACGCTTCCGAATATAGATTCACCGTCTCATCGACAAAGATGCCCTGCATACCAAGTCCTGATCCTCCATCTGTAGTTGATCTGGATGCGTACGTCTCGATATCTTCGAATACATCGCCTATTTGCCTCTTGCAATACGTTGCCCGGACGTATCCAACCAGCGTGACGTTCTGGATCCCATTTAGCCGGCGGATCTCCCGGAGGTAGTCAGCATTTGGCCACCATGGTGCATCACCAGGTCCACTGTTTGGGTTGATTATGACTACAAATTGGAGATCTGGATACTTTGAGAGACTAAAAGGCGTTAGATATGCGCTAATGAGAGTCACCTAAGGAACATACGCTGCATAGAGGGGATCCCAAGCGCTGCTATGTGGGTAAATGTACAGAGGAAGAAGGATTCTCGATTTCGGAATAGGTGTCATGATCCGGCGTAGAGATGAACCCGTTAAAACGCAGTATGTGGCCTTTCTGAACACCCTGGGTTTGCTGACTAATTCGATGTAGCAGCATCTGATACCCGACGAGTACAAAAGCCAACGCCCATGTACCCTGCAACGGACAAGATACAAGGATGATTCGTTTCGCTCACCGATTTGTATTGCTTTCCAGCTACAGTCACCAAATCACTGCAAGCCACTCCTTCAACAGCGTTCCGTAGCCCTCATACACTTTCTCCGTCAAGTCTGTTATGTACAGCCACTCAACATCCCTCCTCACGTCATCGATGATCTTTCGCAATCCCGTCTTCCCAAGGTCCTGCGGAACAGAGTGCACCAGCATCGCCAGATCCTCCCGATTCTGCCTCAAATTGTCCAACTTTGTATTCAATTTTTTTTCTCTCGGCATGTCCACGTATGCGCCTTCAAAGATGACAGTCAAATTTGGCATTGAAGCCATTACACTTATATCTGGTACCCGCCCAGGGTTATGGACTACAAGTCCTCTGCCGCCGAAGCCGTCTGAAGCTCGTACTGTTGCGCTGATGTTTGTCAGATATGCAGCTGTATTGTTGTCATCAGTATATGGCGTATGATCGAAGAAGACTCCAGTCAGCGTCAGGTCTGAGCTGATGTCGGACCATCCTGCGTACGTTTCGATCTCTTTGCGCACTGTTGTGTTATCTACGGTACCTCCTGCTGTGTCGATATATCCTAAAGTCTGTACATTTGGGTACTTGTTCAGCGCCTTTACAACCGTGATATATTCTCCCGTTGGCCAGACTGCTGGTCCCGGACCGTCAGCGGGATTGATAACGATGGTGAAGTTTGTGTCGATATGTTTGACGATGCTGCAGGATTAGAGTCAGTATATGACTTGTAAGTTCAAAAAACGACATATCCAGAACTTACGCATCGTACAACGGCTCCCACGCCCCAGGTGCTGGATACATATAGAAAGGTATCAGAATATTGATCGGCAGCGGCTTGATCAGTCTCTGGGGCAGTATTATGCCAAGGGGTATTGCAATCGCCAGTATAACCGCGATACCAAATGTCACCATGAGTGCAATGAGACGATCCTCAACCATGCCGCATATCCTCGACTTCTTCGGCAGCGGCTCATATTGGCGTTGGTAGTGCTCACAGCCAGTAAAGACCGCCATAGATGCCTTCTCATTGTACCCATACGGTCGTACTGGTCTCGAAGGTGCAATGACGGCTCTCTTGGGGACTTCTAGTGTATCTGAACTTGTTGTGTTTTTGAGAGACGGCCGTATGGATGTTTCATATTCGCTTGGTGGTTGTGAATTCCGGGATGTGCGTTTGTTGTTTGGTGGGATGGCAAGGTTGTATGGGTTTGAGATGTTGCGTCGGGAGGTTGAGGCGCGCCATTCTCGGTTGTATGTTGAGAGGGCTTGTATGTGTGGCGTTGGGAGAGACATTGTGTCAGTATCAACTCAGCTTTGAGTGTCAAGTGGGGCGTGTTGGGGTTGATGTGGGTTTAGAGATGGGACGTATTATGGTATGCATTCCTCGGCCCTAAGGCAACATCACGATGCAACCCGGTGTATCATGGCGAGCGAATGATTTTCATCGGAAGTCAGAATTCAATATAACCCTTGTTGTTCCAGACCTCGATGCTAGGAGCTGGCCTGGAGTCGACTGAGCAGCCCAAGCGGTGATAAGGCAAATGTGCCCAGCTCAAGTTAACGGCTTACGTTTGAACGGCATAAGACCAGAGTACTGGTACATCCCTGTGATTCTAGAAAATAATAACTTTGATAATCACCATGCATCGACGATTGAGTTCGTACAAAGTCGCCTGGTTGTGAACTCATGTTGATAGTGTAAGGGTGGGGCATCGTCCGGCAGCGGCTTCCCGATTTCTGGGGAAACGCGTCCACGCCAAACTTTGTTCCCATCACACGCCCTAGAAACACCATTGCAATCGCCTTCAAATTGTACAGCTAATTTCCTACAGATACCATGCGCGAATCTTCCGTGTGCCAGTCTGTTCTTCATCAAGTACACCTTTCAGAAATGTGATCGTTAAGCGGCAGCAATCACATGTTTCCGCCCCCAACAGGCTTGGGGCCTGTGACTTGGCTGTCGCCCGCTTGTTGATGATGTGTAGAGTGCCAGAAATTTGTTCAAAAAAGCCAGTATAAGCTTCCAACAGCGCATCATGAGCTTCGGAATTAGCATCGGCGACATAATCAAGCTTGCGGAACTGGCTGGTCGCGTCTATAAGAATTGTTGGTGTCCCGCGCGTTTCGCTTGATTGTGTACTGACGCGATGCCAGGCCGCGATACCACAGGCGAGTACAAGTCGCTCACAAGCGAAGCACGCAGTCTGGCCAACCTCCTCGAGGATATCCAGGATAAATATGGTACGTCATCCTGCGGCCTCAATGTTGTATATTTCGATGAAAGACGACGAAACCCTCGTGTCGACTACCACGATGTTGCTAACATGCCTCTCTAGACAAGATACCAGAGAGCAAGCGACAACAGCTTGTGGACGCCTACGACCCATGCATCGACGTGCTCCAGGAGCTCGACAAGCTCCTCCTGCATTATAACAGCCTCGATACGAAAGCCGCGCGTACCTGGAATCGCCTGAAGTATGACCCTGAAAGATCGAAGACGCTCAGGGAGAAGCTTATTGCAAGCGTGGCGATGCTCAATACGTTCTACACATCCTTGATACACGACAGCCAAGTCCTGATACTAGAGGCTCTAGAAAGACTAGAAAGGGACTATAGAGGAGGGCATCGGGAAGAGAGCATAGCCTCCATCGAGAAAATCACCTCCGAAGAGGGCGAGGATGACGACGAAGCTTGGACTCAGATACTCCGTGACCTTGAGGATGTTGGAGTTTCCCAACAGGAAGCACTCAGTTATCGGGATGTCATCATAGATTGGTTGATCAGGGCAGTCAATGGAGGCAGGCTTCAGGAGCAGCGTCCAAAGCAGGATGTATTTTCCGGCATGTCGCAAACCCTTACACCAGCTCTAACTCCTGCGCAGGTGTGGGTTGAGCCCACATCACCGAGTTTGGACGCGCCTACAATGCCCTCTCAATCGCAAAGAGGTCATCCAGCTCCAATAGGAGCAGAGATCTCACTGCTGAGCCCACCGCTACCCAACCAGGGGAACTTACTTAGCCCTTCCATGATATCCCTCCCGCATTCTGCAACAGGAAGCATCTCACCGAGCAGCGCATCACAGTTTTCTGAGGCTGACGCTGCTTCGCTCTATGCTCCTCCGGGTTTGTCATCGGTACAGTCGCAGCATACCGAGCGTCAGCATGAGCAGACTCTTATGCCAGCGCTATATGCCACGTACAATCAAACAGGAGGATTCTTTCCGCCAGATCCGTCAGCACAAATACCGCCTCTCACAACGGTGCCATCATCAACTCTTCCATTATCTGCTGAACCACCGCAAGAACCTCCTCCGAGCTATTACCAAGAGACCGAGACTGTAACAGCAGATCTGGAGTGGACAGCGCAACAAATAGTGGGTGCCTGGGGTCGACACGACTTTCCAGCTGCGGAGAAGCTTCTTGAAGAACAACTCGCAGCTGTTGAACGTGGACAGACTGTGTCATCTGGCACGCAGCCTGATCGTCGCATTCTGAGGCACCTCATTGGAGTATGTGCTTCTTTTACGGGCAACTTTACTAAAGCCAAGCACATGTTCGAGAGTGTGTTCAATGGCATTTACCTCAATCGCGAAAGCCTTGACGATGGCGATATTGCCGCTGCTCGATGGCTTGGTGACGTCTGTCTGCATCTTCGGGAACATCACAATGCCTTGCTCGCTTATAGCGTCGCCTGTGAGGGTTCGATCGGACGTTACGGCATTGCCCGAGAACGCACACGGAGGGCTAGTGTCGAGGTGAGGCTCTTAGATCATTGGTTGTTTGCATTCGGGCGTATCGAGTACTCTTTTCATCAAAACGTCGACCCCACTGATATCTTTACATCTACACATGCTGTTGAGAAGAGCAACCTGATACACGTTGTGAAAGCACGTTTATATGAGATGAGAGATCTCGGTGGCAACTATCCAGGTCCTCCGATCACTCAGTACAAGCGCCCAACATGGACCGTTGGACTGCGACCACAAATCGACACTATGATATCCGAGGGATTCCTGTTGGCACCATTGATCTCCCTCAGTACGTGGCCTCTACCCTGGGATCCCACGTTCTCGCCCCAAGCAGCCGTCCAATTAGGCCGATTCATGAATGCCATTCAGATAGTGAAGGGCGTGACACCGCTGGTTAATCGCCCACTACCGGTCAATAGTCTGGGCAACTCGAAAGCCCTACATCACGTCACCAAGCGAAGTAGCGCGTGGCTGATTGGCGCAGTCAAGACAGGACTCCGAGAATTGGGCATCGAACATACTGAGCATGGGTACGAGGCATCAGTCGTTTGCTGCCTCAATCGCCACTCAGAAGGATTTGCTTTTTCAGAAGGGGTTGAGATCAGCTTCAGGAAACTTCAATTCCGCAATGTCCATGGAGTTATCATATCAGACATGAAATGGTCTACACGAAACGTTGGAAATGTCCGCTACGGAGTCCCTCTACCCGGTACTACTGAGTTCCGGGATATTATCAAGAGCATTTTGGAGGCAGCTGAGACTGAGGACAACAGTGTCGGCACAAGTCCGTCTTCGCCGCAGACACCACCTATCAAGAAAAGGCCTACGTATGGCTAAAGTGAAGCACTACTTTTGTGCTCTAACCTGGGAAGCCTGCGTCTGTGTTTCTTCGGCGAGGAGACGATTTCCCTTGCAGCTTATGAGTTTCACGTCCCTGGCGAATAGCCAGAGGGACAGCTGCTGTGCCACCGGGACCATGTTGGCGCGCATTGCCCACAGTCGTATCACGCTTTGAGTCAATAGATTGGATGGTAAACGGACGACACTTGACCCCTCGCCTGGGTCTCAAAGATCGAGCAGCTTATCAAACGTAAGCTTCTTCATAGGTGCAGTCGCCGGATCATTGCACCCGCTCAAGCTTTAATGCTATCATGTGCGATAATCGTCCGCCAAAAACCCGCCACCTAAAGCTGATCAGCCACCCCGCGCTTGCCATTGTCGTGGTAATCTGCGTAAGATTGTAATCACGACTCCTTTTCACAGCATCTTCGGATGCGTGCATGGTTTCGATAGCGGAAGCGAGGGAAGCACGACGGACTTGCTCCTTGGGTCCTTGCCGTTTGGCTAGTGCATAGGAAAGCCGCAGATATGATGTGGACGCTGCACTACACTTCGAAACCTCCTATCAAACTAGCTTTTGTCGACTGTTGGAATGGTCTCTGCACGCTGTGTCTGTCACGACTTGGATTCCAAGGGGGCGAGAAATGAGTCCTTCGACGCGGCGGCGGGAGCGACGAGCGGAGGCCGGACGGGTGATAAGTCATTGCATCTCTTGGCCTCAGGCCGAGATTTGCTGTAGAGGGTTGCCACGAGATGAGAGATGCAGCTCGAGCCGTGATGCAGACGGGCGTTGCAGCAGGGGCGCCCAGAATAACAAGCTTCGACGAAGCTCAAGCGCTCGAAATACCTAGCGTCCGTGAAAGGAGTGGTGATGCTTACGACGGGAAGCACCGTCTGCCTCTCGCGACCCCACCTGCAACGTTCTACAACATCGTGTTTGCGAATTTGACCAGCGCGGCGGACCAGCAGAAGGGTTTGATTAAGGCACTGTACCTGAGTTAGTTCGTCTGAGCCAGGCGCCAGAGCGGCTGAGCTTGGCGATTCCGGGGCTAGCGGCTCGCCAGACGCACCCGTAAGTGTTTCATGTTTCATCGAGGCAGCCCTACCCGCACCCTGATTGGCCGCGACACCCTCAGGCAGACTGCCTCTCCCGAGCCCAGCGTCATTTCTGAGCAACACTGGGCTGGACACCTGCGCCTTTCTGAGGATCTGGCACAGGGAAGAAAATCCTCGGCGGGGGCGGCAGAGCGGCTGCTTTGCACAGGGATGGCCCCCAAGCGTCGTGATTGCGTCGGCGCTCCGCTGCACATCAAAACCGGCGTGCCCTTCTGGAGCATCATCTGCTGCGTTCCTTACCTTGCTTGCAACTTTCACGATATAACCCAACTTCTGTCTCTCCTTCCGGGCGCTTTGCTGCCGTTGCCATTCTTTACGTCGCTAGCCGGCTCCTTCGTTCCTTTTCTGCACAGATTCAATTCCGCCCTTGAAGTCCAAGTGACTGCTCCGTTCGTGTGCCATATTACAAAACAAACACCGGTTCTACATCGACCGTCTTCGACTACCAAACTCACCCAACTAAGCCAACTACAATGAAGACCCCGGCCATTCTCCTTGCGGCCCTGGCCTCTGCGCCTGCTGCCTTGGCTCACACTGTCTTTACTGACTTTTACGTTGATGGCCAGCCTCAAGTAGGTCCAAGATCACGCATAGCATGGTTCCTGTACTAAGAGTGACTAGGGTGACGGTGTGGCCATGCGCATGAGTCCATATCCTGACACCGCTGGCAGCCCCATTGCTAGCCTGGATAGCGATGACATGGCGTGCAGTATGTTATAGCACCTGACTCATCAGACTACCACTGACATCCAGTTTCAGACGTTGGTGGAACAAAGGGAGCATCTCGTGTGCAGCCCGTCAAAGACGGTTCTCTCCTTACCTTTGAGATCCGCTCCTGGGCCAATGACCCCTCTAAGGAGCGTCTCGACCGCGGGCACAAGGGCCCTTGCGCTGTCTACCTGAAAAAAGTTGACTCCGCCGTCGACGACAAAGCTACTGGCGACGGGTGGTTCAAGCTCTTCGACCACGGCTACAACAGCGCCACCGACCGCTGGTGCACCGACGAAATCATCGACAACAACGGTCTTCTCTCTGTCAACCTACCCAAGGGCCTTGAAGGAGGTTACTACCTCGCCCGGCCCGAGATCCTGGCCCTCCATGCCGCAAACTCTGGTGACCCCCAGTTCTACACGGGCTGTGCGCAGATCTTCCTGCAGAGCAGCGGAAACCTGGTCCCTGAATCCACTGTTTCGATCCCAGGATATGTCAAGTACGGACAACCAGCCACCGACTTTGATATCTACAACACCGACAATGCAAAGTACACTGTTCCTGGCCCCGCCGTTGCTAAGCTAACCCCCCGCGGCACGCAAACCGGCAATGACGCCCAGCTTGCACAGACCGAGGGTCTCAAGCCCTCTGGCTGTCTCGTCGAAAATGCAAACTGGTGCGGCGAAGAAGTGTCCTCGTACACCACTGAGAAGGGCTGCTGGGCTTCTGCAGAAGAATGCTGGACCCAGAGCAAGAAGTGCTACGACACGTCTCCGCCAACAGGCAATGCAGGCTGTGAGCTCTGGCAGACAAAGTGCAAGGGTATCCAGACGCAATGCAGTGCTGGAAACTTCGACGGACCGCCCAACAAGGGCAAGGTGCTTACGCCACAAAAGGCTGCGATTGACGTTGGTGAGATTATGCAGACGGTGGGCGGTGGTGTCGTCGACGAGCCTTCACCCAAGACAAGTGAGAAGGCAAAGACCACATCTGCAGCCGCTGCACCAAAGCCAACGCCCAACGACACCTACAAGAACAAGCCTGCGTACAACAACAACAACAAGGCCGTCGAGCAGTCAGACAAAAAAGACGACAACAACAAGCAGGCCAGTCCCGCCCCAGCACCAGCTAAATCCTCAACCTATGACGCACCAGCCTACACCTTAACTGTGGCTCCTTCTGCAGACGGTGCGCCTGCGCCTACCCCGGCGCCCGAGTGCCCTGAGGGATGGAAGTGCGTTACCGTGACTCAAGTCGACGTTGTGACTAAGACTGTGTACGTCACTGCGGCAGATGAGGGGTATGGTGGGGAACATAAGAGGAGTGCTTTGAGGAGGAGGCGTCATGCTCATCGTGTTTAGATGTGTGTGCTCGTGTGTTTAGGAAGTAGGTGCTAAGGGGTTTGAGAAGGAAGGGGGTTTTATGTTCTGCGACGTATGTTGCGAGTCTGAAGACTCTTTTTTCTTTTCGGATGGATTTTGAGTGGAGATAGAATATGGGATTTGGGTGAATGAATTATGGTTGGTATGAATGTATGCGGTTTACCTTGTCTTGCTGGCTATGCATGAGGTTTGTACGTCTTGGTGATGACAACCTGCGCACAGGCTATCGTTCACCCTCAGCTGTCCGCACCTTGATACTGCCATCTGCCATGCCAAAGTACACGGCGACTGGTTTTTGTCCGCCGGCCACCGCGCCCCTACCTCCTTCCTTTTCTCTCAGCTCCTGCGCTTCGATTCCATTCAGCCCAGCAAAGATACCCACCTCCAACACACCCGTCAACCCCTTGATAGCCTTGCAGATATTATTCACCTCCCAAGTCCCATCACTCCCATCGCCCTTGCCCTTCCCTGCCTTGACATCCGCAACCGTCAACAGCGCAGGAAAAGCGGCATCGATAATGAAGAAATCCTGATCCGTCTTAAGGGGCCCACTCTTCTCCAACAAGGTAGTCCTCAACTTGGGCTCGGTACTGCCCAGCTCCCTCAACGCCGCCGCAACTTTGACCTGCGCCAAGGGCGCCACCTCAATCGGAATCGTAGGCCAATTCGTCAACAACCTATCCTGCCTCTTCCTATAATCCGCAACACAGACAAACTTCTTCGCACGCTCTGCTACAAGTTTTTCCTGGAATAAGCAAGCGCCCCCACCCTTTATACAATTCAGCTCTGCGTCAACTTCGTCTGCGCCGTCGAATGCGACGTCGAGCATTTGGTTGGGTGGGAGGCTGTCGAATGCAATGGGGGTGAGGCCGGCGGCGATGACGAGTTGGCGGGATTGGTAGCCTGTGGGTACGAAGAGGATGGAGGGGTTTGTGGAGAGGGATTTGATGGCTTCGACGACGTAGACGATGGTTGTGCCGGAGCCGATGCCGACGTGGGTTGCCGTGGGGTCGAAGTGGTCTTTCACGGCTTGGTGGGCTGCGGCGCGTTTTGCGGATTCGACTTGGGTGTCTGTCATTTTGGCGGTGGTGGTGGAGAGGGATTGGGTTTGGTGGTGGGTGATGTTTGAACGTGGGAAGAGAGGTGATGGTGAACGAGGGTTTTGTGGTGAGATTGAGTAGTTGTTGGTGCGAGAATTGTGTAGAGTGTGTATACAGGGTCCAGACTGGAGTGGAGCCAAGAGGGGCTGTGGACGCGTGAGATGACTGATGCTGCGAAGTCGCTGGTGTAGATTTATACGGTGGCTGCTTGACCGAGCAAGTCTGGCTGCTAGCGGCATGAACCTGTCTCCAAGGAAATATCGATACACGTTTGGGAGCGACTGTTGCGGACTGATCAATCGCCGTTGAGAATGTACGCGCTCGAGACTCGAGACGGTATCGAATAGCGCTTTCGTTGCAGTGACGCTCCGTAATGTCAGAGTTACCCCACTACTACTCTGTGGCCGGCCAACATACCCCGCGGCGCGCTTGGCGTGTGACAGCGCGTTCCGTACCTGAGCTGCCAGGGCGGTGGCAGAATCCTGGCGCTGCCCATCGTCACCAGCAAACAGCTTGCTTTCCACTCGTCGTCAGGTTCCACTTGACTTCGTTCATAATCTCACAAACATGGCGGACCTTCCTCCCCCCGTACAGGGACCGACCGCCAAAGAGAAGAAGTAAGCCATCCCACACGGGCACAGCTCTCGCCCAGGCGACTAAGACACGCAGGTACGACCGCCAACTCCGCCTCTGGGGCGCGACAGGCCAAAGCGCGCTGGAGAAGTCGCATATCCTGCTGGTCAACTCTGGGCCCGGTGTTGTTGGTGTTGAAACCCTCAAGAACCTCGTCCTCCCCGGTGTCGGCAACTTCACGATCCAAGACTCCACGATCGTCAGCGAAGCCGACTTGGGAGTCAACTTCTTCCTCGAAGACGAGCACCTGGGAGGCTATCGGGCGGAGCATACTTGTAATTGCCTCAAAGAGCTCAATCCGGATGTCGAGGGTCACTTTGTCACAGAGGTAGTGCCATCACTCTACACAAGTTGCTCTCGCTAATCTCGTCGGCAGCCCATCGAATCGTGGCTACAGAAGCCCGACGTCTTACAGCCATATACTCTCATCATCGCGGTTGCCCCCATCCGTCCTGAGCTACTCGCTCGAATCGCCGATCACGCAAGCGCTGCGCTGATTCCTCTATTCTACATCCATTCAGTCGGCTTCTACTCCCACTTCTCCGTACATCTCCCTCCAGCATTCCCCATCGTCGATACACACCCCGAATCCGAAACCACGTCAGATCTGCGAATAGTGAGGCCATGGCCAGAACTCATGCAATATGCAGAAGAGAAGACGGCTGGTCTAGACAGCATGAAGCCTGATGACCATGGGCATGTTCCTTACATCGCACTGTTGTTACATTTTCTCGAAGAGTGGAAGAAGACACATGAGGGTGAGCTACCATCAAAATATCAGGACAAATTGGAATTCAGAAAGACGGTGCAACAAGCCGCAAGGACAGATACCCCTGAAGGCGGCGAAGAGAACTTTGATGAGGCTGTGGGTGCTGTGTTGAAGCTATTGAACCCACCAGAAGTGAGCGGTTCCGTCAAGGAGATCTTCACAGCCCCCGAGTGCTTGTTGATCAGGCAAGACTCCCCGAGCTTCTGGGTTATAGCAAACGCGATAGGAATGTTCTACACAAAGTACGGTGTGCTACCAGTCCCAGGCTCAGTACCTGACATGAAGGCGCGCTCGGCCGACTACATTCAATTACAGAACGTTTACAAGTCGAAAGCACGAAAAGATTTGGCCGAGGTTGTTGAGAGTGTGCGATTTCTGGAGCGCAATGCCAATAGGAGTACCGCTATCGAGGAGAAGGATGTCGAGGCATTCTGCAAGAACGCTGCACACATTAAGCTCGTGCGTGGTCGGCCATTCCATGTGGTCCAAGCCGGGCAGAAGCTCAGCTTTGGGGATAGGGCGAAACCCATCGGTTTGTGCAGCATCATCTGTTTTTTTTAAGTAGTACTAAACCTTCGCAGCGCAAACTCTCACATTCGACGATTCTTTGGTCCCACTGTACATTGCTTTCCTAGCTTGGGATCAATATGTCGCAACGCACGATAAAGATGGCTTGGGCGGTGCTCCTGCCGTTCCGGGCGAGACTGACCAAGACACCGATGCCGAAAAACTCACTGGCATTGCATTCCGAATCTTGGCCGATTTGGTGAAGGAGGCACATGCAGACATTGAGGAAGACGAGCTTTCCAAGGTCAAGACACTGACTGGAGAGTTTGTGTCGGAGATGTAAGCCAACCTATTTGAGATGACTTAAACAGTATAGTTGACAGACAGCAGTGTTCGAGCCGGCGGAGCTGAGCTACATAACATCGGTGCCATGACTGGCGGTATGGTGTCGCAAGAGATCATCAAAGTCATTACAGAGCAGTACATCCCTGTAGACAACACATGTGTCTTCGATGGCATCAAGAGCAAGAGCATGGTCATCAAGGTGTAAGATGACTGGGATCAAAACGAAGCTGAAGAAAGAAAACCCGACATTGTGTTGAAAGTCAGAAGACAAAGAGCGATCATAGCGTGGCGTTGTTCTCATTGTAAGCGCAGGGAATGATCAGGCTGGGTGAAAAAACCTTGCCCATTTGCGCTATCACCCATTACACATGAGCCAAACGGAGATCGAACGGGCGCTGCATGTGATATAGTACCCAGTGAGAGCCAGTGCACGGTTCTACAGAAATGGCGATTTTCGTGTGAAAGTCGAACCCAATTCACTGCTTGCACATTTTAATCGTTTGAAGCGTGCTTCCCGTTCCCACAACTTACCAACTGCTGCGTGGTGCACTCAACCGTGGTCAAGCCAACCTTGCTATCAACCCGGAAATCGCCATGACAAAGCAATCCCGATTTACTCTTCAGCCCACGGGTGCCTGCCCCTCGGGGTGCTGACTCAGCTAGGAGTGGCAGCCGCCTGTCACGTGATGTTCGCGACAAGGCCGTCGCGTTCGGCGCGTCCCAGGTACCGCCCGATGCGACTTCGAATTCACCGCCATCATCTCAAACATCTTACACTCCCGCTCCGCCCGTTCCACCCCCCAAATCGCACATGGATACCTCATATGATCTACCAGACTCGACAGACTGGTTATCGACATCACTACCCGGATTCGAGCCTGTCGAGGCTGCTCTCCGCTGCGAAGTCTGCAAGGAATTCCTCACCAACCCTGTCATTACGTCCTGTTCACATACATTTTGCTCGATATGCATACGGAGGTGCATCGCGGCCGACGGAAAATGTCCAAGCTGTAAGACGGGTTGTTCGAGCGACAAGCTCACACCAAATATTGCTGTTCGAGAGGTGGTGATGCGATTCCAAGAGGCGAGACCGAAGGCGCTTGACTTGGCGCGCGCAGACAAAGAGGTCAAAGCCGGAACTCCCAGCGGGAAAAAGAGGAAATTGGACGAAACAGACATTGAGCCTGAGGACGAGCATGTGCGACACACACGGTCACGGCAGGCACGAGGCAAGAGCCGGCGCGAAGAGGCAGACAATGATGCGCCAATTGAAGTCGCAGACAGCGAGGCGGAAAGCGACGCAGACTTTGTGCCGGAGGGCATGGCAAAATGTCCAATCTGCAATAAGACGATGAAGGCGGAGCAAGTCTACAATCATCTAGACGTATGTCCAGGGCAGGATGCACCGTCGTCTCAGGGGCGGAGTACCAGATCAAAGTACGTACAGGACATGGCATCACTATTTCAAGGCACACGACTGACAGATCGCCCCTCTAGAAACAAGACGGTTTTCCCTACGGCACTTACACGACGAAAGAAAGAGTCATCGCCCCCGCCAGCCCGATTATCACAACTTAACTATGCTATGCTAAAGGAAACGGCGCTGCGTAAGAAGCTTCAGGAGATTGGCATACCGACCTGGGGAGACAAGGTCCTTTTGAAGCGGCGGCATATCGAGTGGCTCAACATCTACAATTCGAATTGCGACGCCGACGGCAGCGTACGTAAAAGCAAACGACAGCTTCTTAAGGAGTTGGACGAGTGGGAGCAGACACAAGGCGGGCGTGCAGAAACCAAGGAGAGCAAAATCATGAAGAAAGATTTTGATGGTGACGGCTACATGAAGACCCATAAGAATGAATTCGACAACCTGATCGCACGCGCACGACAAAAAGTGACTAAACCGAAGCCTGAGGCTGTAGAGGAGACTCCAGCGTCTGATATATCTCCTGCAGGTACCACACAACTACCGCCACCGCCACCGGACCACCAACCACAACTCGAGAATCCTACCTCACCCACCTCCAACCCAAACTCACAACCCAATTCCATACCAAACAACATCCCACCCCAACCACCCGCCACACCCAACCCAGTCCGCCCATACGAAAACAACGAACCAGCCCTCACCAGCATCCGCGCTCAAGTCGAAGCCGCAAACAACCCTACAAATCGCAGACCATCACTGCAAAATGATTCATCGCTGGAGAGTGCGCACGCGAGAGGTTCGAGTAAAGAGACGGGGCTGCTGAATCCGCTGGGTAGTCTTAGTAGGAAGGTGCCGATGTTTGAGGTGCCGGTTGAGGAGGGGGAGGGGCGTACTGTGCAATAGTTCGCCATGATGGATGGTGCTTTGGTGGTTGTTGAGAGGATGTGGAGGTTGGGTGGGCAGAATCAGTTGGAGAGGTTTTCGATAGATAAGCGCCGAGGATCATGGGAACGAGGGAAATGTGAATACGCTGCGAGACGTTTATTCTTTTTTGCTAGAAGAGGTTGAATCATGCATGCGGAATTGAAATCATCATGGATGGTATTGGTATTACTAGTACGGTATTGGTCGGCAATACAATGAATCTGCTACCCCTCCCCCAACTTCCCTTTGGCTAAAAAAATTATTGCTTTTTTGCTGTATACAAATGCCTAGTATATACTAACCTGTTACACAACCATACTCCAGCCTCCCCTTTCAATCACGAAATCCATGGTATACATTTGTTCCGCTATGCTAGAATGCAGTCTCTATCCTGAACTAGAGATATTTCGCACAAGGAAACCAAGACTGATGATTACCAAAGAAGAAAAGAAAAGATACGAGTGGTGGAAATATTATCATCACCACGTCACCACACGCCACATACTATGAATGCGTGTTATACCATGCTCGACCAAACTACGCTACGCTACACTACACTACACTACACTACACTGCATAAACAACATGGCTCCTTAGTTGTCTTCATTCCGCCAAGTTCCTCTGACAATATCAAAAGGCTTTGCCCCATCAACACGGAAAATAAGTACCTAGCCTTCCTTCTCCGCTTTCTCCTCGCCCTTCTCGTCACCCTTCTCCTCTGCTTCGTCTTCCTCCCCGCAATCCTCTGCACCCTTCTCACCCCCAACCCCAACCTCAGTTTCCACATCGCCCTTCGACCTAACAGCAAGGTCCACCTCCCTACTACCACTCCCTCCCTTCTTCCCCGGCTTCCCCGCCTCCTCTGGAAAAATTTCCTTGAGCAAATTAGGTTGGAACCGATTAATCCTCTTCCACGTCTCATTCCACAACTCTTCTTTTTGTGGGTTTTCGTCGGGTGGCGCGAGGTAACCGCCATTAGACAGTACGAGGAGCATGTTTTTGAGGTTTTCGGAAACGGCTTCTTCCTAGTTCGCAGGGGTTAGTACATGGAAAGGGAAGGAGGTAAATTGGGTTGGGCATGTATGGGATTGAGAAGAGGGGATGGGGATACAACGTACCAAATTATCACCCTGCCCGCTATTCATCAGTCGATCCATAATAGTGATTATCTTCAGCCATAGGTCTAAGAGTTCGTTTGTGCCGCTTAATAGTACTAGGTAGTGTAAGAAGACTTTGCTCAGCAAAGTCGCGGCGCGGACTCGTGTTTCGCTCATGCCTAGTGGATCGCTCTGGTAAACTTCTGGCTTGAGCAGTTGCGTGATGAGGGGGACGAGGACTTCGCTGAATATGGCGGTCCATTCGGCATGGTCAGGGGAGGCGAGCGAGTTGGAGAGGAGCGTGCGTTGCATGGCGGAAAAGGCTTGTTGGCGGATTTCGCGGCATGGATTGAGACATTGATGGGCGAGGGTTTTGAGGATGGGGGACCAGTAGGCTGTCCATGCTACGTGATGTTAGACTGTAGTATTCAATCTTGAGAAGTGCTTTGACGTACCTTCAGTTGTCTCGAGATGGGATTGCTCGATAAAGTGTGGCACTCTGCTTGAGAGCTGGAAGACGATTGACATTGCTTTGCTGCCTCGCACGACAATTTCGTTGCTCTCAGGCTTCTTAGCCTTGGGCCCCTTGCCGCGCTTAGCAGCTTGGTCATGCAGCTGCTCTTCTCTAGCACCGACTTGGGCAGCTGTTGCGAATTCATTGAGCAAGGCGATGGCCGCCTCGTAATTGTCTGCAGTGATGCCAGGCTGAGATGAGGTTGTGAGATCCTCGACTAGCTGGAAGACGTCTCCAGCTGCCTCAGGCACAGTTGAAAGTCTGTTGAGGATGGTCCAGAAGTCTGGCGAGCCTGCTAGTTCGCTTCGTAGTGCATTGGGACCCTTGCAGCAATCTGTAAGACCCTTAAGGATGGGCTGCGCACACTCGTGCAGCAGTGTGTCGTTGAAGCTGGAGAAGGTGTGTAAGAGAACAGGCGCCCGAATGAAATCGTAGTCCTAGGCATGTTAGCAGGGCTGAATAAATATAAAGGTATATATATACACTTACGTTACTAGCCTTAAGCAAGCTGAGCAGATAGTACACTGATCGTGCAATCACTACATTGTGATGCTTGCTAGCGTCCCGAATGACACTTGATAAAGCATCGGTAACGTCCTTCGCAAGCTCTTTTACAGTCTCATCGTCTCTTAGAGCTAAGACGGTCGCAAGTTCAAGCACAAAGACCAGACTTGGGTCGTACAGCGGGCCCTTGCCCTTCTGTCTTGGGGCGCCCGTTCGTGGACTTGCGCCTGGGATTTCTGGCTTCACAACAATGACCCGTGGTGAGCCATCCTCGGGTATGTACTCAAGTAATGACGCTAGTAAAGACCGAAGCGCCTCGACAGGTAACTGGCTAATATTGGCGAGAATATCTTCGAAGTGGCACTCCTTGACTGTATCCACAGTGCAAAGCGTGTACTCGATCTCCTGGTCCGACGGCTCTGGTGGCTCGTCATTGGCGAAGCTCGACACGTATGATGACAAGGCTGAAAAGATGCCAGTGTCGGCAGGGCGTTCTGCTCGGTCGATGATTTGTGCAGGATTCTGAAGGGGTATGGGGGGTAAAGCGAGTGTCTTTTGAAAGGATAGGAAGTAAGGGGGTATAAGCGAATTGACGAAAAGATTGACCATAATGCGAATGAGCTGTTGATATTAGTGCGCGACCATGACATAGGGTTGCAAACTTACGTGATTCCAACCATCCCGTATCGAAGCCTCATTGCTTTTGATAACTTGGAACAAAACAACCGTCGCGAGTTGAGCTCTGCCATCACGACCGAAACGTACAGCTGTCTCGCTGACCATCACACTCTTTTTGTCTGCCTGAACTTCGGTGTTGAGGGAGGTGCTTGGCGGGACATCAGGAGCTAATGTGCTAATGTACGCCAGGCACGAGATAATGCGGTCCAAAGCTTCAGTCAGGTTATACTTCGCGGCGACTTGAGCACACTGATCGAAGCCTAAAACCACCCGGGAGAAGACAGCATCGTCAGTAGCAGACATGAAGACATAGGATAGCGTTGCCACGATTGGTTTCCATGTCGCAGCAAACATGTCTGCGTCGTAGATGTTGGTGTCGCAGATGATTATATCTGGAGTCGTCTGGCATTTCACAAGTAGCTCTTTCCAGGCATGATCGTAAGCATTTCGGTCGCTGTGCTCCTCTGGCAAAATAATCTCGCGCGTCTTGATAGAATCGTACATTGCCTGAAGATACTCAGGGTCAAAGTCTTTGCCATCGTTGACACCACGGAGGTTCTTTGCAAAGTCCTCGTACTGCATACGCTTGTTGCCCTTTAAGTTGGGGTTGTGTTGATCAGTGTTCAACATGATGATTGCATATGTGAGCACGAAGATAGCATCCTTGCTGGTAATGTTCTCCGGTTGTGCTTTCTCCAGATACTGCTCAGCGAAGTCCGTGACAATACGCTCAATCAGCGCTGATTCACCAGGGAGCCGGAAAGCATGTAGAAGCTGTCGCAGTGCCTCGTCAAGTCGCAAGCCTTTGAAGTCGAACAGGTTGATGAATGCGCTGAGGATCGCCTCATTACCCTTTTTCGAGATAAATTCTCCCAGCACCTTCTTGTCAACTCTTGTAGTGCCTTTGACGAACTCGGCTATGCACTTCGGGTCTTCAGCGTCCGCGATGATACCCTGGGATGCCAAGAAGGCAATGCCGGCTTTCGGCTTCTCGTTGAACTTCGTTGCCCCTTTGATGATAATCTTCTTTCTCGCTCGTTGATCGCGAAGCGAATGGGCACTTGGAAAGCCCTCTGTTGCTGGCTCGTCATCTAGGCGGTCCGCTATTGACTGGACAAAGCCTAGTAAAGCATCCAAGCATAACGGCGGCACGTTGACCGTACTCCATGTTGCGGAATCTGGGAAGGCGTTTCTCGAGAGAAGCCCGACAATGTCCATACAGACATCGCCACGGTCAATCTCACAGTCGTAGTTCACGAAGAGCTCAGCCATAAAGGACGGTATGCGCACCAAGCCTCCCAGGTTCTCAATCATAGCTTCACGAGCATCAGGCTTCCTAGCCCCGCCCTCAAGCCCAAGCTTTTGCCGGTCCTTCACTGGGACTGGTGTCGAACGACCACTAGTGCTATTCTGTTGAGGTGCTTGCTTGATCAGACTTGGTGCTTGTGGAACACCCTCGTACAATGAAGGCTCGATGCCAGGTTCCATGGGTATTTCAACCCGTGGAAAGAGACATGCGACCAAGTATGATAAATACAGCTCCTGTTGTAGCTTGAGGACATTTCGGCATGTTGCGAGCAATGTGCCAGCGACTCGTAGCGATTCATTCAGAATAGCCATGTTGTCCGACCTAACTAATTGGAAGATGTGTCGACATAGTGTATCTTTTGCCAGGTTTGCAAGACTTGGGTGGCTTGCTATTGATGGTCCCGCAACTTCAAGTGCTACATCAACGATGCGCAGCGCCATCACGCGCATGGTATCTGTGTGTTGATGGTCGTGAGGGTCCAGTAAATCTACCAGTACACGAAACAACTCCCGTATCGATGGTAGCGAGTATGGTCTGATATCGACAGGCACTTGTGATTCGCCATCCGCTGCTGTCGCAGGAAGATCCAGTGTGCTACTGGCAGGGTTCGCCGTACTGTCGTTCTCGTACGGTCCCTTCTCCGAGTTACTCGATTGCTGAGGAGCTTCGACCTTGTGTTGCGCATAGTCGCCTTCGCCGTTGGTGGTTGGGTCCATCTTCAAGCCATCCTGGTCGTTCTCGCGATCCAGCTCTTCGTCCAGCGCATCGAGCTCCTCTGGCGACTCGACTTCAAGTGTTTTCAACCTCCGGAATATGACCTGGCACATGGAGACCATGGCGATTTCAGCCGACCGTCGAAGCAGCTCGGAGAGCCTTGCTTGGCAACACATGCTGAGGACCGTCTCCATCATCTCACAGACGCTCTCATCGCCCAGCACTTCCCCCCCAGGACCCGAGATCATGACCTCCATGAGTCTCAAGATACGCAGGAGGACAATCTCGTCGGCTGCCGAGTCACTCGCCTCGAAGCGACAGTGTGTGATGGCAGATGAGAGTTGCTGCATTGCTTCGGGAAGGCGAGGAGAGTCATGACTGATTATGCCGTATGACAGGAACTTTGTAATAGCGATGAGGGCGAGCGATGTTATCGGCGCGGAGGTAGACGAAGAGCGAATGACCTGGAGGAAGGGGTGGAGCATCGATGGGGTATCAAAAGTTCGGATATCTGATGTAGCATTAGCATAACTCGTCCGACATGTCCATTGCGACTCGTACTCTTGCAGCCCTTCAAGTCATTTCTCAGGCGCGCAAATGCAGACATCAATGGATTGTCCTGCAAGCTCTTGCCCTTCTTCCCTCGTAGTCCCCATCTGCTCGGTACGGCCTCGTCATGCTCTCCTGCGCTGATGATGCCCTGCCCTGTTCGGTCCCGCCGTTGCACAGCCGGCGTCTTGTTGGAGGAGCTGCCCAAAATGGCTGATACTGAGGAATGCGCCCAGCGGGCATGCTTTCGCATCGCCGACGTGACGGTAATGCATTCTGTGACCACAAGAGCGACTGGGTTGACTGCGACAGTAATAGGCCGGGGGGTCAAGCTGGCGATGGTGTCTTGCAGTGTCGACGCGGCATTGTCTTCGCTTCCGGCGCTCGACATGGCGAGGAATGGGGTATATTATGCGCGTATATGCGATGAGGAGTGGTGGGCGCGGAAGTGCAGTTCAATGCGGAGGGGACATGGACAGCTGTATGCTGGCTTCGGTCGGCCGTGAACAAGACACGCTCTCGCCACGGGTCTGCAGCCGGACAAGTAACGGGATAGCGATCTGTCCAGAGTCGAAGTAATGGTGTCCTTGGAAAGGTGGCGCGAAGAATGGCAGGCAACAGCTGTTGAGGCTGTCGCATTGGCCTGCCTGAACATTTGAGGTTCGGAGGTCCGACCGTTATGACACCCTGTCCCGAGCTAGCAGCAGAGGGTCTCAACTCTCACTCATGGATCCAACGAGTTTCACGTCATTTGGATATGCACCTCGATATCTGTCATAATTGGATAGCATCTTCTATTGATACAAACAAATATCACGTTTGTACCTCGGCTTCAGGCCAGCAGCTACAACGCCCATAATGCAACAGTTGTCTAATGTATACAATCCACCGAATCTTCAAACGCCTATCAATCGAGAAGAAATACGCTGCCAATGCCACCTGATAGAGACCGGCTCGGCGGTTGTGGGCTGCCATCCTCAGATAGTCCAGGGCCATAAGCGCTGGGGGTATCAAGAGGAAAGAAAGATCGTATCGGATCCGTCTGGCCGAGTCGTGACTATCGTTGCCGAGCTGTACGGCGCCATGCCTCTGGCACTTTGGAATAGGGCAAGACTCAAGATCTGGTCATCTGAGTCTGTCCCTCAACTATACTGGAGACGGCTATGACTTCTCCTCTTTCTTCTCGTTCTTCTTTGGCGGTACGCCTGGCGCTTGCTTCGGCTCCTCCTGCTTCGCGGGCTCGTTCGCCTTTCCTGCTTGCGCCTTCTCTTCATTCTTTGCCTGTTGGACCAATTCCTGAATCGTGGCCTTATCCTTCTCCCAGTCACTCTTCTTTTCATCGAAAGCCTCCTTTAGCTTGTTTTCTTTTGCCTTCTTCGCCTCCTCCTCAGCTTCTTTGGCTTTGCGCTCTTTCTCCATTTCCTCCATGTGTCGGATATCATCAACACTGGGTTCGTACAAATGCCAGATGGTATAATGCGGGAGTCCGACGACCGAAAACTTCATGCGCTTGGCCATCTAGCTTTCGTGAGTATGATGAGAATAACGTCCTGGTCGCGGTGACTTACTTTACCAAAGCCTTCCGTCTCAGCGTGCTTCTCAAAACTGAAAGCAGGAAAGTGGACGCCAGATCGGAACACTTTGGCCTTGGCCAAGATACTGACACCACCGACACCATCAATCTCCATCTCCATATCTGGGTCGCCATACGGATCCCGCAGATAAGCCAAATGCGGGCGCCAGGTGGCGTATTCTGCATAACCTTCGACAATGACAGCGTCCTCATCCAGAGTGTCTGCAAGCGCAAGTGCGGTCTCTGATTCTTGCCAGGAGTTCAAGTCGTATGGCTGCTCGCCGCCAAGCCAGTCAGGTAGGGGTCGCCAAACATCTAGAGGGGGGTTGTTAGCAGTTCTCATATACACGTGATTGGTGAATCTTACTTGGTACAATGACATCCTTGTTATGACGCATGAGATCTTCGAGAATGGTGAAAGGCGCAGTCTCCACATCGACATCTCGCCAGTACACCCAACTGTGTGTTGGTCGTAAAGCAGCACTCAGAAGCCAGTTGCGCGCCTGGGCCATTGACTTACGACGACTAGCTTGCGCTGCGAAGCCGTGTCGACTCTCAACATCCTGATTAACCTTTTGACCAAAGTCCTTTTCCATGACGGAGATTTCACCAAATTGTAGTCTTGGCTCAGGGTTGGCCTGCAATTCCTCCAGCTTCTCTGTTAGGAGAGATATCGTATTGTCCTTGGAGTCACCGACTAGGAAAGCGAGGTCGATAAGGTTATGCGGGTAGGTGAGGTTCTTCAGGTGGCTGAAGAACATGTTCAAATGCGGTGCGGCATCGCGCAACGGGGCGCAAATGAGGATGCGCTCCTCGCGCTCCCACCCCCTCGCCGTACCCTGCACATTGTTCAGATCGTAGTATCGTACCGTCTCAAGCTGCGAGTCGTCGCTGGACGTGAGGAAGCTGATAGGACCGGATCCTAGGTTCGGTCGCAGATCGGGGAAGAAGAAGAAGAGGCCTGTGAAGAAGAGCGAGGCGCCCAAAAGCAGACGTTGTATCAGTTGTCTCCGTCGTCTGAGCGCAGGCTGTGACCGCGGTTGGAATCTACAGGGGCAATTGTAGTTAGAATCATGCGTCTTGGAGTGGTGGTGGTAAAGGAGGTGGGCAGGAAACTGCGACGGGAACAGCGTGCTGAACATGGCGGCTGCCAGAGGTCGACGTACTTGTGAGGTTGAATAGAAAAGGTGCCACCTCCTTGCGAAGGATACGCCCCATTCGAGAAGGCATGGCGGTGCATCTTCCCTTTGGACGTGGAATGTAAGGGCAACATTCAGAGACGTTTTCCAGATTCGGGCCGCTCCCTTGGTCAGACCCCCGGTCACCTCAGACCCGCCAGATCACCTCGTGGCGTTGAATGAGCAAGGCGACAGTCTTGCAGCCCGTCCACAGCGCAGCAGAGCACGATTGCTGGGGGGGAGACAAGGAGCGCAGCGTGGGGAGCGACTTGGGCGGGTGCAGGCGAGGCGGTGGATGGGTCGCGCAAGGCTGCGCGGCTGGGACTCGATGATCTCAATCGCAGGGCTTGGCTTAGGATTCGTTCCGCTAAGGCCACCGTTGACGGGTGTCCAGGGCTCTTATAGCTGTCGTGGCGTTCTTGGACGCCGGAGGGCCGACTGATATTCTTTCACGCGGGGCTGACGAGATGCACAGTGGGCATGGTGAATTCTATGGACAGCTTGCAAGATTACCTGCTGAGCCCCGGGCGTGCAATGATGTGCCAAGCCTCTAACCACGACGTTTCAGACCTCAACGGGAGCAGTGATGCGCACGACTAATTTACTTGTTACCGAAGTACCAACGACGTACGCAACATTGCATCTCCGTGCCAGCGACGCGCGTTTCGTGCTGAGGTTGATCCCACTGATATTCTAAGAACGTGCCGTCTTCCTCGAGAGCTGCATGCATGTGCAAACACGAGTCGCCAATACTGACGGGTGATGCTCGTTGGTAATACAATACGAACACGAGATGAATCAGTCGAGTGCGTGGACAAGAGCATACAGGTACGGGTAAATTGGAGCAAAGCGTGTTTGCATTGAAACAAGTACTACATAACGTCGAAGCTACAATCTGAGGCGCACACCGAGCCGTTCCACACTGGCTCACCAGACATCGTCCCAAGAGACTGTCTAATCGTTAGCAGCAGTCCTGCAGACGGTATATCAACAACAGCAATTGTGACTTTGAGCTCAGACAGCCGTTTTAAATCAAGCGCCCGCCACCGGCATCCAATCGTGACAGCCCAAGACGGAGTGCCACAACCTTCAGCACGAAGACCACAATCACGTGTCGCTGAACAAGCCAGCAACACAACTCCACAACCCATCATCCCAGCCGAAACTGGTAGGGTGCGGGAGGATGACCCGGTAGCAGATTGTCATGGAATGGATAGACTAGGTTTTCTTCCTGGCGAAGTATGAAGGTGTCGATAGGCTTACCTGTTGGAGGAGACTCATGAGGCCTGAGCTGTATCATCGACATCTGCGTTGTATGTTAGCAGACTTCCTCTTGGATAATGCTTGGAAGAGGTAAACAAAATGCTTCAAAATCAGACAAAGGTAAGCGGTATAAGCTATCTTCAAGAAAATTCAGTAGCAGAACTGTATAATACGTTCATCATTGAAGTAGGCGGATTGGGAGCGAAAGACTGGGCGACGTGACTTACCAGTCGAGTTGAGCTGTGATCGTGGTACCAGCGTTAGTTCGTGGAGTCCATAGCTCTCCAGATGGCGGCCCATAGTCAGCCGTCAGCTAGGATCTGTCCACAACATGTTGGGGTTGCCATCGTTGTGGATGACACCCCTCGGTCGAGTGCACGTATCACTTGCTCCCAAAGAACATCCTTGACGGAGCGGCGGCGTCGGTCGAACTAGGCTGCAGACGAGCAGGTCTGAAGCATCGCAGTGTGCGTGTTCAGCACACCTCGAGCTGGCGCAGTACTAGAGATCATCTGAGAAAGTCAGCGAAAGGCCTAAACTTTCGATGCGGAATGCTGAAGAATCGAGAGATGGATCAGACGGTGGTGCATGTTGTTCGTTGCTCATTTAAGATCACCAGAACGGTATTCAGGGGTTATCAATCATAAAAATATGGATGTTTGTAGGAGAAGGGTGGTGTTGACATACCTTGCGCGAGAGTGTGGAGTGCAAAGGAAGCTGGAGCAACGCGCGAAGAAAATTAAGCTGAAGCTCGAACTCTTGGCGGCTTAGTCACCCTGATTATTTGCGACCTGCGACGATGAGATCACAACGCGAAACACCGCCGACTTGTACCCCACACAGACAACATGAATACCGATCGACGAAGAAATAACGCGCCGATTGGCGGTACGAGTGCGCCTGTGTTTGCGCAAACATTGCGAGATCCAGGCTACCTACAGAAGTTACGGCCAACGAGGTCAAGAGGCCCTGATGAGCTTCGCAGGATCTGTGAGTCCTGACAGTCGCTCCGTCATGATACAGGCCCCTTGGAGCGTGCAGGTGCTGCAAGATTCTTGTCTGTGGTGGCTGGAAGCCCTTGTTCTAGCCGACGGAGCGCAATGGCTTTGCATAATTCAAGCTAATACAAAGACTTAGTTCTCCAAACCGCGATCATCCCCTCAGCTTCAGGCTCTGCTTACCTCGAGATCCCTTCTTCATCGCCGTCCCCCAAATCTACACTGATATCACCAACCTCGTCCCTCAAAATCACTGCCTCAGTACAAGGCCCCAAGCCTCTTCCCCGCAGCGCGCCGTTCAGTCCCTCCCTTCTCCTCACCACCACTGTCAAGTTTGCTCCCTTTGCAACACGCCAAAGAAGAGGATATATACGCGATGCTGCAGAACGAGACCTAGGCGTACATCTTGAGACAGCCCTACGAGGTGTGATTATAGGCGAGCGATGGCCGAAGAGTGGAGTGGAAGTTGTGGTCACAATTCTCGAGGGTGACGAGGATGGCTGGTGGGGTGATTCAGAAAGCGAAGGTACCTCGAAAGGCAGCGGATGGGGGCTTCTCAACGTACTCGCGGGCTGCATAACTGTGGCCAGCGCCGCGATCACGGATGCTGGGATCGATTGTGTGGACGTAGCGTGTGGAGGCGTGGCAGCAATTGTGCGCAACCCAGGGTCACAAGGCGAGGGCGAGTTGGCTAGAATCCTCGACCCATGTCCAGCGGAGCACAAGGATATCGTTGCAGCGTGCGCTATTGGCTACCTTGCTTCAAGAGACGAGATTACGGAGATTTGGATGAAGGGTGATGTTGGTTCAGATCCTGATGCCCTAGTCGAAGGAGCTACGCATGCAGCAGTTGGTAGTCTGGCCGTTGTGAAGGAGGTTCTTTTCGAAGCATTGCAAGCGAAGTTCCAAGAGCAGGTCGAGAGCAACGAAGCGGGACTCAAGAGGAAGGTTGACGACGTGGAGATGTCTGGGTGAAGGGCAGGACGAGGTCGTGCACGCCAATTGTGCAGACCGTACGAAGAAGGAGCTCACACGTTTCGATAACGATACTTACGCGAGCGTCGTAGAGTCGAGAAGGCCCATGCTCTCGTCCACAAACTCACCACAATATAGAAGCGGCCCTAGAGCACGGGAGAGCATAAGTGGCTTTCCTTTTGGATTGGACAATGAGCTTCAAGGGCAGTGGCAGATGCACCATATACGGCAGTGCCCGTTCTAGTAGTCCTTCCAGTTCAGGCAGCACTATAAACACAGCCGGGCGCTGCCATCAGAACAGAGTCAAATGAAACGAGGAACTGCCACTCTACAGCTGAGTGACTCTGAGTTCCTGCTTCAGCAAGTCTATGTGTCTATACTTGGTGGCTTCTTGAAGGCTAGCTTCTACAGATGATGTCTAAGAAGGACCCCATGCGACTGCAAGAGCTTTTACCCTGACAGGCACACTTGAGCGAACAGAGACCAGTGCTTATACCATTATAAAGAGCCGCGATCAGCATCTAATTACATCTTATCAATGTTCCAGCGAGCTCGTGCCAAGCCGTCAGCACGGAGCTTTGCGAGTAGTGATTGGTGCGCAATTGTGAACATGGCTCCTGCCATCCCTACGCATCCTTCTGCACCTGTATACCGTCATCGCATTCCTCGAATTGGTTCCGAACAACGACACTGTCTCGGTCTTGCTATGTGCGCGCTGTGAAGCGCTGTGAAGGCAGCGTCGGATTAGTGCAACCGTATCAAAATGAGCTTGTGTGATTAGTAGGCTCGGTCCGTAAGCTTGTGGGACAATCCCACCTGGGCACTGTGCAGGCATGGCAACAGCGAAGCACCGTGAAGCTTTGCTGCTGCCATCACTAAGAACCGCCTACCGAGATTGCGGGGCGCACTTGCCATGTCAAGAAGGGAAGGTTCCCTACTCTACATACGATGGTCAAGCTGCTGCTTCCCATCCACACTGTAATCGCCAGAAAACGTTGTCTTTTGGTACAACATTCTCTTCCCACCATCCTGCACAAGTCACTCATTTTGCCATTCTGCCCTGCTCGCCACAGACAACACTGTCTGCACGCCACTCGCTCGTCAGCTCTCGGCTCGGGTATCCGACTAGCCCGTTTGCTTGTATCCGCTTCCCTGCCACTAGTCTGGTGCATTATCACGATACAGGTTCTGTCGAGGACAACAAAAGGCTTGGAGGATTCCACAGCGTGCTTATTTAGAGCCGTAGCCCTGCCGGTCTTTCCGCGGTCACATTTTTGTGACAGTCGCTCGCTATGCCATCTGTAAGTTGTTTGTACCGGAATCCCACTCAACATGGATCCTGGGCCATGTTTTCTCGGTATGTGGGGAAAGGCTAACAACGCATACCGGTACCTAGCTCACTCGCGCGCTCGCGTTCCTCCCCGCGTTGTTTGCGACTGTCGCGTATGCGGTTCATCCTGTAGAGGTCCGCGGCCAGGACTTTGTCGATTCGGTTACTGATAAGAGGCTTATGATTGTTGGTGTTGACTATCAGCCTGGTGGCCAAGGCGCATACAAACCCTCCCAAGGTGTCGATGCTCTGACAGACGCCGATGTCTGTCTGCGAGATGCTACGATCATGCAGAAGCTGGGTGTGCGTATATTCGCCACGCTGGTAATGATTGTGGAGAACTGACTATGTACAGGTCAACACCATCCGTGTTTACAATGTTGATCCCACGCTTGACCATTCGAAGTGCGCTTCCATCTTCAACGCAGCTGGGATTTATATGATCCTAGATGTCAATTCTCCCTTGCCTGGTGAGAGCATCAATCGTGAGGCGCCATGGACTTCCTACAACTCCGATTACTTGACTCGTGTTTTCGGTATCATTGAAAACTTCAAGGGCTTCCCTAACACGCTTGCTTTCTTCGCTGCAAATGAGGTCATGAACGACTTGGCTACTGCTAAGTCCAATCCTCAGTACATCAGGGCCGTTCAGCGCGATCTGAAGAACTACATCGCGAAGCATTCCGATCGTACAATCCCAGTTGGCTACTCGGCCGCAGATGTACGCGAGATCTTGCAGGATACATGGGCGTACATGCAGTGCGTCCATGAGGATGATCAGTCTTCGTCTGACTTCTTTGGTCTCAACTCGTAAGCTGAAGATTTCAATCGTGGTACATGCGGATCGTAGACTAATATCATGCTTCCATTATAGTTACAGCTGGTGCGGAGCCGATGCTACATTCCAAACGTCTGGCTACAGTGACCTGGTTGTTATGTTCAACCAGTCAGCGATTCCAGTCTTCGTAGGCTCTCCCAACGACTGCTCTGCACTCCCAAAGCTAACTTGACCTAGTACAGCGAATACGGCTGCAATCGTGTCCAACCCCGTGTCTTCAATGAAGTCGAGACCCTCTACGGTGATGAGATGACTTCCCTTAGCGGCGGTCTCGTATACGAATACAGCCAAGAAGAAGCAGACTACGGGCTCGTCACACTCAACACCAACGGCTCCGTTTCCCTCCGCCAAGACTACGACAATCTCCAGGACCAATTCAACAAGCTCGACACTCAACTCCTGCAATCCACAAACCCATCCTCGACTTCCATCAAGGCCCCCGAATGTAGCGACAGCCTCATCACCGCGGAGAATTTTAGCAAGAACTTCACGATTCCAGCTGTTTGCCCCGGATGCCAAGATCTCATCGACAATGGCATCGAGAACCCGCAGAATGGCAAGCTGGTAGAGGTTACGGAGACCAAGGTCAAGCAGGAGGTGTATGGATCGAGTGGCCAGCAGATTCAGAATCTGGAGCTGACTATCGTGCCGGACGACGGGTCTAACACGCCTGGCGGCGACGACACGAATCCAAGCTCTACAAGCGGTACTGGTACTGCGCCTCAGCCTTCTGAAACCAAGAAGGGCGCTGCCGCTCATCTTGGCGGTAGCACAGTAGCGGTCTGCGCGTGTCTGGCGCTGGCTTTGGCACTTTTGTAAGAGCCTCGGTGCCGTCCTGAGGCATGGCCAGGAGGCATGTTGTGATGCTATGTGCATTACTGGTGGATTGAAGGGACATAATGACATGATGGGTCAGGATTTTTGATTCTACTTTTATGTATATGCTTGGGACGGATATACCCTTTATATCGGAGAAGCGAGGAGCTGAGTAATCTAGAGTTGGAATCATAGTTCAGTAATGAAACACCATATTACGTGCCTACAAAACATGAAGTGTGTTTTCGTGCTCCGTAGTATCATCTAAGGACGCCCTGCACCATACGAACTCCCTTCTATGCCACCGCAAGCCGTGAGTACCTAGATACTCGGCCCCATGGCCTCCCTCATGGCCTCCACCTTCTCCTTACTCAACATCTCAGCATCCTCCCCCTCATCCACACAATCACACCCATACTTCTTCCTAAACTCATACGGCGGCAACCCATCCAACTTCTCCAACGCCAAATGACTAGCCCGAACCCGCGCATACCTCCCACTCTCGCCCAAACTATGAAACGGAATCTTGCCATGAATACACACCATTGCCGCAATCGCCTTGCCCTTACCCGGAAGAACAGTCTCCGTCTGATACGCACCCATGCGCCAATCGTTGCAACCAAAGGTAATATGCAACAGGCGACTCAGCCGCGTAGTAGGATGATTAGAACTGAAATTCTCATACGCCTCGAGCGTCATATCTGCGAAGAATGGTTTAAGATGGCGGACGAAAAAGTGCTGGACGACGTTGAAGTTGAATTCCGAGTCGACAAAGATAGCAGCGACGTAGGCTTCTATTACATCGGCGAGGCATTTGGGCGGCTCGTGGACGCCGACCCAATAATCCACTGCGCCGTTTGCTTCGCGCTCTGCTTCTTGGACTTCGAGGACGTAGTCGCGGATTAGGGAGGTGAGGATTGCAGTGTTGGATTTGATGTGCCGGTGCCAGCCTAATTTTACGCAGACGGCGCCGAGGAATTTATTGGAGACCATGGGCGTTTTGTGCTCGGTGAGCCATTGGGGGTCTTTGTCGGGGTAGTTGTAGTAGAGGTGCATTATGAAGACCATGTCGAGGAGGGAGTCCCCTAGGAACTCTAGGCGTTGGTAGTTTGGCATGTGTTCGAACATGTAGGCGTAGGATGGGTGGGTGAAGGCTGAGCGGACCAGGCGGGGGTGTTTGAAGTGGTATGGATGGACTGCTTCGATTTGTCGAGCCGAGTCGAGCATTGCTGCTGTTGGTTGATCGAGCTGGTACTTTGGCTTGGTATAGGCGGCGTAGTAGTCTGACCACTTTCCCATTGCATGGTCGGGGTTGTTCGCGAAGAGCTTCACGGCTTTTACAGCCAGATCCCATTGCGTGGGGTTCCAGGGACCAAAGTGATGGTGTTCCATGAAGGCTGCACCAATGAAGGCCTCGCACACATCGGCAACACTCTTGTCACCTAGGTTGTGCGTGAGTTTGAGCCAGTCATCCTCACTCTTGTTCAGACCCTTGCCCCGGATAAGCTTGAGAGCTTCGGGATACCAAGTGCGGCTAACATGTGTTAGTAAAGAGGCTTCGATATGAGATCTTTCAACGCTTACCGAGAGAACGCCTCTGTGCGTACGTATCTGGGAAGCTGTAGATCTAATTCAGTCCCGTCCGGCCTAGCCACCTTCTTGATACCTATAGCCGTCTCCAAGAGGTTCTGGTTGCAAAGCATAAGCATACGGCGTACGTGATACTCAAACTCATTCTCTTCTGGTTGTTGTACGAAAACCGAGATGGAAGTTGCCATCTTTAAAAAGCAATCGCCCAAGAATTCTAATCTCTCGTAGTTTGGTCCCATGCCGCTCTTGAAGTTAATCTTCTCCTCTCCATGTTCGTCCGTGTTGTCAGAGTCCTTGGTCAATGCTTCTAGTGCCAGAGCGGGGCTGACCTGCAGGTCAAGTATTTTACATGCATCGAGAGCGATGAGGTAGCTCTCGAAGCGATGGACGATGGCAGGGAGAACGTAGCACATGACGACAAAGGGAGTCGCAAACTGGCTTCTGTTAGTACGAAGTAAGTGATGCGTAGTTGGTGGTATATGCTTGCGTTTGATATCCTCAACGGCTGAGGACAAATATATGTCTTGAGCTCATTCAACTCCTTTTGCTCTTTGTCCTCTACTCGAGCCAGGTGGTTTCGACGGAACGGGATTTTCTCCTACAATGACTGTTAGTACAAGATATCTCAGTTGCAATGGTATGTCTAGGTCGACGTACAACTTCCAGCACAGGCTGTGACTGGTCCCATCTGGAAGTGTCTCGACTGCGTGCCCACCTGCTGTCGGTATAGTCCAGAATGGTGTTCATGAACTTTTGGTTCTGTTTTGGAATATGTGCCGGGACTGGATCCTGAGGTCTCAAATGTCTAGCAACGCAGTTCGAGTAGTAACGACGACCACCATTCATAGAATCGATATAGTATTTGTCGATCAGATCCTCGATTTTCGTCTCTGCCGTCCAGTCCCATACGGGCGTCACGTGGACTTTGCGAATTTGTTCCATGTCTAGAATTTGCTCCACACTAACACAAGATTGTACCGCATGTATCTGATCTGCTAAAACTGGAACTACCCAGTAGGAGACCTTTTGGATGTTGTAATCGTACTCTTTATTGTATATATCCTCGTATATACGCAGAGTAAATTTCGTAATCATCTCTAATGTGTCTGACGGCGTAGAGAATGCTGTAGACACAGGTTGTGACACAACATGCGAAGGTCTGCCATTTGCGAGATAGATTGGGAAGCTCGGCAATTGCGGGAACGGATTTCGAGTAAGGAAGCCCAGAGGTTGATGCGGTCGGTCTAGACCTGCATCGACGTTGATGATTGTGAGATAGAGATGGTCGGGAATTGTTTCGCGACCCTGCTTCCAAAAGCCTGGTTTGATGAGCATCTGATAGTTGCCTTTCTTCTTCTCGCTAACCGCGAGCATCGCATTCCTCTTGGCGGGCGCAGTTCTGTGAAGAGTAGGTAATAGGTTCTCGTCCAAATAACCCCGCTTACGAAGCTCAAGACACATCATGAAGGCCGCAG
Organism: Plenodomus tracheiphilus IPT5; assembly: GCA_010093695.1. Lineage (NCBI taxonomy): Eukaryota > Fungi > Ascomycota > Dothideomycetes > Pleosporales > Leptosphaeriaceae > Plenodomus > Plenodomus tracheiphilus. The sequence goes on along the minus strand of MU006290.1, from coordinate 1,031,296 downwards.
AGCACTTTGCGATCAATTTTTTGCTTTCCACCTTACCGGTGGCAGAGATAACAGGGGCGCACTCTGGTAAGATTACCTCACATATGAAACCGCTCCGTGCGGGATCGCGAGGGTCGTAGTTGGTTGCTGGTCTGATCACATACGTTGGTTGTACCATTGTCTCTCGGTTTGGAGACGGTATCACTGCAACAAAATGGTTCAGTATAGACAGACTGGAACGGTAAGTGAGTCGGGCGCCAGATTTTGGATCAGTGTAGCTAGGAAAATGTGTGTCAGAGAAGGCTAGCAGGTCGTTCCCATCCTCATCAGAGCTGTCGATTCTCCGATCGTGAGAGAGACCCTGACAGAACTGACGCATCACGGCCTCATCGGACCTGACATCCATGACTCGCTGTCGATGATCGTTATTGCCGTCTTCCAGCATGTGTAGGTATTTCGAATTGGTATGCCTCGCTCGCTGGAATCATCTCGCGTTAGCTAGGACTATCTCAAAGAAATCCAGTCAATACTTACCCCTCTACTCTGTACATATCCAATCATAGTGCGGTACAGATCAAACCGTACAACCAAGTTACAGGTAGGGATATCCAGACCCTCCTCAGCGACCGAAGTAGCGAAAATGCAATTCAATTGTCCTTGTCGAAACTTGGCTACTGTGAGGATCTGATTGCGCAACGAGACAGACTCCTCGCCTGCACGACTGTTGACCCCAACGAGCATCCCACAATGCAAATTCGGTCCGCCGATTCGCTCAAAAATGAGTTTGAGCAATCGTGCAGTTTCTCGCATCTCGACGAAGACGATACAACGAGGTTCATCGGTTCGTTCGTAATATAGGCTCAACCAATAACGGAGGACTCGTACCTTAGAACTTAAGTCCGCATCTTCTATGCTCGGACGTTCGATTGTATACTGCTGAACGAACTCCGTAGCTTCTTCCAGTCTCTTGACTTTAGCATCCCACTCTTGCTGTGAGTCACTCAACTTGGCTTTGTTGTATTTGAACTCTTCGCGTTGTTGAAGCTTGCGGCTCTGTTCATCAGCGAAAGCGAAGGACCAATACATGTCGGATGCCCAGGGGCCAAGTTGTGAACAATGTCGCATGGATGCGATGAAGAACTTTTGGAAAGCAGCAATGTCTCCATACTTACCTTTGATGGCCTGATGAAGAGGTGTTTCATGCGCGGCCTGGAGCCTTGCGTATACTGCTATTTCTTCTTCGGGTCGACTGATGGAATTATTACTGAGCTTTTCTGGATCAATGGTGGCTATTTTGGCATGTAAAAGCTTTTCCAGGTCACTGGCAGCTTCCTTGATATGGTCTGACGAAAGGCCGCGGACATCTATCGGTGATGCAGTCATTCCGAAGACCCGAGGTCTCTTGGAAAGATCAAGCTCCTGGATATAGTAGTCTTTCATGATTCGGGCGTATGGATGGTTGTTTTTCGCGTGATGCGCTTCATCAAAGATGAGAAGGTTGATTTGGGCCATTGTGATGAAAGAATGCATCACACATTGGACGAGGACTTCTGCTGTACACACGATGACCATGTTCTTTCGGAAGTGATCGTTCCACGTTGATTTGTTCCACAGAGACGTTCCCATGGAGCCGCAGATGCTTTCGACGTTCTGATCGAGACCGCATCTCAACACGTTAGCTTGCTGGAAGACGAGATTGACGGAGTCGACCTGGAAGTAGTTAGCCAAGGGATAAACATAGGGCAATTATCTCTTTCGCCGTACCAAGAAAAAGGCGATTCTGGGAGATCCACCCCCAGCCCGATGCTCCAGCTCGTCTTCCAAAACATGTCTGAGAAGAAGAGTTGCGATATGAGTCTTGCCAGAACCAGTATCCAGGACGGCGATAGTGTTTTGGCTTTTGGCTCGCAGGAAGAGCTCGGTCTGATAGTCGCGGGGGTTCGTAATACGCTTGGCCGTCTCTTGTTTGGCAAGGATTTCGCGAATGGATAGTTGCTCTTCCTTCGCGCCTTTGGAACTGACTGCTTGCACCTCTTGCTGCGTTATGTAGGCGTTAATATTAGCAGCGTAAGCCATCATTGCCGCATTCTGTGCCCGTCGCTTTTCTGACGTTGTCTTGGGACCATGTCCACGAGTATCCTCAGCGTCGATGTCGGAGTCGTCATCTTCAATTTGCAAGTCGGACTTTGGGTCGACCTCAGCTTCGTCTCCATATGCGGGAGACACAGACATCTCCTCGCACTCGTAGAAGTCATCTTGCTCTTCGTCTACCTGGGCCCAGGTCATACTGATGAGATGTGCAGGACGCAAAATGGCAGTCAGTGTGCTTTGGTTCAACGATCACGGTATTGGAAGAAGAGTGCAAGAGCTTCAAAGGCGTGTAAGTTTGTATCGAGGTGCCTGGCCGCTGAAGTAATAGCAGTCGCCTGCAGCTTGAGCAGAGCTTTGATGGAATCCACCAGCGAGCAAACGGCGCCAGTATCCGTCACCACGATGTCAGGTGGGCGGGACCAAACTAGTAGCAGCTGTCGCACTTGAAATGTGAATGTGAGCGCATACCGACCGCTTTTTAATTCGGTGGTGTTGTTCTCTCTTGTCATTTCATGGTGCAGCGTTGTGTTTACGGAGCGACGATCAATGGCGGGGTACGCGATTTCCAACCAAGCGCGCCGCTAGTCAGCCATCGCTAACGCCAATTCACGTGCGCGTTGCAAGTGCCCGCTCCTAAACTTGCGACTGCACAATTCGAATACTCAGCATCACGACCAATACACAAGCGATCATGGCCGACGAACCGCAGAGCATACGGGGACTCTTCCTCACCGCTGAACGCGTGAGACAGAGCCTGCTGTCGTCATACGAGCCAAACAGTCCCGCCTATCAAGAAAACCTCACCATGACCATCGCCACTTATGAAGAATGTCTGAAACTTGCGGAGCAAGTGTCACTGTTCAGCCCCAACGAGACACTTGAAGATATCTCATCATCCGAATTACAGTATGTCGACATAACGAACGCACTTCTCCATAGGGCTCGTGTCCTCCCACAAAAGAACTTGAGCTAAGATTGCATCAGATACATGGCGATCAATCATCACCTAGCGGAACTTGTGCAGAAGATCTCAAGCATAGAGATTGCCGTTCGAAAGCAGAACTTGCTACGTGCGCGGACCCATTACGAAAAATTTCTGAAACTCCTGGATTCTTATGACCTTCTCAATAAGGCGGACGCCAAGCTCTTCGAGGCATACACCGAAGACAAGGCCAATTTCTCCACAGCAAACACGCGGGATGCCGCGGCACGACGGGACGCCAAGATCAACAGGTTTCGGGAGGAGAAAGAGTTGAAAAGGAAGCTCGAAGTATGCTACGCCGCTAATTGCTTTTGTTCGTATCAAACGCTAATGCAACTGAGCAGTATTTGCAACAGAACCCCAAACTTGCGGAGCAGGACGAACAAGTAGTCCGGGATCTGCACTTGACTAATCTGGCATTCATGGTGCATCAAACATTCCAGTCACTTGAGTCCTTGGCGCAAGAACTGCATATAATATCGTTAGCGCCGCCCACGCCCCCACAAGGACAACCTGGACCCACACAAGACGGTCGCGAAGATGATAGGAACAAAAATGGGTACTCGGAGCGTCTCGATGGCGACTTTGCTGGTTTGAGGTATTCGGGCCCCATTCTAGACAGCGGCGGAAAACCAATGCGACCATTCACCCTTCTGGACAGTCGGCAAACATTGAAGAAGAACGTGTTCCGTCCCGATCACAGTTTACCCACCATGACCATCGACGAATACCTCGAGGAAGAAAAGAGAAGGGGAGGTATGATCGAAGGCGGCGGTCCGCAGTCCGAGGTCCAACCTGAGCCAAATGAAGACGACCTCGTAGCAGCAGACGAAGAGACAATGAAGCAGCGCGCGTGGGACGAGTACGTCGAAGAGAACCCCAAGGGCTCTGGCAACACCTTGAACAGAGGTTAAGCAACCTCGCGTACCAGCGCCAGATACCCAAGAAATTATATACCACAAAAAATATTCACACAACCTCCAGCCGCTCAGGCGCCAACTCCGGCCACGTCTTCGTAACCAACTCAAACAGCGCTTTAGACAACACCGCATACCCCTTAACATCCAAATGCAATCCATCCGTAAACCAGCCCTCACCAAAACACTTCGCCCCCAGCAGTCCACTTCCAGGCGGCAGTTCCTCATCATACACACCCCCTTCTTCTTCATACAACGCATCAACCATCTCCCGCCAAAAATCTAACCCCACAACCCTCCCCGTCTCCCCATACTCCCCCGCAATCCCCATCATACCCTCAGCATACCTCTTCTTACTCACATACGTCTTGTACCGCTGCCCCCCTTTCCTCCACTCATTTACCTCCTCGACTTCCCTTGCAGTTTGCTTTGCTCCGATGTCAGAATCAGCGGATGCAGCGTTGATGGGCGGAGGCCCGATGAGCACGATTTTCGTGTTGGGCATGGCGTCTTGTGTTAGTATTGTTTCGATGAACATGCGCATGTTGGATTCGAATTCTGGCCAGGGGATGTAGGCGGTGTCGCCGATGATGCAGGCGTCGTTTGCGCCGAGGAAGATGGTGAAGAGAAGGGTTGGTGGGGCGGTGGGGGATGTGGTGCGTGTTATGATGCGGGTGAAGTTTGGCTTGAGGCGGGTGGAGGTGTAGCTGGAGTGGTGTGGTGGTTAGGGGTTTGTGTTTTGGATGTTGGGGGTGTGTGTGGTAGATACCCTGCTTGTCCTGTTTGTGTGTGGTTAGCTTGTGATTATGACTGAGGCAGTTGTAGTAACTAGATGTAGAATAGAAAGTATAGACAACATGCTATCTAAAATAATTGCCTGTTATTCTAAAGTGCAAGTCTCTTTGTGTATACGGTTGTCTGGAAGGGACCCCAAAAATTCCCTTCTCTGGTTTTCAAACCCTCCCCAAACGACAAAAAACTAACCCCTAAATGACTAACCTTCATTCACCACCTCGACCCTCCCCTCATACATCTCTCTCAAAAACAACCCAAACCCGCGTGTATCCTCGTCAAAACTCCATTCTGTCAGCGAGTCGCCAAAGAGCACAAACACCGGTCTGTGCTTATAGGACATGAATAGCTTTGCAGAAGGGATTGCTCGTCTGTTGAGTAGGTATGGGGTTTTTTGGATTGTGATGAGTGTTTAATATGCTGTGGATTGCTGTGTTGGAACATTATGGCTGGGGAGGCGGGAGGAATAATGGACTAGCTGGGCTTGGACTAGCGGGGTTTGATGGGTACTTTGTTCCAGTCACAGCGTGAGGAGCATTGAGCGGCGTTGCCGGCTAGAGTACGAGCTCATGGGATGTAGGTAGGTGCGTGCTAGTACACTAGAGTACTCGATGTGTTGAGAGTCATGCATTGACTCTGTCTGAGAAAGATCAAATGCGAACGTGAATATCGTACTCCATAATTGTTGAAGCGTAGATCTGCCGACACGGTCATCATGACCTCACTTTTACTCTTACTCGTTTCGCATCGAGAACCAGAGGGTTTAGGTGACTTCGTCATGCGGTAATGTGAGAGTCCTCTTCATTTGTACAAAGAGCTCCTTCTCCCAGTCTTTCGTCACACCCAACTCCCACAGCTTTCTCACACTACAACACGCCCACAACCACTCACCAACCCACACCAATCATCCCCGAAAAAATGTCCTCTCTCCGCCCTCTACGCACCCTACGCCCTCACCTTCCCCTCCGCCCACCCCCAACCCTCCACATGCGCACCCTAACCACCACCCCAATCCCCAACACCCAATCCCCCCCGTCAAACCTCCCAGACACCTCCAAAAACTCCTCCGCATCCCCAAACGCCCAAGTCCGCTCCACAACACAGTACACAGACAAGCAGTCCTCAGCCTCGGAAGACGAACATAAAACCGGTGACGATCATCCGGCAAAACAGCCGGATTACCAAGCGGAGCCGACGAGGAGTACCGGGATAGGAGGGCAGGAGGAGGTTAAGGGGGGGAAGGGGGGGTTGGGAGATAGGGGGAAGCAATGAGTGAAGGGGGCGGAGGGGTGGGCTATAATGGGATGGGTGGTATGAGAGGTTCTAGGGTTAGAGCTCAGGAGATTGTTGAATATTGAAGGGTTTGAATTTAGATTAGTTGGTCGTTTGTGAGTATTGTACGACTTAGCCTGAGAAGCTAGTGACCTGGAAACTGTGCTGTGCTTAGTTTAGATGTGTAGAAGCGAGTAGTTCACACTATATTGTGGTCAGCCTGTAGTATGAAGTGTGATTCGCGGGTGTAGAACGACCGAGTTGCCGAACAACAGGGCCAGTGTATGCAACGAAGAGTGTTGGGTCCCCCTTTAAACCTGGAATAAAGGCGTGAAAAGCATAAAGGGAAACCATAGGCAGTATTTTCTCATCAGCCCTTTTCTAGGAAGCATTAGAATCAATCATCCTTCGGCCTTGAACTCGGAACTTCCGTAACCCTCATCGCTTACCTTTGAAGCCCGCACGCGATCGTCAACCGGACATGCGGCATTACTATCAACGTAACCCACGATCGAGCTTCTCCAGATCAGCGTTTGCTCCGCAATTGATTTTCGTCCAGATTCAGGACATCGGACATTCGTTCCGCCAGGACAAGGATGTAATGTACATACATAGTATCGCCGACATGTGCGCCGGTCCCCGCAGCTTCTCGGGACGTGGTAAAGGATCCGAAACACTTACTGGGTCCAAATTTGAGAGATCTAGTATCTCGTGATGATTTCCCTTCTTTTATGGGAGCACGTTTGCCGGGAGTAGGACTGCGCTGGATATCAGTAGTGTTGTTGAATGTTGCATGGAGACGTTTACATCCCGCCTGCCCATTTTCCCTGTTAGACCCTGCATGCACCAGTACTTTTTCAGATGTGCTTGCATGGCGAGCTAAAGGTTCGTTTGATGGGCATATGGTTTCAAGATTAGACGCCGTGGGATTCAGTTAAAGGAGTCTCGGTCTAGCCGCCAGTAAGCGTGATTCGTCGAGATTTGCGTTCAATGTTATGGTTCGCGATAAGCCAGTCAATCACTTCCGCGGGTGAGAGCCCAATCCATCCATTGGCGGTGTTATTTGATATAACAGGTGTCCTTGTGAATTCGTGAAGGGTCAATTTGATGAGCAGCTCGCGGTGCATGCAGGCACACGACAGGGTCTTGACGAACCATGTGTCGGTGTCGTACACAGGCTAGGATCATTACAGTATGTTGAGAATCTCCGGCGCATTCCGTGATTTGTCTCGGAGGCCTCCCGACTCTGACATGGGATTGGACGAGCAGGGGAGGTCATCGCTAAGTAGCTGGGTGCGGCTCCAGCGAGTCGTGCTGGTTGTGCTCAATGTGACAATGAGGGAATTAGTGAGTGCTGATGAGTACCGTCAGACCTGACCTGGGACAAGTACCAATTGCGAGCCGAGCCTTGAGATGCTACGCCTTGCAGGGACATGGAGTGCTTTTGGTCCGAGGCGCACAGAGAAAAGGCATGGCAGAGATAGTCGATACGTAATGCGACGATAGTGTGTCGAAAGTTTGACTATGGCGATGGAGTAAAGGATTGCGCACTGATATGTATGGTATTCGACGATGAAAAAAGCATTTGTCGAGTGTGAATCCTTTGCATGATTGCGCAACGCTTCAGGCGTTCACAGTACACAAGTGGGAGATGCGTGGGGCAGGCCTCCGTACCGAGGTGGTCCATGAGATGGCTCGATGAGGCAAGGGCTCGTGCATGGCAATGTTGAAGCGGATCGGACGGCCAAGGATGTCAGTACATGCACACGAAGTCGACAGTAAGCAGAGATGCATGTCTCCGGTGGTACCTGAAAGAGAAGAGCAGGGCGGAGCAAGGTTCTGCTTGAGGAGCTATGGGCCGGCTATATCTTGCTCAGCTATATGCATACATACTGGGTGGTGCTTCTGGGGCTCCTGTGGTGCCACTGCAGGACGCGCGACCCTCTCGCCATACCGCACAGACGCCGATCCATGGCTCGGCGGAACTGATACGGGTGCTTGGACTTACAAAAACGATTGTCTGAGGACGCCGACGGGGGCTGCGGTGGTGGGCCGTGGTGCCAAAAGGAAGCAACGTGCATCTCCGCCCGCCGTTGATGGTGGCGTGGCGCTTGGGCCCCTCTCAGCCTCCGCCGCTGGGCGTGCATCCTGGCACCCATCGCACCTGGGCAGCACCACATGCACTCAGGGATCCCGGACGCAGCACCTCGTCGCTCGCCAGCTGCGACCAGCGTCTTCTGGGCAGCCCGTCTGGGGTGCGCCATACACGGTAGCGCCGTCGCAGGTACAGCGAGGACGAGCTGCCACCAAAAAGCACGGTCGAGTCTGCGCTATGCGGGAATTGGCTCAACCCAGAGGCTACCTAGCTATCTGTCGACCGGTACTTGTGTGCTATGCTCCCACCCGTCGCCGGTGCGCGACAACGACCTCACTACCCCACGCACTCCCGCCGCTGCCTCAACGCTCAGGCGCCTCCATACTGTGTACATGGTCCCCGTCGCCTCATAAGCAGTGACATGCCCCGGCGAGCACCAGTGATTGGCGATCCACTCGTCCTGGCCATATTGAATCGACACTGCCCACATCTCGTGCCACGTCCCGCCCCGTCGCGGACTTAGCGGTCGGCCCCCTCGCCGTCATTGCATGACTACAGCTAGGTGCCCGTAGTGCCAGGCAGTAGAGGCCGACTACAACATGTCTGGGTAAGCTTGCTGGGACCCGAAGATTTCGATGCCTTCTGCCAAGTAGAGAGACGTGATCGATCTGACCACCACCTCACAGGTCTATGCGAGAGTCGCTCAAGGCGCTTAACACGGCCTTCTCAGCGCCCTCGGTTCCCTATCCGCTGCCCGACGAACTTGTTGCGACCATAGAAAACTTCCTGGAGCGCTATGACGACATCGACGAACACGACGCCCAGCGCTTCCACGACGACTTCCACGCCCTCTATCTCCGCCATGTCACAGGCCAACCGGACAAGCATGGCGCATTTCTGTCCGCCTTGAGACTGTTGCGTCCTGTCATCACTGGCGAGACTCGCTTGACGACATGGTGGGACCTCGTGTTGAAGCCCACCATAGACGGAGTTGGACACAAGAGGCTTGAGATTGAAGATGCCAGGGAGTTTGTGCTGAGCATCCTGGTCTTCGATGCTGACACCGACACCGACGGAGAGCATGCCCACATGTCAGCCCTCTTCACCAAGAAACTGCTGGATGCCTATCTCGCTCGCACAAATGGGCCCCCTTCCATCGAGCACACCCTGTCGCCTGAGAATGAGTTCGCATCGCATGAGCTCGAATCGCTCATAGTGGCCTTTGGGCGCACGATGCCCAAGGTGAGTAATTTCTGGTACAATTGATCGTCTGAACCCCTACTGACTACTATAGGCCCTCCTCCTTGCTCTTGATAGGCTCTTCGTCCAAAAGCAACATCGTATCCAAGCGTTAAACCTGCTGAGTGCCTTCGTTCGGCTACAGCCACCTCATCTCCACCTCGTGCTTGAGACCGAGCTCGTCCAGCATCTTGAGAAGTGCCTGCTCATCGACACATGTGCGACCGTCATGGACCTTGCGCTCGTGGTCCTCATCATGTTCCTCCCACACATTTGTGCTGCCCTAACTTCAGACCACCATCTGGAAAAGATGTTCCTCATCTACTGTCGAATACTTTGTTGGGATAGATTAGGCGCTGTAGAGGGAGTTGATTCGACCGCTCAGTATGCTGAAAGCGACAGCGATGACGACGAGATCGAACACGGCGATTCTGAACAGGCTTGGGAGCAAGTACAACAATCTGCAGAATACCAGGACTCTTCTCCGCCAACGCTTGTCCACTATTTCACCTTTCTCTATGGCCTGTTCCCTTTGAACTTCATGAGTTTTATTCGAAAGCCTAGGAAGTATTTGAAGTCGCTCAACTTTCCAGGGGCCCGCGATTTCGACCTGGACCAAGACTTGATACATAGCAGGACCGAGCCATATCGAAAGGTTCATTTATTACATCCCAACATTTTCACCACAACGCTAGAGGAGGAATTGAGTGATAACAGGTGGTCGAAGAGTGACCCTGCAGACGTGGTGATTGAGTGCATGGATCTTTGCGTAGCAGTTTCACCCACCACACAGCAGCCAGGACCGCCACCGGCCGCAGCACTCCCGCCAGTACCGGATATACCCACCCGCTTCACCTTGGATGAAGACAGCACCGCGGCGCACGATTCGGAAGGCAGCTGGCGGAATACGCAGTCAACGTTTTACGTGCCTGGGAGCGATACGGAGGCGCCCGACGCTTTGGAAATGCCATTGAAGTCCAAATCTATCAAATCTGTGAAATCCGAGGTTTCTATGGCATCGCCGCTACTGAAGAGTCGCGACATGACGGACTCACCGACACTACCACCTGCAAGAGAAAACAAGAAGCATGACACACTTGCCGCTCACATCGCTACTGCTCAAAGAGTTTTGGCGCAACAGCCGAGCCTTGACAATTTCGTACAATCGATAGCTGGATCGAACACGCCAGCCACCGGGGACTTTCAGAATCACACTATAGCCTCTCTGCAGAGAGAAATCATGTTGCTCCGAAACGATCTGAACTTTGAACGCTACCTCAAACTACAACACCTAAGTCATATTGGACAGTTACAGCGAAAACACATCAAAGAGGCAACCGCCGAGGCCGAGACCCAGAACCTGATCAACAGTAACAAGACTCTGAAAGCCAGACTTGCCAAGGCAAACGAACTCTATGCTCAGCTGAAGAAGGAAACGTTGACCAGCAGAAGCCAGTCCAAGAAGTGGGAGACGGATTTGAGCGCTAAAGTGCGGACCTACAAAGAGAGTGAGAAGTCGTGGCACAGTGATGAAGGGAGTCTGCGATTCGAGCTACAGAGAACCCAAGCCGACTACGACCAACTCAAGCAAATCGTCGAAAGAGCTGAAGCGGAGCAGCTAAAGGCCCAGCAGCGGACCAAAGCGCTCGAGTATGAGCTTGAGGACTATAGCAGCATCCGCAAGGAGCTTGAAGCTGCACAAGAGAAGATTTTTGCCCTTGAAGACCAGAGAAGAGAGTTTCACACCCTCATGCAGGAGCGCAACGACTTGCGTAATGATCTCGAGATTGCAAATATGCGCCTGAACAGCCGAGAGCAAGAACGCGAGAGGCTGATCAAGGCCTATGAGCGCCGCATGATGGAATTGGAGACGCGGTTGCAGATGTCAGAGAGGAACACTGGCAAACCAGGGCAGCTACCTTCTTCCGTGCAGCAAATGCTTGACTCTGCGCTTGCAGCAAGCAACGCCAAAATGCAACAACTCAAGAAAACTCACTATCGCCTTTTGGAGCAGTATACCGAGTTGCAGATGAAGTACCATGATCTCGAAGGCCAGCATCAAGCTGAGACAGGACAAGCGTACGCCCAAAGAAGATCTGGACACGTTGAATACGGACGATCACAAGGGATTAGTCGCAACTCTATTCTGCGACAAGGCAGCAACTTTGCCTCAAACTCCCGATACCTTACTCCACTCTCCACAGACATTGACATCAGCGAGGAACGCGATGATTACTACTCCGACCAGCGCCCCTCAGACATAATGATCAGTCCTGGCTCATCTGCCACATCAGCCACACCAGGACATCAGTCTCGCTACGAGTCGCTACAAGCACAGCAACGCCCTCAACGATCTCAAACAACGCCCCTACCATACCCTGGCTTTGGAGGCGCCATGCACCCCGACTTCAGCGGAGCACACGACGCATCTCTAAACCGAGGCTTCCACTCTCAGCAGCAACAGCAGCAGTCATCAAGCGGACCTCAATCCAGCGGCAAGAGCAGTTTCTCAGTTGATACAGATGGCAGTGGCGGCGGCAAAGACAAGAAGGAAAAGGTCGATCCAAAATCCGAGGTTAGGTACTATGGCCGAGGTAGGTCGTCATTTGTGTCACGCTTGACTGAAGGGTCATTTAACTGACGTAGTTCATTTGTAGGTGGAGCGCAAAACATTGGGAAGAAAAAGGAAAAAGACGCAAAGAAGCCTAGTTCATCCAAGACTGGAGGGTTTCGCGGTCTCAAGGGGATCATGTGAGGTAGAGTAACATGAATATGGGACCTGGCGGGGGGGGGGGGGGGGGGGGGGGGGGGGGAATTGTGTGTTTCAATGCGCTTCGCGAGGGTAGGAGGCTGTTACAAGCCCCCCGCGCGTGTTCTTCTTATAGGTGGGACAAGTACCTTGTGTTTCACTGCTACTTTGTCACAGACTCGTGTGGGTTGGTTTCTTTTGTTATTGTTTGTTTGGATCAGTACAGATTAGGTACTAGCACTTATACCCTTTCTTTTCGTCAAGCAAACAGGGAGTAAGTGGGTTCAACGTAGCGTCTACAGTAGCTGTTGGAGAAAAAAGCAAAAACGGTTTATGCAGTTACATTATTCTATTATCGCATGACGTGTGAGGCGTTGTGTAGCGCACACCGCAGTCTCTACAACCTGATGAATTGTCTGTTCATGGAGTGTGGATTTAGACTGAGGGTACAAAAGTTTTGGGATGGATGTAATAGTATATAGTATATGGATGGGTTGGTGCTTTTAAACTAGGTTTATTGTGTAAATTCGCAAATATAAACCCTTACTGTGTCACAAGGGGTTCTGTGGTTCTTGATTGAAGTTTTCCCCACCCATGTCGTCGCATAGCAAACGATTGTCATCTCCATCTCCAATGGCAATGCTAATGCTAAATGTCAACCCGCTCCTCAATTCCCTTGAAAACCGTCTAATTCACATATTTAATTTCAATCTCGACTCTCATATCTCTCAGCTCACATGCACCCTGCCGTCCCTTTGCCTTGAATGCGTCTCAATTCCAATCTCGAACTGGGCTCGTTTTCATACCGTTGCTGTTGCCGTTACTGCAGTCTACATTGGAGTAAGACGGGGTTTGTGGCGGAGATTGGGTAGGGTTTGCTTTTTTGGAATGAGGGGTGGGGGGAACGGGGGCGGGAGCGGGAGGGAAGGTGGAGCATGGGGGTCAGAGGGGGTGTGGGTGAGTGGTTGGGTGGGAGGATGGAGGAATGGGGAGTGGTGTGGGATTTGGGATTTGGGTATGGGGTGGGGAGGGAGCATGGATAGAAAGGATAGATGGATGGGGTATTGAAAGCGAGAGTGATATCATCAAACAGAGCGTGAGAATTATTCCAGTGTTGAGTTCAAGACGAGAAATATTCAACGTCAACGTTGTTGCTGGTGCCTCTTGTAAGCGAGATTCAAGAAGTGCTACCACGTATTTGGCTCTACTTGATCCATGGCGCATTTGCATGATGTCCCTGAGAGCTAGACAGCATCAGCTACTCAGGTATGTAACGTCCCTAGCGAAGTCTCGAAATTTTGAAACTCAGCTCGTCAACAAGTTTGATGCGTTACTGTGAGACATGCACCGACGCCCAAAGTGCCGCGTCAACGTGCCTTGTAATTGGCGAAAGCCAATACAGATCAGACTTGTGAAGTACATACCCAATCCCTCGCGCTCAACTTGGTCCGTCCTAATAGTCTGTGACCTCAGTCGTCAAGCTGAATCCACATAATCGCTATCCATACTGTCATCCTGCCGATTCTCCGGCCACTCATCCTCGATTTCCTCCCGCTTCATCGTCTTGAAATTCTGCATACGACTACCGATGAGGCCCTGGGAGGTTTTGAGGCTAGCCCTGTTCACGGCCCGCTGCTTCCTTTTCTCTCGCATGAGGTCGGTTTTCAGCTTCCTGACTTTGCACTTCTCTTGCTTTAGTCCTTCTCTGAGAATTTGAAGCTCCTGTTCTTTGTTGTTCGAATCCGTGGCTAAGTCTCTCTCGTATTCTGATCTGGTAGTGACTTTGGACTTGAGGGTGCTGCGAGGCTTTTGATTGGCGCGGGATGTATTCTTGGAAGTCGGAGCACGACCTTGGAATGCCTGTTTGGCGAGATAAAAGTTAGTATAATGTTTCTTGATTGTTGAGATGAATGCTGGTGTGTATCGACTTACGTGACGGCTCTGGGTGCGGTGTGCTAACAGGCTATGTCAGTGAGATGTAAAAAGGTTTAGGGTGCGTGACTTACGATCCAAATCCTGTTCGTAGTCATAGTCATCCTCAGAATCATTTTGCTCAACCTTGACCTTGGTGCTGTGCTGTGACATCTTGTTCTTGGCTATACCATAAGATATTCCGGACATCGATCCAATAGATGAATAGCCGGTGTCAAAGCACTTACCCTTGACGTGATGATCATCTCGAAGAGACCAAGTGCTCTTTGCGAAGTAGTCGCACGCAGTTTTGAAGTTATCCAGTACCGCACGTACATCCGTAGCGTAAGCAGACTCTAAACGACCAGTCTTGAGGAAGGCATAGATGATGACTGATTCAACGACGTCTCGCCACTTGGTGATACTTGGGATGCTCCCGCGGCGAGCATCATATGCCGTGTACAGCACTTCGTCGTTCTTGCCACCGATCATCAGACTGAAGGGTGGGTCGCTGAAATAGATCCTTGCGGGATCTGGCGTGAGTTTGACAAGAAGTGTACCAGGAAGACCAACATAGTAGTTGATGCCAAACTCGGTGTTATGAGCCCAAACGTTGGGTAGAGCGGCATTCTGTGTGTGGTAGCGACCAACTAGGATCATCTCAACTTGCCCACTTGGATAGCCCTCGGTGACTCTCTTGCGTTCAAAAGTAAATTCGTCCATTTGTTCGAACTTGGCGAACGCTTTTGAGAATTTCCTCTTAGCGAAGATTTCAAAGCTCGCCAAGGTGAGTCGGCTTCGCGATGGCATGGTGAGCTTCGAAGCGACCTCGCGTGAGGGTCGACTTTGGCCTTGTAGATCTGCTCCATTGTGATAATTAGTGATATAATACAATAATACTTTGTGGTAAATAGACGTACGCAGATTATACGATCGCAGCGGTGACTGGGTAATTGAAAAAGAGAGGGATGAAAAGGTAGGCTGTCAGTCTCCGAGTGATCTCAATTTGAGAAGTGTAGGTGAGGGTGAGGCGCCAACAACCGATCACAACATGCTACATAAATTCTTCGAGATGAAGGTGAATCAGGTCAGTATGTAGGGAAGAGTGCGTCAGCACAATGACGCCATACATGGATGTACATGTCTTGTGTAAGACATTGCTGAAGACATACAGTTTCACTTCTGCACATGTGACAAAGCCCATCATTGGTAATACAGGCGATTTTATGTTCAAAATTTGGGTGGCCAATATGATTACATCACCTTTCTACTCTCCAAATGAATACAGCCCTTTCTAAACGCTAACGTCATCCAAGACCAATGGTACACTCGCGACTACCATCTAGTAAACCTCATTTTGTCCCTGTGATTGAACCAGCACTTCCATCCCAAATTCATTGTTCAACCACGTCAATGCACTCAACCTTCTTGACAGCCCCTGCTTCCCTTCCTCATTCTTGATCCTAAAGCCCCCTCTCTTCCTCGGATCAATTCCTCAATATGAAAGTGCTGACGACTACGACTAGTCTTGACAAGATTCTTCCTGAGCATATTATTTTTATGCTTCACAATTTCGATCTGGACGTCTCGGTCGCGGATGTACCTAGGTAGACTTCTGCGGTGCGTCCTCTTTCTTTCTTTTTCTTGAGTTTCGCCTTGGTGCTCTTGTAATTTTCTTTTAGTGTGCAGAACTTTTCTTGAAGGGTGTGCAGATCTGGTTCGTGCTTTGCTGCAGTGTGAAGTAGCATTAGGGAACTCACAGATCCAGTCATTTGCTCGCTGCTCTCTAATATCGGTCAGCAGGTATTCGTTGCAGAAGTATAATGGAACCCACGACTGCCGCTCATGGCTGGACGTGATCGCTTTGCAGCCCCACATACTCTACTGAGAGCTGCGTCACGAGGGTCCCCAAACTCCCCCCTACTGAGAAGAGAAACCTCCAGGGGATAACTCCAGAACTCCGGCACCTCATGAACTGCTGAAACGAACTTGATGTCCAGACCAGGCAGCTCCAGCGGCGGAACCTTCGTAGAACTCCCGCTCCACAATTGTTCTTGAAGTCCAAGCACGTGATCCTGAGATTCCCCAGGATATCATAATCATCATGACATTGCACATAATTCATCAACCCAGTCCACAGGAACATAAAGTTGCTGACTGCCTCAACCACATCTTTCCAGACTTTCCAACTGAGCTGATTCCCATCACCGAGATTCCCAGAGCGCGGGCCATTCGAGCCGATAGTGAGACCGGGGGGTTCAAGATCTGAGGCTTCCGATGATTCAATACTTCCTTGACGTTGTGCGAGTTCTGGCGACCCGAGTAATAGCCTATGCCGGAGCTTGTGGCTTGAGCCCAGGCATATGGAGCAGAACTATGCTGAAGGTAATAGTGTCCCAACCAGATTAACTCGGCTCGTCCGACATCTTCGTGCTCGTTCATATACGTCTTGCTTCCGATTTATACAGGCCAATCCTCGCGAGATGTGTACATTCGCTGGGGAACTCGCGGCCAGAAAAATCTACGAAATTTCGCCAGCATAAGTCGAGTCATTGTTGAAGTAGTGCAAGTGTATCCAGAGCTTTTGGAGGCACTATAGGCATGGACTTGTACTTTAAAGCAGTTATTTGGGTTTTTACTAGATATGTGTGCGGTGAATGTCCTACGGAAGGATGAAGGTATTCTCAAATGATGCGGCGAGCGCGCTGAAAGGTACCGAAAAACTCAAGCGACCGTGATTCAAGTGAACGTGAGGGGGGATGTGAAAAGACAATACTAAGCAAAGCATAGGCTTCTTCCAACGCCAAGCGGGAAGATACAGTGAGCGTGATGATTCGAGGGAGCACGCCACACGACAGCATACAGGCATTGATGAGTTGCTATTGAGATTTTATTCTCGTACCGTCATTTACGTCATTTGAGTTACATACACACATCCCTCCCGTTTCACACAACGACCTTACTAACCTTATACTCAACAATCACACCCTTTACCCCTTGCTCCTTGATAAAATGCCCGGACGCCACATATGTCCCATTCTGCAAATCCTTGTACTTCTCACTTCCCGTCTCAAACGTAAAGTTGACAAAGCTGTCACCGTAATCCGTGGTCTTTGCATCTGGTGACTTGCCCAAGATGGCCAGAACACCTGGAGTCAGGACTACGGTGCCCTTGTAGTACATGGCTAGGATAGTGCCGTCGGAGTTTCTGGGGAAGATTAGCATTGCTTCTTATCGATGTTTTGTTCTTCTCAAAAAATTGGGGAAGTCGATGGCCGGAAGAGAATGGACTCACTTGAGCTGGGAGCGTACATCCAGACGCATGTTCTCGTTTGAGGCATCGTTGTGGATGTAGTCGTATCCGACGCCGTGTCTGTTACATGGTTAGCTTGAGGGGTAAGATACTCCAGGGTCGAGCAGACATACAGTTCTGCATCCAATGCTGGCTCGAACCCAGGCTCGCTCTTGACAGTACCACTAATCATAGGCACGATCACGAGGTTCGCACCCGACTGACCACCCACGGGTATCGCTGCATCAATATCGACGCGAACCGTGAATGCGGGTTGAAGCGAAGGAAAACCGTTGGCCATTGTGTTGATAATGATTCGAATTGGCAGAGTTGGTAATGATTTTGAAATGTGACGAGGCTACAGAAGATGTCAAATCTGTGGAGACAGGATCGAAAAGGATGCAGTCAAGCCGCGGGTACACGTGTATAGCGTGAGATGAGGTGAGCTATCAGTACCTGAATTGGCTAAGATGGCTGGTGTAAAGTAAGCTACCCCTCCACCCCCGCTCCGAGAAGAGGAGCTTCCCGCCCCGGCAGCCGCAGGGTGATTCTTCTGAACGCAGAAGATATTCAGAGCAATACAAATAGCATGTGTAGATATTAAATAAAGGTCACTATTTCAGAATCCACTGACTCTGCTCTTTTTCTTCTTCTTCAGATCTGGTCTTCCACCAAACCGGCCCGGCTCGACTTGGCTCATTGGAGCGAGTATGTCCAAACCTCCAGGTCCTTTGAATCCGTGCCCAGGAAGCGGCACCTGAGTATAGGATTGACTAGGGTTCTGACTGCTGCTTCCCATACCAGCTAGTATCGGACCTTGTGAGCTCTGTGGGTGGGACACAAACTGACTACCTGCTTTGAATCTCATCAACTCATTTTCACGCTCTTGCCGCTTCTCTCGGCGATCTTGTTTCTTGCGGTCTCTCTCGCGCTGCTTCTGACTACTTTCGTCGAGCGTCTCCTCTCGTAAAGTATCCTCTGTTACAGACCAATCGTATGTGCGTGGGTCGGTTCCCTGAGCCCAGTGTCCAAGCAATTTGTCAACATTAGGGGGAATGAGCGTCGGGGTGAGAGAAGTTTCTCGCATTTGCAGGTGCCTGCTAAGGCGTGCGATAGGATTTGAAGGTGCCGGTGGTGTGAGTGGCGACATTAGCGGTGATGACGGGGGCAATGATGAAGACGGTAAAGTCGAGTGTGGCAACACAGGCAGTGACTGTGACGGGGACCATCGCCCCGTGTTATTCTGGATGCTGTCCTTGGGCTCTGATGGTAATATTGGCAGAGCGATGCCACTGTCTTGGCTTGGGCCCCTTTGCAATCCCACCATAAGTGGTTGCGGCTCTTTGTGATGAATGCGTCGGCTCGCAAGCATGACCTCCATCGCTATCAGCCTTGCGACACGTTCTTTCTGTCGTCGAACATGGGCAGATACATCCCGGGGCAACGGCCCCACCCAGTTTTCTAGGATGGTGTCATAGACATCTGCTATCGTCGGCTCGTCAGCTACATGCAGATTGAGTACCCGCATGGAAGCAATGCGATTGACATCAGCCGCACTCTGACTGGTATCTGAAATAAGGAGCTCTTGTAACTTCGAAGATGCTTCGTCCACGTCCGGGACTTGAAGTTTACCGCCAACGACATCCATCCTGTTCGAGTCAGCATGTCACATGACATGGTGATTTTAGGAATGTACTTACAGCGTCCCAACCGGAATGGGTGCTGCAGCTTCATCGCCGGTGAGCATCTGATTTAGTCGCTCTGTAACGACTGCGATGTCGATCAACGGTTCCTGACTGTCCTCTGTCCGAGTAAGAGCATTGTACATAAGCCTGTAATCTATCCCTCTGTGTAATGAGGTACGAGCTCGGCTTTGTATCCAGTGTGGGACTTGCGACGGAATCAAGGGCAATGGGGAGGCATGGTTCCCGAGGCCATCAGGCACTATGTGTTCGTCACTTTCTTCGACCAATCTTGTGGAAAGGTTCAACCTAGAATTTAGACGAATTGTTTTGGCCAAGATTTGGACTTCATGCTCGAGGGCAGGTTCACAAATTGTCTGATCATTCCAGGAAACAACCAATTCATGAACACTTAGGTCTGATTGAAGTGCAAAAATCCGGTAGAATCGAACGCCGTTCTCGATTTGGCCTGGCCCGGGAGATCGGTTGTTGTGGGTTGTTTCACCATGTTGCATCGGCTCAATGTGTAGCTGAGTTATACATCCAGGAGAGTCGAGCATTAGATCCAGTGGGACGGGGTTAGACGCTACAACCACGGCAGTTGGGCTGGATGAGTACTGGGTGAAGGTGTAGACTTGAACTAGATGATTTAGACGAGAGTATAGGACAACACTCAGCTCTGCAGACATGTTAGCTGTTGTTGCGGTACAGTTACTGAGAATATGTACCATCATCCGAGAGTGTCTGTACACAAAGATGGAGCGTAAAGTCTTCTGTGTCCCGGTAGTGTCTCCAAGATGCCAGGATGGAGGCTCCTGCTTGGCCCATAGTCGCATCTAGGGCCTCACTGGCTGTCGTGGTAGCCATCAGGATGAGGGAAGTTGACGTAAGGATGAAGAAACGACTTCTGGTCCTAGGATCTTGCTGGACGTCTAAAATCCAGTCAAGCGATCGTTTTGGGAGTATCTCCGGACAGAAAAGGTGGTCGTATACATCACCTTTAATACTGACAATGCTCAGCTGCCTTCTACAACATACGAGTAACGTGTTGGTATCGCCCACCCAGAGTATCCTTGCCCAGCCATCCTCACCGGTTGGCTCGTCAACGTCCGGCGGGACTATTGACCCTTGAGCCAATTGGGTGACGGTATAATTGTCTCCTTTGCGCCTGTGCTCAATATCCCAGATACTCCACATGCGATTTTGATCAACGAGACCAAATTGAAACTGGTAGTCGGGGTTGAAGGTAACATGAACATGGACAGCCCCTCCAGTCTCGTCCACTCCCAAGCTCAGTATTGGATGCGCGTCAACAATGGAAGCGGGCATACGATAGAAAGGCGAGGGTCTCGCGGCCCCAGGGTGGTCGTGGTACCCAGTTCGAAGAAGCACAGTTTTTGTAGGGAGACGAACAGCCAGCAGAGTGTTCCTGTCCTCGGATTGTGCAAAGCACACTTGTTGTAATGGTGCCGCGTCTTCGTTCCAGTATCCACAGCTCGCAGACTTCAAGGTGGACCCGTCTACCCAAAAGCTTGGGTCTGTTTCCCAGCATAGTCTTTCCGCATGATACATGACCGCCAACCGAAGTATATTGCCAGCCTCCCCGGTAGATATCGCGGCGATCCGTCTTGCGCCATCATAGAGATTTCGGATTGTCGTGGAACCGAATGAGAAAAGGTCGCCGACGAGAGGATCGTAGACTGCTGTTGTCTTTTCGATAGCGGCAGATATAAGCGCTAGTTCTGGCAGTAGATCGGAAGAAGGGGCGAGTTGAGGATGCTCTTGTACAAGTCCTCTTAAAGCTGTCTGTGCGCTTGTGCTGTGTGGCTCAGTGATTGAAGTGGGATATCGAGTGGATGCAGGTATGGCCAAAGTCGGCAATAGTGTAGTCTCGTTCTGCCACGGTCGAATTTGCTTTAGTTTTCGAGCAGCATGCTGTCTGCTAAAAGACCATTGACTGTTGTCGAGGTCGAATAAGGCCGCTCCCGGATGGCCATAATTCAGACCCTTGAGGGTAGGCTCAGCCATTGGGGCCAACGAATGGTATGCGATCCTTCACAGTGCTGCAAATGCGGGACATGCTTTGCAAGCGGATCGTGGACGTTGAATCAGATGTCACCAGAAGCGTGACTTGCGGTGCAAACGCGAACCTTGCACTCTGCAGAGTACCTCAACTAGCGCCTTGGCAAACGCATGTTCACGTGATGATGACCCCCACCCTTGCGGAAACACTGTATCCGCATTAGCGCGGACACGTTGTTTACCTAGCAACCATCCTGGCTCTTCAACCATACACCTGGGCAACACCATATCAAAGTCCAACCCGTCACCCGTTCGCCCACCCGCCAACCCACCAAAGAGCACCCCGTTTACCGTAACATCATTGTCGCCAAAATGACGACCTTCGAGCCCTCACTCAGCACGACGATGCGCGCATCTTCACACGATGCGCCGTCTATGGCCGATCAGCTGCCCTCAATCAATTTCGGCTTCGACGACTTGCGCAGTCGCATGAATCAATTCACTGCACGCTTCGATGCGTTTATAGAGAAGGGACGACGACAAGTGTTGGACGAGCGCAACCAGTTTCGCATGAATGTTGCAGAACTCCATGGCAAGCTCCCCAGAGAATGAGCGCCAGGCGATTCAAAGACTAACAAAGATTCCCAGAGGACCAACGCATGAAGAAGCGCGACATCGAAATCCTTCACCTCAAGACAACACAACATTCCCAGACCATCGACAAGGAGGCACAAGAAACCTCTGAAATGCAAGAAGCGATCAGCGCCTTGACACTCCAGCGCGACGAGCGCCTCGCGCACCGCGACAACCTGCGCGCCCAGATTGCAGAGGTGCAAAAGACGATCTCTGCGCGTCGTGAAGCCCAACTCAAGCACAGACGTTATCTTGACGGTCAGTCGCGGTACAATGAGCCGGAGTTGGACTTCTGGGAGAACTACCTGGGCCTGAGGATTGAGGGCCTCGGCCAGGAAGATAGGCTCAAGTTCATATACACGTATGTCGATGAGCGGGAGTGGGATCGTGAGGCGTGGTTCGAACTGGACACAAGTGAGCGTAACTACAAAGTGCTGGAGATGCGACCGAAGGTAGAGCGCGAGGAGGTTGACAGGGTGATCGAGCGTCTGAACGAGACTCGTGATCTTGCTGGATTCTTGAAAGGGATGCGAGAACTCTTTGTGGAAGCCTGCAAATAGAGTGCATATCGCTCTCTCCCGTCCATGTTCGTATTTATGATGTAGATTGGCGCAAATACCCTGATTCTGCTTCTTCCCAAAGCTTTTTCACCCTTCCTGTGACCAAAATCAAATCTTCACCGCCCATTCCTAACCTTGTAATACTCTGGTGCATACTCGCTCAACCAATCCATTTCAACGGTCGACAAATCCCTAATATAAATTTTATCTCTTGTCGCCAAAATCTCCGTATAAACGACCCATTCCGCCTTGCGATGAAAGAACACACTGCTCGGATGCGCCCATAACGTCGTCTTCCCATCCACCGTCGTGAAACTCCCATCGCTCTTCATCCTCGCCGCATGCGCAAAGAAGCCTGTTGTCAAACAGCGTCGCACACGTTCGGCGAGGGGTGTGCCACCAACGCGCAACACACCTGATGATGAAGAAAGGATACTCTCCTTCACACCGAAACGATCCAAGTAGGCGGCGAGTTGTTTTCGCACACTCACTGCTTTGACCATGGATTTGTGGTTTAGACAGTTATCGCGGCACCATTGGACATTTTGGATTCCGGCTTTGGTGAAAGCTTCGTAGACGTTGTAGAGTGTGAGATGGTCTCCTTCTGCTACAGCGAAGCGTCGTCGTGCGTTGTCGAGTTGTTTCTTGTTACCGTCGTGGCTGACGAATGCGTTACCTTGGAGTGTCATCATCGCGGCGATGGTCAGCATTTCGCTCAGACACCCGAACTCAGGGTTTGCGGCTTGCAAGAGGGCTTTCGAGAGCATAGGTTCAAGAGGCAGTTCGGCCATGCGTACCCCAAGGGGTTTCGTGAGACGCGCATTTGAGTCGAGAGCGCCGAGGGAGTATAGTAGATCTAGGGCGCGGGTTATAAGTGCGGAGGGTGGTGCGGAAAGGTAATCGAAGCGAATGATGTTTGTGATGCCCAGGTTGAGGAGCTGTAGAATGGTTGGTGCAAGGTTCGAGCGTGAAAGTTCTGGGAAGGTAGCTTCTTCAAGAGCACGAAAGGCTTGCTCGGTGTAGAGTCTGAAGCACTTTCCCGGACGTGTGCGACCTGCACGGCCGGCACGTTGAGTTGCGGATGCTTTGCTGACTGGTACAACATTCAGATTCTCTATGCCGAGTTTTGCGTCATAGTTGCGGAGTTTGACGTAGCCAGTATCTACTACGTAGACGACGCCATCAATGGTTACGCTGGCCTCGGCGATGTTGGTGCTCAGGATGACTTTGCGTGTCTCTGGTGGTGTTTTTTGGAACACGAACGTCTGTTGTTCCGTTGGCAGACCGGCGTATAGAGGTAGTAGCAAGAGTTTCTTGGATGTAGAAGGCAGGTCGACAATCCGGTCGCTGAGCAGTTCAAGCGCATCGTCTATTTCTTCGCGACCAGTCAGGAAGACAAGAATATCCCCCTCATCCTCAGACTTATGTATCTTCATGACAGTTTCGACAGCTTCTTCAACATAGTTGTTAGTTGGCTGGTTTTTGTACAGGATCTCCACTGGGTAGGTCCGCCCTTCGATCCCCACAATCCTCCCATACTCCTCCCTACTCTTTCCGTGCACCTTTTCGTCCTGATCGGGACTGAAGAAGTCAAGAAACCTCTCCGCTTCTAGTGTTGCACTTGATACCACAACACGTAGGTCTTCGCGCTTTCTCAGTACTTTCTTCAACAGACTGATCAAGATGTCGGAACTCAGACTCCGCTCATGCGCCTCGTCAACCATCACCACCGAATACCGCTTCAGTAAGGGATCAACGAGCATCTCGCGCAACAATAATCCATCAGTGACAAACTTGATCTGCGTATTCGCACTCGTGACATCTTCGAATCGGATGGAGTAGCCGACTTTCTGCCCAAGAGGTGTTGATAGCTCTTCTGCGACCCTTGCGGCTACGCTTGTAACTGCGATTCTTCTTGGTTGCGTAACAGCGATCTGCTTCCCATCATTACACCAGCCAGCTTCTAACAGGAACTTCGGAATCTGTGTGGTTTTGCCGCTACCTGTTGCGCCCACGACAATAGTCACGGGATGTGTCTCGATGGTGTACAAAAGTTGATCTCGAAGTTGCGCAATAGGTAGAAGCGCCGGTGGTTTGTAGAGCTCCTGTATTATGGGCGCTTCAGCATCTTCCTCATCAGCCATAGCTCTGGCTTCGTCATATGAGTCCCTGTTTTGTGTGTCGTTGCTGAAGCTTGGAATGGCGAGAACAACCAATGATGAAGATAGAAAAGACGCTAGTCATCGCCACGCTAGCCCTGTTGAGCCTTGGGGCAAGTGACTCTCACGACGACATCAGTAACCGACTAGCTGCCTGTAGTAGACCAGGTCAACCTCATCACACATTTTCAATTCCTTCTCGAAACTACCAAATCCCTATCAAATCATAAGCAAAAGAGAATGGCCCTCGGCTGAGGATCGTAAAGCCTCTTACCTCACCTGACCTAGGCCAACTTTGCGCCTTGCACCCCAAAGTCCCGAAAGGAACGTTATTATCCAACCCAACACAAAAGTCATCGCCTCTTCATCATTTCGGCGTTACATTTCTGTATATACACCTGGAGGCTCAGGCGAACCACGCCCTTGTTACTCTTCATGCCCAACCCAACGTTTACGCCGATAATGGAGTAGGCCCACCAGCTGGCACACATAGACTCGGTAACTCAGCTAGATCTTGCTCAACATGAAGGCTCAGTCTTGACCTTTTTAGCACCGATGCGCTGCTGCACAGTCATGCGTCGCTTCTCTGTTTCTCGTCAGTCTGGTCTGCGTGCTTTCACGTTGTACATCCGTACTTGGAGTAGCTGCTGACGCAGATTCATTCTCTTTCTGCATCATCTCGAGAGCTAGTAAGATTTCGAGCTGGATACCTGGACCATCGGAAATCTTGCGCTGATGTGGCTTGAAGTCGCCCGCAGTGATGTCTAATAGAATATCGAGCAAGATTGCGTCTTCGTACGTAACGTGCTTTTCAAACGCGTAGCCTGTCTCCTACTGGTGGTTAGTATTTCGGCACGTGATTGTTTATGATACACCTTACTTGATAATAGGTAGGATGAAGCATGTACTCAGCCACGCCAACCGCTCCTGACACAGGATCCAGGTTCTCTTGCATTCCAGTCACTGCCCGTACGCAGTAGACGTTCACCGCATGGTCTGGAAGGCCATAAGTAGTGATACACCAAACCATTATCCTTCGAACCCCTCGCAAAGGCATCTGACGGAGCCAAACGCTATATTCCCCAATCTTGAGCGGTGGCAAGGTGCAGTTTGCGCCGATAGAGACGATCGCATTCGGTGCGTGTTTGGGCAAGAGCAGATCAGTGACCCGCTTCCAATCGGTCTGTGTCATCTTTTCGCCGTCTCGCATGCGTACGAGCATATCATGTGGCATCAGACATTCTTTGTCTGTTCCCATTTTGATCATGACTGGCTCGGATCGTTTCATGTTGTCCACGATGGTTCTCATTCTTGTTTTGTTCTGGTCCTCTAACTTCTCTGCCGCTGTCTTTCCCGATTTTGGCTGCACAGGATTCGGCTGTGCCGACTTGCGCGGCGTCTTGGGGACCGGAGGCGGCATAGATGGTCAGGGCCCGATTCGATCTGTGGATGGTTTGTTGACTAGGGTGTCGCAATGGAGGTAACTAGCTAGAGGTGGGGGAAAGTTCGTACGATGGTTGTGGAGGTGACGGGATTGTACACTAGCTTAGCGGTACGGTCTCTCACCTACGCTATACATGAGTGAGGTACTTAATGCTTTGTAGGCATAGCAAGTAAAGGCGAGAGCAGCCGATATGGGAATATCGTGGAAATTACTTGTATGTCACGTCAATGTCTATCACCAGAGTCCATGGGTGGGTCTTAGTAAATGCACCACATCGGATTACCAGAGTTGGGCTTCGCGAACGGAGCGATAAAAAAAAATGCAAAATGCTGATGGTTCACACTTGTCAAGGATGACTTCAACGTTTGTTGTGAGCAGTCGGATTTGTCCGATTGTGGATCGAAGGCTTGAAACCAGACTTCTGGTTCGCGAAGGTGTCACGAACATGACAACAGTGAATCACAAGTCAGACCAAGCCATTTGTCCATTTGTCCAAATTGGTATGGGAACTTATCTTGTGGGTGGCAAGGTATTGGTTCCATGTAGGTTAACGCTGGGGTGCTCCTGCCCTCATTTCAAACGGCCATCACGTACCTACCATTTTCCCCATGCTTGCCCACGAGGCGGGGCTCAACGCTTTTCACGGCCAACACCAATGAAAGCTTCCAACCCTGGGTACAGCACATACAGTCATACCCCCTGCACTGGCATACAGCCTGGACCACAGAGCCTGCGTCATGTTCCGGTGACGCAGGCAATCGCCCAGAGTCAGCCTACAAATCCCGATATAAAACGCTCCTTCCTCCCAGAGCCACAGCTTACTCGAAGGCTGCTACACACTTCCAACGACGAGGATTCTTCATCTCAGCAACGAGCACGATTACAGCGTCCGCGATTCTCGAGCTACAGCAATACACAAGTCACCTTCAAGATGCTACTTCTCTCAGTAATCTACGTCATTCTTTCTACCGCCAGTGTAGTCCTCGCGGCCTTTGACCCCGGAGTTAAGACCAATCTCGCCGTATACTGGGGTCAGAATTCCGCGGGTAGCGCAGACTCCCAGACTCGTCTGTCAAATTACTGCACAGATTCCAATATCAACATCATCCCAATCTCGTTCCTCACCTCTATGAATGCAGCTGGGGGGCAACCTGTACTCAATGTTGCGAATCAGGGCGGCAAATGCACGACGGCCACTGAACCTATGAAGTGCCCAGAAATCGAGGAAGATATTAAGGTCTGTCAAGGCAAGGGAAAGACGATCCTGCTTTCACTGGGTGGAGATCGAGGTGCCGGTTTCAACTATGCCGACGAAGCAGCAGCAAAGCAGGGGGCAGAGAAACTTTGGAAAATGTTTGGACCCGATCAGCACAAGAACGACATTATCCGCCCATTCGGTTCTGCAGTCGTTGATGGCTTCGATTTCGACTTCGAGACCGAGTTCCAAAACGCTGCAGCTTTTGCACAGGGACTGCGCGACCAGATGCGCGCCTCTAGTAGAGACAAGACGTACTACCTCAGCGCCGCCCCAATGTGCGCCACGGTTCCGGGTAGCGGGAAGTCCGTGATTGAGCGTGTGCTAGACCAGGTTCAGCTTGACATGGTGTCCGTCCAGTTCTACAACGACGGGAACTGCGACGTGACTCGCAATTTCAACTTTGAAGCTTGGAATACCTGGGCAAAGACGAAGAACACCACTTTCTTGGTCGGACTTCCAGCCAGTTCGACTGCGGCACGTTCAACTTCACACGTGGCTCCGGAGAAGCTCAAAGACGTCTTTGGAAAGGCGAAGGGCCTCGAAAAAATGGGCGGTGCTATGCTGTGGGACGCGAGTCAAGCCTGGGCCAACGACAAGTATCATGTGAAAGTCAAAGAGGCTCTGGCTACCGCTGCACTAGCGCGGAGGCACTGGGACGTCCGCACTTTCGAACTTGATGGCTAAGTTGTAGTGTTTCGGGACTGAAGCGGTTTCTCTGTATGATATAGGCAACGTGTGCACGATGGACATGTTCTGTTGCTAAGATGTATGGGGTAGCATAGTAAACTATAAGTAGTGGTTACGCAGTGAGTACTTATAGCATGTAGCAACAAGTACTATCACTAATTTCATCTTACTTCACCACTTCAATGTTCCCCCATTTGCTTGCATGTCCCTACAAATCTTATACACTTGATAATGCTCCTCCATCAACACCCTCGCCAACGCCGCCTCTTTAACAACATAATGCGGAATCAACAACCTCCTCTGCTCCGGCTCCTCCGTCAACAACCCCTCAATCGCATGCCGTCCCTTAACCTCCAACTTCCTCTGACAATACCTCTCCACATACACTCTATCCTCCTCGCTTGGCGGCTCCACCAAGTTTGTGACCGTCACACCGTAACACAGTTCATACTTCGGATAATAGTGTATCGTAGTCCCATCATCATACACAGTATCCCCCCACGCTTCCTCCAACATGGTATCATAACCGACACTAAACCTAATCTCCAACCCCGGCAGCCTATCCCGCAACTCATACAGAATCGGAGAAAAACTCGCCCAGTGGAATTGCGTAGGCGATGTTTTATCCCACATTATAGTCAAGTGCTGTAGACTGGTACAACCGAGTAATTCAGCCCATTCTGCGCGCACCTCTGGACGGTGGATTGTGCATTCGCGTTCGAGGCGGAGGAGCTCTGTTTCTTTGAGTTCGGTTTCCATGGCATTGACTTCTAGGCGCCGTATGTAGGGTTTGTAGGCTGCTTGGGCGCCCCAGATGTTGCTGGGAACGGGGAAGGTCCATCCATTTACTCGCTGCACGATCTCGTTGAGAACGGCGAGGAAGTTGGCGTGGTGGATTGAACATGTGGTGACGGAGAAGAAGGTTTCGAGGAGTTCCTGGCGGAGTCGCGGGGAGGTGATGGTGGGTTCGATGATGGAGTCGCTCATTTCGTAGACGCTTTTGCCGTAGCAGAGTTCGGTATATATTAGGTCGCGGAGTTCGCGGGGGAGGCGTAAGAGGTCGTTTGTGAAATAGTTGAAGGATTCTGCGTTTGGGACTAATCGGACTGCCATGGTGCTTTAAGCACTGGTAGAAATGGGTAGGTAGTGGGTTTCTTCGAATTTAATGGCTGCTCGTGGTTGTTATATGGTGGGCAACGTTCAATCATGGGGTTAAATGCTGCTGCCTCACTAGTCACGTTACGGAACGAGGCACAGCCTTCCTACATAGTCTTACCAATGTTGGACACCGACGACAGAAATCATGGTCCCAGGCTGCGGTTGCGGATCAGAGTGAGGCTGAGCAAGTCTCCCTTCGGAACTAATCGGGGTATAGCTTGATATCCTACACGTGGGGGCGATCGCTAACCCCTGCTCGCCCATCCTCGAGTGGTGGCTAGTTTATGTACCGACTATTACACGTCCTGCATCTCCTCATTACATCGTCAGTATAGACAGAGCAAAGAACAAAGCCTCCTGTATGTAGTGTCGTTGCGCCGTCACGGGTATATGCCCATATCGTGACCCCTGACAGGACTCACCAAGCCCATATGTACCAACACCAAACGCCGTCGTGCCATACATGTACAATGCATCATATCATACACCTTCAGTTCCGCCTATACTTGGCAGGAATGTTCTTCTCCACAATACCTCTCAATTCCAACCGCTCCCACTCTTCCTGCGCCGCCTCTTTTTCCTCATGCATCTTGAAATGCGCGATATCCTCAGGATGCGTCAAATCCTCCTCCTTGACATCATCACCGCTGTGGTACTTTTCCCAATGATGAATCTCATATTCGTACTCGTCGTCGCCATGGTGTCCAGGCCCCATACCGAAGTCAGGCAACTTGACGCCTTCCTGGTCTCTGCGAACGAACTCGAGGAGCGAAATGGCGCCATCCTTGTCGATGTCGAACATGTCAAGGATAGTCTGCACTACAGCTCCCTTCTTAGTCTCCGAGATTGAAGCTGAGGAGACATCTTCGAGGCCGTAGGTGCGGCGAATGTCGTTGGCGGTCCAGAGACCGGTGCTCTCGTAGTCGTGCAGATTGAAGAAGGTCGTTGCGTCGAAGCCGGATATATGGTGCTCCTCTATGATGTGTATTAGCCATATAATCTCAATAGATATACGGCGTACTGTAGGGGGGGTTCGTACCAGCCATGTGTCGCGTTGCCCAGTCTGCGTCTGGCGCAACCTCGATTTGTGAATGTTCTGTCGCACCGCCGTGCGCAGAGACATTGAGGGCGCATGACAGCAGCAGAACTGCGCTGAGCGGGGCTCCAAGTATTCGATTCATAGTAGCTATGTGCGTGAGGTCGCAATCGAGTGTTTTGTCGAGCTGAACTCTTTGTACATGGTGTTGGCGACCAGGGGCTCGGTGATAGCGCAGCCAAACACCGACGCTATGTCATGGGGGATTTCAATGTTGTCAAGATCGTCTAGACTGTTGCCAACTCTTCAATCTACAAGTCACAATGCACGTCTTGTTGCTGCTGAGTTTGCTACTGTTCATACCATTTTTCTTCTTTCTTGCCTTCCTTGCGGCGTCCTCGTGCATGGGCGATGGCTTTCGCGCTCGAATCGCTGGCATGACCTTCAACCCTAGACATGCAACATTCGGTCGCAACTATACACGCGGGCTTGGCTCAGGCGCAGGTAGTGCGGGATGGGAGCAAATCGAGATGGAGGACATGCTTGGGGAGGACAGTGAAGACGACTGAAAGATTCGATATATGCACGTTGAGGATAGCACTGCCTTAGAACTGGGTTGCAAGGTGCCCAATGCACCACTATTAAGGGTATCATCTATGGGTCGCAACAAATCTTCCGCCGGCCTAGAACTCCAAATCCTCCTTCTTCGGCATCAAGCTCTCACCAGCTGCCTCTCTGACGGCTTGTTCCTGCGCCTCGGTATCGCCTTCCATGGGCGGCAAGCTAAACTTCGCAATCACAAACTTTCGTCTACTCAGCGTGAACGCCATATCTTCACCGAGATCAGCTGCCCCTCCACCGCCGCCTTTCTCGTGGAATACTGGCAGCTTGTGTACCGCAAGCATGCCTTGTGGTCTCTCTTCGTCCTTTGTCGTACCCGCTGATTGCGCGAGAGCCTGCATGTGCGAATATGGGAAAGGCGATAGTTCAAGGACACCGTCAGAAAGGATCTCCATCCACCGGACAACGCCCGAAGATCTTGAGTACAAGGACAATGGCAGTGTAAAGATGGCAGTCAGGCGTGTGGGGTTTTGTCGTAGCAGAGCTCGAAGCCCGTGCAAGAACTGGAGTATAGAGCTGGGATGCGCTGCAAAAGCCGGATAAAGTGCTGGCGAGAGGAGCGACGGTACCACCAGCCTGTGTATTTCATGTGCTGGTGTCGAGGCGAGCTGTCTTTGCAGGTTCTGCAGTATTGACGGGAAAGGCGAAGATGTGGTAGATGAGGGACGAGGTATTGGGATGTAATTGATGGCGCTGCTCACCGGGAGCGTCAGCCGGCTCGCGAGATCGAATGTATGACAGAACACCGCCATTTGCTGTGATGCATCATCGGTCTGCCCAGCCGTTTTAATTGTACTCGGAAACGCTAGGTGCAGACAGTCAGAATAGGGCTTTTCAAGTATTGCATTCGCAGATTGTATGTACAAGACGCACCTCTAGCACTCTCAAACTGACCCAGCCCTTCGTACCGCCACGCAATTTTCATCTTCTCAGCCCGCTCTTTCCCTTCTCTCCGCTTATCCTCCTTGCCCTCTGATATACCCGGGAGTTCCCTGCCCCACACTTCACCCATGCCCACCACATGTACCTTGTGTCCCTGTACAACGCCTTCCGCAGCGTAGAACCTCAGCAGAGCACCTGCATAGTCCGTCGTCCCACTCTCCCCTATCATGATGGAATTTCCGAGTGGCAAGCCTGCATGTCCGGCTAATATGGCGTCAAGCGAAGGCGTCCCAGTGGATGTGGTGGGGCGGCCATCGATGGGTGAGGGTCGTATGCCAGGTGGCGTAGGCGCTGGTACTGCTATCAATGGTGCAGTTGAAACATTTGGCGCGTCTTCACCCGTTGGTGCGCGTGAGAGTGCGATATTCCGTTTGCGAAACGCCATTGTATGGTTATTAGTCGTGAATCGCAACTGCTCAAAATTGTGGTCATGAGTCTTATCGATAAGGACAATAGTGGTGGCTTACCATACGTCACAGTGCAGTGCAGCCCTGGGACAACCACCACTGCTGCCTAGCACTTATCAGTCATGCTGCCGAGCTGACACGCTCTTAAATAACAATGGCTTGCAACCGTGGTGAACCCCACAGCCCTGGAGCCTGGACCTCACCTCCACCAGATCCACTGACCTTGTCGCAGAATACGTCGGCAGTGCATCACGACGGCGGATTGATCTCCTCCCCAGACGGAGAGTATCAGAGCGATGTCACTTAATGCTGACACGCAACAAGATCAGCCTTCCCATGGTCAAGATACTGCAGAAGCTGCGCCGGCCTGTCAATTCTGCGAAACCTCACCACTCCACTCCTACGCCCGTTTACCGGTCCTTGACAATTATACCGCGTTCCATAAGGACTGTGATCAATGTTCGAAAGCAAAGTCTTCGAAAGAAGCATACGATCCTCTCTGTGACTTCTGTCAGCATCTCCGACTTGGACATTTACTATACTGCAAGCCCGGTTTGTGGACCGTTAGTTTCGGGACCTGGGACGATATCAAGTCGGTCGAAAACTGTGCATTACATAGCCTCCTGAAGCAATACACAGAGTTTCAGCTGAAGACCCATCAATATAGGTTTGACGACATCCGCCTTATGAAAGAACTACATTTTGGGACAAAAAAGCAAGGTGGACTTCCGCTAGTTGCATTTCTTGATGGCAAATTGAAATCGTACATCACAACTTTTGAGATGTGGTTTGCACGGGAACATGTGCCTTCGCATGTTCACGTTCCAGAATCAATCGACTGGGCGCAATTGAGGTCCGAGGTCGCGTCTTGTTTCAGGAGTCATCCATCTTTTTCGACGGGGACGCGACGCGGTATTCAAACGCCTTCTACAATACGCTTGATCGACGTCGAAAAACGACAACTCATTCAGTCAAACACGATTACATGTCGCTACGTAACTTTGAGCTACGTTTGGGGCTTTAGTCCAGATCGCAACAAGCTGATGACTACCTCATCAACAGTGCAAGAATATGAGAAAGAGGGCGGACTCCCAGCCCAATTCATGCCAGCTACCGTTGAGGATGCAATTCAGATCTGTCTGGGTATGGGTGAGCGTTATCTTTGGGTTGACCGTTTATGTATGTGAGCCCTCGTATGTTGAGGTCACGCACGATATACTGACCAAGATCGGCATACAAGGCATAGTCCAAGATGATAAGGAAAGCAAACGAGAGCAAATCTCAGGGATGCAAGACATTTACTCAAACGCGACTTACACGATTGTAGCCCTTTCCGGCGACAATATGGACGTGTGTTTACCTGGAGTCTCCAAGGAACGTCCATTTTTGACTGGACAATGCCGTTTCAGCAACCTTCATATTCAGAGCTGTCTACCTAGCCTTATTGAATCTGTGCAAGATTCCGCCTGGGCAACACGAGCATGGACTTATCAAGAACACTTACTAAGCAAGAGGCAATTGTTCATTGCCCCAGGGCAAAGTTTCTGGGTATGTGCAGCTGGAGTCACCAGCGAGCAAGATATACTGAATGGAAATGGACCACAGTTTGCTAGCTATGCGGAACGCAGCCTGGCCCAAGGATCTGCACACCAACGTCCAGGTGATCCATTCACATCATTTTCCGAGGTTTGTTCAACCTATAATGCTCGCCGTTTATCTTACGCATCCGACGTATACAATGCTTTTTCTGGTATTGCAGCAGAGATCTACGGTGTCAGCGACTACTCGCAGAACTTTTGTTGCGGCTTACCAATTCGTGACATCGATGCAGCGTTGCTCTGGCATTCTCAACGTGGGTACAGACACGGGACTCGTAGTTGCTCAGAGACTCACATTCCTACATGGTCGTGGGCATCTATATCTGGAACCATCGGATTCCTGTCAATAAGCGGGTCGTTGGTGAGATGGGCAATAAACACAGACCAGGACAGCAAGAAGGTTCGAGATGTTTCCGACAGCATTCTAGCCGGTCTACCATTGAGTAGTTGTATAACTACAAACTGGAAACATGTGCCCAGTGGAGACGGTACAGATTCCTCGGACAATTCTTATATGAAATATCTTCCAGACAGTCCTTGTTTGAACCTTGCTTTGGCGGTGGCAGAGGGATGCTTTCCAGGAGGAAGTCCAACCATGGAGCCCATCGGAAGATTACAACACATGACATTTGGTACATATACTGAGATTACAATGGCAAAGTGGCCATCATACGTTGAGTTCTGGTACGATGCTTTCAGGAGCCTATCAGCGTCTCAAGTGCCCGCAGTTAAACCGCAGACCGGACAAACGCTGCTTAGCACTCAGGGTCAGACTAGCTTTGTGAGAACCTCAAAACATCCTTCCCACGTGGGATGTTATTTTTACGTTGAATGGGAAATTCAAGATCTCAGTGGCAAAAGTATTGGCGTAGTCTTTGATCCCGTCAAACTCAACGAGCCTTCAGGGGTACAGCAGCTTGATGGTCAATTGCTCAAGATAATGGCAATTTCAGTCGGCCCAGTAGACAAAATGCTTTCCTGTTGTTTCCCTGAGGTGCCCTTTCCCTTTTCAGAAATTTCAGATAACGCATACAAAGATCTCAACATCTCCTACGAGGATTGCGATGGAACGGTGCTTAGACCTGCCCCGGTAGTCAATGTGCTCTTACTGGGCAAGAAGGGTGACCTTTCATACAGGATCGCCATTGGAATTGTCTATCTGAAACGGTGGGCAGAGCTGGAGCGCAAGTTCGAGACAGTCACTCTTTGCTGAAGTGTCTTGTTCTTTCAGCTTAGAGGGCGAATTCTTTCAGTAGCTGATGCTATGGAGAGTAGATTTAGTAAGGTGTCATCGCACGATAAACCCCCCTCCACAACAGCAACGCCAAACTCTCGATACTCAGTATTCCATATTATTCAGCATGCTGCTGTTGGGTAAACCAGCATACGCACCATCTTTTCTTTTCCAGGCAGGTAGTTTTCTGATGATATAGATGTGGTGGGTTTGTGGGTTTCCTTGGGATGACGATGTACGAGGAGGAGTATTGTTAGGAGTGTGAGGGTGAATGACTACATCTGTATGTTACCTTGTGAACGTTCATTCTTCTTCCAATCTATACACTACTATACTCTGTATGTACATCCTCCATAAACTGATTGCAACATTGATTCATCACCCCCTTTCTCTTTAGTGTCCCATGCAGCATCACTATCCAGGTACTCCATCCAGCGCCGCGGCAACTCCCTCCGTCTTGTTTCATCGCCCATCTTCCATTTACCTTCATCTCCTTATACAGTCTCTGCACTTCTCTAGTCTCCCTGTCTAAAGCCTGGCTACGTGCATGTAGATCAGCTCCTATACTACTACTCGGCATAATCTCCAGCATTCTCCTCCACTCTAGATAATAAAGCTCTGCAGCATGCACTGTCTAATCCCCAGGCTGGTTAAAGTGGGCTGTACAGCTAGGGAGTGGACAGGAAAAAGGCTCATCTCGTCCCATGTCAAAATGATGCCGGTCTAACGCTTCGACCATGAGCGGCCACATGCCATATTGCCGCAGGGGGATTCTCGTGTAGCACTGATACGTGGGTTTGCTGGACTGCCCTACTAGCCCTTTGAATTGCTTTAGTGGCATTAAGATTATGTTTTCGGAATTTCTCGGGCGATGTCTTGTCCCATGTGCCATTCGCTACCTGTCGAAATGAAAAACATTGCCATGTAGCAGTACACCAGCTTTTGGCGATGGCGTTTTGCTGAAGCGATTTCTTTTTCTCAGGAACGAGAACGGAGGATTTGATACCTTGTAGACAGGCTTGGAGGAGAAGTTGTAATGCTAGCGGGAAGGGTTCTTTGACGTCTTCCTAGCTGATGCTTTTCTTCGTTATGGTTCAAGATGATTTGTCTTGCATTTGAAAATTACCGAGTGGAATATGGTGCATAAAGTAATTTGTTTGTGACAGGTGAGACACGGCGCTACTTTGCTTGTGCCTCCTTGAAAATCAGTTTAGTATACCTGCCATTTGTGTACACACCTGGGCATATCCCAACAATGACCGTGTTTCTCATAAATACTGTAGGGTGGCAGTGAATTGAAATCGGTATCAGAATGCATTGCCCGCTCTGAGCTTATCACGGTATAATGATGGGATATGTGATAGATGTTGGATTTTGTATTTGGTCGTAGAGTAAGACGTGCTGGGCAGCCTTAGGCTATCTCATCCGTCATACCTGCCAGTACACCTGCACCTATGATACCCCCGTCGCGAGCCTCTTTAAGAGTGACTCTTTTTGACGTGTTTGCCTGTGATGCAGCTTCTACTAGGGTATCTATCCACTGCTGGCATGTCAGTAACCATTTTGGGTACTGTGAGATGGTTCCACCAGCATATGCAATCACCAGCTCTTCCATCTCCTGCTTTCCCTTGGTATGAGTGCCGTTGCTGGGTGGTTTCGACGTTGCAGGGTCTGCTATGTCAATGTCGCCGACGCAGCTGAGCAGACCTACACATGCAGCCGCGATCAATGCTGAAGATCGTTGTTGTACAGCTTCTGCGATATCGCGTATCAGTTCGACTCGTTCAACAGTCCAGAAGAAGGGGTCATCTGCTGGAGTTGTGGCT
Organism: Plenodomus tracheiphilus IPT5; assembly: GCA_010093695.1. NCBI lineage: Eukaryota > Fungi > Ascomycota > Dothideomycetes > Pleosporales > Leptosphaeriaceae > Plenodomus > Plenodomus tracheiphilus. The sequence goes on along the minus strand of MU006290.1, from coordinate 994,710 downwards.
TGATATCTATCCTCGAGTTCGGCCTGTACGAGACGTCCGCCCTTCCTTGCCACCACTTCTGACAAGAATCTTGTTGGGAGGGCGTTTCTCTGCTGCAGTGACGGTGGCATTCGCTCGCCCTCATCGAGCTCAATGACGTCCAACAGTACCAGTCGGACAATTTCGCCCAGATACCGTCCCGATGTCATGTATTCAAACGGCTGGAAACCAGGTGCGTCACTGTTCGCATCGAGTATGGCGTCCCAGTTCGTCTTGATGTTCAAGTCATTCAATGGCTTGTCTGTTCCTCGAATTGTCCATTCGGTGTTAATGACAACGGTTTCGACAGCATTCGGATTCGACAAGTCTCCCCTCTTGGAAGGGTGCAAATTGCTGAGCTTCATCGGAACGGTCGCGTTGGTGCCTGTGCCGACAATGAGACCCATGGCAACTCTGCTGTTGGGTGCGGCCTTTACTGCGTACGCCATCGAAGCGAAGGTAGCAACCGTGTCATTGGTGATGGCGGCGATTCGTATTTGTGGCAAGGGCGGACTACTTGCAGAAGACCCATTGCTAGCAGTTGGTGGAGAGCAATGTCGCGCGTACCCATCAAGCAGCATCTTTCCCAGATTCAGATTGGAAGTGATGGCAAAGCCTTTACCCATTGGCAGCAATGTCGCTTCGGACAGTCGAGTTTGGCTATAGATGATCAGTGAGGCGGTACAGCAATCTCAACTCCTCGTACTCACGCCATGGGGAAACTGAACGTTATACCAAGCAGTATCTCGTCGCCCAAAGCAAAACCTGCACCTGGCGCCACTGCTTGTTCTTCGAGTGCTTCCCTTATAACTTCCGCAATGCAATCACCAATCCATCGAAAAAGATCCTCGGCTTGGTCCATTTTGAGATGATCACCAATCGGCCAAGTCCTGTCATGGCTTCTCCTGATCGAATCGAAGACGTCTTCCCCAACCGTGCTGCTCCTCTCCGGCTCCTCTCTCCTCTGCTCAGCACGCTCTCCAACCAGCTCAATGAAGCCAACTCTTAGATTCGTGCCACCAACATCAATGCTCAAAAACTTGCCCTTCTCTTTCCCCGTGGGTAGTGCCGTCACGGGCGTGACCAAAAAATGCTCCGTCGAGATCTTCGCCAGTTCACTGTACGTTGCCGAGAAGCGCTGCGCTAGATCAAGCAAGTCCTTCGTGTTGATGAAGCCAGTCAATGCTTCGACCGCCCCTGCAGCATCAGCCTCTGATGTGCCGTTGCTGGCCATGACGGAGTGGTGCTAGGGCCCAGGGCACAAACGTTCAGATTACGAGGCGGCCAGGCTACCTGCTACGGCGTCAGGTTGAACGGCAAGCCCAAAGACAGCGTTTCACGCCACAGCCTTGTTGTGGAAACGTGGTAGCGAGAGGAGGCTGCGAAGAACACATCAAGATGTTCTTCAAGGAAAGGGCCGTTTCTATTTATGTCGACATGGCGGAGCTGGGGGGAAAGGGGGAGGAGGGAACAGGGCTACGCGCCCGGTCCCAGTGTGAACGGATGTTCGTGATCGTCCGTGTCGCCTGCCGTAATTGGCGTCGCACTGCGAGGCACCGCCACATGGCGAGGCCGCCAGGAAGAACAATCCGCCGTGCGCCCTGCCTACTGTTAAGCCACGCATCCCTCGGCCTCTCCAGCGCCAGTACGGAGCTGATGAATGCCTGGGACGTCTACGTAGGGACTGTAGCCAGACAGAAATGCATGTGACGCTCACGTGTCTCCACCCAGCCCCCGGCACCGCAGTCTGAGTAAGCTTTTCACTACTCGCCAACACATCGGCATAACCCTTTGGAACCCATTCAATATCGATCTAGTCCCCTTCTTCTCAGCCCTGCCGCTTATCTGTGCACTCGCCGCGCTACCAGCCCACCCCCCAACGCCTCATCGCCGCCCGATCCTTTCCCCTTTTAGGAACGCAGAGTGCTCCAGTCGCGCCGGATCGTACATCGCTGAACTAAGGCCTTCCAACGCCCTCGCTGCCTTGCCGCCTCCAACCATGTCCGACGACACCAAAGATCCGCTCCTCCCCTCCCAGGCCAAGGCATCTACCCAGGATGCTGTGACGACTGCGGAACAAGACGACACCATGGCCCGGCAATCTCGAAAGCAGAAATTCCAGATCGCAGCTTTTGTCTTTTTGATCAGCTTATTCTGGTTGGCGCGGACGTGGAATTGCGATCATGAGCATTTGGAAAAGGATACCAAGGTGCCGCTGGAAATACACATCATGTCTAAATGTCCTGATGCGCGAGACTGCATGAAGAAGTTGGTGGTGCCTACCATGGCGGAAGTTGCGGATAAGGTCAACTTCACCCTGAGTTTTATCGGGAGGTATGTTTGTTCACTTGTATCCCCCATTCTCGCTGTACTCAGGTACTGATTCATTGTTCAACAGCGTAACAAATGAAGATGACGGCGTCCAATGCAAACACGGACAAACCGAATGCCTGGGCAACATCCTCATGCTCTGCGCCGCCTCTGAATACCCCGACCCAAAACTCTACCTCGGCTTCTCGAATTGCCTCATCTCAGACTACGCTGAAATACCTTCGCAAACACTCGCCGAGGATTGCGCGCTGGAACACGGGCTCGACTTTGGCGTTTTGAACGACTGCATGAGTAGGGATAGCGGGGGCTATGGTATGGGACTCTTGAGACAGAGCGTGCTACATAGCCAGGATGTGGGCGTGCAGACGAGCTGTACGATACGCCTGGATAACAAGGTTCGGTGTGTGTTTGATGATGGCGAGTGGAAGGATTGTGATAATGGGGAGAGGCCTGAGGATCTGATACATGATATTGAGAGGCTGTATGATGAAGCGCAGGGCTGGACATATTAGATCGACGTTGACTAGCGATGCATAATTGGGCATTTTCCGGGCGTTTCTATCTTGTCCTCATGGGAAGAAGACTTCCCAGGGCATCATATTTATACAGAATGATACCCCCACCTCTCCAAGTACATCCCATGCGTAGACACACGATGATAATGTCAAAGGAGATTCGTTTACTCTTGATATCAAATAACAAAACGCCCATGAATGCAGCAGAGCCCCAGAACACCCAAATGCAGTAAACCTCCATGCTGAAACCCTACCCCGAATGCGCCCCATCCATCCATCCATCCATCCATCCATTCATTCCCCCTTACTGAAACTCCCCAAACTCGCCATCGTCAAAGCCCAAATCCTCCGCCGTCTGCTTCTGCGGACTCTGCTCAAACATCTGCCTACTCCTCCTCCTCTCCTCCTTGACACTCTTCGCACTCGGCGGCGGCGGTAAGAACCCCCCTCCTCCACCCCCACCCCCACCACTCCCAGGCGGCGGCTTAATACTAAACAGCGCATCTTGCTCGCTCCTCTGCCCCTCCAACTCACTCTTCTCATGCGAGCGTGAACGCCTCCCCTTCAATCCCCCCAGGTTAATCGATATCGTCTCTCCCTCCTTGAGACTAAAATCGCGCTTCGGCTCCTCAACCTTCTGCCTCGCTTTTGCGCCGCCGCCGCGCGCCCCAGATCCCATTGCAGCGGAGCTATGAGCCTCGAAGCCAAGAACACGACGAGCATCCTGCAATGCGATGCTGAAATCAAATGCCTCGGAGCGCTCTTCAAACCCCATACCTAGCACTGCCTTCCTCCCCTCCCCAACAACCGTTATAGCGAAGAAGCGCGAACTATCAAGGGCTTGTTCGACAACGCGCTCACTGGTATACGGTGCAGCGGCGAATAAATCACCCGTCTTTGCGTCTTCGAGGAGGATGGTGGTGGAGACTTTTTCGTCGCTCGAGTCGTCGCGCTCAGAGGGTATCGAGGTCTCGAGGATGCGTATGCGCGCGGTGAAGATTTGCAGCTTGTTGTCGTTTGCGGTCCAGGTGCTGGCTTGGTAGCCCTTGACTGAGGTTGCGGGCGGGATTTGGTAGACGTGGACTTTGGGTGCGAGGTAGAGGATTCGCTGGATGGCGTTCGCGGGGAGCGGTTGGTTGGTTAGAGGGTCGACGTTCATGTTTGGATCGGTGTGTTTCCTTTTTTTAATTTTTTGATCTTCTCCCTTTGTCTCCTCTTTTTTTTTCAAAAGCCTTGTAGATTGGTATCTATGGGCAAGCAATGGGTTTGGTTTTCCAGCAAACAAAGCAGCAGTAGCAGCACAACTGGATCGCGTCGCTTCACACTAGTGGGGTCGATCGAAATACCACCAAGCAAGTGGGCGGACCGGAAAATGAGGGGTACGGTATCTTTTTTTGACGACTTCCGATTAAAGGGCCGCAGTATGTCCTGGTCCCACGGCGCTTGGATCTGAAACGGTGCTCCAAACGGGCGTGGCCGGAGGGATTGGACGGCATGGCGAGCGACCTGTTTTCTTCTTGGTTGCGGTGAGCGATGCGTTGGCAGTCGCAGACCCTATATGCACCTTGGGTATGGTGACCTGTCAGCCCTGCGGGTCATGCATGATGTGTGGGCGAATCGTCGCTTGAAACGCTGGTCTAGATGCAGGACTAGCTTTTGCAAGAGTGTACATGTGGGGGATGGTGGGGAGTGGTGAGTTTTTGGGCGAGAGATGGAGTACCTGATGTGTGATACCGATGATATGTAAGGGCTAGTCACGCACTCCATCTGGACCAATGCATTGAGCACGTCTGTCATTCTTATTGGCTTTCTCATCTCCAGCTCCAATGTGTGTACTCATCTATCAGAAGTATCCATAACGTTAGCCCACCGAGGAACGAGATTTTGAAAATCTATGTACATTGAAAGTCTAAAAATCTTTTGTGACGCGACGAGCGATACTATATGCGTCTAGATGTATGTATAACAGAAAGGACCGCCCATTGTGCTCATTGCAGATTCGACGGTAATGTTACCAGCATACGCGTAGCCCAGAGACATAGTGTCACTAAGCTTAGTGGCAGGCGCAGTGGGGTCACCAATGGCGATCGTGCCGTAGATGGCGTTGGTGCGCTCTGAAGGGTTCAGGTTTTGCCATGTCCACCATACGCGGTCGATCTGAGCGTGATGGAAGAAGAAGTATGGATCACCAGGGGAAGTGAAGAAGTCAGAGCCTGGATCACCTCCGGCGGTAAAGTGACCTGCCGTGTGCACACCCATGAAGTTGTTCTCGAAAGCTGGGACACCGCCTTGCATATCGCTCCAGAAGGTCTGGATGTCCTTGCTGTTGAGTAGCTTGACAACGGAGGCATCGTTGGTCCATTGGCTGGATACCCAGGAAGATATATCACGTTTGAGGCACCGTGGGTTGTGTCCGAGTCCGAATTTGGGGTCCATGAAGTCAGAGATGGGGTTCGCAGGCGTGCAAGTCAAGTCAGTAAAGACCGGACCGAGATTCACAGTCCAGTCCTTGAATGGACCTGATGATACGCAGCCACCGCCGCTGCCCTTGGGGACCTTGATCATGGGGGCTTCGTTGGTGGGGATACCGTAGAAGGTTTGATTTGTGCATCCAGCAACGCCGTTGCCACCCATCGACGTCGCGGAGCCATCAAGAACGGGAGATTTCATCGGATCCTCGGCCCATCGTGGCCAGTTGTAGTAGGGCTGGTAGCCCTTGTAGCCACATTCCTTCCGAAGAGTCTGCTCATAGGCGTACGTGAAGTAGCGGTGCCAAGCGAGGAAGTTTCCAGTGTTGTGAATAGCGAATGTTTGCTGGATGTGTACGCCCACGAAATCATCGTAGCGGTTTTTGCAACCAGGACATACAGATTCAGGGGTCTTCGATGGCAATTTGCTCATACATTGGACCGCAGAGATGTAATTTTTCTTCTCAGTGGTTGAGAAGGTCGCCCTATAAATGTCAGTCTTGCCTTGCTAAGAGCCTTTGGGGATTCAACATACCATTCACGTCGGACAACGATATTCAATGGGTTACATGTCTTCCATTGGCTAGACTTTTGGGTAGCCTGGAAGATTTGCTGGTTGATGGCAGCAAGACCAGCGTAGACATCCGCCTGTAGGATCTTTCCTCCCAGGGCACCAAGCGAAATGTCATCTCTCTTGTCGAATGAGAGCGCAGGAGAAGTCTCCTCAAACGCAGGAATGGCGCTGGCACTTGCAGCTGTTGCAAGCCACGCGGCAGAAAGAAAGGCGGCCCGCATGGTTTATGGTTAAAGCTGACCGATCAAGAAAGGCGTAGAGGCTGGAGGAGGTGAAGGTGGAACAACGAGCGTAGGGATCGAGGATGTATAAGGTTTCTCGGCTGAAAGGCCAACACGAGCTACTACTAGGAATTAATATTAAGAAATAAGGGAGGCTCTGGAGATCGTAGTAAGCTGCACTGTGCCATTCAAGTACCTTTGGACCCTTACCAACATTCGCCCCCTTCTAGTCTCTTCACGGCAAGGCAACTTCCCTCTAACCAGGTCATGCCATTCATAGGATCAAGACATCCGGCACGATAGATCCGCAGCGTAGTTGAGTCAGTATAGGGGTCCTGTTCTGGCCAAGAGGCTGATTTCGACTGCCCATATCCCAGAAGTCCGTAGGTTTTCTTTCCTTGCATGAGCTGACAAGGTACTAAAATAATTACAGCTGCTAAAAGCCGACTACACAGCGGCAGCCGTCGTTAGCACGGCCAAGGCGTTCCCGAAGTCCGTAACTTGTGGGTTCGCCTTGGGCCTCTGAGTCGACTCGCATGAACGACATGTCGCATCCAGGTGGGAGGCGCAATTGACGCCTAGAGATGAACTAGAGGGCGTGAATTTCTTGGTATCATTGGTCATCAGTGAGTTGGTCTATGTCGCTTGCAGTGTACTGAGGGCCAACATGGCATGGGATTCGTCAATGGCGATAGCCTGACCCGTGTCGCGGCTGTGCAATTCATCCTTCTCGGCTGGCGTGCTGCCTTGGATGCAGTATCCGCCGCAAACACTGCACGGTGGAAGCGGGCACGAAGTCAGCACGATGCTACAGGTCCGAGGTCCCATTCGAAAGGGTGCGCTCCTCCGGAGGATCTCGCTAGCCTGGCATGCCGAACGACTTCAGGCTAAGTACGTCCAGTGCAACAGCCATGGGGGGCCTGATGCCTGTGCACCAGTGGTTCCCTGGTTCGCATCGGAATCTCACCCAGATCTCATCTAGTCAATGTGAGCGTGGCGAGTGGTGGGGAATCTGGTTGGAAACCCTGAGTTCGTTGTCGAAGTTGACCAACGGGCGGGCGGCACCAGCGGCCCGCCCGTTCATCGGCAGACCACTCGCCTTCCCGACTGAACGCCACTCCAACGCCTTCATCTCGTTTGCTACCCATACCGCAACCTTCCGTGGAGCCTACTTCCGTGGCAACTCTTGGTGGAACCATGGCCAGCTGTTGCCGTGAATTTCCACGCAAGGAAGTGGAAGTGGATGTCCCCAATGCATGCACAAATATCGATGGAAAGCGTACCTGCCCAGATCTCCCACCACACGTGTCGACGCAGCATCTGCCTGGGAATGATCCTGACTTGCGTCGCTGCAATCTCGAAGCCGTGTATCTGATACCAAGTGACAAGGGTACATTTTGACCGTCCGACGACCCTCCACGGAGTCTCGACCCTGTGAGTGACCACGGCAGCCTATGATACAGATTATGCAGAGCTTTCTTATTCCCACGTCCGCATTCAATACAGAAAGATCGCCGCTTCCTACGTCAACTGTGAAGCACCTCTACGACAGGTGGCTGCTACCGTTTGCGCCTATACGACTGGCTTCAGGCCTGAGGGGTAATGTAACCACGCACAAACGAATGGTCCACCTACTCAAAGGCAATCCTGATCAACAGCAGCTCACGAAAATAGGCATACTATTTGGCACTCTGGTCTTGTGTGTCTAACGGTATCTATTACTTACTGAATCAATCTCAAAACTCCGCAATGGCTCTGTGCTAGAGGATGTTCACTCGTCCTGCAGTATATTATGCGACACACATCAATTCCTACTGACATAGACTGACCATCTGTGCGTGCATACGTTTCGCCCGGTCAGCCACGCGACGGACTTACCCACTTGCACATAAATTAGAGTTTGCTGTGCTACCCTCATCCGTCCAGCGATTGGGCAGCGGACTTTGGATTCCGGCTATTCACTACGTGCGCCCTTACCGAGTCCACTTTCCGACATTAAACTCGCCTCTCATGCAGATGAAGCAACAGGCATGGCTCCAAGAGGCAACACCTGCCCGACCTGGTCGGTTCCTGTCGACACGCTGCGTGTGCCTGGATTCTACCAGCATCCTATGGGATATTGCGTCTTAAGATGTCCTTAGTATCCTGGGGAAGCTGTCAGGAACGCGATCTTCATATTGTTGTTGCTTACTTGTTCTTAACCTTCTTTTGAACCGTGTGTTCGTCGACATGTTGCATCAGTTGCACCAGTTGCACGAGCTCCTTGTTCCGCGGCAAGATGGGGGTCCTCCGCCGATGCCACCACGGTCGCCAGAGTACCTGGCTGAGAATATTGCGCCACAGCTGATGGCTGTTGAGGGGCCTTTATTTGCCCTCTCGATGACTGCGATTCTGATGCGGTTTTGTGTTCGCGGATTCATGTTAAAGACTTTCGGATGGGATGGTGAGTGGACACATTGCCTGTGAAGAGGATATGTGAGACTGACCCTTATCGACAGACGCAATGATGGCGGTTGCAGCTGTATGTTCCAACAAACTGAGGACATCTCAGCGGTACCTTTGCATACCCTGTGACTGACAGGTTGCGCTCAGTGTATCAGCATAACGACCTTGGCGTTGTTTCTGAAGATCATCGATATGGGTCTTGGACTTCACGCCGAAGCCTTTCCGCTGGTCAACATCTTTCCCTTTTTCAAAGTCATGTACTTCTACTCAATACTCATCATCTTCGCCTACAGCTTCATCAAGCTATCCATTGGTTTCTTCCTGTTGCGATTGGCAGATCGAACACGATGGCGTCCGTTCTTGATTGGCATGTTGAGTATGTTGACGTCGAGAAGTTCCATGCGTAGTAGTTGATAATGGCAGTCTTCATCGCAATGTTCACCATAGGCTCAACATTCGCCATTATCTTTCAATGTTCGCCGGTTGCTGCAGGATACGACTACACATTACGCCCCCCGCTAGGGTCCGTCTTCTCTCAATGAATCAGCAGTGTCCCTCTCGCTAACACTGTCTAGAACAGCAAAGTGCTACGACCCAACCATTTTCAAAAACGTTGGTGTATTCAACTCGTCCATCAACATCGCAACCGATCTCATATTCGCCCTTATTCCGATCCCCATGGTCTGGAGACTACAAGTAACAGTGCGAACAAGGATCGGTCTTGGAATTATCCTAAGTCTCGGTCTATTGTACGTCCGAATCACCCACCTACTTCACAACTCCCCCTAACATTATCCCCTCAAGCGCCTCCGCAGTAGCCATCTACAAAACACCCATGCAAGCCAACTTCTTCAAAGAAACAGACTGGTCGGGCCACGGAGCTTGGTACTACATCTGGCAACAGTTCGTCCACCCTCCCTTCTCCATCCCCCCCCACCATCCACCCCTTCCCCCCTTAATAACCATACTAACACTCTCCCGCTCAGAGTAGAAATGCACATCGGCATAATCGCTGCCTGTCTCCCCACCATAAAACCCCTCTTCGCAAACTTCTCCAGCTCCATACGCACCCTAACCAAAGGCCGCTCTACAAACTCCCTCGGCCCAAGCAAAAGCGGCATATCGACGCCTTTCAAATCGAGCGGCTATGTTAAGCAATCTGAACACCATAGTCGCGGGCAGGATGATTTTGCGTTGGAGGAATTTGGTGAGAGGAGACGGGGGAGGGATTTGTACGGTGAGGATGTGGGGTTGGGGAAGGAAGGGGGTGAGTGGAGGGTTGAGGGTGGAGGGGGGAGCGAGACGGGGAGTGAGGTGGGGGGTGGGAGGAGGAGTGTTGCGAGGGGGATGACGATTGTGAGGACGACGGAGGTCAATGTTTCGAGATGAGGGGATACTGTTGTGGAGGTATTGGGGGAGTCTTTCTTGTGGTTGGGTCAAGAGGAGGTAATGATTGTGGCATGTGAAAACGCCTTGTATGTGTCTGAAAATAATATATGGTTGGACAACTGCACTTATTTGGTTGAGAAGCCTGTTTACGATCTTACTCTTACAATGATGTTTATGATTTTTTCTCTAAGACATTTGAACGCTATCCCGCAGTAGTCTACAACTCAATGCGTATCTATGACCTTCTATACTCTATGAAAAGGTCTATACCCTCTATTAACTGCACCCAACAAACTCGCAACTCTACTTGGTCGTCTCCACCGGAATACCCGCAGCACCACTCTTATACGCCTCATACCCTTCCTTGGCCGCTTGCTGCACCGTCGTCCTCCCTTCGACAATTCCCCTACACTTATCCAGAATATTCGACCAATCCTCAAACACCGTAAACGGCACATCCTCCCTCGCACAATAATTGATCAAATCATGCCCCTTCTTCGCGAACAAGAGATCCGTCTCCCTGGCCGCCGACAAATCACTAACCCCATCACCTGCATAAAACATAGTCGGTCGCGCCTCGGCAGGCAACGACGAGTACTTTCTCAATTCAATAGACTTGTCATGACCAAACCCACTCTCGGGATGTCTGAAAAGAATCTCCCACCCGCCTTCCTCGTTAATGCTCTTGCCTTGCCTTGCCCCAACGTAGTTACCAAGGACTTGCATCCTGCTCGCCTCGGGTCCTACCAACTTCTCCAATAGCGCTTTGATGATGGGTTCCATGCCGCTGCTCAGCACCACGACGGGGATGTTATTCGCAGTGGCCCATTCGAAGAAGGCTTTGAAGCCGGGGTCGAGTTTGATGTTGTCGACGAGGTATTGCATGCATTGGTCGTAGGGCCGGGTCACGCTGTCCATCATGTCGCGGAAGGAGTCGCGGAAGGCGATGGTGTCGTTGAGGCAGGCGAGGTTCATTGCGCGGCGGCGGGGTTGGCCGTAGCCGATTGTGTCGGTGAGGAAGTCGTTGGAGTCTTGGAGGGTGATTGTTCCGTCGAAGTCGGTGAAGAAGATGTACTGTTGTTGTTTGGGCTGGCGATTAGTTTTCATGTTCGCATTGCGTGGGTTGGGGAATGTTTCCGAGGGCGTTCCGAAGGGTGGTGATGGTTTACCTGGGGGTTTGTCTTCATGGCCGGGAGGTCAGCCGCGTTGCTTTGGGAGCCCATTTTGAATGTCTGTGGGCGGTGGGTGTATAGAGAAAGCGAGTGTATAGTTGGTCGTAGGGTTCAGAGCAACGCGCCGGGATGAGATGAGATTGTAATTGTTGGAGGGGCACTGGGGTAGCTCTTTTTTAGGCATTCCGGGAAAAGTGATACGGAGCGAACCAGGGACGCGGGTGCGTCATCCCGCGTGGCCCTTCGTCAACCCCACGCGGCCTTGGCATGTCTGAGCTCGATGCCAGAGTTTCCGCGCGGACCCCCGAGGTCGATTTTGGAATCTCAATCTATCGTTTCATTCGTCGTTGGGTGATTTGATGGGCATCGTCGGATTGCGATAAGAATGAGGCCGCTGCTCCAGCATGCTTCACGCTCGCTTGCGCCGCTCGTAGCACCGTCGCGGGCTGGGGGAAGCTTCGCGCCGGCGATATGTTGGCGATGTCAGTACCGGAGGGGTGACAGGAAGCCATTGAACAGCAGTATATCCGAACAATGGTCACAACGAACATTCTCGAGTTCGAGGAGATGGATGGAGGACAGGAAACCAGACGACCCGTCGCGGCCTATATCTATGCCCCCGCCGTCGAGTGAGGCGCAAAACTCAAGAGACAATAGAGCAGCTTTCACAGACAGTCCGTCACTACAGGAAAGGCAAGAGAGACTGCAAAGAGAATTCGACGCGATACAGAAGCAGGCCGAGGAGCAAAAGGTGCGAGAGCGGGCGCAGAAGTTGCGGCAAGAAGAGGAGGCTCGACAGGCGGAGGAGAGAGCACGGGAACAGCATCGCCTGCAACAACAGGAACAGGCTCGCGCTCAAGTACAAGCAAATAACACACCCAAAAAGGACGAGGTGGACGACAACATTGCTCGCGTCCCTGACGAACACCTCCCATCCCACCGTGAGAGGCAACGATGGAGTCTCTCCAAACGCCTCTCAGACGCCATGGATGACCTGCTACCGAAGCTCGCCCTAGTCACGCAGAAAGTCAACACATATACTGGCACAGACTACTCTGGCGTTCAAGCTCTCCGTCGCGAGATCCAAGAGCAAGGTATGCCTCCCACCATCCTCCACCTCTACACACCTAAACACACAATTAAACCCCCCTCCTCAGAACAACTCGTCAGAGCCCGCCGCCTCGCCATCGACACCAAGAAACAAGCCCTCGACACTGCCCTCTCCCACCAAGCCGCCTCCCAAAAAGAAGTCGTCGCCCTCCTCGAACGCAAACACTCCTGGTCCTCCAGCGACCTCGAACGCTACATGTCCCTCATCCGCTCCGAACACCTCAACGACCTTGCAGTCCGCGAATCCAAAGACGCCGTCGCAGCCGCCGAAACCGCCCTAGAAGAAGCCCGCGCCCAGCTCGAGAAGCGCGAACGCGCGCAATACCACGAAGAGCAAATCTGGAGTGATACGATTCGTAGGAATAGTACGTGGGTTACGTTTGGCCTCATGGGTGTAAATATTTTTCTATTGTTACTGAGTCTTGCGGTGTTGGAGCCGTGGAGACGCAGACGCATGGTTAGGGAGATTAAGACGGCGCTTGAGGCACAGATTCTGGCCATGGAGATGGGGACGTCTGAGGCAGCGGTTGTGGCGGCGCAGGAGGTTAGACCGGTAGGTGGAAGTTTTGATGTTGGGTCTGAACCTGTGACTGAATTCTTCGAGGACTCGGAGCCTGTGGCTGATACGCCTACTGCTACTACTTCGCCTGTAAACAAAGCAGGCGAGACAGCGAGACCTGTGCCGCACGCTGCTCCAGCTGTTGTAGTCAAGGAGCCGGAGTCTGCAACACTGGTTGATTCTGTAGAGCCGACCGCTACACCCCTTCTCCCGCAGGAGACGCAGGGTACATCACAGGAAACCCTCCATACAGCCGACAAGCTCTATTCGGAACCAGATACTCGCTCCATCTTTCAGCGCTGGCAGCAGAATGCTACCGCGGCGGCGGTTGACGTAGTAAGTGATCGCGTTATCTCAATACGTAGGATCGATTACACTGCTGCAGTGCTGCAGGGTGCTGCGGCTGGTGCGGTGATTACTGCTGCGATAATTGCCATGTTAAGGCCGAATTAAGGGGGAAAGGAGTGGGAGGCTGTGGTGGGGGTTGAGTGGATGTGAAAATATAGCGTATGGTGCATTTGACAGAGATGTGTGTGTATTATATTTTGACGAGCTGGGATTGTTGTGGCAGTGGAGCATGTGTGTTTGGTTGTGGTAGTGTTCTTGTAGTATAGCATAGCATGGCATGTCATATAAAGCGTCTGCATATGCATACTACTTGCGAGAATAGTAAGGCTCATGACGGATATACCAATAATCACCAAGACTTCATCCTCACGGAAATAGAGAGATCTGGTATGAAGTTTGTATAATTGCTACCGAGTGAATTTGAAAGTCTGCTCAACATCACTATTATGTATGGGTTCTGCGAATGACAAGTATACGTTGACGCCGGAACGTCATCATATCTGCGTTGTCGATAGAATTGGATGCGTGCATGGGTCTTCATATACCTGCACTCAGAGGATTCAACGCCTATGTTGAGAGTGACTGGAGTATGGTCAGATAGGTTGGTAGGTAGATGTACGGTTCCAACACCACACACATACCCCACCACCAATCATCCTCCAATCCCGAACACACAAACCCCTTCCAATACCCCTCTCCGCAACTTTCCACACTCCACTCCCCATTCACTCCACAAACCCCCCAACCCCAACCATCTCCTCAAGCTCTAAGCGCTCTGCTGTCATCAAGTGCGCAGACCTACTCAGCAAAATGTTAGCGAGTTGTTTAGTAGGGCAATCGCAGGGCATGCAGGTCTTGCCGCATGCGGTAGGCGATAACGGGGCGTTTGCTGAATGTGCATCAGCACTGTGTTATGGGAGGGAGGAAGGGGCGGGCGAAGGAAGAAGAAGAAGAAGAAGCTGGGGGAAACGGGAATGGAAGAAAGGAGGGAGTGGGACTTACGCTCAGAAAAAGCATCTCCAACGTGCTCTTGTGCGTCGTAGAAAGTATCTGCATCTGTGTCTTCTTCGTCATTGCTAGGTTCGCGCTTGATGACTTCCTCGACTTCAATGGCACCCTCATCCTCCTCCTGCTCAATCCTAACTCTACCCTTGACCTTCGGCTTAGGGATAACCTTAACACTCTTGACACGCTTAGTATTAACCTCCTCTTCCTGACCATCATCTTCATAGTCATTCATATCAGACTTGTTCTTCGTCTCCTCTTCAATGACAGCAGTCTTCTTCTTAGCAGGAGTGGCACGCTTGCGTTTGGGCGTTGGAGTTGGAGTTACTGCGATTGCTTCATTGTCGTCATCTTCTTCGGCTGGGGCAGTCTTCTTGTTCTTGGGAGTAGAGGGAGCGGTCTTGGCCTTAGTAGGAGTGTTCTTAACGGGTGAACGTGGGACGCTAGTGGGAGGTGGAGCGTTTTGCTCAAAAGCTTGCTTCATGCGCGAGTAGCGTTTGCTGGCTGCACCTTGGGTGGTGTTGCATTTTGTGGCGATGTCGGCCCAGTTGGGAGGCTGCGGGGTTTTGTTGTTAGCTGCAATGGTAGCATAGGTCTTGTAGCTTTGTTGGAAAGAATGAGGATGTTTGGGGGGCGCGGGTATGATGTGGAGTTAGATGCCATCTCACTCACCTTGTCGCGCTTGTTGTGCTTGACACACAGCCACAGGAATGGGTAGCAGGAAGTAGCTGGCGTCTCGCCCTTTTCCATGGACTGCTTGAGGCGGGACCAGCGTTTAGAGACGGCTCCGGGTTTGAGCTCCATGGCTGCGCCTACCGCGGTCCAGTCGATCTGTGGTTTGTCAGTTCGATGTGTTACATGCGAGCTCGTCAAAGCAGAGAGGCTGGGTTCATGGGCTGGAGAGGGGATGATTGCTTACGCTCGGTGCCCCATCGTTGGTGAGAACCAGGTACAAGTAGTGAATGTTCTCGACGTCGGTAGGCATCTTGAAGACGACAGCCTGGTGCAAGTCAAATATTAGCCTCTTCACCTCTCGGAATTGTACACTCACAGCTTACTATTGTAGGCGTTGTTTGTGCTGGTTGCAATAGATTGCAGGTTGGTGTTAAATCGTTAGAGAGTAGGTGAGGTGAGACCGTCAAGTCAGGCCAGTCTGCCTTTTATGAACCCAGAGGCCGGTGACAACAAGATAATGACAGTACAAGACACGCTAACATGTTTAGTGTTGATTTAGGCAGGAGACAAGGCAGTTGCGGTGATTCTAGTCGCGTCCAGTCAAGGTGAAGGTGAGTCTCGGTGCTGAAAAGATGATGCGAGAGACTTCAGCGACAAAATGACACGCTGCTTAACTGGCAACACGATGGAGCAATAGAGGACATAGTGAAGAAACAAGCTCCCCGATGAGCAACAAGAATCATGTGAATCGCGGTTTGAATGTGCAATAATGCCAAGCTTCAGCACAACCAACAGCTGCTTTCAATAGATGTAAATAGATCTCCTCAAGAAATTGGCGTACCTTATATATGCTCCCATCTCATCACCTACGAACTAAGACCTAAACCCACCACCCCATGTGGAGTTATCCCTTGCCCCTCGCCCTCTCGTATCCCACTCCCCACCAACTCCGAAAAGTCCAATCCCACATCCCTCAGCATCGCGGCATGCTCATGCGCTATATTCAAACACTCGTTCCACACATTGCCATCCTCATCCACACTGCTTAACTGGCGCTTCAACAGAATGTTAAACTGGTCAATATACTCTTTCGCCCATTTCACACACGCAGACATGAGTGGCTGCGGGAAACACTTCTGGAACATATCGACGGTGTTCTTGATGACGGTAAAGTAAATGTAGGAAGTTTGGAAGATGTAGTCGGGCAGGTTGCCTTCGAAGATACATTGGCTGAATTGTGTTAGTAGTCGGATGTGGGTAGCAAGGGGGGAAGCGTACCGAGAGCGAGTCTTGATGAGGTTTCCACGAGCAGAGAGATAGGCCTCTCGTGCCCTGTCTTCAAAGCCAAGTTGCACAACCCAGATGACATGCTGTCGCACCGAGGTGAACCAATTATTGTGCTCGACCATATGTTTGATGAGAACATTTGCGAGTTTGGCAGCCCGCTCGTGGACTTTGAAGGTCACAATGGTTTTAGCCATTTCGTTGCCTCTGATGTTCTTTGCCAGTGTTTTCAATCGATCTACCTTGCCCAATGCTTCTTCAAAATGTTGGAGCGCAATCTCAATGTCTAGGTCATCTAGTTGACTCTCTACCCATCGAATGGTTCGCTGCTGTCCATCGATATCGACGAATGTACTGATCTGGTCGTGGTTCACACTGTCAGAGAGGTTCTCTAGCAGCTCGGTTTGACGCAGGAGCGCTGGATCTCTCGCTAGCAGGTGACTGTACGAGTCTTGTGTCCGGTCTTTCTCCTGTACCTCGGCTTCCTGGTTCTTTCGCAGGTCGTCTTTTGCTTTGCGGAATGTCGAGATGAAGGCTGTTTTGTCCCCGCCATCTTCTTTCTTGGTATCGTATGTGAAGGACTCGGAACCGGCTCGGATGATGATGCGCTCCTCTGGCGTCCTAGTGACTTGTATGTCTTGCAGAGGGAAACACCTTTGAGCAACGTACTCCACAGCAGTCCGATTACCGTCCCGTTGACTCGGAATATCGTTACGTGCCTTCTTCTCAGCAGCAACAAGTAGGTGGTCATTCAGAAGTAGCAGCCTGACTCTCCGTCTGGCCTTGAGAGTAGCAGAATCCAGCTCAAACCACCTCGTCGACTTCCACACGATGAACCGCCCGGGAATAGGGGGGAGGTACTTTTGCGATCCCTCCACATCCCTGTATAGCTGCTGGAGCTGGCCAGCACGTAGTTGATTCAGATCACCAATGGAGCTTCGGTTGGCCCTACGTTTGCTCGCAGCATCGTTATTCGCGCCCGTGGCCGAAGCTGTTTGCTCCAGCGTACTCGTTAGGTCAGACATGAGCTGACGAAGCGTGCGCATTTCGCCCTTGAGCTTCTCCGCCTCTTTGCTGATCTTGATGAACTGGGTTCTGTTCTGGTACACGTTTGTCTGCAGGTCCATGGACGTGCGGTGTTTCGTCTTGATGAGGTCTTCTTGGTAGCGGCGGATCTCGTCGTCGGTGGCATCTGCGAGGATTGAAGATACGTCTTGACTGCTGTTAGCCTACCATGGTGCTCCCAGGTCGAACGGGTCCTCACATTGCTCTGCCCTGAGATTGGGATCCCGCAGTATGTTCATGTCTACTCTCAACAGACGCTCCTCGGCGCTGCCTGCCGGCGGTCTCCCGTCTCTTGTCTGGCTCTTGTCTCTGTACTGGCTGGGTATCTTCGGCATGTCGGGCATGGGTGCGCCATTGCCAAAGTCACTGGGCAAGGCGGTGATCTTCTGCGAGTACCTCCTCTTGACCAGATCTGCCGTCTTGTCCGCCCGTTGCGGCCTGGGCTGCGGCGCATCCTGCCTGGTCCTCGATCTGCTGGATTCATTGGAGGGCCGTCCTGGGTTGGAGAGTGCAGCAGCAGCTCCCGCGGGCATGGGCGCGCTGATCTGTCGCGGTGCGCTGATGGTGGGCGGGGCATTCTTCTTGGGCTTGTCGCCGCGCTTCTTGCGCAGCGAGATGCCCTTTGACTTCTCCTTCTCCGACATTGTCTTCCTGGGCGGTGTTCCGTGGCCACTGTTGACAGGTAGGGTGTATCGCAGCAGTAAGCGGCACGTCAGGGCCCACCGCGCCGCGGTCGGGCAGGTGGAGCTCGGACCCGCCAACTCGACGTGCCTGCGCGCCTTCCCAGACGTCGAAAAAGTTCCTCTACGCCATCCCAACATCCCCATCTCCCGCCGTCTGCCCTGCCTGAGGCCCCGTCCATTCTCTCCGTCCCCTCCCCATCCTCGGCGCTTCCCCTGCCCCCCTTTGCTCCCACACATATCCACCCACCCACGCCGCCACAATGTCTTCGTCGTCCAACTCGTCATTAAAGCCCGGCACTATCGCGGCCATCGTCGCAGGCACCGCCGCCACAGGCTTCCTCGCATACGCCGTCTACTTCGACCACAAGCGACGGAACGACCCCGAGTTCCGCAAACAGCTCAAGCGCGAATCGAAGCGGACACAGCGCGCCGCGAAGGAGGAGGCCGAGCACCAGGGCGCCGAGCAGAAGAAGGCTATCCGGGATGCGGTAGAGCGCGCCAACGAGGAGGGCTTCCCCAAGGACCCGGAAGAGGTGGAGGCATACTTCATGCAGGAGGTGGCACAGGGCGAGGGCATGGTACAAAAGGGTATGCCGTCATCCAAGAGAGTTGTTGTGGAAACGAGTACTGACTGTTTGAGCAGGCGCAGATAACGTCGAGGCGGCTCTATGCTTCTACCGCGCACTGAAGGTTTACCCGAACCCAAGGGAACTGATCAACATTTACGACAAGACGGTGCCCAAGGTATGTGCTGTCCCATGACTGTACGCGATTAGTTTGTTTGCTAATAAATCCACCCCACCAGCCCGTGCTCGACATCCTCGCCGAAATGATCGCCGTAGACACATCGATTCCCGTAGGAGGTAGCAAAACCCCTTCAGAATCTGATTCCGTAGGCGATCTCGAGTAGAAGCAATGTCGACCTTTCTCTCTCCACATCCATCCCACGTCCCCACCATCGAATCCAAAAACACACACACCATAGACCAAACAAACAAACAAACACTCACCACCCTCTCACGATGACGGCCGCTGTAATATTCTTGTATATGTAACAAAGCACACTCTTATGGGAGTCTGAGGCAGGGGCGTTCCGGTATGGCGCGTCAGATCTGGTTCGCAGCTTGCTTTCAGAGGGCGCACTAGAGGATGATTTGGCTTTCATCAAATGCATCAATGCATAATACTTGCTGCGGTCGGCAAAATACCCCACTCCTACACTTTGGTCGGCGGGTTCGATCGAGACAGATAAAAACAGAAACGTTCAATGCCAATATGATGATGATTTATCCATGTATGCACGTATACACATATACATACATATGCACGTATTGGTGGACAAACAGCGCCGTTTCTCTAACATTACAAATTACCGTCTGGTTCGATTTACAGTGTATGTTAGTAACTGTTGTTGGTGTTGATGTTGATGTTTGTCTAGATGCATGCATATGCAGCACTATGCCTTATGCCTATATGAATCCCTCCCATCCCCCCAAACGCCTTGCTCGAAATGACGATTCGTCAGTCAGCTCATCTCGTCAAATAGAACCCAAATATACACAGCACGCCTCCGAGGCGAGAGAACGAGAATAACAATGTCGATGTATGATGTCATGCCATGTCATACCTTCCTTCTTCAGCACGCGCACGAGTTCTCTTGCTGTGGCTGGCTGGGGTTGATATTCACATCGATCACTGTAGTCCCGGTTAGCACAGCACCCTCGCCACCCCAAGTCCAAAACAAACGTACTCTGACTCTGCCCCTGCTGGCCCTCCCCCTCCATCCCCGGCAACGCCTGCGCAATCCTCTTAAACAGCGCTTTGACATTATGCCCCACCTTGGCACTTGTCTCAATAAACATGAGATTATTCTTCTTGGCCTCCTCTTCGCCCTGCGCAGTCGTGACCTCGCGCTTATCGTTCAAATCCGTCTTGTTGCCCACCAACACGATGATGACGTCGTTGCCGCGCTCGCCGCGCACGTCGTCGACCCATTTGCGTGTGTTTTCAAAGGTTTTTTTGTTGGTGATGTCGTAGACTACGACGGCGACGGAGGAGTCGCGGATGTAGGAGGGGATGAGGGAGCGGAAGCGTTCTTGGCCGGCCGTGTCCCAGAGTTGGAGGCGGACGGTGCGGTCTTCGAGGTACATTGTCTGTGGGGGTAGTATTAGAAATGGTTGTGCATATTGGTTGCCCTTTGGGATGTGTTGTGTGGTAAGGTGTAGTACAGTATAGTACGGTAAGATATGCTGTGCTATGATATGGCAGTGAACTGCGCACCTTTGACAAGAAGTCTATGCCGATTGTTGCTTGGTATGTGTTGTCGAACGAGTCGTACATGAAGCGTGTGATCAAGGATGTCTTGCCCACTATTCCATCTTCGTTAGTGACCTTGCAATCCAATGGCCATGATCCGAATGACAAGATAATACACACCACTTTGCTCGCCCAAAAAGACAAGCCTATACACATCAGCATCCAAGGTCAAGCAAGGTCCCCACCCTGTCCGCGGGAAAGCCCACTCACTTGAACTTCTTGAGCGGATTCGAATACCCAGACTGCGCCATTGCTGCTACCAAATAATCGCTGCACTGCAGTGGCAATTCAAATGTCGTGACTGGGAAAAAGGCAAGCGGTTGTCGCTCAAATTACGTGTCAAAGCGGGGGCGGGCGATGAATGAATAGGAGTTGGGGTTGGTTCCATTGGAATCTGGAGGCCTAGTCGTCGCTTGACACCGCACCGCCGACTACCGAGAGCGGCCAGGGCCCCATTTGCTTGCAGGGGTTAGTAGACTTAGCGGGATATTTCGAAAAGTTCGCGACTTTTGCTGAGAGGGAACCCCACAACTTTTGGGAACATTCACGACAACCATAAATCACTACGAGGACACATCATGGCAGACACGGAATCAGCACCGGCGCAGTACAAGCAGCCTAGCCGCAAGGGCAAGAAGGCGTGGCGCAAGAATGTCGATGTTACGCAGATTCAGAGCGGATTGGAGGATGTGCGGGATCAGATAATCACTGGGTAAGTCTCTACATCTACACCATACTACAGACGGTTGTACTAACAATTTCGCAGTGGTGTTATCGCAGAAAAGACATCCGAAGAACTCTTCGCCGTCGACACAGTCGGCTCAGCCGACATCCAAAAAGAAGTGGCCCGCCGCCACAAGCCCCTCAAAGTCGACCAGATCCTCGCCCAGCGCTCCGCTGTCCCCGCCGTTCCCTCGCGCAAACGCCTCTCCGACATCGCCGACGACGGAAAACGCAAAAAGTCTAAGGTCTCGGGCAAGGAATTCGACAGGCTACGCGCCATTGCCTATGGCGGTGAGCAGACCAAAAAGGACATTGTGCAAACCGGCAACGCCGCCGACTACGATCCCTGGGCCGTCCAGGAAGTCAAGCAAGACCCGCGCTTCACCTTTCTGAAAGAGAAAAAGGCCAAAGTAGCACCAGTAACCCTGAAACATGCGCCCATCTCGCAAGCCAAGTCTGGCAAACCTATCCCCTCTGTCCGCAAACCCGCTGGCGGCAAATCCTACAACCCCAAATTCGAAGACTGGCAAAATGAACTCATGCGCGAGTCCGACAAGGCCGTCGAGGCCGAGAAGAAGCGTCTGCAAGAAGCCCGTGAAGAAGCTGAACGCATGGAGCGCGCAGCCGTAGAGTCCGAGGACGATTCAGGCGAAGAGAGTGTATGGGAGAGCGAGTGGGAAGGCTTCAGTGGCGACGAAGAGGACAAGTTGAAGGTGAAGCGGCCAGAGAGGAAGAGTCTATCGCAGAGGAATAAGATCAAGAGAAGAAAGGAAGCAGAGCGCAAAGCAACACATGAGAAGAAGATGAAGGCCAAGGAACAGCAAGTACAAGAGATTAAGAAACTGGCAAAAAGTGTCGAGGCCAAAGAGAAGGCGCGCGATGCCGTGCGAAAAGCACTCGAGGATAAGGTCAACGAAGTTGCATCAGACGACGAAGGCGGCGAAATTGAACTTCGAAAGAAACAATTCGGCAAGGCTCCGTACGTTCCCCCATTTCCCCATTACTCCTTCAAATAAACCTCCCCTCATCTGCCCATTCACTCGTCTGCCACAAATAAACCAACCCACTAATTCAACCCATAGCATCCCAGAAGCCCCCCTCGAAGTCGTCCTCCCAGACGAACTCCGCGACTCCCTCCGCCTACTCAAGCCAGAGGGCAATCTCCTCAAAGACCGCTTCTACACCATGATGCTACAGGGTAAGGTCGAAGCTAGACGCCAGATTCCATATGCCAAGCAGAAGAAGTACACTGTTTCTGAGAAGTGGAGTTACAAGGATTGGGAGTTGCCCAAGGCTACGTAATTATATGCAGTGTGTTTGTTGGGGGTCTTGGAGGGTGGGGAGTGTTTTAGCCAGGAACAGAGTAGGACGAGGGTTATGTTCCTCTATCAACTCATCTGTGAACATTCTTCTGGCTGAAATGATTTACCAAGTGCTGGGGTTGCTTGATGGCGTAGGTCACATGACATTTTCATGTGGCACCTTGATTGCATAACCCTAACTCATCGCTGTAAAGACCTTCGATCGCAGAGAGACTATCTATAAGAGCGACATGTGGTGCAGAGGAATTTTGATGACCGGAGAAAGCACTGAGTATATTGTTATATCTTTCTGATATTCGGAACCTAACTCCCAGACTCTGTGCCGCAGCAAAATACAAAGAGGTGCGAGCTAGACTGATATAAACACACCACTCAACGTGCGTGATAAGGAATTGTGGATCTCAAGCGCCCATCTCGTCTCACTCTTCACACGAGGGCTTTGCCTACCATTCACAACTACAAGACCCCCTGAAGTAACATTCAGCCTCATCGTTATCACACTGATACCATCAACTAAGTTACCAAACCTCGACTTCATCTTTCAATGATGTCAACTATCCATATGCTACTGCATAACATATCCTACACACAGCCTCTGGCCCCGGAACCATCGCATACATATTCGCACTTTATACCCGGACCCACCAGCACTAACACCAGCCACATCACCCCCCTCCCCAAACTACTACGTTCAGGCGCCCACATCTCTCCTCTTTCCTCCTCATCCCTTACCCTTACTGTCAACACGACGAGATATTCAGTCTAGACCCAAATCTATGATCTGACATGCACTATGCCACCATGCACGCTGCGGGGCGTAAACGATAAGCATGTAGCCACTGAAGGTGAAAGGAAATGTTGGTAGCCGCCAATGAGATGATGCGGGTACAACGTAGCGCGTGGTTATTGGACCCTTAAGCTAAACCTTTTGTGGCGCATTGCGCGAGTATCCTTGTACGTGCATTGTTTGCAGATGCTAAGATGAGTGAAGTAAGCAGTTCGATGTGGCTTTCCGTTGGCCGTTGGGTGGGCTGGGGCCTAAAGTGGAGGGATATAAGACGGTGAGGGGGTCCGCCTCTCGAGTTGAGCTTTTGCTTTTGTGTACCATATCTTCTGTGTACTATCACGATCAAAGACGAGATATAGTACGATCTGATTTGAATACCTTTGCTTTTCAGCATACACGTAGAATACGCATTTCACATCATCATGGCTCCGGAATGCTCTGAATGCATCAAGGTACCATTTCTTCCCCCTCCCTACCAACACACCACCCACCATCTAACCAACCAACCCCAGGGCACAATCCACACCGGCCTCCCCACCGGCACCGAAGAACCCATCCACGGCCTCAACACCTACGTCGTAGGAAACCGCACCAACCCCCGCGCCCTCATAGTAATCTACTCCGACATCTTCGGCCTCCCCCTCCCAAACAACAAGCTCATCGCCGACGCCTACGCCTCCACAGGTGAATACCTAGTCTACCTGCCCGACTTCTTCCAAGGCGACCCAGTCGGCCTTTCCACCGCCGACGTCCTAATCCCCGTCGACGCAAAGAAACAATCTACATTTGCAAAATATACGGGTATCCTCGCCAGTATGCCTAGCTTTCTCATGTGGATGACGCGTCATAAGACCGCGCCCACGGAGAAGATTTGCAATGATTTCTTGGAGAAGTTGAGGCGCGAGACGCCTGCGGATAGGAAGATTGGCATGGCGGGGTTTTGTTGGGGAGGCCGGTATGCGATTCGCGCGGCGTTGGAGGAGAATATGATTGAAGTTGATGGAGTAAAGAAACCGCTTGTTGATGCGGTGGTGGCGATGCATCCTAGTAATTTGGTTATACCGGCGGATGTGGAGAAGGTTGTTGTGCCGGTGAGTATTGGGTGGGGGGTTGAGGATCAGGGTGTGAGTTTTGCGCAGAAGGGGCAGGTGGAGGATGTTCATGCCCAGGCGAAGAAGGCAGGGAGGGAGGTGCCGGTGGTGGAGCATCAGGTTTATAGGCCGGGGCGACATGGGTTTGGGATTAGGGGGAATCCGGATGATGCATTGGAGAGGAAGGCGATGGAGGATTCGGAGGCGCAGGCGTTGGCTTGGTTTAAGAGGTGGCTTTGAAAGAGAGAGTTTGGAAACTTTTATGAGTTTCAATGGTCCTTTTATCTCGATATAAACCACAAGGATGGAAGTCGATCACACTGCTCAAGCTTGCGCCTATTACTCTGCCCTGTGGCTGCGTCTAGTCTACTGAGCTTGGCTATTCATTGTATAATTCATTCGAATCGTGGAGAACAGCAGCTACAGATTTCAAGTCTGCGACGTGTCTCTGTAGAGAGCTCTTAGTTAAGATTCCTTTGCGGAACATGAGATCCGATACTTCGAAAAGGTCCGCATATGATACTGAGTCTGAACTACCCGAGCTTGTCTCGCGATGCCAGCTGCGAAGACGGCCCATCTCCATCCTCAAACGTATTACCGGGGCCCTTGAGCCATCAATTTGATGAAGGATCTATAAGGATCTATAAGTCATTAGATGATCGAGCAAAAGGAACCTGACTCAGCAAGCGTTCATTCTAACATTACGACTTCCAATTGCCATATCATAGCGTCATCCCATGTGGAGTTTCATGTTCCAAAAGGCCACACCCTCTGCCATTCCTCTCTCTCATGCTCAGTCTTTGCGAATTCCTGAATGACCTGGTCTTTTATATGTGCTAATGCGTTCAGGGTCTCTTCGTACTGATCTGGCCTCACTATTCCCTGCTCGGGAAATAAATCACCCAAACTATCCCTAATCCCACGCATGGCCTCCATTCCGCGTACCGCTCCCTCAACATCGGCGTCAATTTCTTCTCGCTCTTTGGCTGAGAATGAAAAAGGAAAGTTTGAGTCTTTAGTTCCAGGAAGAGTGCCCCATGTTGCCTCTAAATCAGCCACTTGCAACAGATACGTTGCCTCGCCATCGATGAGGAGATTACGTACAAGGAGTAGGAGTAGATGGCTTGTTGTTTGCTGGAATTCAATTGCAGCGTAAAGTTGTGGATTTTGATGATGAGTCAGAGTATTGTACAGCGAGCAGAGCGATTGCTGTAGATACAAAGTCTCTGCATGCTTCTTCTCGTGTACCTCTAGCTTTTCCAAATTACTTGGTGGCTGTGGCCGCTCCAAACCATGGACAGGCGGGCCTTCGTAATCAATTATCTGAGGTTGGCGGGCGTGGAAGTGAAGAGGAGCTAATTCGGTGGACTGCCAATCTATGAGGCCCACAATTTTGGTAGGTTCAGAAGGGTCAACGAAGATGTTAGCAACGTGTAGGTCGCCATGCCAGAGATGCGCTGAGGAGTTTGATCGATCTGTAGGGAGGAGGAACCTGATCAACTTGAGATAACAGTCCAAGGCCTTCAGCTTTCCTTCTCTGGTCGGCTGGTAGATTCCCGGACCACAAAGTCTTATTGGAGATTTAGGCAGTCGAGGAAGCTGGTTGACGCAGGCTATCTCTCGATGCCCAATTCCAAGATGATAATCCTCTAGAGATTTCCCTTGCACTTGTTAGTCAAAGGATCTGTTTGAAGATGGATGACTTACATGATCCTCTACTAAAGTTGATAGTTGCTCTTCCGTTGTCAGTGTATTCGCGTCCTGTGGATGGCCCAACGACGAATTTCTCATCTGTGATATTGGACCCATTTGTATCGATGTATAGCGGCTCGTTTCTAGTTGTTTCCTCTAGATCCTTCGAGTAGTATAGACTCCCATACTTCTTGAAGGAAATTGATGTCCAGGCTTTCTGGAATCCAGCAATGGCCTTGACAACAGCAACTCTGTCTTTGATATTCATTTTTGGCCAAGCATGTTCTAGTTCGATTCCTGATACCTTCTCCATAATGATGTATTCTGCACCGACAGAATTCTCTTGGGCCTTGGAACTCCAAGCCAAGTCTCTAGGAACAGGTGTCCCAAGGACATTACGCGCCTGTGATGTGTCAGCCTATCTGAGCATAATAGGTACTAAGAATGTACACACGAAATCCATTGTCGCAACCTCGCTTGCAGTAGTGACATGAGGCAAGCCAGCATTTGAGTTTGGTACTCTGGCTACAACTTGAGAGCCATTGTCCATGGTGAGAAGCATACTCTTGTTGTACATGCCGTCAGGATACTTCTCAATTTTAACGCATGTTCTTGCTCCCATAATTTTGGCGGCACGACAGGCTAGCTCGTTGACATTGAAGTGGACTCGGCGCTGCAACATCTCACTTCTCTCGTCACAGACAAAGCGACCTCGAGTGTAATTGAAGAGATCATCGATGTACTTCAGTTCTGAAGAAATGAGTAAAACGACAATCGGATTTGGCTCAAGGTATTTATGGTAGTTTACCAGGGATCATCGCTCGAGAGACCGCTCGAGGAGTGCGAGTGTCTCGGGTTCCCATAGTTCTCTTGCTTGATACATTCCAACACCAGGAGTATTTGAAAGAAGAAGTATTTGTCCTCATGATACTCAACAGGAAATTCAAATCTTGCGTCCGAATCACAATGGCTGATGGGGCGCGTATCATGAGTTGCCTTGCTTGACGCTAGACTTTATCTGGCTGCGAAAAACCAGGCCACCACCAAGAAGAGAGAGTCACTTAAGCGCGCTAATCACTCTAGCTGCCCCCGTGCGCTGCTTAATATTTTGCTAAGCAGTAACAGAAGAGCTGCTCTATATACATATAGCTAGGCTCTAATCAAGGAGACTAAAAAAATATAGAGACTATAGAAGGAGATAAAAGGTAAATACTACCTAGGAAGGCCCTTAACATCATGATACTTTATAAGAAAGTAGACCAATGTGTCTACGACTAGATTATATTCCTCGTCAAACAAATCAGTGCAAAAAGTTTGACATTTAGTCAAATTCCTGCTGTTCCACCTGCTACTGGCCTTCCACGCCGAGATGTTTGGGCTTCCTTCGTCTTCTTTCTTGCTCAAGCATCGTCGTTACATTGCTTCGATCTATTCGATTGCCAGCAGTGTGCGTGGTTAGATGGATCTCCTAGAGCCAAGTTTCGCTGTCATGAGGCTCTCCGACTGATAGGTCGGGGCGTTGTTTCCCGCCTACTGAAGGTTGTTGGAGAGGGTGGTTCCGACTCCGAATGGCCCTGGGAGGTTGAGGCGACATGTTGTATCGCTCCAGTCATTGCAGCTGGTAAGTGACTGCTCAGGAGAAGAGCATCCACACTCTTCCAAAGCTAGTCCTTATCGTAGGATCGGGGTGATGTCCTGCTGGATAGTCATACCAGTTTTCTCTATCCACTAGCTCCAGTGTAGACCGTATCGTTCGAAGATGAGCACTGGCTTTCCCCTGAGCGACGTATGATATCCCCAGCTCTTTTACTACATTTCAAACTTTCCACAGTCCAAGCCCTTCATTCACTCATCTCCGCTTCATCCTCACTCCCCTCCTCATCCACCCCCGCCAACACATCCCCCGCCCTCACTCTCTCAACTGCCTTCTCCACACTCTGCACCATGGGCCCCATCCCCCCTCCCTCCAACCCTCTCGCCCTCTCCACAATGATCTTCGACCGCCGAATAACCTCCTCCTCCGCCTTCTTAATCGTAGCGCTAACACGCAGGACACGGATTACAACGGGGATCTCGGCGGGTTTGGTGGGCAGGTGGGTGATGAAGGTTAGTGCGGCCCAGACCATGGTGTAGTGGTCGCGGGGGCAGCGGAGGATGGCGGTTGAGGTGGAGGGGGAGAAGTAGTTTACTGTTTTGTAAGTGTTAGTTTGGTGTTGGTATTTGTGGTGTTGTGAGGATGTGGAAGTGGGGGTTGTTGTATGGGTTTACCTTTAAGTCCAGCAGATATCATACCCGCGCCATAATCACCGTATAAATCTTCCACGCCATCGCGTACCATGCGCATTATACTGCCCTGGTGTAGCGCATCTGGAGTTGGAGAGTGGATTTGTATGAGGTCGGGGAGTGGAGTGGTGGTGGTCTTGGTCTGAGGTGTAGTGCTAGGTTCAGGGTAGAGAAAGTTCACCACCAAGTAGCGAAACTTGACGCGCACCATTGTGTGCGCTGCGCGAGAGAGTGAGTACTGTTGTTGTTGTGTGACTGTGCAACAATGTATGTCTGGTGATGACGCGTGAAGTGGATTCCCAAAAGATGCCGAGGAATGTGGAGTGCAGGTCGAGAAATCATTTGCAGGGACCTAGATCCGCGTCGTTGCGTTTGCGCCTGCGTCGCGTTTGTCCTGTCTGTGCTACGGAGAGCGCACGCGACCAGGTTTCAATCGCTACCAAAGAAGCGATTTGGAATTAAAACAATCCTTCTCGCATCAACAACATAAAGCCACATCGTTCGTGCCTCGCCCGACTCTGCTCGAGCTGTCGCGAACCTCGACTTCAGCCCATCCAATCGCGCACGCGCATGCCTTGGCGCCGTCTCTTCGCCCACTGATCCGCGGCTGGTGTGTTGAGGTGAGCGTGCCGGCTTGGCGTATGACGACGAATGGCTCGAGGCAGCATCCCCAGCTTCGCTCCTGCAACACCGCCGACTCCCACGCCGCGCAGCAACAACCACAACCACAACACCGCTCAACATAGAGATAGCACGCTCCTGTCACGCGGACTGATATCGCCGACCAAGAGTAATAACATCAACCGTGATACGAGGAATCACGCCCGAACCCAATTACCACCACCGCCGCCGCCGTTATTCAAGATGGCGTCGAGTAGTAATTCTACACCGCTGCTATAGTATGTCCAGTTCACACACAGAGACACACACAAACAAATAAACTAACATCACACCCCCCAGCGCCTGCATAGCCCACAACACCACCGTCCTAACCGAACACACGGCCTCCGCCTCCTCCAACGCCTCCTCCCTCATCTCCCTCGTCCTCCCCCGCCTCTCCCACTCCCAATCCACCCACAAAACAATCGACCAATCCAAATTCTTCATCCACTGCCTCGTAAAATCCCCCGCGGATTTCCCAGCATCCCAGTCCTCAGCCGGCGGTCTCACATTCCTCGTCATCGCAGAGCGCGACCTCGGCCAACGCATCCCCTTTGGCTTCCTCACCAACCTCGAGAAGAAATTCTTTGCCGAGTTCGATGCGGCGGATACCCAGTTTGCGGATTTGCCGCCGTATGGGTGTGCGAGTTTTAATGGCGCGTTGAAGAGGTTGATGGTGGAGCAGGGGGGCACGCAGGCCGGGCAGCAGGATGCGTTGCGTACTGCGCAGCGCGAAATTGAGGGCGTGAGGGAGATTATGACGGAGAATATTGAGAGGGTGTTGGAGAGGGGGGAGCATATGAGTGTGTTGGTGGACAAGACGGGCAGGTTGGGCGAGAATGCGAGGGACTTTAGGGTCAGGAGTCGCACGTTGAAGAGGAGGATGTGGTGGAAGAATGTTAAGCTTATGGTCTTGTTGGTTTTGGTGGTCATCTTCTTGATTTATTTGTTTGTTGGGTTTGGGTGTGGGTTGCCTGGTAAGTCTTTGAAGTCAGCAATTGGACAGAGAGAAGTGTATGCTAACAAGACCCAGCGTGGGGACGATGCTTTCGTCACTAGACGATCAACCAACGACACGCGACTTTCAGATTCGAAAACTCCATCAAACGGTACACATCATTCATCCAGTACTTAATGTCATTCCATCCAAGATCAAGCTCTCATCCATCATACACACTAGCGCGAGGCGTCTGGCGCATCTCCCCCATACATAGTCATACTTCCAATCCAAAATAACTCAATCTTTCCTCTCATCCCCCATTCCACAAAAACTCCATCCAATGCAATCTCCATAAAAAAAAACAAGGAGAAACGCGCCTCCCAATGCCCAATGTTCCTATTCATATGATGCGATCCCAAATATCCGGTCCGATAACCCGCCATAATGCTCCCCTTAGCTCCAAAATACCTAGCTTCCCCCGTGAACCCACCAGTCCAAACGCCCAAAAAAAAACCAGTTACCAAAAAAATAAAATAGCTTCCCCCAGACCTGAAAATGCAACAAAATTTAATCGTCATACATGTAATGTTGACCCATATAAACATATGGAACGCCCGGCCGGTGCAATGCTTTAAAAAGTAACAGCTACAACTACGGAACCAAAGGTATTGCCGTCTATGGTATTATCTTTTTAGAAAAGGGAAGCAACTTTTGTGTCTTTGTTGTTGTTATATCGTAGGGAGGAAATCGTCAAATACGCCGTGATAACCGTTCGAGAAAACATTAAAGGTGGGAATGGATGCATGGACGCTCATGGTGCCATGACCATGGCGAGCAGAGCCATGCGCGTGTACAATCCATATCTCATCTACAACTGTTGTTAGCCCATCATCCTTATTCTATAGGGATTAGAACTTACCTGTCTAAAATACGCCGCCCTCGGGTCAAAGTCCACCTCCTCGTGAATCTCATTGTTCCTGGGGAGCGGGTGCATGACAATCATGTTGGCCTTTGCGCCCTTGAGGACCTTGTTGTCAATGACAAACGAGTCTTTGACGGCTTCGTAGGTTGCGAGGTCGGGGAAGCGCTCTTTCTGCACACGGGTGCAGTACAAGACGTCGGATGCGGCAATGACCTCGGGTGTAAGCTCAGTCGAGATGATGTTCAATTGACCGCGAGACTTGAGCGCATCGCGGACACCAGAGGGCATGGGTAGCGAAGCCGGCGATACGAGGTTGATGGTGACGTCGTAATGGGAAAGGAGCTCGCACAGCGAATGCACAGTGCGGCCGTATTTGAGGTCACCGACAAACGTGATGTTAAGACCGTTGACGGTTCCCAGCTCCTCTCGGATGGTGAAGATGTCGAGAATAGCCTGAGTAGGATGCTCACGGCTTCCGTTTCCAGCATTGATGACAGGAACGTCCGAGAACTTGGTGGCGATGTCGATGGCCTCCTCGTGAGGGTGACGAAGAACAATAGCGTCTCCGTAGCAGCCAAGGGTGCGGATAGTATCAGCAACAGACTCACCCTTCTGTGTAGAAGAGACAGACTCGTTGATGACGATAACCTCGCCGCCCAGGCGCTTCATCGCAGCATCGAACGAAGCAGAAGTCCTGGTGGATGGCTCGCAGAACACAGTGCAGAGGACGCGGCCCTTAAGGACATCGAGGCACCCCTGTCGCTGAGCACCGAGACGCATCTCCTGGGCAATGGTGAACAGCAGATGGAGATCGGCGCGGGAGAATTGCTTGACGGATGTGATGTGCTTGCCTTTGAATGGCGACCTGGCAAGGAGCTGTGGCAAAGACAGCGAGGCACCCAGACGAGAAATGTCGGAAGACTGCTGGTCATTCGACCCGGGAGCGGCAGCGAACTCTTGGAAGTCCACCTTACTGATCTCCATATCGTAGTGGCGGGCGATGGCCTCGATGAGAAGCTTTGCGTTCTTGACGTTGGTCACCAGGGGAGTCTGGTAGTCAACGGCCATACGACGAGTGCGGTATCCTCGGCTCATGTAGTTTGCCGGTCGACGGAAGCGGTTGCTTGATGGCAAATTGATGTACAAATCAATCAAGTTGTTTGACAAATGTTGCGTGAGCGAGTACTCTGACTTTTGGGGGTCGTGTTCTCCGCTTGGAAGTACTTCCAGGAACTTGACTGGAATGCCGTGTTCTTGGATGTAATCTGCCGTGCCCGCAGTAGCGAAGAGATTGTAGCCAAGCTTATGCAGACGTTCAATCGAAGGCAGCATCTCAATCTTGTCCTTGAACGAACCAATCGATAGCAGGATGTTCTTCTTGGGCAATCGGAATCCAGTGGCAATGAGACCCTTGATGTAGGCCTCGTACTTGGTGCGGCCAAAACAGGCGACCTCACCAGTGGAGGCCATTTCAACTCCAAGAACGGGATCGGCACCAGACAAGCGAGAGAAAGAGAACTGGGGCACCTTTACACCCACGTAATCAGCGGGAATATTAACAGGTGGGTACTCCGTCAGTGGAAGGCCAGCCATGGCCTTTGTAGCCATCTCGATCAGGTCGACACCCATGACTTTGGAGACGAACGGGAAGGATCGCGAGGCACGGACGTTGCACTCGATGACTTTGATCTCGTTGTCCTTAGCGATGAACTGAATGTTGTAGGGCCCCGTAATGTTGAGCGCGTTTCCGATCTTCCTGGTAGCATCCTCGATCTGACGGACCGTCTCAGGGTCCAAGTCTTGTGGAGGCAAAATGAGCGTAGCATCACCGGAGTGCACACCAGCGTTCTCGACGTGCTCAGAGATGAAGTGTCCGATCATGGTACCGTTGCGAGCAACGGCGTCCATTTCAATCTCCTTCGCGTTCTCGATGTACTTTGTGATGACTACTGGGTGCTCCTTGGAAACATCAGCTGCCTGGTTGAGGTAGTTCGCCAAGTCGTGCTTTGAGTAGACGGTGTTCATGGCCGCTCCAGAAAGGACATATGAGGGGCGCACCAGCACCGGGTAAGATACTCTGTCGCAGAATTCGGTGGCTTCTTCAATGCTCGTGAGTTCTTTCCAGGCTGGCTGATCGACTGAGATGCGGTCAAGCATGCGGGAGAACTTGTAGCGGTTCTCCGCAGTGTCGATCATTTCGGGAGAGGTACCTAGAATCTTGACATTCATGCGATGAAGAGGCAGGGCAATGTTGTTTGGTGTTTGGCCACCCATAGAAATGATGACGCCGCTGGAGCTTTCCAGGGTATAGATATCCAGGACGGTTTCTAAGCTGATGTTCTCAAAGTAGAGACGGTCCGCCTCATCGTAGTCGGTGGAGACCGTTTCTGGGTTGTAGTTCAGCATGACGGTCTTGTAACCTTGCTCTCTCAAAGTACGGATGGCTCGTACAGAGCACCAATCGAACTCAACGGAGGAACCGATACGGTAGACACCAGAGCCGAGAACCATAACACCGTGGTCATTGAAGTTGATGTCGTGCTCGGTGCCGTTGTATGTCAAGTAAAGATAATTCGTCACGGCGGGGAACTCAGCGGCGACGGTATCGATCTGCTTGACCACGGGGAAAATTCCAGCATCAACACGCACACGACGTACGGCAAGCTCGTTGGAGGCCCAGAACTTGGCCAACTGGCGATCAGAGTATCCAAGAGCCTTGGCCTGCTTCAGCAGCGGCATTGAGATGGTGTTCGTGTCGTAGCTCGACATGGACTTCTCGAAGTCACTCAAGGCCTTCAAGCGGCTGAGAAACCATTTGTCAATCTTCGTCAGTTCCCAGATCTTGTCAACACTGTAGCCAGACTTCATGGCGTTAGCAATAGCGAACAAACGTTGATCTGAGGGAGTCTGTAGCTCTTGATCAATTTCCATAAGCGCGGCGGTCTCGTTGAAGCCAAGGTTACTGGGGTCGATCTCGCGGATAGCCTTTTGAATTGCTTCTTCGAATGTTCGACCGATACTCATCACCTCACCAACACTCTTCATGGATGAACCAAGGAGTGTGGATACACGAGTGAACTTCTTCAAGTCCCAGCGAGGGATCTTGACGACAACGTAGTCTAGTGATGGCTCAAAGCATGCGCAGGTGACACGGGTGACCGAGTTGGAGATCTCATTAAGAGGGATGTTCAGTCCTAGCTTGGCG
Source organism: Plenodomus tracheiphilus IPT5 (assembly GCA_010093695.1). Taxonomy (NCBI): domain Eukaryota; kingdom Fungi; phylum Ascomycota; class Dothideomycetes; order Pleosporales; family Leptosphaeriaceae; genus Plenodomus; species Plenodomus tracheiphilus. Next base: position 960,907 of record MU006290.1, on the reverse strand, counting down.
GCGACAAAGGCTAGAGGGTACCCGGTAGCCTTGGAAGCAAGAGCAGACGAACGCGAAAGACGAGCATTCACCTCAATGATGCAGTACTCGCGCGAGAACGGGTTGAGAGCGTATTGGATGTTGCACTCTCCAACCACACCAAGGTGGCGAATAACGTTGACGGCGGTTGTTCGCAGCATGTTGTAGTCTTCGTCTGATAGAGTTTGCGATGGAGCAACAACGATGGAATCTCCGGTGTGAATGCCCAGCGGGTCGAAATTCTCCATGTTGCAGACGGTGATACAGTTGTCTCGGGCATCTCTGACAACTTCGTATTCGATCTCCTTCCAGCCCTTCATACTGCGCTCGATAAGCACTTGTGGACTGGCAGCGAACGCCTTGTTGCAGAGATCGAGCAATTGACCCTCGTTCTCTGCAAAACCACTGCCGAGACCACCGAGGGCATAAGCGGCACGCACGATGACGGGAAATCCGATGTCTTTGACGGCGTGCATGGCCTCCTCGACGTTGTTTGCTGAGGCTGACTTCGCGCACTTCTCGCCAATAGACTCCATGCTTCGGGCAAAGAGTTCACGATCTTCAGTCGTGATAATGGTGTCAATTGGCGTACCCAGTACCTTGACACCGAGCCCTTCAAACTCGTCCTTAAGCTGGATACCGACTTGAAGCGCAGTCTGCCCACCGAATGTAACGTAGATACCATCGGGACGCTCCTTTTGAATAACTTTGCGAACAAAGTCTGCATTGACTGGCAGGAAGTAAACCTTGTCGGCCAGACCCTTGGAAGTCTGGATGGTCGCGATGTTAGGGTTGATCAAGATGGTGTAAATGCCCTCCTCGCGCAAGGCCTTGATGGCTTGACTACCTGAGTAGTCGAATTCGCCGGCTTGTCCGATGCTCAGACCTCCGCTACCAAGGACAAGGACCTTCTTGACGTCCACTCTCGGAGTCAACTTCTTGTTCTCCTCAAATGTGCCACCGGGGAATTCTACTGGTTTTGACATGATCTCAGGAGTGTCAATCGCCTTCTGAATGGTGCTGATGAAGACATCGAAGAGGTATTCGGTATCGCGCGGACCGGGCGTGTGCTCAGGATGGAATTGAACACTGAAATAAGGCCTCTGTACGTGTCGAATGCCTTCGTTACTGCCGTCATTGGCATTGACGAACAATTCCTCCCAGCCCTGCTTCAGACTCTTGGTGTCGACAGCATAACCGTGGTTTTGCGATGTGATGTGGCATTTTCCTGTGAGCAAGCTCGTGCAGGGGATGTTGGCTCCGCGGTTACCAAACTTCATTTTGAGGGTGTCTGCGCCTGCCGCCCTAGCAAGCAACTGGTGACCGAGACAGATACCAAAGATGGGTGTGCGCGCCTCGTCCATGGCTGATTTGATGTGCTTGACGGTGGACTCCATCATGGCTGGGTTACCAGGACCGTTTGAGATGAACAAACCATCGTAGTCTTTGCCAGCAAGCTGCGGAAAGTCGTAGTCCCACGGAACTTGCAAGACTTCGACTCCTCTGCGGACCAGACACCTCAACTGGTTGTATTTGAGACCGACGTCGACGGTGAGAACGCGAACAGGGCGACCGGAAGGGTGTTTGAGGGCAGTGGCAGGGTCGGGTGACCATAGTTTAGGCTCTTTGATGGAAACTATGCAGGAATTAGCTCTAGTCAAGTGTGGTCAGACTTGATCAGCCTTACCCTCAGCTACAAGGTTCTTTGCGTTGGGATCGGACCACTCGAGCTGCTCGAAGCTGCTTCTCCACTGCTCACTGTCATCATCGACAGGCTCCCGAGAGTCTGGGGTCTCGGTTCCGCTGATTATCTTGGATAGTATAGTGCGGACTGGCGAAGGGCCCGTTCGTTGAAGCAGGCGTCCCAGCATGCTTCCTTCCTCGCGGATGCGCTTGGTTAGCGCGCGCGTGTCAACGCCTGTGATGGCAGGCACGCCTTGCTCCTTGAGCCATGCGCCCAGTGAGGAGGTAGCCAGATGGTGCGAGTACTCTTCTCCAGCATATGTAGCGACCACCAATCCTGCAATGTGGATTTCACTCGACTCGAAGTGTGCCGGAACGCCCTGTAGTAGGGTGTCCATGTCCTCGCGCGAGGGGACTCCATAGTTGCCCACGAGGGGAAATGTGATGACCAAGATCTGGCCGCGGTATGAAGGGTCGGTGATGGACTCGGGGTAGCCCACCATACCGGTCTGAAAGACCAATTCTCCTGCAATGCTCTTCTCAGCACCAAAGCTACGACCGAAGCAGACGTAGCCATCTTGGAGCTCGAGCGCCACGTTCTGGCTCTCATCGGGGTGGGCTGCCATGATTGCAGAAGGAGAGACAGCTCAAGGGCTCTACTACCCTTTGGAATTGAGACTGCCGTATGTTGTTTGGGGGGAGAAAGAAGTGAGTCTCTACTCGAAAAAAAAAGTCTGAACGACTCTCGATGTGAGGGGCATCCGATTGGTCTGCCCCGCGCTACTGCTTTAGCGCGCAACGTCTTGCGCCGAGAATCGTCAACATCGGTACAGCACAAATTCAACATTTTGTAGTTAATGCCACAGCTTTGATACTGAATAGAAAAAATTCTGGCCGTTGCAAGAAGTATGCATAGTCTCAGGGCAAGATTCTACTGTTCTGATACCGCGTGATGACTACAAGTGCGTCCTATACCTGTACATGATCTAAATCATATGTTCAGCTCGTCCTTGTCACCAACTTCAGAATAGGGATTCATGGTGGATGACCGATGGTATGGTTGAGAAAATTTTCAGGTTGGTTTGCAGATCGGAATCGCAGTCGCTCAGCAAACATGAGATATGGTGATAATGTCGGCATGACTGTTGGCTCGTATAAAACGCGAGTACTATGCAGGAGCATCCAATATGGGTTCACGTCATGTGCACACAGTGGTTTACGGTGTATGTAGAGGAGGGAAGCCATGTCAAGGTAAAGCTGAGCTACATATTGTGTACAGTTGCGTCAGTCGCGTAGGATCGCCCGCAACGCCTGGACCGTGGGTCAGAGCAAAGGTCTTCAGTGCAGGTGGGCTGCGAGTGCGCAAGACTTTGAAGAAGGCGGTGAGAAGGTGTAGGGATGTCTAAATCGAGGCGCCCAAGCACCAATGGCATGCTGCAGGCGCATCCTTGCCGATAAGTGGAGCAAAGATGAGCGTGGGGTTTGTTCTGCAGAACGACGACATGGCCATCGTAGGGTTAGGGTGTCATTCTGAACGCCGAATTTTCATCGACTTGAAGAGAATTCAACGTGTCCGGTTGCGGCCGCTCTGACAAATGGAATGGCAACATGTTAACACGGAGACGGCGATGCGATGCGGGGCGGCCCATTGCCGTCGTGCCTTAGTCTTGCACAGGCAAGATGGAGATGTCGAGCACGAGAGGGGAGGGGAGGGGTAGTACATGTGAGGCTGGACTACTCCTGCACAGCCCTGGAGGGGTGTATACTCTAGGACGCATGTGACAAGCTGCAACGACTTGATGGGCTGCACCCCAGATTGCCCCCAGGGTGCATGAGCGATTGAGATATCCACCGTGGTCCATCGCTTCGATGGCACCATCGGCTGATTCTGCAGCTTGTGAGACATGCTGGTACACTTGCCGCTCGAGTGCAGCGCCACAAGGCTCCCTGTGCCCAGACCAGACTACCTACCTAGGTAGCTACATAAGTGTGTGTGTGTGTCCAGGGCTGCGCGACCAACACCATCGTAGTGAAGACAATGGCATCTTCCGCGCAGTGCAGTAGAGTACATGCTGTGCGTGCTGATGGCCGCCGACAGCAGCGGGCGCACGGTGAGCGTGATGTCATGACTGCAAAAGTGCGCGGTAATCCGCTCTGCAACGCGCTCGCTTGCCCTACGCGCATCCCGCGTATCCTGGACGCATGTGCTCGGCCTCGTCGACGATTGGCTGGCGAAACCCAGATAACGGCCGCCATCGCTCACCGTCCCATGATCTGTTGCAACCTCGAAGCGGCCTGGCCGTGGGAGGTGTGTATCAGGGCCATGTAGCACGAAATGGGGAAGGAGCGCGCGTCCAAGGATCCGTCCTCATTTCTCTCGTCGGGGGGTCCAGGCCGCAGTTGAGCGTCTTGTGCCCTCGGCCCACCCGCCGTCTTCTGCGCCCTCCACCCCCGACGCAGTCGAGCACAGCGACAGCTTCTCGTCTGGACGTCTGCGGTCGAACCCATGTTCGCCTCACTCCTGCGGTCCAAGAGGAGCCAGCCATCGGAAACCACGCCTCTGCTCGCCGCCCTCACCAGGTATCGCAGCCGCCACAATGGGGACCCAGACGAGCCAGACGAGTCCCTAGGCCCAGACCAGTACGAGGACGAGGACGACGAAGAAAACGACGACCGCCGGCGCGATGGCTCTCTGTTGCCAGTCTTCTCCTCAGAGGTGCTTGGTATGTTTATCCAAGGGCCCAGGTGTTGTTTACCGTGCTAACAAACAACCCCTACAGATCGGCTGCCCATCTACAGCACAACCCACGCCGTTCGCATAATCCTCGTCCAACGATGCGAGACGACCCTCTCGTGGGATCAATTGCGCTCGCCGCAGGTCTCCCAGTTCCTCGTCAAGCCAATCCAGCAGCAGATTCGCTCGGACCATTTCTCGCGCGGCGCCCTCTACTGCCTGCTCGCCAACTGTCTGCAGTTCAGGAAGGAGGGCGAGGAGAATCCTGGCAATGTGGGCGTCAGCAAGACACGCGCCCTCATCTGTGAGCTGCTTGCTATGCGGCTGTTGAAGGAATTCTCCACCCGGGAAATGATTGATGCGCTCTCTTACGACTTTGATCCACTGCAGGGTCTCCAAGGGCAGGGCCAGGGTAACCACACACCCCACTGGTCGCGGCAGGCCCCCCGTTCTGCCCGCATCTCTACGCTTGAGATCGCTATCCGCGCCCAGGCGAAGAAGTTTCTAGCGCACCCTCTGGTCGTCCGTCAGCTGGAAGCCATCTGGGCAGGTACTATTGTCTTCCACTCTGTCGCAGACAGCCTGCATCGCAAACCCGACTCTCCTCAGGGACGAGGCTATAGCGCCTTCGATGATAACGTGTCCCCCAGGGCCGGTCCATCCCGCCGTATTTCGCCCACAAAGACACCTGCTCTGCTCCCACCTACGGCGCTCCTCAGAAGGACCGTCACGCTCTACGACCCTCATGACGCCTCGTTGTTCAAGCTCTCTCGTCTACGTGTGCCGCGATACCGCAATCTCTTCTCGACTCTATCATACGGCATCATGCTGGGCCTATTCCTAGCAGTTCTTGCCGAGAAATCGGTCGATATTACCGCATTGGAGGTTCTCTTCTGGTTCTGGAGCGCCGGTTACATGCTCGATGAGGTGGTGGGATTTTCTGAGCAAGGCTTTGGATTATATATCATGAGTGTTTGGAATGCTTTCGACCTGGGCATCCTTCTCATGTTCATGGCCTATTATATCCTACGTCTATACGGTATCCTCATGCCTGATGTTAGCCGGCCCGTTGTTGCGGCGATGGCGTATGATGTCCTTGGCTCTACTGCCGTGCTGCTCTTCCCGCGCCTCTTCTCGGCACTGGACCACTATCGCTACTTTTCTCAATTACTCATTGCGTTCAAGATGATGGCCATGGACCTTGTCGCCATCCTGGTACTGATCGTCATCAGCTGTAGCGGTTTCTTTGTGGCGTTTAGTCTGGCGTTCAAGAGGGATCTTGGTGCTTCAGATGCTGCGTATGCAATCTTCCAGCTTGTCATGGGTTTTACGCCAGCTGCATGGGACTTGTGGCCGGACATGAACTTTCTGGGCAAGAGCTTGCTAGCGCTCTTCCTCTTCATCTGTCACTGTAAGCAACATGAGCTGCAAATATCCGCTTGATTTGAACACAACACTAACGCCATGCCCCAGTTCTCATCGTCACCATACTCGTCACTGTGCTGACCAACTCCTTCATGGCTGTTGTGAAGAACGCTGAAGAGGAACATCAGTTCCTGTTTGCGGTCAACACAATATCGATGGTCAAGTCGGACGCGCTGTTTTCGTACATTCCCCCAACGAACATCATCGGTTGGCTGCTCATCCCGCTCAAGTATATGATGTCGTTCAAGAGGTTTCTTCGCATGAACCGTCTTGTCATCAAGTTGACGCACATTCCAATCTTGTTCACGATCTTCATATACGAGCGTGTGCTACTGTCGCACCTGGCATATGGGCCAACCGATCTGGTCGAGCGGCGAGGTCGTTCCGACGACAAGGCGCCGGTCCCAGCGTTCAGCATCCGGGGCCCCGTCGACATGTTTAGTCCTCGGTTACGTGAGCCCTCTGTGACCACCTTTCACAAGGACCGAGCACTGGAAGAGGTCTTTCGACGACCGTTCCGTGACCCTAGTATCCGAAATCCATCACAGCAATACCCTACCGGTAGGAGGAAGTCTGGCGACGTAGTTGCGGACTGGATGAAGAGGATGGGTGATGACGATGAAAACGAACCACCTCAGGACGATTCTCGATCCGTCCTGGATCGACTCGAGGGGCGAAAGCGCCCATATCTGCGACGTAGCAAGACAGCCGGTCAACCCAGACGCAAGCATCCTCTCGCCAGCCGGACCGTAGTATCAGATCCTGATGAAAACTTTACGACCTCCTTCACTCGACCTATCGCTGAAGAAGAAGAGCCAGACATTGGTATGGAAGAGGTACCTCAACAGACTGATGCTGACGGAGACGACGAGGATGACCATGCCAGCTCAGACCACCAAAGCACCCCACGGGGCGATCTGTTGGCAGCAAAAGAGAACAAGAGACCCCGGACAGGGTATCAATCTTCAGATGAAGAATTGTTCCGTACTCCAATGACTGCTATCTCCAAGGCACGAGTATCTCCGCCTCGCATTGTAGCCTCGCCGTCTCAGTCCAGCTTCAAAGGTATCACACAATTGTCACCAAGCAAGAAGACCCTGCGGACCAAGACCGGGCATGCTCGCAACGTTTCAAGTAGCACTATATTGTTCAGTCCAACCAAGGACACCATGGACCCATCGCGGCCCACATCGCCTGAGAAGCGTCCGAAGACGGGTACTCGTAGTGGTACAGCAACGGGTACGGCTACACCACGCTTCGAGGGGGCAGTTATGAGCGGCGCTCGTACACCAAAGCGCGTTCCTGGCCCTCCAGCCGCTGCATCTCGCCCCCGAGCGATCATGCCGCCACGAGACTCTACTCGTCAAGTACCCAATATGGCAACGTTCCTCGCACTGAACGAGCGCGGCAGAGAACCCTCTTTTAACGCGGTGGCTCTGGACCTAGCTTCGGACCTTGGGGATAACAACCTTAACCCGAACTTTGGCAATCTTGACGCACTTGCATTACCCGCATCCTTCACCACGCAGTTTGAAATGGCCGCACGCATGAAAAAGGCGCGCGAGCAGCAGCAAAAAGGTAGCGATGCCGACTCGGACTCCAACCGCATGAGCCGAATCATGTTGGCCAGGATGACGACGCTCGAGGAAGGCTTCCGCGACATGCTTCAGGAAGTCAAAGGTCTAAAGACGGGAGACAGTCAGATCGGAAGCCGTGGAACGCAAACCCCGCCGAATGAGCCTGCCAAGCGCAAGGGCAAAGCGAAGAAGAGGCTCAGCAAGAGGAACAGTGGAGACGAGAGGTTAGGATCGAGTCTTTGAGAGCCATCATGATCGGCATGACCGCTTTTATGACCGCATACAGCGCGTTTGTTTAAGGTGTGGTTCTCTGGCTTATATGTTGTTATTTTTGCATTGCTTGCGCGTTGTTCCATTTCAGTCTTGCATTTGGGTGGCTTTCTCTTTGCATCAGCGAAAGCGTGGGAATTTTTTCTTGGCATCAGCATAGTTTTAGCAGCCAAAACGCACTCGCCATCATGAAGCAGTATAATTTCTAGTCCTTGGAATAAACAGAATTACATTCAACTCTTTTTCTTACACACAACACAGACAAATATAAGCTTTGACATAGCCTCGTTTGTTGACGTCTGTGTGTTTGACGGTGTTCAAGTTTGACCGATTTATTTGTGCCAAGGGTCCGAGAGGTCCTTTGGTGATGACGATGACGATGATAGTCGTGCGTGATTTCTTGGCCTGGGGATGGGGGGATGCTAAATGGATGGGGAGAATTTTGGGTGCGCTAATTTGAGGAGGGATATCTGGGATGCTGTGTGTGTGATACAAGGCACATGTCTCTGATTTTTCCGAGATTTGGCAAAAAGGTGGAATGGCGATAAATGTACTGTTTATCGGATGCATGTGACTACGGTAAACCTCGCTTAACCCCAAGCGCCCCCCCCCCCCCTTGCACGACTCTAGCTAAATTACCCCGGATCTAAACTGTAACTAGAACACAACACATCCGATGACGAGTGCGGCTCCCACCCGCCCTTCCTCGCCTGTGATTCGCCATGACAAGGGTCGAGGCCATGTGTCGGCGTCTCGTGGGCATAAACGTCTACTCTGCGGGTCTAGGTCCCCAGTGCGCCCGACATCACACGACACGTTGAGCTTCACTTCCGTTGACTCCTACTCGCTGGTGGGGGCCCACATGGTGCTTTTTGTCGGGGATCGTGACTTGGAGGGTGGCTTGGGGGTGGGGTGGGAAGGGCGCGGATGATGGGCATGATGGATCTGGGGAGGCTGTGGGGTGTGGGAGGTGGATTTTGATCTTGGGTTTTTGGATCGCTGGTAGGTGAGGGAAGGGCTTACGACTGCGACTACGACTACGACTACGACTACGATTACGACTACGACGACTTGCCTAGGTGTGAGAATCTTCGTTTCGAACGTTACTTGAGGCTTGTGGGCGCTGCGCTACGAGCTTACCATAGTCTGCACCTTTACGCCGCCTCTACGCACTCTTCAATACTCGAGAGATTCTCTGTGCGCTTCAGGGCCATCTACCGACATACAGCAGCGAGGATGTTGTTGTCTATATTACTCGTTTCACAGTTTGCACACTATACATATGCCTTTTCAATACCACGTCTCCCGCGCTTGAGTAACTTTGTGAGCGTGAGTCACACGCGGAGTCAGCAGCAACCACTACAGGATACCCTCGATGTCTGGATAGAGAGGGAAGAACAGATAGCTCTGGAAAGACTATTCGCGAACATTGCGCCTGGTGGTAGCAATGTGAGAGGGAAAGGCGTAGCGCCTGGCACTGTGGTTGCAAGTCCAAGTCAAGACGGGCCTGACTATTGGTATCAATGTATGCGGGCCTAGCTCACAAATCCCCAAAGTGCACATACTTACTGGTATTTCCTAGGGGTACGAGATGCCGCGATAACCATGGACACGCTCGTAGATATATACGCCAATGACCCATCATTCTCCCGCGCCTCGGAAATCTCCACCATACTCGATGCGTACACCTCGCTCCAACGTGATATCCAACAGACTTCGAACCCGTCGGGGACATTCGACGACCTCTCGAGCCTCGGCGAGCCCAAATTTCACGTCGATGGCACGCCCTTCATGGGATCGTGGGGACGGCCTCAACGAGACGGACCAGCGCTGCGATCGCTAACGCTTATGCACTACCTCCGCGAATACAACGCCTCACACCCCTCGCTATGGATTTCAGAAGATTCAGACGAGTTCTTTGGGAAATTCTACACAGCGGAAATGCCGCCTCGTAGCGTAATCAAGGCTGATCTGGAATACGTCAGCCACTACTGGAACGAGTCCAGCTTCGACTTATGGGAGGAAGTGGAAGGCCTACATTTCTTCAACCTAATAGTCAGTGCGCGAAGTCTACGCGAAGGCAGTAAACTCGCCATGACATTCAAAGACCCAGGCGCAGCAGAATGGTATTCTGAACAAGCATCCTACATTGAAGCCCTTTTGAGCAAATTCTGGAACCCTAAAAAGGGACATCTCGTGGAAACACTCTGGAGTAAAAGAAGTGGCCTAGACTGCGGTATCTTCCTCGGCTCTCTCCATGCATTGCCGTCCACAGGGTCAGAAGATACACCCATTGACCCCCCCTGGTCCGATGAAATCCTCGTTTCACTTCTCGCTTTTACAAATGACCAACGCAACCGCTTTCCTATTAACAGCAAGTCAACAAACAGCAACACCTCGCCCTCCGACTCCGATGACCTCGTCTTCGAACCCACAGCCCTAGGCCGCTACCCAGAAGACACCTACAACGGCTACACCAGCTCCCCCTCCACAACAGGAAACCCCTGGTTCCTCTGCACCTCCTCCGCCTCCTCCATTCTCTACCACACCGCATCCCACCTCACCACCACCTCCAACCTCACCATCACACCTACCAATCTCCCCTTTTACACTGCGCTTCTCGCTTCCTCTAGCTTGCGCGTTGAAATCGGAATGTACAGTGTGTCGGACGCGTTGTTCCATTCTGTTGTTGAGGCCTTGGGGGCTGCTGGAGATGGGTTTTTAGAAATTGTAAAGAGTCATGTTGGGGGGGAGGGGGAGATGAGCGAGCAATTTGACAAGGGGACGGGGTTCATGACGGGCGCGAGGGATTTGACGTGGAGTTACGGTGCCTTTTTGGGGGCGGTGAGGGGGAGAAGGGGGTTGCTGGGGTTGTGAGGGGTTGTATTGTGTATGGCTGTGTCTGTTGGGTGTTTGGAGGATGGGTGAATGAAGAGGGAAGGAGGAAGGGATGAAGTTATGAAAATTATGAATTTATGACACGGGAATTATGTGAATGGTGGATATGGGATTGGGATGTCAGTCTACGTGTCTCTATTTCTTCTTCCACGGCAACGACGTCTGTTCCGGGATATGTTATATACCCGCATTTCGTTATTATATTCAATTATTCACAAATAACATCGCACTCGACTACAGTACCCCCTTTACTAGGTTCTTCAACATATGTCCAATTGTTGACCCCACTCACACTGCGATGCATGCAATGCGTCTACAATCACTATACCGCCCCTTTTTCGATATCATAGACCTCGTATTCTAGTGCCACATCTTTGTCTCTTCTGACTTGCATACCCCTGCGCTAATACCATCTCCTGTGTTCTCAGATAGCAAGGTCAAACAAGAAAATGTCGTAAGAATACTTTGCGTAACTATAAGCATGGAACATGCTTATATACCCTCATCGCCATCCAACCCATTCCAATCCACAAACCCCAACCACACCCACTACCTCTCCTTTTATCCCTCCTCCCTCCTCCCTCACCACCTCCACTTCCTCGCCCGGTACTCCTAGCAGGTCTTGGTCCTCCCTGCACCTCGCAGTCAGAATATTGTGCCGTCCTATCTCTCTCTATAACATCATTTTCCGAATTACCTATCATTCTTACAGTTCTCATTCATCCCGTCTGGCCTAGGCCCTTTGGGATCATTGCTGACCTCTGAGCATGTAATGAAGGTCTCGACAACGTGTGGGTTGTTTGTTGGACCGCAGATTTAAGATGTTTGTGAACCTTTTTTGGCACATGGTGTTGATGGGGTAGGTATTTTGGATCTTGGAGGTGTGGTTGGGGGTTTGTGGGGTGCTGGGAGAGTATGGAATGGGTATAGTGTGTGTGTGTGTGTGTGTGTGTGTGTGTGTCGCGTGGATGTGGCTTAGTTATGGGTGTTGGTTGGATGGAGTATTTGGTGTAGTGACTGGTAGGTTTATACCACACGTGAGTCTCTCACTACTGTGACGTGCATTCTGCACACTGGTTAAAGGCCGAGTCTTCGTTCATTATGAGTCGTAGATTAGTGTCGTGAAGACTTGGTGGCTTTTTTTCGTAGGCCTCGATACCCATAGTACATACGTGAGGCGTTTGCCTCCGCGCCTCCTTCTCATAAAGTGTCACTTGTTTAACTTATCTCTCCCTCAATCAGTCTAATGGACCCTTTAGCCTACATCGAAATACCTTGTATAATCAAATTAGCATTTGTATCTTAAAGATCTTATGTGTGTAAAGCACAGTGTTGCGGAACTTTCTTAGAAAATGCCATTGCGTTGGTATAATTCATCTACATCGCACAGGGGGCTATTTAGTAGATAGGTCACTGATCCCCCAATGACTTCATTATTCGTATGCGTCCCCTGAAAATCCCGGAGTGATGCGTCTTCCGCGAATGCTGTTCAAAACGATTGGCGATGCGCGAACGGTCAATGCATCGTCGGATACGGACCAAGTCATCACCCGCGCGGCTCGGGTTGTTATAGGTTTACTACCAAGTACCACGGTAATACCATGATGTACAAGAGCCACTGGGACATACGGTAATACGTTAGGAAACACATGGTCGTTTTACAGCGCTCAGACGCTGACTTAGCTAGTATGGCAGCTGTTACATAGGACTATAAGTTAACGTTACTAGGTAATAGCTGATAAAGCAACTCGCTTAGCCCCTGTGTCTTTTCCCCAACGGAATTACCATATTACTCATACTACATCATAGTACCAGGACATCCAATGAAATTTTTCTACGTCCTGGACCTTTAACAACCCGACGCGCGTATGGAATGGAACACCGAGACACCGAAGATTTATCTGGGACTTATGATCAGGAAAGAGCTATTGCCTTCCTGCCGTTCCCCTGACCGCATTGAGTCGTCGACTCTCTCATGCATAGATATGTAACAACGATTAAAAATGCAGATGGTGCAGATAGATGCCAGATTAGCGATGAAGTCCCTCCTTCTCGGTATCGCGTAACGTCATACTTACCTCGCCTGCTCATCGCGGAGTCGTGTTTTTGATGAAATACATAGGTACAGTACTCATCGCTTTTCACAGCGATGAATTTTATATCCACCTAGAATTGGCATTGAATGCAAACCAACAGAACTCTAGTTTGGGTCATGACCCTGCTCGACGATCCGCGGTCATTACAAGCATTAAACTTTTCGGGGAATAGAGTAAACATGGCTTGCATTAAACCGTCGGATAGTCTGGGGATGATGAACAGACCAAGAATTCGGCACATGTGCCTTCCCAGAGAACGCGTCAAAGTCGGCACCGATGGCGCCTATCAAAGTGCTAGGCATGACCCTGACAAAAACAAGCAATCGCGGGCTGTGCACCACAACTTGTCCACCTTAGTTTCCGTACAACTGCGACTACACTATTGGTTGATGTTTTGAAGATCTTCTATACAAACATTTTCGTTCAAGTGTCAGTTTTCAAGAAGCGGCAAGAACAATACGCAGGTTGCGCTGTGTGGCGTTCTGGGACAACACGCCTCTATCTCTAGTCATGGCACCCACCTGGATGGCTGTCCCATAAAGAAACTGTCTTCATTTCTGCTGCGCGTTCTATCGAAATTCTGATATATGGTGGCAAGATGTACCCTGAGGTAGGTATGCTGGCAGATTCGCGATACCACGGCTTTAGGTACCTTTGCGACATGTACATTTACGTTCTGATAGGATTGCGTCGCTTCATCCTAATGGCATTAGCTTAAACAGACTATAACCTGTCACCAAGTTATTTCGACACCTCTAACAGTTGCGCCACAATCTGTGAAGAGTATAGTCGCTTCATCACTAAGAGGTGGACAGGTAGCTTTGCAGCTGTGTTCGACCGCGAGAGGCAATAGTAAACAGAGCTACCGCCACAGTAGCGTACAATTGGATTTATTTCTCATCCAATACCTCTAAGAACAGCTTTGATAGAGATGGGATGGGCAGATTATGCTATAACTAATATCAGAGTCAAATGAGACCTGTCGACCAAAGCATCTACCAGTACTGGCTAACCTGTAGCAGTCTTTGCAATTATCGACGGAGATGGAATTTGGGTTTGCCGCATTGCGCAAGAAACTATGTCCTAGCTTCCATTTCGTAGGCGCTTTGGACGGAGAGCACGGCGAATACTCACTCCGCCCCTTGACCTTTTCAGTTGTGGCCATGACTTGCCCCATGTTGGCTTCTCCACAGCTAATTAGTCCTTTTGGGAGGGACCCACCTAAAGTAGCCTTGACGAGCCTGGGCATGAAACACTGTTGTATTTCCAGTCCATTCCTGGTCCGACATTCGAAGCTAGACAAAGACTAGTCGTGTGTACAATTGGACCGACTACCGATTGCAAACAAGCATGGCACCATTCATACAACTATATTGAAGCATTCTCTGATTTTATAAAATGATCATAGATCTGGGACTCTTATTTGTCTCTTTAACTCCAGAGTCCTATAAATCTTCCGCATTAAGAGCCGAAAATGACAAAAATTTTTGCAAAACTCCTGTTTTGGTCTATCCTGGGGCATGTTACAGCGGCTTCCACTCTTCGACCAGTTATCACTACCACGAATGGCACCCTTGTTGGAGCCTGGAATAAACAATACAATCAGGACATCTTTTTAGGCATTCCGTATGCTCAGCCACCCACTGGAAATCTACGATATCAACGTCCGAAGCCTCTTGACCAGCCTTGGGAGCAGCGAAATGCTGTAGAATTTGGTCCATGGTGCCATTCGGCGCCTCTGGCACTGCCCGTGTTCACGCAAAGCGGATTCTCTCACGAGGAAAGCGAAGACTGCTTGACACTCAACATTGTACGACCAGCTACTGCCCACAAGGGCGCTAACTTACCTGTTCTCGTCTACGTTCACGGTGGCGGTTTTGTGGAGGGCAGTGGTGCCGATCAGAGATATAACATGTCTTTCCTGGTACAAGATTCGGTCAACATAGGAGCACCAATCATTGGAGTCACCATCAATTACCGAATTTCCGGCTTTGGCTTCTTACCTGGTAGGGCAGTACGCCAGGCTGGAGTTGCGAACCTAGGATTGCACGATCAGCGATTGGCACTCAGTTGGATCCAGGATAACATTGCCGCTTTTGGCGGCGATCCGTCTAAGGTGACAATACAAGGCGAGTCTGCGGGTGCGATTTGTGTTGGACATCAATTCCGCGCTTATGGTGGACGTGACTACGGCCTTTTCCGCGCAGGCATAGTTGAAAGTGGTGGTCCAGCAGCAATCGGCACCCATCTATCCATAGAGGACCAGGACCTTCTCTATCGCAACGTGCTCAACCAAACGGGTTGCACGAATTCAAACGACACTCTTAACTGCTTACGAAGTGCACCTGTCGGAACGCTCAAGAATGCCTTCCAAGGCGTTGCATTTTTCCCTGTACTGGACGAGGACATGATCGAAGAACTTCCCGCTGTGGCCCTAGAGAAGGGGCGATTTATACAACGACCCCTACTCACTGGTACAAATACGAACGAGGGAACCTCCTTCGCTATCAGTGAAGGCTTCATTGTAAACAGCACCGCCGAACTCCGAACCGCCATTGCAAGATACTTGGGTCACGGGGTAGCTAATACTACTAGCGACGCTGTTGCTGCTGAGTACCTCGAGAAATTGTCTCCGAAAGAGGCCCAAACTTCTCTCGGCAGCGTATCACTAACTTCTCGCCCGGAGTATGGAGCTTTATACGGAAGAGCCACTTTATTCAGAGGAGACCAGCTCTTTATCGGCCCGAGACGCCTCAGCACCAAGATGTGGGCCAAATATGGTGTTCCTGCGTACAGCTACCGCTTCGATACTGTACCAAGTGGCGTGGACCCTGCAACACTAGGTGTCACACATTTCGCAGAGATTCCCTTTGTATTTCGGAATTTCGACGGTGTTGGATACCAGTCCAACTTTCTTGGATCCGACTCTACAGAGGAACGCCTGAAGTATGTCAAACTGAGTCACCGCATGAGCCGAATGTGGCTGAGCTTCGTCAATGAGCTTTCGCCCAATGCTTATTACGGTATGTAACATTATGCTTTGATTATTGCAATCCAGTGCTGACGAGATCTGCAGCTTTAGACTCCAATGTACGCTGGCCGGTATATACAAATAGAAGCGCAGTCAACATGGTATTCAAGAAAAGCGGAATACATCTGGAACAGGATAATTTTAGGGCCCGTGCAATTAGTCTCCAAAACAGTGCTTCCGCCCAATCCTAAACTTAGCAGACTGTTAGTATCGAGTCAATAGGTTTTAGATACAAATCCATTGATATTGAAACTATGCTTGCGAATACTATGGTATAGTGAATCTAATGATGAAGGTCTATATCGCAATGCATCTTACTACAATGCTTTATCTCTAGATAAGTCTCAAACAGCGGGCTTGTGTGACCTGCTTTCGTATGTCGGTCCAACCTCACTTGTGCCTAGGGCGTATCTTGTATCCGTTTATTGATGGGGGTTCGCGGAGGGATTCTGCAATTGGGGCAAATATCGACGTGGCTGATGGTTTGAAATGCTTTGTGACTACGGTGGATTGCGTTGAGCAGCGTGAATGAAACCTGGGCTATGACTAGGGTCCGTTCCGATGCTGGTGTGCTCCTATAATCTCTTGTTCCTGGTGAGCAAATCTCTCATGAAATGATACTGATGTTCATTGACTGGCTCCCAAGAAATTCGAAGTGGAAGCATCAGAAGTCTATGATTCGCTTGGTACGCGGCTGATGGATGTCTGCTGGAAGTTGTAATGAGATGTATTTGCGATATATGCGCATGTTTGGAGATGTTCACATAGTAGCTACGATATCTGCTTCTTGCAATCACTCAGCGAAAATTACTTCTCAACTTCTGCGACTTGCGCCGGGAATACGATATCGCGTCCTTCAAGAAGCTCAGATGTGACAAGATGAGTATCCGGGATCCCAAAACGATAACGCTAGAGATAGACGTCCGAGGTGTCTCAAAGGTCTTGAAGATGCTCGGGTACAGTCACCAACAACGATGTGAGGCAGCTGATGAGGCAGCAAAAAAGGTGAGGAGTCGTCACTGCACCCGTCCACACAATACATTGTCTCCTCTTGTGGCTTCAACCTATGCATCAGCCTTTCATCCGGCGGGACAAGTCTGGACGAGACATCTTATACAGTACCAAGAGCCTGGGCGTCCGGGGCGGTATGCATCCCGAATCCGGGGTGCAGACGGCTATGTAAACATTTACCGTGCCCCATACTTGGGTAGTGTAAATCCTGGGTAAATCCTGATTGGTGCATACTGGGTTTCCAGGTTATAGGGACCTACAATTTTCCGGGTCAGGCAACGTCCTGTGATCATTGTGTTGTCGTGAAGGGCAGCCCTCATGGCCAGACTACTTCAACTGTGTGTTGTCATATGGTAGTACCTCAATGTGACATGTCTGTGCTGTAGCGAAGTTCATTCTTTACTACCTGGTTGCTGTGCCGCATACTGTTCTGGCACCATTATGAGTGAACAGGTTGCAACCGCACAGTGCTGTGAATTGATATACACGATGCAAGGGCGTTACACAAAAACTGGCCCATGCGCATACCACATTTGCCTCGGTCCAGGAGCGCTGAGGGCGCAAGTGTGTGGTCGATTTCCATGGCACCTAATAGTATCTCTGCCGGAAATCAGCAAGAAGAAGATCGACACTGCGTGCTTGAAGTCTGGAAGGTCTTAGTGCAAAAGGGTGGACGGGGCAACTGTCATGGCCCGAACGGAAGGCATGGTAGTGTCGAAACATTCGTGTGGGGGCCGAGCCGAACTGCTCCACTCCTTTCATCTCGTGGTGCCTCCTCTATGCCTTCGCATCGAGGCGTCAGTAAACCAGCACCAAAGACATATCGATTTGACTGTTACCTAGACGGTTAATTTCGGAAAAGTTCGTCTTGAATAAAGTGTGCCTCTGCCGCCGCTTTCATCCGCCACAACAAGTACCACGCGACCTGAGGCATTGTCGTGGCCCACGAGGTCATGCTTGCGCCAAGTTCTCCTTTAACCGCGGAAGAAATCCAAAGGCGGAACTCTTGGCATATGGAAAGGGTAGAGATGAAGGGCGCTTCGCCGTGACGGCTATAGCGCTGTCGTGCACCTACGTTGACCCCACCGCGGCGATATTGAAACGTCTAACTACATGCCGGCGCAGACCACAACAGGGGTGCGACGTTTCAAGACACTGGACGAATCAGCACGCCGTTTTGGCTCTATTATGCTTCTAATTCGATGTCCATATCGATATGATTGGTTAATTTAACTTGATTTGCAGGAATTCTGACAACACAGCCAAGCCGAGCAGATTAAATTCTCTTCGACTTCACTCCCTTAATTCTGGCTTGACTACATGCAGACGGAAAACCGCCAAGGTGTTGACAATGCCTTCCATATCCCTGCCCACACATCCCGGTGTGCCCAGTACCCGCTGTCCATCGTCATGAGATCTATAAAAACGACCTGAGTCGTCCTTTCATGTTTCTCACCACGCTCAGTCAACTCAGTCTTCGCACCATAGCACCGTACCAGCACCTACGAACTTCACAATGGTTTCCTTCACGTCACTCATCACCGCCGTTGTCGCTGCTACAGGCGCTTTTGCTGCCCCGGCCACTGATGTATCAGTTCGCTCCTCTGGAGATCTCGTAGCCCGCCAAAGCACCCCAAATTCCGAAGGAACACACAATGGATGCTGTAAGTGCCTCGATGTGACTGTTTTAAGAATTGAACGCTAAGTGCTCGTCCAGTCTACTCTTGGTGGACTGATGGAGGCTCCAAGGTCACCTACACCAACGGCAATGCTGGAAGCTACAGCGTAACATGGGGAAGCGGAGGAAACTTTGTTGGTGGAAAGGGATGGAACCCAGGATCTGCCCGGTATGTCATATTCTCATGAGACTAACAATCATGAATGCTGACGATGACCACTAGTACCATCACCTACTCTGGTACCTACAGCCCCAACGGTAACTCCTATCTTGCTATTTACGGATGGACCCGGAACCCTCTCATCGAATACTATGTCGTCGAGAACTTCGGTACCTACGACCCTTCTTCCCAGGCAACCAACAAGGGTACCGTCACCGCCGATGGCTCTTCCTACAAGATTGCGCAGTCGACCCGCACCAACCAGCCATCCATTGATGGCACCAAGACCTTTCAGCAGTACTGGTCTGTTCGTCAGAACAAGCGCTCTAGCGGTAGCGTGAACATGAAGACCCACTTCGATGCGTGGGCTAGTAAGGGCATGCAGCTTGGTAGCCACTACTACCAGATCGTCGCGACCGAAGGTATGTGTTCATCTCAAATGCAGATAGTAAACGCTTGTCTAACAAATATACAGGCTATTTCTCTACCGGCAGCGCTTCCATCACTGTCAACTGCCCATAAGCATCTCGTGCTGGGGGCCTTAAGTCTATGCAACCTTCCCATCGTCTGTGGTCAAGGCTCCAAGACTATGTAGGCCCAGGGTAATGCCTACTTCTTATGTAAATATATTTATCCTGTGCGTCCGAAGCCCGAGTCGCAACAACATCAGACCAGCGCATATACATCCTACTGCTATACAGTATTCAATTCATATATGTGACAGTCGTTTGCCATACGATCCTGCACAATACTTAAGATTAGACACGGTAGTATGTGAAGAATGAATGTCCTTCTACTAAAATATAATTGACATTGGGATTCGGTCAGTTATCCAGAGTTGCCAACGCGAGTGTCAGCAGCCCCGAATGCTCAGTTGACAAAAATCATGTATGCAGTGACAGTATCATTTGTGAAGGCCTTGGATACATGAAATGCTGTACCTTGTGTAGAACACCCCTACCCTACACACGCTCAACAATAACCATAATGTGCTTCCGCAACTTGGTACAATACACCTGCCCTGCTGCGCGTGTACGACTAAACGCCATCACACCATTTACGCTTTGCCAGAACGCTGAGCACCACCCTATACCCCATCAATGTAACAACGTAGTAAATAGAGTCGAGAGCAGGGCTGCCTGGTGCGATGACTGTTGGGCAAAGGAACAGTCTGGAAGGTTGAACGACAGCAAGGGAGGTAAGAAAGAGTGGGATGAGCGTTGGCGCGGTGGCTCACGTTGGACTGGGTATCTTGGGGAGAGTGGGAGGAATGCGTGGCGAGACGATGTGCCGCAGTAGCAGGTGAGCGGGAGGTGAGGTAATGCCAAAGCAGACTACCCCGTCTTTTGGGGTTCGCCGCTCACTATTGAGCTGCAACCTAAATTTGTCTTGCAAATTCCGCAAGAGGTGTTCCTTTGACCTGCTACACATCAGGTACATTGTGCTTAGCTATCATCACGCCCAAACAGGCCTTGTTCACGATCATAATCACCACAATAGACTGATTGCTAACGGGAAAGGTTTCGAAGGTGAGAATGTCGAATACCAAGAGTGTCTCGTTCAGCGCAAAGCTATCTTTAGTCTCAGTGAGACCACAGTCTGACAATTCTTGGAATCAGTCGGCGTGACGAGCGTATCGTCATCGGCACTGCTCCCTATATGCTAAAGGCGACTATCAAAAAGTTATTTTGAATTCTGGAGGCTGCTTCACTGCTTAATAACCGATCACTGTCACATGTAAATGTCAGAGGTGAGGTTACGCGATAGGCCAATGATACGTAGCAGAAGAGGTGAAGGTGACTCAATTCTGGGTCGGTGATAACTCAGACGATTCGCTACCTAGCTAGGTCGCGATTTAATAAGTATTTATACCTATTTGGCTGACATAATCCACCGTAGTCCACTGTGTCTAACCAAACACAGGGTCTATCAGTAACCCTCTGGTCCGAGTAACCTCTCGATTTCGTCGCCATTGGCCATCATCGCCGCAATCCCATCCCACTTCTGCCACGTGCCGTCAGCCCGGTTGCGAAAGTCTATGGCATACTCTATAGTGCTCTTTCACTCAGCGCATATTTAACATCCACCCAATTTGTGACAAGCACATTGTCCGGTTCAGTCAAAGTATCGAAGAGGGACCGTGGACGAGACCGGATATCATTAAGTTGTATACATGGAAAGTGACGTTCAATTACATCTCGGCCTGGCCAGTCTCGGGGAAAACTGATGGGATTTACGTCCTTGAGATGCGCGAGCTGCCTTAAGTGTGGGCGACAAAGAAGCCGGGCCAGTCGGTCCGAAAGAACCCTCCAGTTATCCCAGTCCATGAAGGAGGTGTTATCGATGGACAATGCCTGAAGTTGCGGCGTCGGTCGGTCAACAGAGAGCTGACCTTCCTCAACGAGCCAGTTGAGACCCGACCATGTGTCCGAGCCTATGTCAAGGATTTTCAACGCACTGAATTGAATTCGAGGACCGGTTTCTTTTGTGTAATCATCTCTTCCAGAAGATGGATCTGTCATCCGAATCGTTAGTTTTTCCAAAGTAGCCTGGACAGGTTCAAGGAATTGCACCAAGTGTCGACTATTGAGTTGGATTCGTTCTTGCCCATCGACGGAACTATCTACAACAGCTGAAGTGCGTGTGATATAACAGAAAGATGTCAGGAGAGGGCATGCGTCCAGCAGAGTCTTAACGTCTCTTCCCTCTAGGTGGCTGTCGACGATTTCGAGTTTCCTCAAACTCAGTGACTTGGGCTCGAGAAACAGGCGTGGATGTTGTTCGATGTTGAATAGCCTCAGCCAAGTGAATTGGGGAAGTTTGTACCGATCTGATGCGAACCCCCGAATGGCGAGCACACGGAGCTTGGTTGATGTCAGCACCGGGCCGAGCCCTTCAATACCTTGATACAGCTCATCAACGAGATCGTAGAAGCCCAATATCAAATGAGTGAGCATCTTGAATCCATTCAGCGGCTTTGGTCATCCCAAAAAGCAAATGCTACCACAAATCACAGGTGTTGTAACTTCAGATACGTTGGGCAGCATCTCTAGAAGTAGACCAATGTGACAGTTCAGAGACACGCTCCGGTAGAATGGTTGGTTTCCTTCAGTTGGCAGGGAGTAATTTTCTGAGTCCTGATAAAGTCGCATATCACCGTGGCGACTTGAGGCCTGAAAGGCCCTGAGCAGGATCTGCACTTCTTCTGTGGAAAGCACAGGCATTCCTGTACGGAGCTTAATTTCTCTTCTCTTTTCCTTTCCGTTATGTCCGGAATCAACAATTAAATCCGGCTCGCGCTTTCTTCGTAAATCGACCGCTTTGACGTATCGGGCGATATCAGGTTTGCGGAGTATTCGTAGTATGAGTGCGATCAATGGCAATATTCCACCACCGCTGAACTCTCGAAAGAGCTCTGGCTCAGTTGTCTGCCGTAGGAATTGACAAGTAAGACTGACATTCAATAGATCGACTTGACGAAGGTGAGAGGCGATGGATAGGATGATCTCAGAACTGAGATCGAAAAGGTCAGGCATATTGAAAGCCGGTATGGCGGCCACGATGTTGTAAATTGTGTATTATCAGGAATAAGAGTGACCATGAGAATTTCTAACGACCATAGGTAGAGGACACAGAAGCTACAAGGACATAGGCCCTCATTATATGTAAATTGTTAAAATGAACGAGTGTGTTTGCTGAGTCGGTGCAATCCTTGGTGGATGTGAGACAAAGCCGTTGGCTACTCGTCTCACTGTAATTCTTCTCCGTCATGTATGGCTAAGGCTGGGTCATGTTGACTGCAACTCTTGGGTCGCAACTTCGCCTACATGTAGCAGACCCACTTCACCACTGCATCTACCCGCATATTGTCGCACAGAGTGGATATTTTCCATGAGTGCTGCAGGATTGACGAATGTCTTCCGGAGAACACGGGATCGTGGTCGACATCATTCAATTGGAGTCCAAACTCGATATCTGTTAGTTGGGAAGCTGCCCGTTAAGTGTCACGCCTTCGTACTACCGATTTATCTGGTATTGAAGTTGAGCCTTGAGCTCAATACAATGAGGCAGCTCGCCTAACCCACCGCTTAGCTGCAGATTTGGTGTCAAGGCGCCTTGTCGTCCCGAGAAGGAGACATCGAGCATGACATGGATCCCCACATATAAATTTCGGTCGTAGCACCAGACCACTGTAATATAACCAATCCATACCATTGTAGTGCTTTACTGAAGGATTACGTCTCATGTGGTAACCTGCGGTAGCCGTGGTGATTGTCAATTTCGCGGTTGGCTGCATGTAACGACATTTCAGCCAGACAAAAGCTACACCGCCCAATACGTCCAACACGCCCTTGAATGCTCCAAAAACTAGAGAATATCATGATACCATCCATTTCCCCGATGATGTTCCTTTCGCCAGGATCTTAACTCTATCTGAGGTAACGTCCGTTGGTAGGTATCTAGCGATCCAGAATAATAGGTATGCCTTGGAGCTGATGCCGAACAAGACGCATGAATCGTTCTGGGAGCACAGAGGGTTGGCGCAATAGCCTGCTTTTGTTGTAGCAGATCAGAACCTGTGTAATTCTGAGGACGAAGTCGTACAAGTCTTCACACGACGCACTTGGCATGTAAAGCAATAGATGATTTTGGTAAGGAATATTCGCTGTATCCGTTCATCAGCTGTCGGCAGCCATGATGCACAGTCCTAGCTGATGCTTTCAATCATTGAACATCCCGCCAATCCTAGACCCGTAGCGCTCGCTTGCTGCTAATTATCATCTCCCAATCATGGAAGCAAAATTCCCGTCGCTCTGGGTTAGTTATCACGATGAGCCTGTGAATTTAATACCAGATGCCAGAATGATGTTGTTGAGGAATTCTTAGGTATTCGTGGATATGGTATGCTGAGCGGTGACTTCATAGACGAGAAGGAGGACGGATCCGCATGGGGCCGATTTTATGAGGGAATACGCTGCAAGCCAGCTGCGTATCCAACACGTCGTTTGGAGGTAGAACAAAATAGGAGTTTTGCGGCTAATTGCTCACGGGCTACCTAGCTTCGTGATACAATTGCACGCATGCAGGCAGATGGGTGGAAGCTCAGAAAAAGGTGGCAGAGGTATACGTCTAAAGCCAGATGTTTCGTGCCGGGAGCTGAAGTCTACAACGAAGTCCGCAGTATCACCTTTGAGCCCTACGAAGACCTCTACAATGATGCGGTCGCAAAGTTTGTGGCAGCCGAAGCAGCGGAAATTTAGATGCCACGACGAGTGTACCTAGGTATCAAACTGTCGCTGTAAGGGACGGAGTGGATACGAACAAGTGTCCAGATTAGGATTACCACGTGCGAGATGAACATGAGGTACGGTAAGCTGTAAGCCGCGCTAAGCTGGTAGGTATTGAACAAGTTAGCGTCGTGCGCTCGTGACTGTGACGCCTCAAGTGTCCCAATACCTTGTCATCGATCACATGACATTTTCGTTCCATCTCACATGGGTCAAGCTACCATACCTCATCCTTAATCGTCCATCAAAACCGCTACTCTTGGGGTGCCTTGTAGGTCAACTGAGTTGCGACGCAATTGCATGTCGTTCAGGGTATTAGAGAGTGTGAGAGATGAGAAAAGAATGTCCAAGTTGTGTAGTGGCACATGTGTTCATTCACTGATGTAACTCGAGTAGCCTATATGTATTTGCACACCTACCTATGGTAACTTGCGTCCCAGTTGTATGTATCGTGATCGCGTTTCCCAGGACAAGTTACAGATCTAGTGTTCATGCCTCCAAGACATGGACCATAGCTCTCTCTTCTGTCGATGCACTCAAAAGCTCTAGGGGAGATAATTGGGCCAAGATACTGGCTCCTACTGCGATGCCATGCCTTTTCAGCGTTCCCTAGCGAGATGATATTACCTTGAACTGGTCTAGCTCTGTTAGTGACTTGAGTTTCTATACACGGTACGGCGATGAGCTCATCCGATGTTCTTCATGTCCTTCCTCCCTGGGGACCCTCAGGATCACTCTTCAGCACTTTCATCTCATACTGACCGCCAGCTTCGTAACGCTTTCCATGTTCAACAGCCCATGCACCAAGCGAAGTGTCCTTACGCTCCTTTCGAGGGAAGAGATGCGTGTTGTACGTGTGTAGCTTCGAACCTCCGGGACTCAAAGTTCTGGCCGGCCCATCAGCATATGGCATTCGCACGGGTAGAGCCAGATCTTCAATGGATCCTTCACGCGAGACGCTCCCAATCGCAGCTCGGATATTAGCTTTCGAAACGATACGTGTGACGTTGCGGGAATCTTCAAGCGCACCCTGTTCAGGCCGTGACTCGCTGACTCGACGGTTTTTATTCACCGCGCGCTCGGGGCTCTTCGCAGGGACCGCAGGCTTGGAGACTTTGTCACCTTCGAAGCCTGGCCAAGGAACCTTCTCTGGTGGTGATCTGATAATTGGCTCGCGATGAGCCACACGTAGAGGTCCGTTATAAGCCGCGGGCTTGATTGGAACAGGCAAGCGTGTTAGCGGCTTTGGAGCATCACCCGGCGTAGGCGTACGGTCATTTCGAATCAGACCAGCGTGGAGCTTCGTGGGCGATATTTCGTCACCATACCCAGTGCCTTCGTAGCTAGGGAGACGAACATCAGCGAGAGACTTTTGTGCACGTACAGATGGCTCCGTTCGCGACACTGTTGGAGACTGTCCGGCATGATGTTCTTCGTCACGCAACAGGCGTAGAATGCTGCCTGGCTGTCCGTTTGCTTGACGTTCGGGATGTTCGACAGGCGCAGGCGGGTTGTGGACCTTCTTCTCAGCTGGAACATCTCCAGTGAAGGGGTTTGATCCACGGATAGAGGCATACACGCTACGCTCAGATGCCTGATGTCTGGTCTCGGGACCTGGCCAGGGTATAACGTCTACACGGTCGGAGGAATCTAGCGAAGTAGATCTCTCCCGCCCCAAACTTGAGAGAGTCTTCTGCACAGCGTGCGAATGGTTTGGTGGATCTTCGTCTGGAAAGTAAAGCTGGCGTGTCACACCATGCAACGGGCTCTTCGGCAACTCCTTCGTTGTTCCCTTTGAAACAGTGTTCGAAATGGATCGACGAATGCTATCAAATGTTCGTTTGATGGGACTTGGGCCTCCATTGTGCGGTGACTCTCGTTGGTCCTGGCCATTCGACAGGGCTGTGTTGGTCTGGCTACGTTCGCCAATGTGCTGGACAATCTGAGGCTGGAAATTGCGTACTTCTCTGTGTTGCTCCAGAACCTTTCGTGCATCGGCCCGTCGCCGCTGCTCTGCCAACCACTCCTCCATTTTCTGTTTGAACCGGGGTCGCTCGACTAGGCCGCCGTACATAGGATATACATCGCGCAACTCTTTTTCTGTCTCGTCGTAGTGTTTCTTAGTCAACACACCAGGGCCGTTCAATCGCCTGATGAATGCAGCATCATCGCTACCTGCCATCTTCTTGGGCACTGAAACGACCCTGAATGGCGTGGGCGAGATTAGCTCAGTCTTTGTGATGCCAACGTTGTTTTCAGGAAAAGCAAGGCGCGAAGGACACTTGCTCTCAACGAACAGCGCCAACCTTCCATAGAAGTGCCTCCCCTTGACATCGTATGAAGCGCGCACCGCATTGATGATCGGGACGAACGCCTTTTCCCAAGCTACTGCAGCACTCTGGAGTTCGAAAAAGCTGAACCCCAACGCGTTGCGCCCTTTCCCGACCCGAAACGCTTGAAACAACCACGCATACATGTGCTTCTCGTAAGCTTCGATGCTCCAACCGTTCTTGTTGATGACGCCATACAAGCTGCTGTCGGGAGTGTACTCGAGACTGTATCGATCCGCGCGGGCATCATAGCGCTTGGTACCTTCGTCGAATTGCGTGTAGAACCACAATACGTCCTTGCAAGCAATACCAGTCTCAGAAGCTGTGTTCTTGATTGGCGTAATGTTTGGCATCGCGTCGGGCCACAGTAGAAGAACGGAGTCGCGGAAGACTGACCATGGCTTGAGGAATGCGTCGGTTGCAAGGAAACGCTCCTCGAGAGCGTCGAGGCCGTCGAGCTGTAAGAGAGCAAGAGCGCGCATCAGATCCGCCGGTATAGTATCCTTCTCGCTGCGCGCGAAAAAGTCGCGCAAACCGCTAAGAGTGGACGCCGGAGGGCTCGCCATGGCGTGACTATGAGAAGCAACGTGAGCGTGGGAGAAGACTGCGAGTTGGCAGCTTGGACCTACAAATCTTGTAATCGCAGGCGGATAACGACACAGGAATGGTCGAAGGCACGAAGCTTTTTGTAAAGATGTTGCTGCCTTGGTGCGACTTTAGTGGCAGTGAAGACGGGTGTTGACGCGCTAGGAAGTGTTAAGGTGAAGGCGTTTGTCATCCCACGATCGCCGTCACCAGCTCACACTCGTTTGAACACATTAAGCACTCAAGGGCGAAAGCTGTCAAGCCTTGGCCTTGAACGGACGGTTGACAATCCGCGAAGGCATTCCCGAGCTTAGAAGGTTGACCTAGGATCTCCAAGATGCCAAGTCACACCTACAACAGCATAGTTGTATAAACCGAATACCGCAGGAGCCCACACTTCCTTCTGGATAATAATCATAGCGCACGTCTCGACCAGTAACTCGTACACATAGTTTGTTGTCTGCGAGAGCACAGAGGCTCGTCACACAGACATACCCATCAGTCTATTACTTTTCACAACAGCACTGGCATCCAGCTGTCCCACCAAACTAGCTTCTCACTTAGGTAATCAAAGCGGGGGAGGCCTACTGATTGCGACGAGATGTGCCGCCGTGCGATGCTCTACAAGCTTGGAAGCCTATTTTATATTTGTCCGCGTGGAGTGCTGGCGCATAGGGTGGAGCGAGGTAAGCTACTATTGTGTGGGAAGAGATGTGAACAGTTTCGCGATCAGAAATCTTCTCCGCGTTTGGAGGAGGAATCGTATGTGGAGGTTGTGACTGTGACGAAGAGGATGGTGTTTGATTATGGGGTGTGCAGAGGATAAGGCACTGAGGGAAAGGGGGATAGAGGATCGCAGTTCGCTTAGGGAGTGGATAGGGAATGATGTTCGTTTGAGCATTGGGCTTTCTTAAAGCGCGAGTAGAGGATTGGGCGGCTTCAGGCTTGCTGTTCCAATTGCCACTTCTCTTCGTGTGTTTACGGATAGCTGCCTGCTTGTCATCGTGATCCTTTCGCTTCCAAGGATGTTCCCATCATAGACTGCGGTAGATTAAGAAGCGGATATATTTCTTGGTCTTCCATAACCTTCTCTCATGAAATAAGATTAAACTATTCGGGTTAGCGTATTATGGGTAGCTGTCCGTTGTAATTGGCATCGTTATCCATCAATCAAAATTTCTAAGCTTGATACTAGGCTTTCGAGACACAACAAGTGGCGGCAGCATGGACGAGGGCGAAGAAGAGTTTACAAAAATTCCACAAAGTTGTTTTCATTGACGATTCAATCTCGCATTAGAAAGATCAGGTTCCGTGGAAAAAGTAGTTTTCCGTTTGGAGTCTGACTCCTGCATGCTGAAACCAAGCCAGATGTATCAATACTTTTTCCCGTAGCCTGTTACTGACTCGCTGTCTTGCAATGTGTCCTGTGAAATTTCACGTTATAGTCGTTATCATTCGTGCCTCTATCCAGAATCTTGCAAAGCACCCATTCATAGGTACCCCCTGCAAAATACGTACTTCCCGTTCCTCGCTTTTACATGAAGCTGTTCACATGGTGACGTTCATGGCCTTCCGTTCTGGACTCCAACGTGCCGGATAAAACCTCCGGAGGCCCGTCATCCTCTTAGACCAAGTGGCGAAAGTGACCACAACAAGCAAGCTACCAGGTCTAGTACCGCCTTTTCGAATGTGGTTCAGGCCTGTCGCGTGTAATTGCGAGCTATGCTTGAATGTAGCCCCGTTTTTAACTATGACTCTTGCCGAAATTGAGCTCCATTGGAAGTATAGTGTCGTGCTTGTTGTGCTGCCATTGGAGCGTGGCTTCAAAAACAGATTAGACACGCATGTTGGCCCAACCTTGCTTTTACAACTGTAAACCGCCGCTGAAATGACCAGTCTCGGTAGGACTGGCGGTGACGTGCGTTTTGTATGCCGCGATATGCAGAGTTTAGAGTTTCACATATTCTTCATTCAGTAGTTTCCATCCATGCTCATGCTCGTTGGGAAGTTCGGCGACGGAGGCCCTCGTTCGGTAAGTCTCGGAAAACTGGAAGGTGTAGACATCGTCCTCTTCTCATGCCAATCCTCTCGTTCTTCCTCGGGCGAAGAAAGCTCCAGCAATTTCTGTGGCGATCCATGAGAAAGACCCAGCGTCTCCAGCTTCCCCTGCAGGATACCTATCACCGCTGGGTTACCGCCGCGAAAGCCTGCAAGGACCTGCGACAGCGAGTGGATCAGGTCTCGTGGTCCGATACCAAAGTGAGATTCATGATTCATGGAAGGCATGATCATCATAACGTCTGCAAGCGAGTTTGCAACGTCGAAGAGTTTGGATTCCTGGAGTGTTTGATTAGTAGTTGTTTGACAGTGTCAAGGATGTGTGCCCTACCATGCCGGGGCCATGCGCCTCAATGCTTTGTCGCGAGAGACTACTCAGGTTGCTCAAGACGGTTTGGGCGACTTTAGCGGGGAAGGAGAAAGAAAACTCCTCGTTTTGGTGTTCGCGGCTCATGTTGGTGACGTTAAGGGCATGCTGCCACAGGAATATGCGCATCCATTGCTGGGTCATAGTGATGTCGGCTCGCTGAAGTTCGTTTTCGAGGCTGAGAGATGCCTCGTCGCAACTTAATTGCTGTTGAGCCAGAGCAAGTGCGTTGCGGGCTGTGCTCGGATTCGCGGTTATTGTAACATCGAGAATATTGAAGAGACGACAGAGCTGCACGAAAGCGGGCGTGACAGATCCATCGTTGAGGTTCTCCAGGGGTGCGAGGTCCGGGGCTCGCTTCAGCATAGTCGGCACGTCGTGTTGCAGAGAGTGCGCTCTCTCCGTGATGAAAAGAAGCCAATAGATCCGTAACGCATGCTGGGTCTGCTCAGGCGTCATACCTTGGTAGTAAGATGTCTTGTGCAAGCCAACTATGTGCGCTTTCGTGATGGCCTCTCCAAGTAGAACAGTAGAAACATTCATGCGTCCAATGTTGGCAGAATATACATGTAGGAAGAAGCTGCCCAGGGCCGAAAAGATGGTAACGTTCTCCATGTGATCCGACTCGTTGCGTGCTTTCTTGGCCTCTGTTTCGAAGACACCGGACGATACCCGATAGTGCCCCTCGACAGGACTTCCAGGCTCGGCGTCGATGGAGAATTGGCTCACTATAGCAGCGCAGATGGCAGTCGAAAGTGCGTACGCTTCCAGGTCGTCCGGGTGGGTTAACAAACGAGCGATGAGTGCTTCTGTGTCGACCACGGGCCATATGCCATACCCTCGAGCCTGATATATCTCCAGATATTGCGAGATACATGAGATTGATATCTTCTGGAGGTCGCTATTTGCAGGGGAGGGATTTGGACCGACTACGTCTGGCCATCCTTTGAACTCGAGATCCGGATTGCTGAGGGGTGGGAAAGGATCGATGTAAGGGAATTCGGCGGTCACAGGACTTGCAGCATCGAAGCTGGCCTCACTGTTGCTCCTCGACTCGTCATGGCTGCTCTTGCTCCGCTCTTGGAGTCGTCTGATGGCGGCTTCAGTCGTCCGTCGGGGTCCTTTGGGTCCAGATTTGCCGTGGGTTTTGAGATAGGTACACTCCCAGCTTGCAGCTTCGCATCGCGAGCAAGGCTGGTTGCCGTCGCATCGTACTTTGCGTACAGAACAAGGGTCGCATGCTCGTCGCGTACCCTTCCGCGGAGCCATACTCATTGCTGGAGCCAGAAGCTAGGGACACTAGCCCGCTCGCTACAAGGAGGGAGGTCTCGCCAGGCGCCGGGTGCTCGTTTCTAATTCGTCATCACACAGCTCGCTCGCAATCCGAGTCTCCAGAGGGGTGGTAGGCAGGTGGGCCGGGGCGCAGGTGCAGACGGAATGGGGATGCCGAAGGATTTGCACGATCGAATCAGTGTCGATAGCGTCTGCATGCCAACAGCATGTAAAGAGATGTATGGAAAGCTCGCGGCTGAAGTGAGGTCAAAAGGTGGAGGTGCGGCTGCTTGTCGGGCGATCTTGCCTGCTTCGGGAACATTGTGTTTCGGCCAATCACACGCGGGTCGGGAGAGGGTCCCCTTCACTGTGCCGTGGTTGGGCGCAGCACGGACTCCCGCTCAGTCTGGATCTGTCCGAAAATCTTCCCTATAATGTAGCCATGTAGGAAAATAGCTCGCTGAAGCGCAGGAATCCGATGTCGCGACCAAGAGGGAAGGAAAGGAAAAGTCGGCTGCAGAAGTTTGCGCCAGAGTCAGCCCTGGGCTTAGTCCGACAGTGCAATCGGGCCGCCATGTGGTCCCGGCATCATGCACCGTCGAGGGAGAGCGAGTTAGACGCCGTCGTGGTCGTCCCAACACTCGCCAGGCGCATCTGCTGTGGATTCTGGGGAAAACTGGATCCATCGATGAGATCATTGTACAGACAGTACGTATCTCGGCGGCTACAGTCGGTCCTCGCATGGGCAGAGCGCAGCTGCACCGCAATTCAAATGCGATGCACACGCGACACGCAGTCATGGTCCTATGTACAGCCATGGTCCCCTAACGCCTGTGGTCCGCGCGCGCCTGACTGCGCAACGGCGGTCTTCTCCACACCCATCAACGCACCATAAGAATCTCCTCCTTGCTTCAGTATCATGCCCCGATGTCCATAGGTACCTGAGAGTAGGTACGTCCACGCAGAGATCATCCTTCCAATCGAGTTGTTGCAGAAGCGCTGGGAAAAGAGTGGGACTGGACCCTGCGGCTGAAAATTAGAAGAGTGTAGCGAACCTTCCAAAAGTTCCATCAGCCCTACCATCCCCCCCACCCCACGCGCTATCAATAGGTGACCCGGCTGGTCGCCTTAACACACCGAACCTGTGTCAGACTCGGTGTCGAGACGGCCTGGGAGATGGTTTTGAATAGATTGGCTTATGAGTGCATACGAGAATTTCAGTTTCGTTACATCTGCTTGGGCCCGGATGCGCCTGGGCAGTTTTCTGAGGCTTGCTTCAGGTGGTCTCGAGCGCCTCAAGCCACTTCAAATTCCAAATGTGTTCTCTGGCGCGGTTCAAGGCTTCCACGCAGAATTACTAATCAGAGGCAAGTTCCGGACTCACTGGCTAGTTGTAGTTTAGAGTTTGCTGCTGTACGTACAAGTGGGGCAGGGTATTCCCCGGAATCCCAGTGCTGCTCACGTGCATCGCACGTGCAACGCTAACAGCTGGCTCCGGCGTTGGGCGCAACTTACTTTTCTACGGACCGACCATCGTCACCACAACATTCTGAAGGGTCATGATCGATCATGATCATGTGTTACTCACTGATATGACTTTGAATCTGAAAATGAATGGAGACAGAGACGGAGACGAAGAGGAGCTCCAAAATTACACGTCACTTTTGGGCACTATCGAGAGATGGCGCAAGAGAAGGATACATATGCTTTAAACGCCGATACGGAAGATCCAGGTTTTATGTGTTCAGACCCTGGTGTTAATTGGGTTCTGTTATCGCTACAGATAAGTGCGATCTCGCGCACCGCAAATATGCCGCTGCGTAGGAAGTTCTTATAATCAAGGGCCATGGTTTGGTGAGATAGACTTCACTGGATGTTCAGTATCGCGTTTCGCTAGATTGCGAGACGTCCCGTTAAGAAACACAATGCTTGCTCACCGTCGTACAACATGGGCAGGTAACAACCAGACAGCAAACCTGGCAGCTACGTATCTACAACCTATATGTCGGACTACCAGGTACTCACAGCGTCCGATCATGGCTTCTACCCCACCTTCAGAGTCCATCTCCAGATCTCTTGAGCGAATCACTACCTTCATCCAAGCATTTCCAATGTTCGAACATGGCGGAGCAAACACCAGAGAGCCCTCCTTCATGGGAGGAAGATTTTTGCTTGAAGACGGTGTTTACAGCCAGAGAATACTGTTCGAAGTCCAGCGCCCTGACAATGGCTTCAACCCACCTCCTCTGATCTCTCTGCAAGTACAAACTTTGCTTTGTCACATTTATCGAATGCAAAAGCTGTCTGATGAGGAACTTGATACCCTCAGGCTGTTGCCAGAAGATGCATCTAAGCCTCTTATCGATAAGTTTGATGCGCATTACGAAGCCTATCTACTAGCTGCATTTACCGCTATTACGCAGGAGAAGGACCGGTACATGCAGGGTGGAAAGTGGGATCTCGGAGATGATTTCAACGCCAAGGTACTAGACTCGATGTTCATAGGAGTTCCGCAGGGACGTTAAGGAACTCCGCTGCATTTGGCTGACGTGAGTGAGATTTGTGTTGGTAGACGACTACTCGACGAGTACATTAGATACTGTTTGCGATATTCCTTTGGTTGTTCTTTTCAGCAAGTGCTTTTTTTATCTTCACTGTACTCACTGAGGATGAGACAGCAGAAACGGAGCATAATGCAGTTGCGATCTTCGGGTTCTTGACGCTCGCATTGGCCATCCTTGAAACTAAAGCGCCCCTGTAAATATGAACGCACGGATAGTAATCAGCTACCGGGCTACTACCTATTTGGCTTATATGGCAATCGGAAATCCTTCAACTCCACACTCCTAATCGAATTAACCAAAACGACAGCGCGATGCAAAACTACAAGGGGTTCGCACCGAGAGCCCAATCGGTGCGTCTTTTAGCTTGTTTCGCCAGTGGACTTATTGCAACCTATCGCACCGTCTGACGCAAGCTACATGTCAGCTTAGCTGTCCTGTTATGCACAAAGACACGTACCAATTTTTTCTGGCGTTTTGAGATAGTCACACACCACTCTCACCAATCCTGCTAGACCAACCCCGGATGGTGGATGTTTTGGATCAAGGACCGGCCAGCACATCGAGAGTCCTTCAATCCTCGCGTCCATGGCGCCTTGTCCAGATGACCCATATACATCTTCTCCACTATGGCGCTGACACCATTTCGCTCTAGTAGTCATTATGTGTCAATTGTTCTTGCGCATCAGATGTCACTACTATTCTAATCCAAACCACGCGAGAGAATGGCACTGCTAGACGGAGAAAATATAACGTATGAGGATAACGCTTTCATCGTCGCGTGCGGTGGTATCTTGCTATAGGAGTCTTGAACAGCACACCGGTGATTTGGATACCTATCTTCCGGATGTTGGTATAGTGCTTACAACTAGGTAGGCCGTAACTGATACATAGATATCCAAGGGAGCACCAGGCCACTTCACGTATAGCCAGACGATGGTGCACAGAATGTCACTGCCGATCTGGGCCCTTCACGACTTCTTGACCATCTAGAGTACACGACCTTATTGTATGCGGTTGCAAACTGGAACTAGAAGAGGTGGAATAATGATGGGCGGGAAAATATTGGGGAGAACCTTTGGACGGCCTTCTAAGACCCCCCGGCACTCATCGCAAGATTGAACAGCTGGCTGGACGTTATACGCATCAATCAAGTCAAAAGAGCAGAGAAAGGTGCCCAGATCTCTCAGATGTCTTTCGCCTACGCCCGGGCGCTCGAGATTGTAGTGTGGCTTGGACGAATGCGAATCCCGCGATGGGTCGCACCATCCCAACTAATCTGGTGGTAGGGCAGCAGCGGGGTACCCTGGTAGACCACGATCCTCCATATCTGCGTGGATACTTCATACAAATAGGTCGCAATTCGAGGAAGACACCGATCGTGGTATCCAGCTGAGTATGGGTCTCCCACAACTAATATGCTCTCTTTTGACGCCGTTCGTCTGCCAGCTACCGAGGATCCAAGTCCAAGGTGATTTCGCATTGGAGGCAGAATTGTTGAGGGGAAATTCTCCGACGCCATGCTGAGGAACAGTAAGCGAAGGAAAAGGAGTAAGGCAATCTTGTCCTGGCCTCCCTGAATACTCAGTTCGCGGGGTCTGTAAGCGATTTCGACAGGACATACTCACAGCCACAGACGGACTGTCATGATACCGGAATCCGACTTAAGCATTGCTCATATTTGATATGAGGGCAGTGCCGGTACCTGACGGGTATTCCTACATTCCCGCTTAGCGTCAAAAACGTATACGCGTATCTGATACGAAAGGCACGTGGCAGCCCTTGGACCGCGCACACGACACAAATAGATTGTGTGTATACTCGCACTCGGTTTTCGTTACTGGGACCAGAGAGCGTTAGTCTCTCAGGGTCAACATACATCGATACGCCGTACGTTGTGGTAATGAGGATGGTGTTCCATCAGGGGCCGCCTCAGCCTCAGAGATGGCATTATATACTTCTCGACAATGTTGGCACCATAGCACAACTTAAACGCTCACAATCACTCTCGCTTTCATCTTTACATCCAGGATTCAATTTTCGTATTCATCGCGTCCAATATGGCAGAAGATAAATTCAAGCTCTATCATTATGACCCCTCATTTCCTCTAGCTGTCGCATTCATCGCACTATTCGCCATACCTTCGATACTTCATTTCTGGCTCCTTTTCAGACACAGAAGTTGGTACTTCATTCCATTCTTGGTTGGTTGTCTCTGTAGGTGGTGTCTGAACTCTCGTATGCTTTTTGATCAACTACACAACCGCTAACACCACTCTTCACCCCTAGTCGAAGCCGTAGGCTATGCCTTCCGCGCCCTCTCTGCAAAAGAAACACCAGATTGGACAACTACTCCATACATTGGGCAGCAACTCCTCCTGCTCCTCGGGCCGACCTTCTTCGCCGCCTCAATCTACATGGTGCTCGGCCGCCTCATACGCCTTCTCGATGCGGGGGAACACTCCATGATCAGAACAACATGGCTTACAAAAGTGTTCCTGATGGGAGATATCCTCTCATTTCTGAGCCAGAGCGGAGGTGGCGGAATGCTTGCTAAGGCAAAGGACAAAGCAGCACAAGACCTAGGTAACAACGTCATCCTTGCCGGTCTCGGTATCCAAGTCGTGTTCTTCGCTATCTTCATGATCGTTACCGTTGTCTTCCACATCCGTATTACAAAGCGCCCTACTTCGACTTCGCTTGCCATCGCGGCGCCTTGGGAACGATTGCTCTGGGTACTCTACTTTGCCAGTGTTCTCATCATGGTGCGTTCGCTGTTCCGGATGATGGAATATGCACAGGGTAGCGATGGGTTCCTCATGCAGAAAGAAATGTATGTTTACGCGTTCGATGCGACACTCATGTTCAACGTCGCGGCTGTGTTCTGCTTGTATCATCCGGGCGGGACTCTCATTGCATACAAGAAGTTGGACGATGGTCTTGAGGTGAACAGGGCGGAGGATAGCTATCCCATGGTACCGAACAGTGGTTGGAGAGAGTATGGGCCATAAGATGAGGGCCAGCGCGTCGTTAGTCTGATTGAAATGTACATGGTGCAATCGGAAACCGAACGCGCAGCAGGGCCACAAAATAACCAAGTGGAAGGGCAATAATTCACAAGTGCTGCTGAGTATATTCACTATGTAGGATCCACAAAGGATAAGACATCCACGATAAGATTAAGAATACTCATAATCATTGACCTATGTGATCCTCTGGTACATACCCTCACAAAGCTAATCGGAGCCTGCGATCCATCCCCCTGCCCTCCTTCTGCGAGTCAAAAGTCAGCACCGCGGACCTTCTCTCGAATCTTACACAACTGCTTCCTCGTCGGATACCTCACAACAACATCGTGTTCTACCAACAATTTCAATCTACTCTGTCACTCTCCAAGGATCTTCGCCATCCTCCACTTAGATTTATTGCAACGCTGATGCATGTAGTCAGTCATTCGGTTATCGAGGTTTAGGAATTTTTTGCGTGAGGTTTGAGATTTTGTGAGTATGGAGGGACGTCACACGTTTGATCCGTCACAATGAATGATTTGTTTGTACAATGGCTATCAGCCGAACAAGTAGATAATGGGAGCAATCAAGGCAAAATCGAAGGTTATGTAGCATTCTAACAACCAAAGGACCTCCAAAATAGCGCGAATGTTGGCAACGGGTAGGTTAGAAGCTATATGTACATCTCTCAAGATCAGACTACAGAACAGCCGATCTTGATCCACCTTCCTAGGAACAATTGCTCAATCACCATATACGCCAGACTGTAGCCCAAAGCTCCCTCGTTATCATTGCAGTGGACACATCTGAAACTGCCTCATGCCAAACACAACCATATGCACCCATGCAAGCAGACAGGAAGCCTCGCGATCAATCGACTCAAAATTCCACCATCTCCCCATTCTCGTAATACATCAGGTCCCGCTTCTGATTCTGATTCTTCACCCAAGCAACCAGTCGCCAGTCACTAGATTTATTCTCTCGAGGCCTACGCGTCAAGATGAGATCAGGGCCATACTTTGTCCAAGTCTCAGTAGCAACCACATTGATACGAATGTTACGAGGACGC
This sequence comes from Plenodomus tracheiphilus IPT5, assembly GCA_010093695.1. Lineage (NCBI taxonomy): Eukaryota > Fungi > Ascomycota > Dothideomycetes > Pleosporales > Leptosphaeriaceae > Plenodomus > Plenodomus tracheiphilus. Next base: position 923,788 of record MU006290.1, on the reverse strand, counting down.
AACGCAGCACGAACACTACCTTTGACTTGATCTGTAAGGGCTTCAGCCTCCTCGCGGGGACGATTGACTTGGAAGCGGATGTCGTGGAAGGTGTGTGGCTCGCTGGCACCGTCACTCAACCACGTATTGTGCACCTGGATATCGACAGAGCGCCAGCGCGAGCTGAATACGACGTGGAGTTTAAGATTCGAGAGATTCTTCAGGAGTTTGAGTGAGTCTGAGAGTTTCGACCATGGGTTGCTGATCGGAGAGCCGTGGGTAGTGAGGTACGAGTCGAGTCCTTTGCGCTGGTTCATGTAGAAGTAGTCGACGTCAAGAAACAAGTCCAGACGCTTGAGATTGGTACAACTCGCGAGAAACTCGAATAATTTTATCGCCTTTGCATTGTTTGGCCGATGACGTTTGCTATCTCCAGTAACAATGAGACGCAAGTTACTCAAGCTTCCACGACCAATGTCCCCGATGTTCTCGAGAAACTTGATGTAGACTTCAACGTAGTCCGGGTCGTCTTCCAAAGTCTGCCGAGTCTTGATCTCAAAATTGTTGCGTGCGAAGAAGAAGGATCGCGCTTCGTGCCGAGTGTAATGGTCGATACTGCTCAAGACGACGAGGGCTTCAAGAGGAGTACGACCTGCAATTCCAGTCTGACCTTGGCTCGAGAATTGCTGGGATGCGACATCGTAGGTCAAAGATAGTGATCGATCTACACCCAAAGTCTGAGCGTACACGTCGTTGCGTAATTCTGCTGGTAGAGATGCGAAGCAAAGATGGCTGGTATAGGCACGGGTAGATCCTTCTTGACATGTGCTAAGCTGGTAGAGTGATTTAGTAGCACCGAAGTAGGAATATCGGACAGCTTCGCTATGCTTTCCATCATCTTTCGCATCTGGGGTTGGTGGTCGAGAGTCGGCCATGATATTACACATGATTGAGTGTTTTGGAAATGTGTAGTGGTTGGTTGGGTAGACTGGGTCTCAGTTTATGAACTCCAAGGAGCCCACTGTGTTTGCTGCAGGTCGCTTTCACAGGAACGTGCATACTATTAGTCAGTCAGTCACTGCAATTGTGCCCTTCACTCAGGCAAAATTCTGCCTCCAGTTAGTAACCGTGTTTCATACCTTGCTCACCTGACTGTAACACCGTGCACGATTCACAAGGCGCGGAGATCGATTTCAATGGAACAGACGAAACGCGTCAGTTGTGCATACCTATGATATTTCCGACGAACTGCAGGCTCATGATCTAGTCTCATTGTCCTTTACACATGGGCCCTTTCAGCATCATTTTTGGGAAACCGTACCTTTTCATCCCTATCATGCACCAGACTGAGCAATGACAACGTGATGGACGCTCATGTACACAGGAGCCATCTGAGTGATTAAAGTTACAAGCTGCAAGAGTGAGAAATTCATTGGACATGTATAAAACAACGTGTCTAAGACATTCTGCAATTTATGGCTGATTAATACTCGCTCAGTGATAACATCAAGACAGAAAGTCTCACGAAGGCTGTCGTTCAAGTCAGACCCAAGTACATGGTTCAAGATTATCTCTAGGCTTAGAAATCGACGCTGAATGTGCGTCTTGACTGGCTGATAAACCAGCCATCGGAATTATAGAGAGGCATAAGGTTTGTCCAGCTCAAGTCCAAAAGTTTATACTGATCCTCTCAACACGGCAAAAAAAAAGAACCTGGAGTATCTGACAAAGCCAGACGAATGCTGATGAGAGTGGGACTTGAACCCACGCCACTTTCGTGACCAGGAATAATTGCTAAGAGTAACCTTAACCTGGCGCCATAACCAACTCGGCCATCTCACCGTATAGGAGATTGATGGAATACTCATTCAATAATAATACTATGTTCTTGTACATCTGCGAGCGGTGTTTTGCACGATGAGGGTTCGGTGTGGTATGGGTGCGGGGCGGCCAGGTGAGGGGTAAGAGAATTTTTGCGAGCATACCGGCGATCATCGGCAACATTTTGAAGTGATAGTATCATCTTGGCTACATGGAAAAAGGTACATCAAAGCTGTTAGGTTGAGGAATCTAGTCAATCAAAGTTTTGATGAATTCCTACTTTACTCTGCTTGGCACAGATGAATGGATTGAATTCCTCCTTTGGCAAAACCAATGCCTAATGGTAGCCTTCCCCTACAAGAGAGGTAGACAGATTCAATACTTTGCGATGCTCACAGCTTACTCTTGATACTCAACTGCTCAGGCCTCCACATCTCGTTCAAAAGCCGGCTAGCATTAACCATTTCTGGCCGACACTCATCAAGTGAGGTAATTCCAAGCAATCGCATTCCAGTCTGGAGCTCTTCTGCAAGTACTGCTGGGCGTCAGTAAAATACTATTAGTCGTATCAGAATCGAACTCACTGTCGACACATCGCTCAACACCCCTCGTTCCATAAGCCCCAAGAGCATACAGGAACGGCCTTCCAACGCCGACTGCCGTCGCTCCCAGACAAAGCGCTTTCAAGACGTCGTTCCCATCTCTCAATCCGCCATCGACAAAGATCTCCAACTTACCAAGTACTTCAGAAGAGTATGCCCGGATTTCCAATAGAGTCATAAGGGCACTTGGTGCGGTGTGTAATTGTCGTCCGCCGTGGTTGCTCAGCAGTATTCCATCACAACCGTAATCCATCGCCAGCTTCGCATCCTCCGCACATTGAATACCTTTTAGCACAATGGGACCTTCCCACTCTTTGCGTACCCATTGGAGATCCTCCCACGTGGTATGCGGACTCAACTGTCCTTGCACTGGACGACCGCCCATTGCCGGCGCAAAGTCATTGTCGCCGCCAGCTTCAAAACCTGTTGTGCTCTGCTCTTCGATGCCAACCGCTAGAGCCTCCTCGGCTTGCAAGAACCGATCTGCGGTGCGCTTCCCAAGGATTGGGGTGTCAACAGTGATCCAAAGACCTTTGTAGCCCGCGTTCTTTACATTATGCATAAGCTCGATCGCCTTCTTGCGGACTACCGGCATATAGAACTGGAAAAACAATTGAGTTGGACTGCCATTGTTGAGTCTCGCCTGCTCGTCGACATAACTTTGCATAATCTGTTTGCTACTCTTTGTACTGGCTGTACTCACAACTACGTGCGTACCTTTGCGAATGGCACCGACAACAAGATCAGGCTCTGCACCTGGGTGTATCGCCCCTAGAGTCCCCATAGGTGAGATATAAAATGGGTGCGGCGAAGTGTGACCAAACATTTTCCGTCGCGTGTCGATATCGCCGACATTGCGCATGACCCGTGGACGAAAATTGATGCGCTCCCAGTCATCAAGATTTCCTCTTAGCGAGGCGCCTGTATTTGCTGATCCTGACGCATACACGTATGACTTGTGAGGCAGAGCAATTTTTGCTGCTTTTTCGAAGTCTGTTGTTGAAACACAAAGACTAACATGTGGGATCTCATTGGAAGACTCGACGTCAGCAGGTTTCACTGTTGTCTCTGGCTTTGGATGTCGCAGATTTCCAAAGGTGTTGGGGTCTACCGGCCCAAGATCTGCGTCAGATGGCAGGTGTTCCTTGAGATAATCCAGTGTGTGATACTTCTTATACTCTTCTGTCGCATCCTACGCTTGGTTAGCCAAAGCTCAGAATCTTTTTGATATCCTTACTCACCGTACCGGCGTTGCGTAGTATGATCGCCGCGCCACCGGGATGCTTGGACAAGAAACTTGTAACATCATACGCCTTAGTCTCTACCACAATCCAGCAGCTGTACCTATCGGTATGCTTTGCGACTTCCGCTCCATCAACATAAGCCATTTCCGTTATTTGATATGAGCATTCGAGATGGGAACGTTGAGGCCAATTGTTGGAGAGGTATTTGAGGGGAAACTGCGCTAAACCGGAAGTAACATGTCACCTCAACCTCGGGAAGAACGCCGGCAGTGGAGGCGGGTGAGCTACTGCCGACGATGGCAAATTCTACCCAAAACTGTCTTTTTGATATTGTTCAGAAGTAACTGACTGCTCTTCATCACGGCTAAGATATTACACTTCTATTTATCTCAATTCCCTGCATTCTACACCTCAGTCCCAAGACCCTGGCATAGGCACCTGCATATCTGCAATTTGTTACACGAAGAGATCCCGTACCATTTTAAACTCGTAATTCCGAATAAAGGCCAAGAATTACTCCTCTAACTATGTCAAATTCTAACTTTTCAAGTGATACATCCTAGCTACTACAAAATCATACAATATGCACAGGATTTGCGACAGGACTCGCATTTCTGCCATTCTGTTCCAAGGACGGTGTCATAACAACCCGTGGTTCCTCCTCCCTTGTATGCACCGTCCACTCTACGCTCTTCACAATCCCAGTCCCATTCCCAGGCATTATACACTCATCACTATTCGCATCATGATTCCCATCATCTCGCCACTTCCGATCACCCTTCATCTCGAACTCATCTTGTCTCGCATTGATACTATCCAAGTCATTATAACCATTGCTAGTATCAAACTGCGAGCGTGTCCGACGCGAGTTGATCTGTGATTTATTGCCGTAAGAATTGCCAGACGTCTTGTACGAAGTAGCGCGTTCAAAGGACGGGCGAAGCCATGGAATGAATCGAGAGAGTATGTATTTGACGGTTGGACCCGAGGTTCCTATTATAGCGACGCTGGATTCGATAGCGGTGTAAGCGCTTTCGATGCTGTGACTGTTTACGTTGCCTTTGAAGGCGTTGAGGAGCCAAATCAAACGCGCGATGCCGATGGCTATGACGATAAAGCCGAGGGAGAGGAAGGCAATTGTGACGAGCTTTCGCTTGAGAGGCATTTGCAGGTCCCAGATGATCCAGGTCGGTATGCTGTCGGACATCAGGACCAGGTAGTGCGCGATAGGTTGAGTGAGTAGATGACTTACAGTAACACCAAAAAGTCCGTGATGATGACTACAGATACATTGCCGGAGACGTATAGAATAGGGTCATAGCAACCGCCAGGGAGTGTAGGATCCCATGATTTTGCGACTGGAAGACAAGGTATAGCCGATATGATTGTCGTTGCCACCATATAGATGGCGTTGAGAGCCTGCAAGCCTAAGATGCAACGCTTGATCCATGGGTTATGTGAACGAAGTTTGTATAGGCTCCAAAGGAAGGAAGCTTTCACGAGGCAGATGCACGGATTGTACTCTACGCTCAAAGCGTATTGAAGCTTTGGGATAGGTCGTCAGCGACTTGAATCATCACACAGCGCAAGGCAATAACACACTTTGAAGGCATGGCCGAAGTCGATTGCGTATGAGGGGATGTCTTCTTGACGGTAACCAGTGTACATTGCTTTGGTAACTGCACATGATTAGCTAGGAAATGTTTTTGACCATTATGCGTACAAAGATGCGTTATAATACTATTTCCCAAGCAGAGAATCCACGCGAGCGCGATCAAGGCATCATCTGAATTGACATCAGTATGTTATGCTCAGTCAAAAGTCGGGCAATCGAGTCCCACCTCCGCCGAGGAGGTTGTCCTTCCATTTCCTCCAGAACCTGACGAATAGTACAAGGAGAGCAAGTCCAGGGAAGAGGTACAATAATGTGATGAGGGCAGGTTGTAAGCCTGGATCGATCCCCGACATATCTGGTGGCGGAACTGTAGAGCCTGACATGGTTGATCAAGCAAATACTGAACTGTGCGGAAGAGCCAAATTTGCAACGCAACCACCAGAAACACAGGGATCAACCGTGCTTTACATATTCAGCAGCATCCAATTGTATGGCTGTTGGTCAATCTGATACACGTAGGATTTACTTCGCAGCACTGCGCAGAGGAAGCTGCACACCATCATGCCTTTCGTCATACCCTGTACTTCAACCTGTGCCGTCTCTTTACTTTGAAGAGCGGATAACATCTCAGTGGGGGAAAGCTCCGTGGCACTTTGACGTCCCATACATCTTAGATTCCAACCCAAGATGATGGATCCTTCCGTGCATGCATACGAGTCATCATGGAACAGCACCCTCATCCAATCAGACAACGATTGTAGGAACTTGTGGAGAGGCTCAGGCCTCAGCCGGGCCTTCCGCTGGGAGGGGTACGCACTATTTGCAAGCGAGATATGCTGAAAGCCACATTTCTTGCCGTTGGTACTCATGTAGGAGGACCACTGAAAGATGGAGGGAGACAAAAGCATCATTTGTGGGCGAGTAGCCGGAGCTTCTCGAAGTACGGAGTAGGTACCTATAATATGAGCAGGAGACTACGCCATGTTTGTAACTGACTCGAAAAATGACCTCTCCATTGTGCAGATTCGGAAAGAACTCGATATGCTCTCGTTACAGTGGACATGACTCGCGGATGCAGAAGTCTTGTCGTATTCACCATTCCCCAATGTCCGTGGAACGGGAACGGGTGGGATATCGGCCGCAGGGCACGGAGCTGACGCTTTTGACAAGGTTCCAGATAAAACAATCTCTACATCGATTGATAGCCAATCAATGCAAAGGCGGGAAACATAAAGGCTGTACCGCGGTCTGCAACAGCCCCACCACCTGCCGCAAAGGCTGTCCAGTTCGGAGACCCCACGGGAGCCGCGCTAGGGCGTTCACTTAGCGTGCGGAGGCCTTGCGGCTCGCCTCTTACCTTCCATTAGCTCGCATAGCTCCAGAAAGTTGCTAGGAGTCGTCAAGTCAGTTTCGAGCCCTTCCGTCGATATCAGTACTGACTTACTTACAAAGATGGCAGGATAGCACAAAACAATTAATGCACGTACAGGTTAGAGCGGAAGGCGACTTGAAGGATGCAAACCAAAGGGGTAAATCCTTCGCGTGGTCTTGGCCTAATCAGATTGTAAGCGATCGAATTGAAGCAACAGCCAACAACTTCGCACCCTTGTCGCTGTGGCATGCCGGAACGATGGTTCTCGAGTGGAAGGATCCTTCTCGCCCGCTCTGTAGAACGCAGATGGAGGTTCTCACACCATCTCTGCCGTTCTAAGCCTCAAAGGATGTGTCTACGCATGCGGAAGATATCTGCCGACCTTTCAACTTTATTCGCCGTGCGGCGTTCCTCATAACGCACCGTATAAAACAACGTGCGGACCAGAGAAACGTGGCAACCTGGGGTTCAATCCTTAGTCATTCCCGTCTTCCCAGTCTCCTGACACCTATTCGCTCGACATGTTGTCCAAGCCACTCGCTCTTTCTCTGGCATGCGCTGCTTTCGCAACAGCACAGAACTCCGTCATTCCCTCATTGACTGCTTCAATTGCACCTGCCTCGGAGACCGTTGCCAGCGATGCTACACGGGCGAACGTACCTTTGTTCGATGTTGAGACAGTGCAATTGACAGACAACGTCGTTGCTGAGCTGAACGACAACCCAGAGCTTGCCGAATATGCTTCACTTTTCGCATTCGAAGATAGCGATAACTCCACGTTGAGTGCACGAACACGTCGCGCTCGTCGATCTCTGCGCTGCAAAACTATGCCTGGAGACTTATTGTACCCAGGGAAGATCTCATGGGGTATCTTTGACTTGCTTTCTGGTGGTGCTCTCGAGAAGATTGTTCCGATCGGTTCGCCATGCTACAAGAACTCGGCGTACAACAATTACGATGCAGGGAAATGTGCATCCCTTGTTAAGAACTTCGACTCTGAGGAGCTCTAGTATGTGCCATTTGAGGGCCTCTGTACATCGGCTGACAACTATAGCTACGAGGATAATGGAGCTTTGATGAACCCTCTGTACTATGGCATGACATGCCCGATACCAGCTTCTGGCGATATCGCGAACGGCACATGCACACAGGGTGGTTATTCGGAATACGCCGTCAAGATACAGAACGTTGCGCAGATTCAGTTGGCTGTGAACTTTGCTCGCACGCTTAATCTTCGCTTGGTCGTCCGGAACACTGGCCATGACTACAACGGCAGATCGGTTGGAAAGGGAGCCCTTAGTGTATGGACACATGGCCTCAAGGACATCCAATACATTCAGAGCTATAGAAGCACTTCCTACTCTGGTCCTGCTTTCAAGGTTGGAGCTGGTGTGCAAGGGTTCGAGCTGTACCAAGCGGCCGACAAGTACGGGGTTTCCGCCGTTGCTGGTATCTGTCCGGTTAGCAAAATTCTTTAACCTCATGTTGAACCCATACCTGACTCCTTGCAGACTGTAGGCGTGTTTGGTGGCTACTCTACCGGCGGAGGCCATTCTCCGTTGATGCAATTGTTCGGTGTCGGTGCTGACCAAGTGGTTGCCCTCGAAGTCGTTCTCGCAAGCGGCCGCTTCGTGACCGCTACACCGACAGTGAACAGCGATCTGTACTGGGCTATGCTCGGTGGAGGCGGTGGTACATTTGGTATCATCACGTCTGCCGTCGTCAAAGTGCATCGCAAAGTACCAGTTACTGTGACTAGCTGGACGTTGATGACGTCCGAAAGCGTCTCTGCAACTCATTTCTGGGAAGCTTTCCGATTCTTTTGGGATCAATTCCCGGCTTACAATGAGGCGAAAACATATTCGTACTTCTCCCTGATGAAACTGGCTCCGGAGACCTACTTGTGGTCGATGGCACCGTTCTTCGCGACCGACAAGACCGTCGAAGAGTACGAAACCTTGATCGAGCCATTCTACAAAAAGTGCCTCGAGTTGGGTATCACCCTCAATGCCAACACAACGCACTATGATAGCTTCTACCCAGCTTATCAAGCTACCTTCGGCCCACAGAATTATTACGTTGGTGGGGCAGGGGCAACCCCGGGCAACCGCATGGTCCCAACGGAGAACTGGGCTACCGCAGAGATTCGTGACCAGACCTTTGCTGCTCTGAGGAACGCAGTGGAGAACGCTATGATGTTAAACATCTATCATCAGCGTCCCGCTCAGCAGTCACAAAAGGGCATCAACTCGGTTAACCCAGCGTTCCGTAACGAGGAGAGTATGATCGTTGCAATCAACTCAATCACCCAGCAAACGCCAGCTGGATGGAAGGCTGGTGTGGAGCTGCTCAATATGCAGGTCATGGGCCCACTTCGTGAGATTACGCCTGGCGGTGGTGCGTATGGGAATGAAGCGGACATTGCAGAGCCCGACTGGCAACAGTCTTTCTGGGGCGAAAATTACCCTAGGCTCCAGAAGATCAAGCAAAAGTACGACCCCAACATGCTGTTTTATGTACACCACGGCGTTGGTACCGAAGGCTGGGCCATCGATGACAAGGGCATCGTCGGGGTGCAATCGACCGATGGCCCTCTATGCCGCGTATGATCGATGCTTCCTCTTGATGGGGCTTTTCTCTGTAAATAGTTAATACCAGTTCACTGAAGACTTCGTTGTTCAAGATTGGTTTTCCATCTTCTCGTTCGTTCATTGTTGGCTGTTTTCGAATTCTGTCACTCGACGACTGCCGCCGACACTGAGTGATGCGTCGTTGTCCATAGCGCTTGTTCTGCTCAGACACGGATACTTTGTAGTCTTTGAATCTAGCAGTGACAGGAGGACACACGTCGCTTGTTTTGCAATTCTTGGTGTTCCTTCTCAGGTTGAGGTGCGACAGGATGAAGCTTCGTGTGCAACTACACTGTGTCTGTGCGCAATGCGGCAGCAGTCGCAACTCGCTATAAAGGACTTACGTAGGCTAGAACGTTCCACAAGCATCAGGGTGGCTAGCATTACTACCTAGATACATAACTGATATCCTCGCAGCCATTACAGCCGCACAAGACATACCCAGAGTCAACCCGAGGTAATAAAATGCGTGCAACGACTCCTTGAGATCGCATTCGTCTTGAACCTCATCACTACAGTCGAACCCTTCCAGGTCGACGGTACCTTCTTCTGCTTTAACAAGGTCACACATATAGCCCATTCCATATCACCAAGAATTTCAATTCCCTCCTATTCCACCACGGCCTCTTCCCCGGCCTCTTCCTCTCCTACCGCCGCGCGAATGCGTATAGTCATATGGGCGTTGTTTCACCTCTAGAAACCCTCCTTCACCCCAATCCCATTTCTCATCCTTTTTAATAAGCTCCATCAAATTCTCGCCCTCATTATTCTCGACAAGTTTATCAGCGCCTTTTCGCAGCAACAGATTAAAAGTCTCCGTGCTACACAAATGGTATCGGTAGCATCGATCATACAAAAGATGTATCGGGGTGGAGCCGGTGACGTCTTTGGCGTTCACGTCAACGCCATGTTCGAGTATGATTTCCAAGATACCTAAGATGGAAGGCAACATTGTTATATTGGCCCTTGAACATGCTGCGTGTAAAATTGCTTCGCCTTCCGTAGTGACCGCATTGACGTCTGCGCCTTGATCAATGAGATACCGCACGGTTTCAACATCGGCTATGCGAGCTGCAATGTGCAATGCCGTTTCGCCGTTCCCATTGATAGCCCGCACATTTGCACCATGATCAACGAGATATTGAACCAACTCAGGGTCACCAAAGCGGACTGCGCCGTGGAGTACTGTCTGGCCGTCCGTTGTAGCTGCGTGAATATCGGCTCCTCCACCAAGGAGAATCTTTGCGACTTCTAGGCGTGAAGTTCCAGTGTAAAGATTGGGTTGAAAAGGAAAGTCTCCAAAATCGTCATCTTCGTCGAAAGTGCTACAAAGAAGCGGGGTCCATCCGGCCATAGCAGCGTCATCAACTATCGCGCCTTTCGATAGCAAAAATTGAACCACATCCAGACGTCCAATTTTGCAAGCCACGTGAAGTGGCGTCATGCCGTACTTGTCTTTTGCAAACAGACCCGCGCCATGCTGGTGGAGTATCTCTGCAACAGGTTGGTTCGCAGCATAGTGCATCGGCGTTTTAAGCTCTCGATCTGTGTGGTTTACGTCTGCTCCAGCGGCAATGAAAGCCTCCAAGAGGCTAAGATCGTCATTCTGGCTGCTCACGATACCGAACAAGGGGGTGTGACCTCCCTCGGTTTGACTGTCTTGACGTAGCCCATTCTCTAAGAGAAAACGAGAGATATAACGGTCCCCAGCAGCTATCCAGAAAGCACTCATACCAATTCCTGGATGTTCAGCATTCACATCAGCACCAGCTGCAACCAATCTTTCCATTATGATGGGCAACCGATCGGGATTTGCGGTAGTTTTCCAGCGGCAATCATCAATGCAGATATACTCCAGATCAACGGCGGAAGCAAGTGCATGGCCCAAGGCAGCTCGATCTTCAAGAGCATTCCTGTCCGGAAAGCCGTCCACAAGCGTGAGAAGAAATTTGAGAGCCTCCAAGTGCCAGCAACACGCCGCTCGACCCAGAGCTGACCTCACACCATCTAGTCTTGAACAATCGGAGAAAGTATCCTCGGGCAGCTTGTCTAAGATCGTTTGCATACAGTCTACGAAATTAAGAGATGCAGATCTCTCGAGTGCCATAGCCGGGATCTTCAATCCAGCTTCGATTAACGCGGCCATAGCATGCTGGGCACCCATCCATGCGGCAAGATCCACAGCAGTAAAAGGCGGTTGTAGTGCAGAGTCTATCGTGTCTTCTAACGTAGGGTCTGCCCCAGCTGATAGGAGCAAACGAACAGCCTCTGCATGGTTGCCGCGGATCGCAAGATGCAGTGGCGTACAATCGTAAGAGTTTCGAGCATCGATATCCTCACAATTGGAAATGAGGGATAATAACAATGGAACTTCTCCTCTGTATGCAGCTTTGTGGATGGGTAAGTCGCTCTCTCGAAATGGGCATTGCTCCTCAGATGGGCGTCCCTCGGACAAATCCCTCTCTACGCCAGCAGTGTCCGCCAGCTCGACAGTGTGATTGACTTCGGAAACCTCTGGACTTGTTCCAGCCATCTGTAAAGTGATTCGATGAAAGCCTCGTAGACTGTCGATAGTAACTGAGAGTCTGCGAGAATGACTTGCAGTAACGCGAGGGCGATGTATGTATAATAGGATATGATTCCGACGATCCTTTTTTAGGAGTCGTGTATGAGAGCGACGAAAGAAAAGTTGAATGCGCAGAGTTCCCATCAGGAGATAGAGCCTGTGTTATTCTAGATAGATCGTAAGTCACAACTGTCATTTAGCGTACGTGGTATGAGGTTAGACCAGAAGTGCTGACTAAGCGGCGTTGCCCTTCCTGATGCCTTTATTGCCGCGGCTTGTACCCCTGTCATCCGACGAAGAGACTTTGCCAAGCTTCCAGCATGTATTCCTCGACAACCCGATGCTACCATAATTTAGGATAAACTCATCACATCCGTGCTTGCAACAAAGGTTACAGGAACATTAATGTGTCGTGTTGACGGGATGATTCTTGATGGACCTCGACCTTCCTCTTCAACCTAGCGCCCCTTTAGGCCCCTAGACTCCTGTACCGGTCGAGATCCCTTGTGGCGACTCGTCTGCTCATTATAGTGGGCCAAGGTTGGGGCCTATGAGGCGGAACCGGTGCTAGGACTGGTGTGTATGAGGCGGGACGGGTGACCCTGTGTCTCGGGAGTATGCCGCAGTATACGAGGTTTTTCACAACGGCCGAGGCTGGATGAGAGAGACACTACCATATGCGAGATGTGCCCCTGCATTAGCTACTTGGAACTAAGCAAAGGAATGGTCCGCCTATCACTCTAGCAAGACTGGTGCTTACAACGGTGTGGCGTATTCTCATCCCGACTAATACCATACGTCCCACAATTCGGGGTCCATTCGCCAAGTCTTGTGCGCTCATTTCCTTTAAGCCAAGGTCAGGCGTGCAATTGAGGCACATGATTGAGATAGGGTTAGGTGCTCCTAGCATAGAGACATGGAGGTCACCACTATACGAGACTGTGATGCCAATCTGTATCCCAGGTGAGTTTGAGGGAAGTCTTTTTAGATGGGACCCTAGAAAGTGAGAGAGCACTTCTCATTGCATCGGCAGACATCTACTGGTCATTTTATGATTTCTTTTCGATTACACTATTTTTACTGTGCATGCGCTTGTGTTAGCAATCGCCATTCTGGCTGAAGATATCACTTCACTTTGAGAATGTCAAATACCATATAATTGGAATCTACAAAATTGAATACCACTGAGCGAATTAAATCTCCTCCACAATTATCTTCACGGCACGTTTCTCCAAAAATTGGTGCACAGTCAAGTCATCCACGGTATCTCGGCGTTCTATTGATATCAGACCCGCGTTGCTGCTGGTGTCATTGACGATGATGTTGGATCAACTAGAATAGTCAGCTGAATTGTCCACGCGTATATTTCGTATTTTCGGGGATCGTCTTACCTTTGTTCCAATTCGAATTAGGATGAATACAATATGTTCGGCCCACGGCCAGCCTCTGAGTACAACCCTCTATGTCCCTCAGTGAAGGGTTGACTGCGATGAAGAGATCGGCGGGTGTGTTAGCAGCAACCAAAATAGCTTGACAGGTATCTCCAGTCTTCACGGTATAGTATTCTCCGCATTTGGTGGTTGTACGGGCTGCTAGGACCGCACCAGGTGGCAACACGGCTAGATTCTCTGAATACCCATCGCCGGTTCCACCTGGGCCGCCTATGCCGCCACCGGTCTCGTTGGCAGGGGGAGTGACGAATGATCCTCCTGGTGGAGAGATACAGATAGTCTTTCCGAAGTTGGGATTCGTCTGGTCGATGTTTGAGCAATAAGGGTCAATCAGGTCGTTCCAGAGAACGATATCTTGCCATGAGATGCGATTTTCAACTGCCACTTCCGGGCATGAGTCTCCCTGCTTCACTTGGTAGAGCTAAGATGAGTCAATTACATGTATCTTCCATCATCAGAATGATTTTATACCATACCTTCTCACATGATAGTGGTAGGCAAAGTTTGGTACCCGCGGGGATTTTCGAGCAGTCCAGGAGCATAGGGTTGAGTGCGTAGAAGCTAGTGGATGATACTAGTTTTGACTTGGCAATACTATCGCAAGTATCTCCATTTACTGCTGTGTATGATCGGCCGGCTTCGCAAGACGGCGCGCTTGGGGCTGGAATGGTGAAGCCATCGATTCCCTGCGTAGGTGTACCGGCAGGTAGAGCGCATGCTTCGTTTCGTCAGATTTCTATGAAGGCTCGAGGTTGAGAGTTGAGTTGGGTAGGAGTACTTTTTACCACATAATCGTAAGTTTCCTGGTATCCCCAACGGGCGTAAACGCCATATATATTAGCTTGCATGGTAGCAAGTTTCTTTGTATAGCAGTAAGAGCAAAGGTTAGCTTTTGGCATGTCTGTGAGCTCTTCAACTTCTGCCCAAGATTCGATTATGTCTGAGTTTATTAGTTTCGTCATTATTCCAGTTCTAGCCTGAATATTACTTGCCGTTACAGTATTGAGCTTTGTTTGCATCCATAAGACAGGTTTCGTTCCAACCACCCCATATGGTGTCAATTAGTGCTGCAGTTGGATATCCTGGGTAGATTTCCTTCTTGGCTGTGCAAGCTGCCTTCACTCGTTTACTGAGAACTGCTAAGGCATCCGAGCAAGATGCATCGCACACCGAAGCTGTCAAGGCCTTGTCTTTGAGGCCTGCACGGTATTTCGGTGTAGAAAATCTGGCAGTGTAGTTATCACACTTCAGTGTCCGGTATAATACATCTTCGCAGGTCGTGCCGAGCCCTAAACCTTCCAGGGAGCCTGGTTCAACAATCTGGAATCCCTCGAAGACAGCGCGCGTTGAAAGAGCATGAAATCTCGCAGAGTGGACATGTCCGTGGCGTTTATGCGCGTGTGCAAACGCAAAAGAAACAAGCAAAGAAATGCTAATGAGGCGGAAGTTCAGCCACATGATGAATGAAAACCCACGGCTGGGATCAAGAGAGCAAGTTTAAAGAGTGCCACTGAAGAAAATCAGTGTTGTGTACTTCGACAAAAGAGAATCGGAAGCTTGCACTTTCTACATAGTTACATTAGACTACACACCAATCGAATTTCGACAACTAAAACTTGCCGAGTTACCAACGGTAAAAGTTTACTAGGGTCACATGTGGCCAGTCCATCTGTGCATTTCACACACTGTCTTTCTCGAATCCTTCCAAACTATAGCTCCATGTAATTATCTACGCACGGTACGGTGTTGCATCCTTTTATGGGCCCGTCTCCGCTTTAGGCAACCCACGTAGATTGCGGCACAACAACGACTTCCTCGAGTAATAAGCGAGAACGTCTTCGCACGTCCTATCGGAATTTGGGACCTGCATATCGACATTGCAATTTCACGTGGATCTAACATGGCATTTTGTACGAGGTGCATGAACGCAGCGTAGCGTACGACTTTTGCGCCGTGGACCGGCACTACCACTAGGATCTATGCTGCGGCCCACATCACATATGACTGCAAACCGACAAATAGCCGCAGGAAGAACCTGCTAGATGCAGCTATCGTTACGTTCTTTGGGTCCATTAGGATCTCGCCTGGTTAATCTTTCCACTACACGGTAACGATCAGACACACCATACTTGCAGTGGCAGTGCACCCTGACGTGCATGAGAATATCCGAGATGTTCTGCTGACCAAGGTACCATGAGCCAAGTCGAAGGATTGTCATAATCTGTTCGTGCAGGGGGCTCAAGCTCTGAGTCTGGACACATGTCGAAGGAGCGTGGCGAGGCTAATTGAGACTTAAGAGAAAGCCCACTTCGGTCTTTCGTTCATCCATCACTTCAATTTAAGACAATGCCGTTGATTTGAGTTCAATATCAACCAAGAAAGCTTCACAACGATGGTCTCGAGACCACCTCTTACGGTCCTTACATGGCTTGTTTCTTTCCTTCTTGTAAATTTATCATTCGCACAGGATTGTAGTCCCAGCAATCCGTGTCCCCTTGGATGCTGCAGTACGTCCTCACCCAGCAACCAAACTATACTACATACTGACGTTTTGTAGGTAAAAGTGGATGGTGTGGATATGGGCCAGAGTCCTGCGCTCCGGATGTCTGCGTTGGAGATTGTGGCCGTAAATCAGAATGCAATCCAGGTTGGGGAATGCAATGGTCTACAAACGACAAATGCCCACTTGATGTTTGCTGTTCCGAGTAAGTGCTAGGGAACGCTTGAGACCACTACATACTCATCCATTCTAGATTTGGCTTCTGTGGAACCACCAAAGAGTTCTGTGGTAACAAAGAGGTCGACCGACCGTCTTGCAGCGGCAGCAAGGGGGTCGACAAAGTCATTGGTTACTATGAATCGTGGAGTATGACCGAGAGATCTTGCAACGGCCTGCTGCCCGAAGAAGTTCCTTACGGGATCTACACACACATCAATTTCGCTTTCGCGACGATCAACCCCACAACTTACGAGGTGGAGGCCACCAATGGGGATGCTGAAGACCTGATGCAACGCATCGGCGCTCTGAAAATCCTCCAACCCGATCTCAAGATTTGGATCGCTATCGGTGGCTGGACATTCAGTGACGCCACTGAAGCTACGGCGAAGACTTTCTCAACGTTAGCCGCATCGAAAAACCGACAGGCAGCCTTCGCAAAATCACTTCTTTCCATGATGAACACGTATGGATTTGATGGTGTGGACATCGATTGGGTAGGTACTTTCTGATAATGGACCAAATGACATGAAAGCTAACAAACTCTCAGTAAGCTCTTATCCTACGCGCGCTGGTTTCTTTTTGCGCTCTGAAATACCGAAGCATTGTCTTCAGCACGCGTGGCTTGACTAATATATGCACTCTAGGGAATATCCGGTCGCGGAAGATCGCAGCGGAGCCAAAGCTGACTACTTGAACTTCACCTCTTGGATGGAGAACCTGAAAGCCAGCTTAGGTGACAAAGGCTTGAGTGTTACTTTGCCTAGTAGTTATTGGTATCTGCAACACTTTGACATTGTCCATTTAGAGAAGCACGTCGACTGGTTCAACGTAAGTCTAACACGAGCATGAGAATACCAAAAGCTTGTTCCTAATCAAAAGGCAGGTCATGTTGTATGATTTACACGGAGCATGGGACCTGACGAATAAGTGGACTGGACCATTCATCAACGCTCATACAAACTTGACCGAGATCAATGGGGCACTCGACCTTCTTTGGCGTAACGATATCAGCCCAGAGAAAGTTGTTTACGGCATGGCTTTCTACGGACGCAGTTTTACGCTCAACAGTCCTTCCTGTTCCCAGCCAAAGTGCACATTTGCTTCTGGAGGCAACGCGGGTGAATGCTCAAATACTGTCGGTGTGCTATTGAACCCTGAGATCCAGGACATTATAAGCAAGAATAACTTGAAGCCCAAGCTCTATGTAAGTGTATCCGCATTGGGAAATCCTAGGATTTGGACTGGATGGAAGACAGGACTAATGGCGCCACTCTAGGAGAAGGAGGCTGTTAAGACCATCAACTGGGGTACCCAGTGGGTCTCTTTTGATGACGAAGAGACCTGGAAAATCAAAGGAGACTCCATGAAGAAGCAATGCGTAAACAATGTGATGGTCTGGGCAGTATCCCACGATGATAAGAACGGAACCAATGCTAGGGCAATGCTGAAAGGTTTGGGCAAGAAGGTCGCGGACACGCCTAAAATTGAAGCGCAGCCCGCGACGCAAGAACCACCAAAAGCGATACCTCTCTGCCGATGGGTAATTTACCCACTGAGAACTCATGGTATAACAATGGCATGCTAATGCTAAACCAGACAAATTGTGGAGAGAATTGCCCATCCGGATTCAAGAATGTCATGAGGGACGGAACTTCACAGACCATGGTTGATGATAACAAATGTCTCGGAGTTGGTAGTCCTCATCAATTTTGTTGCCCCGCAGACGTTCCAATGCCTACGTGTACATGGCGCGGCCATCGCAACAGTGGCATCTGCAAGGGTGGCTGTTCAGAGGGAGAGGTATTACCACAACTATGCTTCCTGCGGACTCATTGCTATACTGACACATGATTCTTAGGTGCAAGTCGGAACGATTGAGACTGCATGCAACTTTGGCTACCAGACCGCATGTTGCACGGAGTCCGGTTCAACATATGCCTACGGGCAGTGCAAGTGGGTAGGTGGAGAAGCAATCTGCTCGAAGGCTGGAGGCCATGCGGACTGCCCTTCGGATTTCCCGACTTTCATAGTTGCATCTAGTAATGCTGCAGGAGGCCAGCCGACATGCGATACAGGAGCACGAAGCTACTGTTGCAAAGGTTCGGAGGCACCGGCGGATTTCACCGACTGCAAATGGTACACCCAAGCTACAGGACGAGTCAAGGGAGATAAACAGTGCGAAACTTCGTGCCCGAAGGATTCTGTGCGCCTTTCTATGCAGCATCTGGGCGAGTGTACGAACGGCGGGGGTTACGATTGGGGCGCGTATTGTTGTAAGGGTCAACCGCCGAAGAAACTGGAGCCCAGAGACCCGACGACTGGCAATGTAAGTGATCCCTTCATATCTCCTCAAACCATTCGGCATCCACTAATTTGTCCTGCGTCTTCACAGAACCAGTACTCTGATTTCGTCGCTTTGTTGAAAGCTTACATGAAGGATCCAACATGTCCAGCTGCCAGTCCACATCTGGACTATTTCCATGGCGAACCTGTACTCCGACGCTCATTGGACTCCCGACAAGAGTGCTCTGCCAACAACAACTTCCTCCGCTTAGCTCAGTGGATGTCGACCCTCGTTGTCAACCCTATTATTGCCATGAATTCCCCGGCAATCATCAACGCATGGAACACACTGGTGGCCAACGTAATTGACGATGGCCTGCTTTACCTGAGCTTGCTCAAGCAACGCGAGCTCACTAATTGGGATCCAACTGCGATGATGACCGACGTGCTGTTGGATGCACAGACCGCTGGCGAAGGTATGCGAGAGTATCAAGCTGCCGCTCCACTGGTCTGTGAGATCGAATCATCTCGTCGTAAGAGAGACGTTTCGGGCCTCGAACTTCTGGTACGTGTTGCAGCTTCCAAAAGCGGAATTGCATTGGCCGTAGATCATGAAGAATGGTACTGACAGATTATGACTTTAGACCTCGTCCGCCAACGAGACCGCGATGCTGGATCGCCGTCACGTCAACCCCTTCTACGGACGAGCAACCGCAAGAATGCCCAATACCCGTATTATCTTGCAAGGCATTGAGGACCGTCACCTGACTCTGCACTATGCACGATGGCAGTACATGACGGGCCGAGCTACGCAGGGACATGCCGCAGGACCCTTCCTGGAGCTCGCGTATTGGATTGGTTCAACCCCTGGTGTGGTTCCAACGCTCGCAGAAGAGAATACCAACCGGCTTAACCGGTATCGCGACCTGAACACACCAAACACCGACCGATGGGTTATGTTTCACATCCATTTTGATACGGCTAACACAAACATGTGGCTACAGGACGCAACCACTGGAGAGGTAATCTATTGCATTATAGTAACCTGCTCTGGGAAGCAAAAGGCTGACATCGAATAGGTCTACATTGGCACACCCAGCATCCGCATTTTCCACGGCCAGACTGCGACTTACCAGGGTGGTCATCCTCAAGCGCTGCGAGTTGCCAATCAGGATTCAAACCGTAACAATCGTGGGGCTGTAAATACTCGATCAGCACTCATTACTTGTCCTCCAGGACAGCTCTTCTATCTTGGCTACGGCGTACCAAACACGCATGTAATTCACCCAGGGCCAACACCCCCTCCTCTAAATACTCCGGTCCCGGTTGCACCGCCAAATCCTGTCAATCCACCAGCAGGTGCTACACTTCCGTTCGGAGATGCCCTCAGACGATTTGGTGAGACGTTACGGTCAACAGGCATTGTCGATGCCCAACAAAACGGTGGTCTGGACTATGTTTTCCAGCCTGGAGGTACGTTTTCTTTTTGCCATGTCTATACTCATTCATCAGCCCTCAATTTACAAATCGAGGTATACCATGGAGTACGAATGGTGCCTACGCATATACTCGAAGCTCTTTTCACCATCATACTACTGCCATCTCTACATAGTCCATGCGCTAACTCTCTCGCCAATAGGATACCAAGCAGCCGGACCAAATGGAGCAAATCCACAGTTCAACATCAATCAAGGCATCCCACAGTTGCGAGGCACACAGAACAATGTATATCCTTACAGAGATAACTGGGTCCCTAATGGACGAGGTGGATATACCAACAATCCTTTTGTTCCGCCCTAAAGTGGTATGATCGATGAGGCTGGCTTTCGGCTGGGATGTGAGCTTCCATGTAATGTATTATTAAACAAAGAAAGAAAATAACGGTCTTGCTTGTAAACGTTGCAAAATGGGCATACAAGAGTCAAGAGGGCGTAGTTTTGGAAAGCATTCTTTGCAACCGTGGGAAAAACAATAAGATAAAAGCGAATACTACCTGAGTCCTATGTGCAAGACTTGGCATGGTGCTACCATTGACCTTGGTTTGTGTGATGCTTCGATATTGTGCAAAGTTGATTGCATTGGTGCCACGTTGGAGCTCTCGTGATCGCTCCCAGGGCCAAGACCTTTTCCACAGCAATAAGGTCTCCCAACCACTTGAGTGATCCTGCGACGCGTCTTCAGCTTCTCGCGCAGTACTTGATGTTGACAGCATTGTTTTGACTTTCCGGACCTTTCGTAATCTCGTCAAGGTATTTGGACCTGTCATGATGAGTTTGAGAGGGCTGTTTCCCGTCGATGATTCATCTCCCCAAGAGATGTTAGGAAAGCAGTGCGCAAAGTTCCCGCAAAAGACGCCTCGCCATCATTGTCCAGCTTGGCTGACGAATGTAGCAGAATTGGAGTTGTGCGATTCTTCGCAGATCTTTTACCGGTATTGTCGGGAGCGCTCAGAAACAATCATGAGCCAGATGTGTACTAGCGAGAGACAGGTGTTACCTATCAACCAGGCTCCGCGGAGACTCGGGTCGCCAATGCCTCTGTAGAATCGTATGAGGCACGCTCCATGAGTCCAGAGGGTTATCAACGGTAAGCTCTATACGGTATACCGTGGTGGTCAATGAGTTGAAACATGATTGTGAGTAACGCGTCGTCATCGTCCACGGCACTTGCTCTCCTCAAGCACAGTCGAATACCTCGTGGTCTCTGAATCAGGCTGCGACATGAGGAAACGCGTCGCGTTGTTTTGGAATTCTTGGCAGTCCTTGGTGCTGGGGAGGAAAGCTTCGCGTGGTCGTGGTGGAGGCGCATTCGAAGCCCCACAGGCTCGCTCCAAACCCAGGCTGCGGTTAAGTACAAGTCGATGCAACAAGCACACGGGCGCCTCTCCGCGAAATCCGCCTTTTGGCGCGTCGCTCGCTACTCCCATGCGCCGGGGGTGGAGGGGGCTACCGGTATGCGACGCTTCTGCTGCACGAGCGGAGTGCGGCCGCGTCTCCGTGGTGCGGCCCCCTCCCCACGAGCCAGGTTTTCTAGAAGATCTCAGGGACGAGGGAAAGTCGTTCCGATACGCATAGCCTGGTCGTCGCAGGGGGCCGTGCGAATGGGAAAAGTAGGTGTCCATTGCGCGATGCGGCGTGTCGCAGGCGATTGGTGAGGCTCCAACTGTCTGGCATCTGTGTCGTGCAGCCCCCGGCGGCTCTGGCTGGGGCAGGAACACACGATTAGTCACCCCCGAGCAGTCTGTCACTGCCATGCCGGACCACCTGTAAAACAAACACAAATCTCGACCTCCGCACTGCTGACCCTTTCTCACGAGTGCGTCTTGCGATCATCGTGCGTCCATTGACCCTGCTTGTGTGCCAATACGGAACCATCACCATCCGGCGCGGAATCCTCGACACCGAGACTCGCCATGTGCCCCTTCAGTATGTCTCCTCTGCCTTCAAATATCGATATTGTCTTTGTTGACGGAAGCAAAGCATCATTGCCTGCTGGCGAAGGACCGGCGACCTTCTCTCCTACCTCTGTCAAGGACTGGCACCCTCGCCGCAAGTCCGTGTCCAATGCGTGTGAACGGTGTCGCCGACGCAAGATTAGATGCGACGGCGAAACACCATGTTCAACGTGCAAACGCTTCACATTGCAATGCGTGAGGACGCAGAAACCACGAGAAGTGGTGGCATCGTCAGTAGTCAACAATGCGCCAACGCGCCATCACATGACAACAAAGACATATGCTTACTTCCAGCCAGTGAACATCGTGAAGCATTAGAAGGTCGAATAAAACACTTGGAATCCCAGCTTGCAGCGCACGTAAACGCGCCCATGCACGGCATGGAATCAATCGACCAAAGTCTCATGGCATCTACTCCCACTTCGTTTGACTGGCAAAGTCCACCTCCACACCTCAATCTGGACACGAGCATCCCTGCATCATTCACCGCCGATGACTTGGATCTCGGCAGCTTCTCAGCCACCAGCAGCATGCCTTCTATTGCTATCGATCAATGTGAGCCTTTCCCACCACTGGCGCCGAATTCTCCAGTACCTTCATTATGGTCAGGTACCACGCGGGCCTCGAGTCCTGATATGCCACCCACCTCGGCCCCAACGCAATACGCCAACCGACCACACTACCCATCCAGCATGAAATCCTTCGCCTCACCCATTGATTCCAGCACAGCCGAATCCTGGGAATTCATGAACCAGGCAAGTTCAACCCACCTACAACCCGGCACCACAAGTAGCAGAGGCCACTCGCGCCGCACCTCGGCATCCTCGCTATCCCTAGACAGCGAAGAACAAGCCATGTCCCCCATCCCCGAAGTAGAAGACGACATTCTCCCCCTAGCACCAGCCCCCCGTCTCCCCCGCCAAGGCATCTTCTCCGCCCGCCAAACCGAAAGCCCAGCCCCCCCATCCTCCCGCTCAAGCTTCACAGACCGCAGCCGCGCCCTAGCCACGACACCGCTCCCCAGCCGTTTCGAAGCCGAAACTCTAACCACGGAATTTGTGCACCACGTTGAATCCCTCGAATACGGAACTTATTCCATTTCCCCGCCTCTCTTCAGCCAGTTCTGCGAAGCCGTGTATCCGAATCCGCAACGCACCGCTGCGATTGAGAATTCGGCGTCTCTGCACATGGCAAGATTTCATGTTTTTCTGGCAATGGCCGTGGCGATGAAGGTACGTATCAAGGATTCTCCGGAGCCAACGAATGCGTTGCTGGATACGTGTTATGAGTTGGCGATGCAGCAAGCTTCTACTTCTACTTTTTGGCAGGAGTTTGGTGGCGTGGAGGCGGCGCAGCTTTTGTTGGTTTTTTCGGCAGTGAGGAAGACGGTGACGGGGGAGCCGAAGCCGTTGCAGCAGTCGTTTTCGTGGTGATGTGGGGTGGAGGGAGGGTGAACGCTTTTGTGACGGCGGTGGAATATTTGTTGCTTCTTTTGGGGGAGGGGGTACAGACTCCACGGTCGTTAGGTATCCTGAAAGCGTGTCATTTTTTCAGAGTTGGCAAACATGTATATAAAAGCCTGTTCCGCATTAGATACAACTGACGAATTGAAATTACTATATACCACTGATTACATACATTGCATCCCCTTGGTAGCACCGTGCAGAAATCTACCCACGCAGGCGTCACCAGTGCTAAGATTTTATGCCAGACGATGTCAATCATCACCAAAGTGAACCAAGTTGAACATAAAGCAACACATAGTCTCCAAAAATAATCTTGTACTGTTATTTATCACAGCACAAGGATGAAAGTATTAGATGAATGTCATTATGAAGGTCGTTCTTTTCGCTATGCATGCGATATCAACGCCAGCTATGCACTATCGTACACTCAAGTAGTCGTTACAATTACTCCTCTGGCCATCAACAACTCTATTTCTTCGAGTCCTCCTTTGCCTTCTCGGCAAGCTTAGCCGCCTCATCGCCCCTCTTCTTGAGGACCTCTGTAATCTCAGACACTGCGCTCTTGAGGATGTTTTGTGCCTCATCGCCGTGCTTCTGAGCAGCTTCCTGAAGTTGGCTCAACTTGGGCATGATCTGATCAGCGCCGGGGATCTTCTTGATGTACTGCTCGTAGTCGCCGAGACCAGCCTCCTTGGCCTTGTTTGTGGCGCTCTTAACGTATGATTCGAGGTCGCCGGTGTCGCCCTTCTCGACGGCGGACTTGACGCGCTCATACAGTTGCTGGACGTCACCGCCCTTGAGCGCATCGGCGTTCTCCTCTACAAGCTTCTTGACCTGGGGATTCTTGTCGAGGTAGGGCTTAGCCTGCTCCATACCCTTGTCCCATGCTTCGTCACCGAGCTTCTTCAGCTTTTCAACCTTCTCCTGTACGATGCTCTTGATCTTTTCAATGTTGGACGCGCTGACGCCAGTCTTGATGACGTCGCTGATCTGTTGCCATGTCCTGTCAACCTCCTTCTTGGCCTCGGGACCGTACTTGTCACCGTATTCCTTTAGCTTATCGAAGTTGCCGCCGAGCTTCTGCTTGAGTTGGGGGTGGTTTTCCATGATCTGTTGCGAGGCGTCGCCGGCCAGCTCGCCAATGCGGCTCATGTGCTTGGTGATTACGTCCCAGGTCTTGTGTGCGGTGACGAGGCTCATGTCGCCCTTGTTGAGGATCTCGCGCATCTCGTCGTAGGCCTCGCGGACGATCTTGTCGACCTCATCTCCGTGCTTCTCGCGAATGGCATCGAGGTCATCAAAGGCCGAGTCGACATACTTCTTCGCGCCTGGGATGAAAGCAGCGTAGCTCTGTGCGGCATTACGCAGCCATGCGAGGGCCTCGTTGGGCTCAGGTGTCTGCTCCTTGATCTTCGAGGTGGCGCTGTTGACGTAGCTCTTTGTAGTCTGAGCGGCAGAAACGACATCGCGGACACCAGACTGTCTGTATGCAATGTATCCGACGAGAACAGCGGCAGCAGCACCTGAGGCGGCGCCTACAGCGGCGTGTGTTCCAGTGCCAGCATTGCTAGTCGACGCAGGACCAGTTGACTGGAATCGAGGCTGTTGTGCGCGGAATCTAGGGTTTGCTGCGCGGGCAGCTGGACGACCTGCACAGCGAGCGGCGAAGCGCGCATTTTGGATTGCTTGTCTTGAGAACATGGTGAAGTGATGTGGTGAGTGCCAATTAATGAAGATGGAGTCAATTGAAATGGAATTGGGTATCTTTGAGGAGAGAAAGGTGTGCTATTCGAAATCTCGTGTGGGAGATGCAGCTCTTTAAAGGGAGCTACGAACGGGAGTTGTACTCAAAAATGACGTCGCCATGATGATGGGCAATGCTAACCAAATATGGCTTGCGAGACTAGACCTCACACCCACGTCATTGGTTCATAATTTTAAGCTTATCCCCGCATTTTCTTACATGTGAAGACACCCCAGCAGGTTTTCTTCATGGCAATTCTATGGATGCTTCGGCCGGGCCGATTCATCTAGCCACGTTCGAGATTCATCCATTCTTTCCGTGTCCCTTACTCTCTTCTGGATACCATCTCAAGTCCCTGAACCATGAAAATATACCATAATGCAGGTGCGATTTCATGGCTACAACGTCTAAACGCGGTCAATTTTACACGAAATCTTACGGCATTATAAGGTCTACAGGCCTTTTTCGATGATGTTTGTTATATCTATACACATCTATGCACCTTGCATGTAAAGAGCCCGACTTGCAGACCTTCGAATATGCAAGCCAGGCAACCACAACTTCCCTTCTGGTCTGCTGGACCGAATTTAGATGCTGCAATCTCACACTTTGAAGTCCTTCTTCAGCATCATGCATTCACTCGTCCTGTTCAGCTTATATTGTTTCATCACGAATTCTACAACATAGACCATCTTCAAACTAGTAATTGAGATGGACGTCTACTTGAATATATGAGATGGACAAGTGTGTAAGCAGATGGGATGAGCACTTACCAATTCAAGTATCACAAATGTCCCTCCAAGCAGGTGCATTTTCATGGCCACAGCATGCCAATACGGTCGAGAACATCACCACTTAGATCATCCAGGAGTTGGTGCGAGGCAACTCTGGTTCATTCGTATACTCCACACACTACTCCACACCCTACATCCCCAGGTCCTCACTTCCAGGCCATCTTATAGTCGGGCCAAGCGACTACGAGCTCATCCTCCATCCTCCTCGCCCACTCCAGACGGCGCTCCTTGGCGTCATCCAGGAGCTTCTGGACGACGCCGCTGACCCCCTCAGCATCCATCCCATCTTCCGCCCGAGCCGCATCACCAATCGCCTTGCAAGCCATCTCAAATCTCTTCAGCCATCCCTCGTTGACATGGACGAAATCGACGTGTCCGGCGGCGAGGAAGTAGTAGCCACAGAGGGCTTTCAGGTCGAGCAGCTCGGGACGAAGAGCTGTCGTGCTCAGGAACTGCCAAAGGGACGCAAGCTCTAGGTTTCCATTGTCCTTGTACGAAAGGCCCATCCCGTGCCGGAAGAGCTGGACATCACCGGCCAGTGTCATGTATGCTGACACCTTGTGGTGACTGCCGTCGATGGTGAGGTGACCATGGAAGAGCGAGTGTTCCGAGAAGCCCACTCGACTGGTGTCAACGGGCTCCCAAGGGACCTCAGTCCACTCGGGGATGGCGGTGAAGACATTGGAAAAGTGGGTCATCGCAAAGTTGACGACCTGGTCGTAGTTGTATGTGCCCGTAGGCAGAGAAGTGGCAGCGTTGTTGGACATTGCGGAAGAGGTCGTGGGGAGAGAAAGAGAAGGTCGCTTTATAGAGACTTTTGGGCCTGAGGAGAAAGAGTAGAAGGGGGAAGAAAGTTTTGCGATCAATTTTGTGTGTACGAATTTCGCTTTGCGTTTGCAAGCTGCCTTCACCTGCCTCCACCTCCGCTTTCTGACCGCCTACGACGCACAATATCTCTGAAGCCTTATGCAATGGATATTTCATAGTGACTATCCGTGTGCTTTTTTGATAGTAGTCATTTTAACGTTTCTATGTGACAATGTCAATATCACGCCAGGAGACTGGAGGCTAAGTCTTCCAAGGTTGCCATTTTTGGTTCGAGGCCACGACTACTCAAGCATTCCAGTTTATACCAGGTAGTTCAAGGCATTCATTAAGGGCGACCAGTGTCTAGTCCATATTGCAAACCAAGCGACACTCCATTATAAGGGACTCGCGATGGTATATTATGGTGCTTTTGTACGCCAGAGATACCTAGTCACTGCCAGACATTGCGTAAATATTGTGACAAGACATGAACTCAATGCGCCAGACAACACGACATCTAACATAACTAACTGTGAACAAATCATGGTGATCTCCTATACATTCAGACTTGCAAGGACGGCACGTAGATGCCACGTGATCTGCTCCGTTCATCCGCAGTCCATCTTCACCTCCGTTTGCACACGCTAGCACAGACCCCTACAGCCCTGCCCACACACCTTGTACACCCTCTCATAATCCAGCACCACTACTTTTCAAAAAAAATCGACAGCTACGTATATAGATTAACACATTGGCCGTATTCCCATCGAAACAAGCAAATTCCTCCTGGGTGATGCCGCCTTTGTGCAAGTGTGCCATTGGGTGCCCACTCACCTTTTTTGCTTTTTGGGGCTCCTGTGGGCAGGATGTGTGATGAGCTTGCAATATCACCTTTACCCTTGCGATTTACTTCAACTCCCCTTCCATCACTATCCACTTATCTCGCAAGGCTTTCTACACACCTATACTTCGCAAAGCTTGCTGCCAAATCAAGTGTCAAGTCGCTGGTAGCTAGTCAAAAAAAGGAGTGGACTTAGGTTAGGTACACACGAGCGTTTAGTTCACCATCAAGGTGCCCACGCGCTTGCGCTTATACCACAGTGTCTACTTAGTTGCCGGTGCGGCTGCGCATGAAATAGATTTAGGTAGGTCTTGGGGAAGCTTGTCTTGACGGTCAGAGTTGTATTGCAAGAGCGATGGATGGGAAGTGGTGGACTTGGTTACGTTCGGTAGTATGTATAGAATTTCTTTTTCGTTTTTCAAGGTTCTAAAGAGGTTGGAACAAGTGCGGTGGATTGTTATTTGAAGTCATTGGTAGAGTTTGAAGGTGATGGCTGGTGGACTCGAGGGTTGAGAATGGTTGTAAGGTTCTCTGTTAGACGTGGTGCGTTTATGCGAGATAAAGAACCTGGTATGTCCATCATTTTTAGTACATGCGTACACTAGGAATTCACAGCAGTCTTTACAACAAAGCATGCATCATGGTACTATACGCCTGGAGATAGGGCTGTCATGGATTACGTGCATATCTTCATTCCTACATTGTAACATATATACTATATCAATCATGGTATCATCCTCTCCTCCTTCCATACTCCCCGCATAACCACTCTAAGCCAAATTCTTCCCTGACCCACAAGGCTGCCCATGATGCGCATGCCCGCCATCATCAAACCTCGCCAGCAGCCGACTACTCTCCGCACTCCTCTTCCTGAGCGTCGCATTCGCCCTCGGAATCCCCTCAAAACTAACCGCATACTTGGCTACACTATTCGCAATACTCTGCGTATTCAGCAAATATGCATCGAGCGCCAGATTGTTGATATCGTCGCATTTCTGGTGGTAGCAGGCGTCGAGCGGTTGGCCGGCTTCACCACCAAACAGCTGTGCTTCCTCGGGTGTCTTGAGGACTTCGGCGCCCGTGAAGAGACCACCAGATGGAATACCGTTTTCGAGGAAAGCAGCGTAGTCTGAGCGGAGGGAGAAGAGCGAGGGGACGTGTGGGAGCCCGCGTTCCTCGTAAAAGATTTCAAAGTCACGTTCGATTTTGTCGGAGCCCGTGGGGCCGGAGAAATTGAAGGCGTCGCCGTTGCCGTCGTAGATTCCTAGGACGTAGTTGGGGGATGCGATCATGTCGAAGTTGAGGTAGGCGCGGATTTTGGAGGCTTCGGTGGCGTTGCCGCCTAGGGTGCCGTTGATGCTCTTCATGTAGTAGAAGGATCCTAGTTTGCCAAATTCTTCGGCGCCCCAAAAGCCGAGGCGGACGGCGTTTTTGATTTTGAACTTTGTGAGGGCGAGTGCGGTGACGAGGGTGCCGATTGTACCGGAGCCGTCGTCGTTGATACCGGGGCCGGCGAAGACGGAGTCTGTGTGGCCGCCGAGCATGAGTACGTTTTCGTGGTCACCTTGCTTGGATTCTGCGATGACGTTGTAGTTTGTGCGGTTCTCGCGGATGGCGTTGATGGAGAGAGTGGCTGGGACGGTGCCGTTGCCCACCTGGGAGAGGAGGGTGTTGCCAATTTCTTGGGTTACTCCCACAACCGGGGCGTAGTTGCCTTCACCTCCGAGGGTGCCGGAGAGAGCCTGGAGTGGCACATTGTTGTAGATGATGGCTCCAGCAGCGCCGGCGGCTTTGGCGGCGGTGGCCTTGATGGCGAATGTGCATACACCTCGGGAGATGAGAGCGATGTTGCCAGTGACGCCGGCAGGGAAGTCGGTTGCATTGCAGCCAAGATCATTGACCTTGACGAGGTTTCCGCTGACCTCTGCAGATGGACCATATGTTAGGTAGTCAGCAGCGATGTCTGCGCCAGCAACGGTGGCCTTGACAGTAGCAGCAGTAAACAGCTCAACGAAGGGCTGCTTGTAGACATCGTAGTAACCAGTCTTCTTCAAGGTCTGGTAGAGCCACTCAGTCGTCGCATTGTGGCCTCCGCTACCGAAAGCGCGGTTGCCGCCGTTCTCATCAGCGAAGTCCTGGAGTTTCTGGGAACCGGCAAGCAGGTCGTCAAGCTTGATCTTCTTGATCAGCTCCTTGGGCGAGACGAGCTTTTTGTTGTCTGGCTTCGGCTTCTGTGGCTTCGCATCGTACTGTGCGAGGACAGGCGCAGCAAGCGCAATGTATGGAGCCCACTTCATCTTGGACTGTAAAGAGTGAAGATAGAATAGGTGAGCGAGGCGGCTATGACACGGAAAGTATACTGGAGTAAATCCAATCTATATACCCAACCCAGCACGCGTATAGTAGGTCCAAGAATCTAGCATGCTTCGCCATTCGCACCCGGTACTAACCTGGACAGGCAGCTGCCAGAGCAAACCAGCGCGCAGCGTCACTCAGGAACGGCAAGGAACCACAAGGGTAAACATGCAGTGGACCGCTACCCAGGTGATGGGTGAGGCGACAGATAAATCTCATGCTTGGCGCGCAAGGTCGTATTGCAAAGGGAAGGAGGAAGTAAATAGTCTCTGGGCGGAGAAAATTAACTCATGTTCGGAGGGCCCTTGATTGGGAAGGAACTCGTGAAGCCAAGGCACTTGAACGGATCTCCGCGTAGACGGACTTGGCGCAGAGGCGCCACAATCACAGCAGATGAAGTCTGGGGATGTAATAGGCCTTCACGCCACCAGATCTCTTGCGCAGAGCCGTTGCCCAGGTTCTCAGGTGGCGTAACGGAGATGCAAGGGGTAGGTCGACGGTTGATCCAAGTAAATTGCACGACAAGACCGAAGAATCAAACCAACTCTGTAACCTTGAATTTTGAACATTGCTTCGATGCAGCTTTGATACCCGTGAAGGATTAAAACGCTGACGACATGAGACGGATATGATGATGCGTTCAAGGGCGGGTGTTTTATTGATCCATAGAAAACGTTGTGCCCATGCATGCAATATACCCGGATGGGCATTAGCGTGTTGCACCGCAGGACTTCTGTGCTATAGCAGAGTGCATCATAAATCGGTGACATGTCGCCATCTATTTGGGGTAGCCCGCCTTAAATTTGACAATGAAAGCACCTCGCTCCATGGTGTTCACGAGGATGTGACCGCTTTTGAACAAGGCGTAGCTCGACCACGAACCAACAAAGTCGATAGAGCCACCTCCAGCCAGGTTGTCGTCTTCAGGGTAGATATCTGGAAATATCAGTAGTGTAGATTGTGTAATTATACAGGGTATACTTACCAAAGAAGCCAACTTCTTTGACGCCTTTGCCGGTTGGGTCGCTTGGAATGGAGCGAACGTCCAATACACGGAATCCCGTACCGTAGTTGCTCTGGTAAGCATAGCCATTGGAGACGTACTGGTTGTGGTCGATACCCTTGGCCGGGCTCTTGTACAGTCCAGTCTGCTTCGGCTTCTTCAGAGATGAGATGTCCCAGATGTAGGTAATAGGGTTGCCTGCAACACCAGGTCCAACCTTGTCATACTCATCGTATTCATCGTCAAGCAGGAGGTACTGCTGATTGTTGGGGTCCAGAACTTGGCCTTGATGAGTGTATGCAGCACCTTCGTAGGACGTGTTGGACAGAATGACGGGCGCCTTCTTGTCCGTAACATCGTAAATGGTCAGGGAGTCCTCGTTGTAACCGTAGCAAATCTCACGGCCCACGTATGCCTTGTCAGGGCCACGATAGATGAGGCACTGAGCATCGTGCACGTACCCATCTTGGGAGGCACTGTAAACATCTCGTCAGCAAACTGAGATGCTTTCCTGGGTTGAGAAAACTCACCATCCTGGGCTCGTCGGCTTCGAAGGATCAGAGATGTCAATGAAGATTATGCCCGACTTGCACTTGTCAGTCCTTGGAGCCGCACCAACCGCGTAGATGAAGTTGGTCTCTGGGTTTGTTACAACGTTGTGCGTGCGCCCAATCGGCAGACCATTGTAGTGACCAGTCAAATCCTTGGAATTGGAGAAGGTCACTGGCTTGGCAGGGTCGATGGTGAGCAGCTTCTTCATGTCGAAGATTTGGATGCCATGCTTCTCAGCCTCACTGCCAATGATCATGAGGTTCTTCTGGCCACGAATCTCACGCCATGTGCTGGGTGTTGAGTAGGCTGGAAGGCGTCCAAGGTAAGACAGCTTTCCTGCTTTGGTGATCTCGGCAAATGCTGCACCATCTTGTTGGCCGATGGCAACGAACTCGCGACCGTCGTCGGAAGTCCACCCTAGTAATGATGAGCCATGGATATTTCAAGCGTTTACGAATACATACCCCAAGAGGAAGAGCCTACACCACGAGTGCTTCCAAGCTTGTCATGAGGCAGGAAGTGAAGAAGATCGATCTGGATAAAAGTCAGCATACCACCAGGGAAGCATGGAGACCATACTGACGTTGCTGCACTTGAAAACATCGGTTCCTGACTTTGCAGTGCCGTCGATGCATTCGACCTTTTCCTTGATCTCTGGGTACTGCGCCGAGTTGTAGGCGCCGAGAGCTTCTTGTCTTGCCCATGATTCCTACAAGGACGATTAGTGCCATGACACATACTTTTGGAAGGAAGAGCCACCTTCTTTAGTGCGACGTTGTTCGCGTGCCTGATACCAGAGTCGTACAACTTCGCCGCCTTGATCTCATCCTTTGGCATCTCCCTAGCTGCTGCAAGAGCAGCCAGGGAGAGAAGGGCACTTCGTACATACATGTTTTCGAAGCGTAGATGCTAAAGTGGATGATGGGGAGCAGATTACACCCTACGTCCCAGCAGATCTTTATAGACGATCATTGAACATCGAGGTACTCGAATTCGCCATTGTCGATACCATGGCTAGTCCGGCAGGTGGAGAGGCTACCTGCCCTTCTCGATACCCTGATCCACCTCGTACTCCATTGCACAGACTATCACGAGGTCTTGATTGGTAACGTGTGGGCGCGAGGAGCAGCGCGTATATGAAGTCGAGTGCCGGGCAGCCTTCAAGATTGGTGGTGTTAGATGATCGAAAGCTTCGTGGCGACCGGTTAGGAAGGAGGCTTCATTTAAGCATGCCTTGGCGACGGCTATACCCTTGCTTCTGTCCAGCGGAGGCATGAATTGCCCAGACTGCCCAGACGCAGATCCCTAGTGTACTGGAGAGATAAGGATCCAACTCAGTGGGACTGAACAACATCCTTACCTTTCGTATGTGTTCTGATGCTCACGACACTGCGTTCTCATACTCCACTTGACCATTCTGCGTAATTCCCTCTTTACCATTATTTCTGCAGGAGCGGTCTTGGATCGAAATACTGCTGCATTCGCTGGCCAGGCACGAGCAGATTGCTGCAATTCCCTTCCACATATAGTGACAGGGAAGTGCCGAGTGGTACTTGTGTCCGATAACATCATTGCAGGGTCGCCTGTCGACAGCGCATTTAAGCCTATTGCTCTAATGCGCAGCTGCCTCTTTGGAGGCAGCCCAGAGTTCGAGTATGAGTGCCCGCCTGCGTCTCTTGGCTGGTTGTGAGCAAGTCGTGTCGAGGCCCAGAACGGTGGGTGGTTATCAGCGGTGCATGCTTGTCAGCAGATGAGGGTACCATGATGATGGTATGGTAACAGTAAAGGTAGTATGTATGGCTGGACAGAAAGATGAAGTGATCTGACAAGCTTTGGGCTGTGGGTTATGCCATGTTACTGCGGTTAAAGCGATGCGTTGTGTGAATAAACCAGATGTGGGTGCTGCACGTCTTTAACATGACGACCTCCATGGGACGCAACAACACGCAATGCTCGCAAACCCTCTCAAATCTCCGCCACTGCACTGAAGCGACGCGTTGTGTCTGAAGTCCCGCGAGTGGTCCGGAAATGCGTCAGGTGTTAGCGTGATGGGAGGGCAACAAAAGCGGCGTGGGTGCTTGAGTGGTGGTGCGTGTGACGGGGTGGGGTGCGGTGGGGTGGCTAAAGGCGGGGCTGGCCGTGTTGAGCCGCTGCATTGCGGCTGCCCCTAAACACGTCCGATAAGCTGTCGTTACGTCACTCACAAAAATCTGTCAACAACATCACACCGTGTACAGGGTTCGCGATAGCTTGCGTTCCGGACAGCGTCCAGTAAGAATGCATTCCTGAGTCTATGTATTCGGTCATGTAGTGATTTTGGGTCGTCATCCATGTATCGTTATCTCCACTGCTCTCGCAGGGTAGAGCTCATCAAAAGTTTTGTCGTAGTGCGAAGCGCAGTGCTCCAGGTAGCGACGAATTTACAACTTGGCCTCGACCTTCTTCAGGCACTCCTGGAACTCCTTCCAGTCGTACATGATGGCAGCGCACTTGGTCTCCTCGGTGAGAAGCTTGGCCATCTGCTCCATCTTCTCCTTGCCCTCCTCGATGCCGTAGATACCGACGTAGCCGATGCAGGGAATGCCAGCGCGCATGGCAGCAGTGGCCCCGCTCTTGGAGTCCTCGACAGTCACGGCCTCGTGGGGCTTGACGCCAAGCTGCTCAGCAGCGTAGAGGTAGATGGCCGGGTCGGGCTTGGAGCTGGGTGGGTTGAGCGAGGTGGCGGCAGAGTAGACGTGCTCTGGGGGGAAGAAGTGGGCGATGCCGGCCTTCTCAATCGAGGCAACAACACGGCTCTTGGCAGAGGTGCTGACAACGGACATGGGGTAGCCCTGCTCCTTGAGCTTGTTGAGCTCGTCGGTGACGCCGGGGCACTCGACCGCCTCCTGGCTGAGCTTGCGGGTGACGGCACCAAGCTCCTGCTGGACAAAGTCCTCGAGCTCCTCCTCGGGCATGGTGAAGTTGTGCTTCTTCTGCAGCCCCTTGAGCATGCCGCGGAAGTTGTGGCCGACAAAGTCCTCGAGGAGCGAGTCGGCCGTGTATGTGGCGTCGATGTTGTGCTTCTTCATCACCTCGTTGGTGAGCTCGGCACAGGCCGCGAAAGCGACACGCTCGGACTGGACGAGCGTGTTGTCGCAGTCGAGCATGATGTACTTGGCCTGCCACAGAGGTCAGCGCGGGGCATGGCGGGGTGTTTGGCGGATGCTTGCTTACCTTGCCCATGATTGCGGTTGTGTAATGTGGGATGGGTGTGTGTGGTGGTAGGGGTGTCAATTGACGTGAGTGAGGAGTGAGGAGTGAGGAGAGTGAAGAGCTGTGTGTGTGGGAGTCGTCAAGGTTTTGTTGGGGGCTCTCAATAAATATCGTAGCGCTGCTGAGCTGTCAAGCAAAGGCGGTGCGGCAGGGGGGAAGGTGGGACCCGGTTTTACGTCATTGGTCGCCTCTAGCGGAGCGTGGGCGGTCTATTGGCCGGGCACCCTGTCGCTGTTGCGTGCAAGGCCTCACCCTCACCCACACTTTCACTCACCTGTTCCCCCACCAGAGACTATCGTGACATGCATTCTGTTAGGCTGATCTTACCGCATCCCTTGGTATCCTGTGCCAATGTCCAATTGCAATGGTGCCTGATGCTCGCTCACGCACTTCAAACTTGCCCTCCATCCCACGCAGCCTTCATCTGTCATGCTTTCTTTTCTCACCCACCCAGCACTGATGGACGTCCATACACATTAGACTTTGTAATCGTATCACTGCCTCGCCACTTGGGCCAGCATCACGAGAACCATGCTTCCCCACATCCTCGAGTCCAGAGCCTCGCCGCCTGACAACACGGTGTGCCCCAGAGCTTGTCCCTGCGTCCCTGCATATAAGCGGTGATGCGCTTGCATCGCCTCGTGGTCCCGCCATGCACCACCAACGCCTCCTCGCCCTAGGCAAATCACCACTGCAAGTCCGATGAAGCAGGAATGCTGTTGTGATTGGCTATTTATTCCGACGAGCCACCGATGGCCCTCAAATGTGTGCTACTTGTGCAAATTATCGTGAACTGCTATGAACGATCGCTTGTCGGCACTCACTAATAAGCATATGAACCTAAACGTGATCGTTTCACTCCGCCACGTGTTCGAACTCACTAATCGCCCTCTTGAGTAGCGAGCGAATGTATCGCACCGGCGAAAAAAATTGCAGCCGGCAATTCCCCGCTTACTCGTCTTCTGGCAGCTCCCACCGTACTACTCCTGGTCAAGCTCACAGAGTGACTTCCTCAGGTGCTGTCGAAGTCGCTGTTTACCTGCCATGCTCTTCTCCAACTTCCCCTCCGCACTCTGTGCCCTCAGTTGCAACTTTTCCAGGTCTCGCTGATGGTCCTTGGAGGCCGTTTCTGCCGCTGTGGCTCGTTTCTCCAGATCACTGTGCTTGGCCTCGAGCTGCTCGTGCGTCTGTTTCATGCTTTTGTCACCGTGTAACAGCTGCTCATACTTGTACTTGAGACTGTTGTATGCATTCTGGTCGTAGTCTTGTTGGGTTTGTAGGACACCGACGCGCGCGGCAAGACTTTCATTTTCAGTTTGCGATTCTGCGTTTCGTGTCGTCAAGTCGTGGACTTGAGTCGTCAGGCTGTGATTTCGAGAATCTGGCAGGTTGTGGTCCGTGGATAGGACATCAATTCGAAGCCTGAGACCAGCACGCTCACTTTCAATGGCTCCAGCATGCTCTTCCACATGCGCAAGATCCGCTGTAACAACTGGTATGGTAGGCTGCGCAGTGGCTGAGGATGTAAATTGCTTACCAGGGACTAGATTCGCAGACTGATCGTTCTTGGAGCGTTTTGAATTTACTTTAAGATGTAAGCTTCATGTGAAAATGCACAAATACGTCGTGGACCTACAATATTCTATCATGTTCATTCCAGACATCGCACGCTTCCCTTGAACATCTACCGTCCGCTTGTACTCGCTCTTGATATGTTCACGTACTATACTCTGTCAGTCTCTCCAATCTTCCACCGTTCAGGTTCAGACTTACCTGGGTTCAGATTGCCAGGTTTGTGCGGCGATACATGGCTTACACGTGCGCTTCGCTTTTTCACTTCCCGTAGTAAATCTGACGCAACGTCAGGGCACTCTTGACTGCGCGCAATCCATCTACATGCCTTTTCGAAATCCGTCCAAAACGTTCTGTAGTCATCAATTCTCTCAAGGTAACCAGCAGCCAGGAATTAGTACAACACGAGTGCTCGAATCACGCCCAACACTGCTCTTGGTGGTATGTTATCGTCGCCGATATCACCGAAGGGCTCCTCGAAGTTCACCTCGCAAACGACTTGGCTGTACACCAGTTTTTCGTACGTTGAATTCTTCCCCAGGTCGCGTAGGTAACATACCTGGTTTCTACTTCTACCATAAAGAGCTGCCCATGCGGAACAATTCGTAGCATGATCGTCGAGATCGTCGGTGAAGCCAACCTGAAGCATGATGGGGGTGATATTTGCTAGCTGTTTGAGCTTTGCTTGTGACAGGGCTTGCGCTTTCTCTGCAGCAGCACCGTGCGCCGGTCGAGTTTGGAAGGTGAGACTCCATGTGGCTGGCAACGATTGAAATTCACTTCGGAATTCCTCTTCTGCCCGTCTCTGCACGAGCTCCAGGTTCCATCTTGGAGCAATCTTGTCGATAGGGACAGTAGGTACCGAGTGAGTCGACTGCATGCTTACAAGGAACTACAACCTTGTTGGGGCTATCGAGACCACTACCTGTCCGGGGAGCACCTTGTTCTGTGTTCAGATTCCAAAAAGCCAGGTAGACTGATGGTTAAACAGGTAAATTTGGTTGTGCTTTGATTATTTTTCCCAGTAGCAGTGCTTTGAGTCGATGCCCGCGCAAGGCTTGTTGCTTGGTCAGGTCAGAGTCAAAGCCAGACCTAATTCTGTAGCTATATAACCAGGGTCAGCTGCTGTCTTGGCTGCGAAGATATAGGCTGAAGTGAGTGCAGCAGTTCCCATACAAGTTATGCTTCGATAGGACTTGAGCGAGATGAGCGTAGCCTTCCAGGTGAGAGGAGCGGTAGCCTGCAGGCTCTGGTGGGAATCCAAGGATATTGTAACAGGTTTGAGTAAGTGGCAACTTAATGAAGGACCCTCGTGTTCCCGCTTAAGTTCAGATCGCGACTGAATTAACATTCTGACTGAGAACCTCGGTAGGTTCGAACTCGCCGCTGAAATCTCACTGTTACTTGATCTAGAGTCAGCCCAGATGCCTCCTACCTGGAGGCGCCTACAGTAATCATCGCGTGCGCTCGAAGTGATTCAGTAACTGCAGTCTTGTCTAGTCCTTTCGAGTAAGGATAGAGTGAATGGCAGTCTGGAGGAAATGTGCACTCAATATGGCGTGATGGCGCAGATTCAACATCACCCACGAATAAATGAGCATCCGTGGTATCCTGCATTCGAGCGCTATGATATTGAATCACAATAAGTCCGTGCAATTGTGAGTTCGTGGAGGATGGTCTGAGAACTCGCGGTTGATGTTGTCCTCCGGAGTGAGGTCCGGACGACCATAACGCCGTCATCATCATCTCGCGTTACTTTCGCATGTATATCAGACATCGGCCCTTCACCATTGGGAGGCCTTGACCGCGAGCTGGATTAGCTTTTTGATATTACTCAACATCGTCAAGGCACGGTTGCTTTCCGAGTTACTTGATGCCGATCATCGTGCCTCCCCTCCATGGACCCACGCGATCCTCTGCATTCCCGCGCTACCTCCCCGCAATTCGGGACATCGTTCATCAGACTTCTCGAGCCATGCGTGCCACTCCGCACGCTTGCGTAGTCAACGTTATTACCTTGAACCTAGCATGCCTTTTAGCCTGAATGGACGGCTGTATGAGACGATCTTCGAGCGACTAGCACAACTTAGAACGGAGATGCTCGATTGAGCCTCTTGGTGACGTCTCGAAAGCAGCGCATTGGTGTACATGGCTTTAATATAAAGTACTGTGTTGATAGACGCGCTGTCCTAATCTGCGGTCACCAACCTCCTCGAAAGTCGAGATGCTTTTGCTATTCGCCTCACTAACCCTCACATTTGGCCTCGTATTCGCAGAAGATGGCTCTCAAGGATGGCTACGATATGCTGCCCTATCAGATCTACGCAGTTCCGAGATGGTACCTTCTACCATAGTTGCCTTGAATTCTACTGCATCTAGTCCAGTCTTCACGGCAGGACAAGAACTTCGAAAAGGTATAGAAGGCATACTCGGAAGACAACTCAATATCAGTACAATCTCACCAGCAAATTTGTCTGCGATTATTGTCGGAACTGCGAACGCATATGCCAAAACCTATGGACCTCTCCAGGAAGCTGAAGATATCGAAGAAGATGGGTTCTATCTGAGCACATCATCAGATCAAGTCATAATCGTGGGACACAATGAGCGTGGAGCACTATATGGTGCTTTTGATTATCTTTCAAGAATAGCTCAGAGCAATTTTACACAAGACTCCTTTGTATCCAACCCTCAGGTACCCATTCGATGGACAAACGAGTGGGACAACATGGATGGAAGTATCGAACGTGGCTATGGCGGACCCTCAATTTTCTTCAAGGGTGGTTACGTGGTTGACAACACCACGCGCGTCGCTGAATATGCTCGATTACTTGCGTCAGTTGGCATCAATGGTGTTATTATCAACAACGTCAATGCCAATGCAACACTACTCAGTGCACGCAATGTGGAAGGACTGGGTAGACTTGCGGATGCAATGCGACCGTACGGAGTTCAACTCGGCATCTCGCTCAATTTTGCGTCGCCAAATGCGACTCTGGGTACCTTCGATCCTTTAGACCCGAGGGTAGATGCTTGGTGGGCCAATATCACTGAACAGATCTATGAGAAGGTTCCGGATATGGCAGGCTACCTGGTCAAGGCGAACAGCGAGGGCCAGCCCGGTCCTTTGACATACAACCGTACGCTTGCTGACGGCGCCAACATGTATGTATGAGTCAAGTTCGAAAAATGATTTAGCATGCACTGATACAATGTTATAGGTTTGCCCGAGCTACAAAACCGCACGGAGGCGTTGTCATGTTCCGTGCTTTCGTCTACGACAATCACATTGCTTACGCAGACTGGTACAGTGATCGAGCCAATGCACAGGTAGATTTCTTCAAGCACTTGGATGGACAGTTCGATGAAAATGTAGTGGTACAGATCAAGTACGGACCCGTTGACTTCCAGGTTCGCGAACCTGCGTCGCCGCTATTTTCAGCATTGTATAACACGAGCACGGCTATTGAGCTTCAGGTCACACCAGAGTACCTAGGCCAGAACTGTCACTATGTTTACCTCGCTCCTCTCTGGAAAGAGATACTAGATTTTGACCTGAGAGCCGAGAACAAATCGACCAGAGTCAAAGATGTCGTTTCTGGACAGCGATTCAAACGACCACTTGGTGGATATGCAGGCGTTTCAGGCGCTGGGATGAATACCACATGGCTTGGGAGCCATATGGCAATGTCTGTGAGTTTACGCAATCACCAAGCAAGATGGACTTGATTTTTGACACGGATAGAACTTATACGCCTACGGGAAGTTGGCATGGGATGCCTCGCTCGGTTCTGAAGACATCCTTCAGGCCTGGACTCGTCTAACTTTCGGGTTCAACGAAGATGTACTGAACACCATTACCGACATCTCGATGAAATCCTGGCCTGCCTATGAGAACTACAGTGGAAATCTTTGTGTACAGACTCTTACCGATATCCTCTATACGCATTTTGGACCCAACCCTGCGTCACAAGACAACAACGGGTGGGGTATGTGGCTGCGCGCTGGAAATCTGACTATCGGCATGGATCGTACAATCGAGAACGGAACAGGCAATGCCGGACTTTATCCCCCTGAAATTGCCGAGATCTACAACAACATTGAAAAGACTCCAGACAACCTTCTCCTGTGGTTCCATCACGTTCCATATACGCAGCGATTAAAGTCCGGCAAGACCGTCATTCAACACTTTTACGATGCTCACTACGAAGGCGCGGCCACAGCGCAGGAGTTTGTGGGACAATGGGAATCTCTCAAGGGAA
Organism: Plenodomus tracheiphilus IPT5; assembly: GCA_010093695.1. Lineage (NCBI taxonomy): Eukaryota > Fungi > Ascomycota > Dothideomycetes > Pleosporales > Leptosphaeriaceae > Plenodomus > Plenodomus tracheiphilus. The sequence goes on along the minus strand of MU006290.1, from coordinate 883,404 downwards.
AGATAGACGCTGAAAGATTCGAACACGTGCTCTTTCGACAGACTTACCAAGCAGGTCACTCACTGGTGTGGCGCGATGCTATCAACCAATACTTTCACAATCTCTCAGCGATCCCAGACGAGGCAAACAGAGTCGGGAACCACCCGTACCGTATTGAAGCTGAGAGCATGACCCTTGATGGCTATAAGCCATATGCGGTCCATCCTTTCGAAACTGCGTCTGGATTCACCGCAATTGTGACGGCCTCTAATACGACCATGGGCACCGCGACTACGAACATTTCCTTTGCGTCAGGAACGTACAATGTCGCTGTCAACTATTACGACTTGTTTGCCGGCAAAGCCAAGTATCGGCTTGACATTGGCAATCGCACCGTAGGCCAATGGACTGGCGATTTGGAAGACAGATTAGGCCATGAGCCTTCTAGGTATTTGGATGGTCACACAGCAGCGCGCATCACATTTAAGGATGTTCAGGTCGGGCAAGGCGACGTGGTGCGAATTACAGGAGAGCCGAATGGCCTCGAAGCCGCGCCCATCGACTATATCTCGTTTTTACCACCAGGCATAGTTGACTGATCAACTCCAAAATGGGTCGGAAATGTCGGTTATATAAGTAGAGGATCAGACCCATATTGAAATTGCACCACAAACGGGTTGTCCGGTCTTGGCTCGATGGGCATCATCTCCACAAATCAGTCCTGAGCAGGTCTCCGCCTGTCTAACTCACAACAGCCACAAGGCTCGTTTCACGCTAGCCACAGACGGCGGCCGCAATTTAATGCTTGGTGGCTTACAGACGGGAAAACCTCACTCCACGCGCGCCGCAAGTCGAGGCCTGTCGGCTGCATTAGCCTGTATCTTTCTAACAGCATATTCACTTCTCCAGTATCTGCGCAGTTTGTGTGCGGTGGAAATCCGTTGATGGGATGCCCAAACGATACCTTATTCGTGTTCGCTTCCAGCTCCGGCGCCACGGGCGCAACAGCTGTGGCCTGGGACCCATGGCCGCCAATGTCACAGACTATTCGCAGCATAGGGGTTGGCACTCCATCCCCATAATAACAGGCATCGTTGCAGATATCCCTCTGCATCTCTCGTTAATGTTCACTGTATCGGCACTCGTTTCAATATCGCCACACTCGTTGCGCGTCTGAGCCGATGACATCTTCCGGTCTACGTGACAGATGCCACGCCCCAGCACGATCGCTGCTCGATGCGCTGCAGTAAGCACTTCGATTGGCCAGGTAATTGCCCGCAGCACTAGCAGATCTGCGTGTACGCTGTTAATGTTTTCCAAAGGTTATTCCAGATATCAGCAGCTTCGCGCGAAAAGTTCGTGAATCACGACATGACCTGAACGCCATCAACAACGACCTTCTTGTCATCAAGACTGGTCTTGGCATTTCACAAGATGACTTTTCCAAATCAGGACTAAAGCTACCAGCCCCACTAATTGATGCATTGATGCAAATCCTCGACTCCTGCGACAACACGAGTGAGCGTCTCCACAAGGCTTTCCTGAAACTGTCTTGTGGTGTCGCACCGCAGAGCGACTGGCAGTCCCTCAAGGATGGCCTGTTGGTCAATCTACGACATGATCTGGATGCCTCCAAGGTCGTACTTGATCTTGCTATCGACTATGTTGCATTGTAAGTACCTATGATGGTCTGCGTATGCAACCTTAGCATGGTATCCATACTGATCTCGCTAGATATAATCAGCAGGGCACACATGATTCGCTAATCAAGGCCTACGTCGACGACGTGATTACGGCCAACGATGAGCTGCTCAAGAGAACCGATTCGGAAGAGATTTATGTCAATCAAACTGCACGGGACAGGCTTCCATCACTACTCAAAGCAATCCGTTTGCTTCGCTCATGCATAACCATCAGTTCAAAGCAATTACCACCTGTCACATCATCGTCAACGAGGCGAACCACGATCCCACGTCCAGACTCGCTTGAGCCTGTGTTGGGCGATGTACGTCGGAGCGGACGCAAAAGTCCCTCACTACAGACTCCAGCAGGTTCTTCGGGAAGCAGAGGAGTTAGTACATGGCTTGCAAATGTACCTTCTTTTGAAGATGAGGATCCTCCTAAGCACTCAGCAATTCGAAGGGTCGCCGGGGGACTGTCCCGCTTGCGGCCACTATCACGGAGCGAGATTGCCCCCTCACGTGAAACATTTTTCACAGATGATGACGCAACATCCAGTCCTACACTTGTTCCGCCCGAGTCGCGGATTCGAAAATCGCGAAGTTGGTGTACCGACTTGTCAAGTCGAGCCAGTACTTATCTGGGTGGTGGGGGAAAAGACATAATCCCGAAAGAATCCTCCAAGAACACTTCAACAGTAACGAGCTCGAATGTCTCAATCTTTCAAAAGCGAATCATCTCCGATAAAATCGCAGTGGCGAAGGACAACCGGAAAGACCTTGAAACAGATGAACGGTCCGGTTTCGATCGCATCTTGGCCAACATACCGGCAGAGGCGAACACTACCGAAGTCGAACGAGTCTTGTGGGAAGGGGCAAGCCCGATGGCGTCGCATCCCGAGTTCGGCTACTTCTTCCTGCGAGTAGCATATGAGATGTCGCCCGAGGTGCTGAAGAAGCTCTTAGAGTTTGGTGCTGATATCACGCGCACACAACCTTCTTCAACGCCTTATTTCTCAGCAATGCATGCCGCAGTTTCAGGACGGCAATTGCCAACAGTGCAGTATCTGGTGCTGTTGGGACACTCCATTGACGTTCCTAATAGCAACGGCGAGACGCCGCTACATCTTGCGGTAAAGACGCCAGGGTCGTATCAAGTAGCGCGTTATCTTGTAGAGATGGGCGCAGATGTGAACTATCAGGCTAGGGATGGATACACCCCGTTGCAATCGACGCTAAAGACCTCGAATTTGGAAGGCAAGGAGAGGAGCATGCTCATTGAGCTTTTGCTTGCGCATGGAGCCGATGATGATATTCAGAGAGGCGATAGAGATAATATGAGAGGAAATTCGAAGGGGAAGAGCGTACTGGGACTGGCCTGAAAACAAGGTTGACTTCAGTCAGGACCATGCAAGCGACGAGGGGACTATTAATACGACACAATATCAATACCACAGCAGCGAGTGCATACCAAACTTGGCATTTCAGCATAGCTTCTGTCATTGCATTTTGAGAAAGTCGACTAGACCAAAACCGACCTTTACGTTGTAAATATGGTAGGTATTGCCAAGCCACCAGGCTTATCGTGATCCACTCATCGGCCACCTCCGCGTATAGCGTCTGTTGTCTCCAACTACAGTTGCTAACTTTCCCATCTGACCCGACCCTACAACACTTTTGACCACGCTGAAATGTCTACAGAACGCGGAGAAACTTTTTCAATGTGGGTGGGAGGGGAAGAAGTCCAGGGCAGTGCAGAGTTGTCAGTTAGCACAACCCCTCACTCACGACATGCCGCAATTGCTAACACAATCCCAGATTGAAGATTGAAGATCCCGCAACTAGCGAGATCTTTGCATACTGCCATGCTGCGTCAACAATAGACATTGATAAAACCGTCAGAAAAGCGCACGACGTGTTCAAATCAGGTGTCTGGTCCAAGGCGCCGCGACACGTCCGCGCAGACACACTAGATCGTATCGCTGAACTACTGATCAAGAATCTGCCGCGACTAATCGAGCTGGAAGTTCGACAGACTGGACGAGCCATTCGAGAAATGAATGCGCAGGTGCCGACTCTGGTCAAATGGTTCAAATACTACGCTGCGCTTATCAGGACCGAGGAACGATCTGTGCTGCCTACCGTCGGCAAGCTGCATAACTGGGTCGATCGTAAACCTCTCGGTGTTGTTGCGCAGATAACACCGTTCAACCATCCGATGTTGATCGCTGTAAAGAAGATTGCACCTGCACTAGCTGGTGGTAACTCGATTGTGCTGAAGCCCAGCGAGTTGACTCCTCTGACGAGCATCGAGCTTGGAAAGCTGATGAAAGAGGCGGGTTTACCGGATGGTGTCTTCAACGTACTACCTGGCGATGGACTGACGACCGGAAAAGCGCTTGTTGAGCACCCTCTCATCAAAAAGGTTGATGTTACTGGAGGCACGCCCGCTGGCCGCGCCATCGGAGCCATTGCTGGTCGAAACCTTGCTCACTATACTGCTGAACTGGGTGGGAAAGCTCCTCTCATTGTTTTCGAGCAAGCGCACCTCGACTTGGCTGTCAATGGCATCGTCTTTGGGAGCTTCATTGCAAGTGGTCAGACCTGTGTCGCGGCAACGCGTATCATCGTTCACAGCAGTATCATCGATCAGGTTGTGGAGAAACTCAAGGTCAAAGCCAAGAGCATCGAGAGACGGATGGGCTCACCAAAGAACGTAGAGTCTATGATGGGACCACTGATCTCGGAGAAGCAGCTCAATAATGTCACGCTGCTGGTCAACGATGCTGTCGAGGCAGGTGTAACTGTTGTGACTGGAGGCCAAAGAATGAGCGAAACATCATCTCTCGACAAAACAGACTTCGCAAAGGGCTATTTCTACCCTCCGACAATACTCACCGACAGCACATCCAAGAAGATCGTCGATACCCGGATATGGAAAGAAGAAGCATTCGGGCCCGTCATCGTTGTCGTCGGTTTCGATACCGAAGAACAAGCCTTGGAACTCGCAAACGACAGCGAATTCGGACTTGGCGCAGCAATCTGGACACAGGACTTATCGCAAGCTTTCCGAGTCGCGGAGAAAATTGAGAGCGGGATTTGCTGGGTGAATACGCATCACCGTAACGATCCGAGCTCGCCTTGGGGTGGCATCAAGAGCTCAGGCGTTGGAAGCGAGAATGGTATTGATGCTTATCATGCGTATACCACTACGAAGAGTACGATTATCAATTTCGCTACTGCGGAAGAGGGACTCGCGAGCGATGACTGGTTCCGGGAGGGTGCTGGTGAGGTTAGGTACGGGTAGGTATATGCAATTAATTGCGAGGGCAGATCTCCCACTGCATAAACTGTTGGTTCTGTCCCCATGCTCGAAGCAAGACACAGACACACGATGTCATTACAGCTCACGGCTCATGCGCGGGAGGACAGTACGAGCTTGCTAATCTGGCAGAATGACTAGCGGGAGATTGACTTTCGGTTGACAGTTCTGCCAACAATATTATCTTGGGGGTGATAGATTAAGCAACTCGCTAAAGGGCCCCGCACAATATACACAGATGAAGTTTTTGGATCAAAGACATTCTGCACACATGTTATTGGATGAAGGAAGAATATGATGATTTGGTGGCAGCGAATATCCAGCACCATCTTGTGACGATAAAGTCGTAGGCCTGGATGTAATGCATAATCACAGCCAGCGCTTGATGGTTTGATCTATGTTTAGCATTCAAGACAGCAACCGTCATGGTACACGATATGATATCGCGATATCAGTGGCGTTCAACGTCGAGCATCTTGAGCATATAAATCGTCGGGTCGTCGCATGTAATGTTGGTGTCACAGCATATCACAACCCTTTACAATCTCTACTACCCCACAAGAGTAGTTATCCATTCTCAACATCAAGCTGTCACTCCAACAGACCTTTATCATGAAGCTCCTCACCATCATCGCAACCATCATATCCATCGCACTCGCCGCGCCCGCCACCAAAGACCCATATCCAGCGCCGTGCGGTCGCTCCATTCCTTCGGGTGTCTGCACCACGCAGGATACTTGCTACAAGAAGGGAGGCTTCTACGTGCAGAGAGACTGTCCATTTTATAATGTTTTGGATGTTGGGTGTTGTTATGATATCCCCGATAAAAAATAGGGAAGATGTGCGGGAGAAGGGTGTGGTGCGCGGTGATGAGGATAGAGACTGTTGTGGGCGGTAAGGGTGATAGAGAATGGTGCTGGGGGGTGGTAGAGGGAAACATCTTCAACATAAATTCAAATGCCCATTACCGATGTGCTCTGCTGTGTGCCATCTATTTGTTGTGAACTTGATACCATCCATGGCTTAGAGCGGGTAGACTGGTGCAATGTGTCCGACACATCCGTTCTTGTTATGGCTTGGAGTGCTGTAATCTGGAGTATGGCGAGTCCATTCATGGTATCCAGGTAGTCTAGATGTTCGTCACTAAGAAAAATCTCGTTCTAAGAACAGGAAGGTAAGAGACCACTCTCCAGGAAGGTAAGAGACCAAACCAGGGCGATGGGTGAAGGGAAGGTCGAGCCGAGGCACTCTTATGTCAGCGTAGCTTCCTCCACAAAGCCGTCGGACGTCATCGGAATCGCTCCCCGCATCTTCCCGGGATAATTTTCGGTCACAATATTCACAAATACCGTCGAGCTGAACAACAGCACAACGACTGCAGATTTGCCACTTGTTCACCACTTGTTCATTCACTAGATGAAAGCTTGAATATAACAGATACGCACTCATTCACGCAGACGGACATTTGTCGTTCCAACGGTCTCATCTGACAATTTTACCCACAAACGACCAAATTCCTGCGTACACACGATGGGTCAAATATTGGCCTGTATAGCATGCTAGGCGCTATTATGGGTGTTGGCAGAGCTTCCCCGAGTGGGAGCAGCCTCGCAAGCAACAGTACGTCAAATCATTATTATTTACCACGCGGCGACCATGTTACACGATCTTGCGACCCTGGACATTCCGCGCATATTGTGTCCAAGGACCGCTGATACTGCCCGGCCGTTACTCCGGTATTCCTGTAAATTTTCTTACGAAATATCGGAATGGTCGTGACTTCCTTCGGTGCGCATGAGCGCTATCACCGTGGCCATGAGCGGACCTGACGATATCACCAGTCGCGCTACGAAAGTGCCTGCTTCGAGTGCTTACTTGCGCTAGATATGGAGACTAAGGCTGAATTGCAATGTCCCCGTCAAAATGGCTCTGGCACTCGCTCCAGCACCACCCCACGATCTGTTCGCAGAAAGTATGAGCATCATCACGACACCAAGTCGAGACCAGGCACAAAACGCAAGAGACCGGCGAATTCGGACGTCACAAGTGCTTGCAAGAAGACGAGACTGGACTCAGCACCGACCAAGCCAGCTGTTTGTTTACTTCCCCAAGTTTTGCAACAATACGGTCTTCTTATCAGCATTGTTTTGAATCTCAGCCCGGAAGACCTCCTGGCACTGGCACTCTCAGCGAAGGCAGTTCACCAAGCCATAGCGCCACGGCTACGAAGTCTCCAAAATCTATTGGAAAGAATGCGCTGTCCCGGCTGGGGCGTCCTCATCCGGCGAAGGGGTCATCAACTATCACAATACACCGACGCCAATCGATGTACTCAGTACGTGGCTTGCGCATCCACATCCACCAGTCAGAGAGTTGAGACTCGGCCATGTGTGGCATGCAGAGTCAACACCTGTGACGAGTGTCGTATTCATTGTGTGTATCAGAGCATCTACCAGAAACCTGACGAGGATGACGAGCTTCCCAACTTTAGTGGTTTCGTCATGCTAGATGCCTTGGAAGTACCTATTCTCAGTCCAAACCACCTCAACATCGACGGACCGCCATGGCAAGATCCATCGAAACACGAAGGTGGTCCATACCACGACCAGGGAATCATCGATGTTCCGTTTGAGGAGAAGGACTACGGCCCGCCCGAGGACGTCAAAAATGTGCTGGGCCTTGATCTTGGGGATAGCTCTTTGGCGGTTTCAGTATCGTCGAACGTATCAAGTCCATCGCCAGTCCTCCGGGCTCTCCATGTCACCGCTATAAAGAGGAGGCGTTGGTTTTGTAGAAATTGCCTCCCTCTGATCGCTACCACCGGCAAGCGTGCGAACACTCAACACGAATCATGCTATTGCACGCTCCGAGCCCGTTTCCTCGATCGCTGGCTATGTTTACGCTGCTATGTGAAGGAAGACGACACCGCTGCAAAAAGCTTCTCCAATCACAAGACCAGCTGTGGTTGTGGAAGCGGCTTTGGAAAAGCGAGGTGTACATGGTGCTGGGGCGAGATAATGGGTCCTGATGGGCAACGACCCACAGTGCCTGCTGTTGCGACTTGATGATGTCATGCCGACATGTGTCGTTCCCCCCTTTCACGTTTGTAATTTTGAACTGTATATTACTTGTAGGAACAATGCGTACTGGTGAAGACTGCTGATAGTCTGACAAGGCCAGAACCTGTATCATATTTTCACAGAAAAAGTTTACTCAATCAACTTGCTTTTGCAGAATGGCACCATAATGTATATTACTAACCGTCGCTAGCTAGAAACTCTATCCAGCTTTGGCTGTGACCGGAACTTGACCAGCACGGCGTGCAGTGCACAAAGCTCAAGAGGAATACAGGCTACCTTGAGGGAAAAGTTGCGCTGCTGCCGTCCACACCCAGTGACAATGTCCACGACCGGGGCTAAATAGTTTTTTTTTGTGCAGCCCGCTTGTCTACGTGATACTCGGAGCCCAAGTGTGTAGGGAGTAAATGGTTGAGAAAACACCAAAGAAACCTCCCGGCCCAAGCACAAACAGATATCCACAGATCAATCTTGCGGCCAAATGCTTTGGAGATTGTGGGGGGAGTGGGTTGTGAAGTGTTTGTAGGAGAAGCTTACTGGAGAAGGACTGTTTGGTTGTGATTTATATGTATGTATATATACGGGGATAGTTTTTTGACTTTAACAAGGATATCATGGTTGTACTTTGTGGAGCACCATGGTATAGCGCCAGTGTATACCTCATAGTGCCGACTCGTATATGAGTACGCAACGAGTGGTAAATGTAATGTGCATGTAAGCGCTTTGTAACGCTTAATCTTGCGTGATGGGGATTGAAGATGTTGCGATACTACCTTTTCATCATTTTATTCATTCTCGACAGATTTTCTTTCCAAAAGCCCGGTTGAGATGGAACAGCCCAAACATGGGACGTGGCTCGCTCGAGGTCCTCCAATAGACATCTAGACATGTCTGACGGAAACGGATGCTCGAAAAAAAGATAACCACTCACTGCTAGGAAGTTTCCATGTTCCCTAGTTCAAAGGAAATTGCTGTCCCGAAATCAGCTTCTAGTCCGCCATTAACGGTAGAATTTCCAGCACTGGTGTGGAAAATTTGAGATAGATATCCGATCGCAAAGTCTGGACTCGCGACAGATCTCAGCAAGCCACTGGAGAGCATACAAACAGCAATAGGTCATCGACGAGAGCGAAGAGACAATGTTGCGTGAGAAACGTGAGTTTGTATATCCTGTGGCGATGCGAGTCTGCGGATGGTCGCGAGTCATGCAACGATACCAGCCTTTGTCGAAGCACTTGGATCGGCGTCCACAGAGCTTCCAGATGAACGCGGACCCGCATGGAACCATCCTGGACCCTGGAACTCGCGCCAAAGAAGCCGCTCTTATCAGGTGCAGGAACGCTTTCTGGTCGATACGGGCTTGGCGGTTCGTTCATTCGCACAACAGTATTGATTGTTGTTGGTGCACTGTCATCGTCGGCAACTCCATCGGCGAAAGCGACATGCCTCGCAGATATGCTGCAAGTCCCTAGGCCTGGGAAGGCAGGTGTTTTGGCAGACGTTGGGCGGGACCATGTGCATTACGGACGCCTGTTCCTTTCGGAGACACACTATCAGCGGCCGCCGAGGGCCTGAAAAAGTTTGCGTGGCGCCTAGTCGCACATGTGTAAGCTGGTGCGTGATGGCAGGCCGCAACGAACGACTGGGCTATGCCGTTAGGTAAGAGGCAAGCTGTGGTGGCACAGAGAGTTGCGGAAAGGCTGTGGTTGGAGGACCTGCCTGTTTCGGCTGCGCCGTTTACCCGCCACCTGCACACCTTGGCGATGAGGTCCAACCATGTGGGCGAGAGCGTGCTGTTTCTCACGTGAACAGCGCAAGGCGAGTTCCGCCAAGCAGACCTATATTGCGGCGCCCTGAGACGGGACGGGCGGCGCAACTGGCGATAGGACGAGGCAGAAACACGCTTTTTGGCAGTCCACCGAGGTCGAGCTTGTCTGCGCACCCACCGCTCTAAGCCCGAAGAGGCAGGAGATATGGCGAGAAGCGTTCATCTTCTGACGTTTGCGGGATAGCAGTGACCATAGAACAGGGCGGTATGATGCCATTGTCGGTTGGATGGGCCAACAGGCACGACCTGACCACCAGGTACCAACCGGTGCACAGCATCAACCCCGCAGGCCCGGTCTGCATGGCAGCCAGGATCGATGCAACCCAGCAGCTGGGTATTCAAATAAGCTCGCTGCCGTTCCTGGACCTGTTCTTCGTTCATCGACCTCGTCCAATTGAGCTTTCACGCAGCTGGTCGCATTGAACATGGCTCGTTACCTAAGTACTGTCGCAGCCTTGGCTGCCACTGGCGCATGTGCCTTTACCCCAGAGTACGTACAGCATCCGATTCGGCCATGGGTTGTAAGCAACTAACATGGCGACAGGCTACTGTTGAGCACGATCCGTCGTGGAGCAGCTGAACCCAGTCCCGATGGCTCCGTCGCGCTATTCACCTACTCGCAGTACTCCTTCGAGGAACACTCTGGTAGCTCTGGTCTGAACCAGATCGACCTGAAGACCGGCGACATCTCCGACTCGGGATGGAACGCCAGCGAGATCAACGAATTTGTGTGGATTCCTGGTACCGAAACGGGAATTCTTTACATCAACGGCACCAATGAAGAGGTTCCCGGAGGTGTCACACTATGGATTGGTGACTTCAAGAGCCCCAACACCAGGCATGCTCCACAGCTCCATCTCTCGACGACAATTGAAAACTAACTCTCACTAGCACTTTGGTCGCATCCCTTGATGCACCATACTCTGGTCTGAAGGTTGCCAACACCTCTTCCGGTGACCTGCATTTCCTGGTCAACACATTGGCCTACCCCAACGGCACTGCGGTCAACCCTGAGACCGAGGTCGTGCCCCACAGCACCGCCCGCTATTACTCCGACAACTACGTTCGCCACTGGGACACGTGGCTGACCAAGAACCGCTATGCTGTATTTGCTGGTGCTCTTTCAGCAAACAACAGCTACGCGCTAGCTGGCACTGGTCTCCGCAACCTTAACCACGGAATCAACTTCACCACCACTCAGCCTGAGACCCCTGTCCAACCATTCGGCGATGCCAGCGATTACGACATCAGCCCAGACGGCTCACTCTACGCCTTCATTAGCAAGGCACCCCAGCTGAACAAGGCCAACTACACCGCTAGTTACACCTATGTTGGTTCATTCGCTTCCTCCGAGCCTCCTGTTGCTTTCAACGGTCCCGAATCTGAGGCAGCTCAGGCTGGCCACAAGGGTGCATCTGGACAGCCCTCCTTCTCAACTGATAGCAGCAAGCTTGCCTATGTTCAACAAGACGAGGACTACTATGAGTCGGACAGGTGGATCCTATACACCGTCGATGTAGCTGTCGAAGGTAGCGGTGTTGCTGTGAGCAACTGGAAGTCGTTGAGCGCAGGCTTCGATCGCTGGGTCCAAGGCCCAATCATCTGGGCTGAAGATGACAAGTCAATCTTCGTAACTGCTGAGGACTACGCCCGTGTCAAGGTCTTCAACTTCCCAGTCGATGCTAGTGAGTCTTTTGTTCCCGAACCATTGACCTCAAACACCACTGTTTCCTCATACTCCGTCCTCCCCGACGGTTCCCTGTTCGTCACAGGTACCGCTATCTGGACACCTACTGAGTACTATACCGTCTCCAACGGAACCAAGAAGACTCTCTTCGATGCTTCCCTTGTTGACCCCAACCTTGCTGGTCTCGGCGCGCACACTGTCTCTGAGATCTTTTTCAACGGATCCAACCCTGCTCAGACGAAGCCGCTGCACGCTCTCGTTGTCAAGCCCACCGACTATAAGGAGAACGTCACGTACCCACTTGCCTTCCTCATCCACGGTGGTCCTCAGGGATCGTGGGCTAACGGCTGGTCTAACCGATGGAATCCTCAGGTGTGGGCTGACCAGGGATACATCGTAGTCGCACCGAACCCAACTGGATCCACTGGCTTCGGTCAGGCCCTCACGGATGCCATCCAGGGTGAATGGGGTAGCTGGCCATACGAGGACCTCGTCAACGCATGGGACTACGTCAACTCTACCCTGACTTGGATCGATACCGAAAACGGTTTCGCCGCTGGTGCTTCGTATGGAGGTTACATGACCAACTGGATCCAGGCGAATGAGCTTGGCGACCGTTTCAAGGCCCTCGTAACCCACGACGGTATTTCCAACACCCAAGGCGCTTGGGCGACAGAGGAGCTGTGGTTCATCCGCCACGACTACAATGGTAGTGTCTGGGAATCTGATGCTTACAACAAGTGGAACCCACAGAACCACATTGCCAACTGGTCGACCCCCCAGTTTGTCATTCACAACACCAAGGACTACCGTCTGCCAGAGAGCGACGGTCTCAGTCTGTTCAACATCCTTCAAGGTCGCGGTGTCCCTAGCCGCTTCTTGAACTTCCCTGATGAGAACCACTGGGTGCTCAAGCAGGAGAACAGCTTGGTGTGGCACACGGAGATTTTCAACTGGGTTAACCACTACTCCAAGGGTGAGCCTTTGGACGATGTACCAATTGGCAACTAAGCTATCTCTCGAATATGTTGCGAGAATACGAACCATAATGATAATGTTATCGAATCGAATAATCCTTCGAGCACACTCCAAGCTATCTTACTATTGCGTGATGTTTTGATTTTCAGAGTTTCAGGCGATTTACTGACATCACAACCAGGGTGCCAACGATAATGTGTCAATCTATCACAAGAGTAAATAGTGTTTATCCTCAGGAGGGAAATGTACTGGAACCTCTCACACGACACATGGATCTTGCTGGTGACATGCAGGGCTGATTCGCACTAGATCGTATTACAGATCTCACAAGTACTGCCCTCACCCTGAAGCCTTGCGCCAGCCCAGACCATTGCAGCCCACCAGTTCCAAGTCTCCACAAATATAAGAATACTCGCCTTGGAACGCAACGGTGGATCCGAATCACGACTCGCTGGAAATGTGGACCACAGTGGAGTGAGTGTACATGGTCTGATTCAGCAACTCAAGCTTCCAGAGGTTGAAGCTCGAACACCTCGGCAACGACAAGGACGCACACCTGTCGAGTAACAACACCAACATGACCCAACACACATCCTTCCCGTCTCCAACAAAGGAGGAGCCCGCAACATATCCATCTTGCTCCGCCAAGCCAGCGGAAAAAAGAGCCGGCCTAAACTGCGCCGCTGAACCCCCTTGGCGCACTTTCACATATTTCCAACCAACAACGAAGCTTCCGCCCTCATACGAAGCCTTCGCCAACCAGCGTGCAGCTATCTTCGGCCGTCTTACCTCAATTCGTGAAGACGATGCGCCTATACCTTGTGTTTCAAACAAGCGACTCGAAATGCGGGCCGTCCGCTGGCAACAGATCGACCCAGCACAGCTAGCGATTGGAAACAATTTTTGATCAAAAGACGGCTATAACCTGCCGAAACATTTCCCAGCTTCCTCTTTCGGTGGTGGTGAATATCCACTCAGCGGCGTGTAGGGTGTGGAGTGCAGCCGAGGAGCAAGAGACGCCCAGCGAGGCGGAGACTCTGGGCGCCAAGTTCGGAGCGGCAGCAATTTCTACGGGAATAGTGTGGTGAGCATTATATCGAGGGATTTGGTGGAAGTTCCTTTCTGCAAATCTTGCGAAATTTTTTTTTGTTGGAGAGTACTCATGAGATCATTTGCTCGTGGTGGAAAAGGCTGCTTGGGACGCGGCTCACGTCAAGCGGCAGCATGCTGATTGCACAGCATGGTGGTTGAGATAAGAAAGAGCTAGGGTTGCGGAAGGCGTGAATGGCTGGTATGTCTCTGTGGCACACGATCAGCAGGCCTGCCAAGCTCCGAAGCACTGGATGAATGTCGCTTTGAGTGGGCCCTCACTCTTCCCATACCCTTGGCTTTGAGAAGCTCCGACGTAGTGGCTGCGGTGTTGGCATTGGAAGGGATCGATAAAGCAAGCCCCTTCACAAGACCATATCAATAGGCCGCCTACCGATCGTCTAGCCGGGAACTACCCTTGATTGCAACGTCGCAGTGGAGCAACTCACCTGCTCGAAACAGAGCACGACAAGAATACCAAGACACGCAAACATGTCCTGGCATCAATTTTGCCGCTTCGTGATGGCCACGCAGTAAGTTTAAATTGGTGGGTATGCCCTGCTCGGCAGAATTGTAGTAGGTAATTTCTTTCGCTCCCCGCTCGTGCATCGATACACGCGAGGTCTCATTGTTCCACTGTACCACCAAGACAGTTGGATTCTCTGCTCATCATGACGGCCAACGCAGCTTCCAACGCCGTCGACATGGCCATGCACAATGAGCCCAAGATTGCCACGCCTCTCTATGAGATCGAGGAGAAGCACGCGCTCTCCCATTCCGACACCACCAACAGCCATCATGCTGTCGCTGAGTTCGAGGCGGATCTGGAGGGTGAGGAGCCTACGCTCGAGGAGATGAAGACACTGCGCCGTGTGTCGGGTAAGATTCCATGGACGGCCTTTACGATTGCGTTTGTCGAGTTGTGCGAGCGTTTTGGATACTATGGATGTCAGGTACTATGTACGTCTGCAATGCTCTTGTCTATGTAGACTCTGAAGTCATGCTAATCCAATGCAGACACCAACTTCATCCAGCAAGACCTCCCCATCATCGATGGCGTCCCTTCGAGAACTGGTAGCGACCCGCGTCCCAAAGGTCAGCCTGGAGCCCTGGGTATGGGTCAGCGTGCGTCGTTTGGTATTGGTCAATTCAATTCCTTTTGGGCCTATACCACACCGATCATTGGCGCGATCATCGCGGATGAATACCTCGGTCGCTTCAACACCATCTTCATCGCCATTGCATTCTCCATTGTCGGACACATTTTGCTCATCGTGTCAGCTATTCCTAGTGTTCTCAACGGCGGAAAGGCCATTGTGCCTTTTATTCTTGGAGTCATCACCCTTGGTTTCGGAACTGGTGCCTTCAAGGCCAACATCTCCCCTTTGATCGCCGAACAATACCGCCAGACTAAGCCTCGTGTTGTCAAAGACCCTAAGACCGGCGAGCGCGTTATTTCTGATCCTAATATTACTCTCTCGCGCATTTTCTTGTACTTTTGTAAGTTTTAGCGCCTTTGACTTGCTGGGGACGTTTACTGATCACGAACACGCTAGATATGTTCATCAACATTGGCTCACTCGCTGGACAACTCTCTATGGTATTCGTGGAGAAGCATGTAGGATTTTGGTAAGCCTATCCCAATTACTTGTATCTGGTTCATGAGATAGGTTCTATTGTTGTCATCAACTCCCAGACTGACCAGTAAAAAGGTGCGCGTTCCTGCTACCCACCATTCTATTCTGCCTGTGTCCCATCGTCCTTTGGTTCTGTCGAAACCAGTACCACATGAGCCCTCCAACAGGTTCCGTTCTTGTTCGCGCGCTGAAGCTCCTTGGTCTCGCCATGAAGGGCAAGTGGTCCGTCAACCCAGTTCAGACACGCAAGAACTTCAAGAACGACCGCTTCTGGGAGGACGTGAAGCCTAGCCATCTCGGATCCAACAAACCCGGCTGGATGCAATTCGATGACGCCTGGGTTGACCAAGTTGCTCGCGGACTTCGCGCCTGCTCTTGCTTCACCTGGATCCCACTCTACTGGCTCTCATACAACCAGATGAACAACAACCTAACCTCACAAGCCGCCACCATGACCCGCAACGGTGTCCCCAACGATGTCATTACAAACCTAAACCCCATCTCCCTCGTCATCTTCATCCCCATCGTCGACAACTTCCTATACCCCGCTCTCCGCAAGGCCAACATCCGCTTTACACCCATCAAGCGTATCGCCTTTGGTTTCATCCTTGCTTCATTTGCCATGGTCTCCGCATCCGTCATCCAGCACTACATATACACCACCGGTGCGTGCGGCAAATACATGAACGGCGACGACTGCGAAGCCGCACCTATCAACGTCTGGGTCCAATCCGTCCCCTACGTCCTCGTCGGCTTCTCCGAAATCTTCACTTCCATTACTGGCCTCGAGTTTGCGTTTACAAAGGCACCCAAGAATATGCGATCGCTTGTTACATCGTACTGGCACTTTATGTCTGCGTTTTCCAATGCGCTGGGCCAGGCTTTTGTCTCGCTGTCGGAGGATCCCCTGTTGGTTTGGAATTACGCGGTTGTTGCTATTCTTGCTTTTGTGGGGGGGATTTTGTTCTGGCTCCATCAGCGCAGGACGGATGCTCAGGAGGATATTCTGAATATGTTGCCGGATTCTAATTATGTGGGTCGTGACCGGAGGCACAGCGTTACTGGGGAGGTTGAGGCTCAGAGTGAGCACCTGCCTAGCGCTCCTGTTGCCCCTCGTGCTTGATCGATGGGTCTTGTGCTGAGTAATGTGGCTTCCTGGATATTACGACTTGGAAGGTGGATATTGAAGTGGGACTTTATGATATCAGAATTCATTCGTAATAGCGCAGACAAACATTTGATTTCATCTAGTATATGATCTGCATCATAATCACTTCATTGGCTTGACTTGATCATATGATACTCGAAAGGACGTTTGATCATAATGTACAAACTTCGTTCCAACTGACGCGTTTTTCTCCAACCATTTCTTAGAACCCCTTTTGCCGGTCCCTTCGATCCAAGCATATATCTCCGTCCAAAAATCTCTTTCGCCAGCTTCTCCCTCTGCAGATAGAGTTGCTTAATTCACTCTTCCCCCGGGTGCTTTTCTTCTATCACTCTGTTTCCCTGCGACTTTTATTTATATAATTGTCTTTTTCTGTGACTTCTTTGCAAAAACTGTACTTGTTTGTATTCTGGCTACCGCATAGTGAGTCGTCTGGTGGGTGGGCGCAATTCCTTTCACATCTGTAGGAATCGGGCCCACCAAAGAAGGCCGAGACGCTATCTGCACATTCCAGTCTCCATGAAGTAGTCATATAATTCCTCCGATAAGCTAGTTCCTCTTCACTATCCACAGCCTCACGTAATAATACACCAATCCAACAACCCAAATACCAAGCAACACTCCAGCCTGAACTGGAGCAAACACCGCACCCCTAACAACAACAAAGCCACTAATCACAGCGAACAGTATCGGAATGACAAGGAATGGCTTAACAGGGCGCGGGAGCTCTGGCTCACGGAAGCGCAGGATAATGGCGCCAAGTACAGTGAGGAAGAAGAACGCATACTCCGCCAGACCGTTCAGTGTAAGCAGAATCCGCATATTCCCCAGAAGGATGTAGATAGCGCTAAGTACCGTGTTGAGTATGAGTGCATTGATGGGCGATTCTCCCTTATCCATTGCCTCGTCGGCCGTGGCCAAATCATCTTCATTGGAAGAGGTGACTTTGAAAGTACCGATTTGGCCCACGGTGCCCAGGACCTGGGGGATCCAGGAGTTGTTGGATGCAGCGACGGTCATGCGTCCTGCAACAAACGAATTGCCAAGAGCAGAGCCGGCGATGACAAGGCAAATAAGCGCTGTAGCAAAGTAGGCTACCCCTTTACCTAAGAAGTGCGTGACTGCTGTTACGGCAGCGGCATCAGTAGTTGATACAACTTCCCACGGAAGCAAGACGTAGTAGACTGCGTTTGCGGAGACGTAACACAGGATGATGGTAGGGATAGCGGTGTTGATGGAGAGAGGTAGCTGGCGACTGGGGTCACGGAGCTCAGCAGCAACGTAATTGGCCTTGTCCCATCCCGAGTACGCCCAAAGTGCGCCATAGAGAGCAGTGCTGTAGAATCCAAGGGATTCCCAAGTAGTGACCTTTGTCCAGTCGAAGTGGTCTCCATTTGGCAGCACCGTGTCCCGTGGGGCAAACCAATTGTGCTTATGCCAATCGCTCCCTCCAAAATCCTTGCCTCCGCCAATGAAGACGAATACGACAACAAGGCCAGCAACGATCAGGAGAAGGATGGTGAGTAGCTTTATGGCGACGAAGAAACTCGACAGTCTTGTACTAGTCTTGGTGCTGATAGAGTTTAGAGTCGTGACCACGACCAGCACCAATAAAGACAACAACTTGTGTGTCAGTGGTGGATTTGGCTCATTGACACCCAGACTGGAGTAGATGCTCTCCACAAACACGATGCTCAAGATCGCCAGGGTAGCTGGCATAGTCGCTACAATCCACGACCAAGCTGCCATGTAGCCAAACACCTCGCCATAGATGTAGGTCAAGTAAGGTTGGATGCCTCCTTCGCCTGGAAACGCTGTCCCCAGTTCAGCCATGGTGAGTGCACCAGTCCATGCTAGGATCCCTCCAAGTAGCCAAATGAGAAGTCCGGCTCCAGGAGAAGGCACATTGGCGTCGATGGGTCCTGGAGAAGAGAATACGCCTGAGCCAATGACGATGCTGATAAGGAGGGCGAAGCCGTCAAGTGCACTCAGGTTGCGAGCGAAAGTTGCGCGAGGCGGTGCTGGATCCGAATGTTCCTCGTCTGGAACGTAGGCAGGAGCATCCTCTTGTTGCAAGAGTGGTGATGTCTCCGATGGAGCCATATTGAAGCTCGTAAGGACGGTGCCTATTGTGTGGATGTTTCAGAGGAAAATAAAATCGCAGTAGGCTCAGCTAGCTGGAACAGCTGTCTCTCAATATATACAAACGGCTCCGCTATGCAAAACGCGTTCAGAAAGGCCACAAGGTGAGGAGCCTTCCCTTGAGTTCAGACGTGACGGTTATCACGATCGATGAAGCAAGACTGGCGTCACCGGCGATATCGCGGACATAACGCGCTCGTGTCTTCCCGCGCTAGCCCCGCGCAACCCTTGTCCCGAGGTAATTCTACCGCGTCTCTCTCCAACAGCAATGTCTACCCATAGGTATATCAATATGTCGTTCACTACGTCGTATTGTGCAAAGCCCAGTTTCCATTCGTTGTCGCCATGGTGGTCCGCCCATACTACACAGCTGACAAGCACGTCCTTTCCTTTGACAAAGTCATCGAACTTGAACGTATCGATGATTGGACGTTTCGCTCTATAGTGAAAGCATACTCACCCACTGGAGGAGAAAACGGGACTTATGGTGGCCATGTCTTTGCTCAGGCTGCTTGGGCGGCCGCTCAAACAATTCCAGAAGGCTATATGATACACGTGCGCAATTGCTTCACACCAACCTTACCATTCCTTCTTCTAATTTGCTATTTGCAGAATGTCACCGGTTTCTTCATCCTCGGTGGCCGACCAAATGAACACTACACCTACCGCGTTCTCAAGCTCCGCGATGGTTACAACTACATTACGCGCACAGTCACAGTCTCCCAAGTGGCCAGCCAAGGCGACATGTTCACCTGTACCTGTTCCTTCAAGCGTGAAGAAGATTCTCCCTTTGAGGTGCAAGATACCGTCAACCTCAAAGAGGTGTACCGCAATGTCCTCCAAGGAAAGGAAAATGAACCTATGCAACACGAAGCGGCACCAAGCAACGACTCAGAGCACTTCTGTGAAACATATTTACCTGCGCATCCCGAGCACTTCAACCCAGTGGCTGGTCTGCATCTACGGAAAGTCGATATGAGTGCGTTCAACGACTCAAGAAGTGCGTTGGATAGGAAACAATTGATGTTTTACTCTCTGCGAGGTGCTTTGCCACTTCCAACAGCACCTTTTCCGCCCCCACCAGTTGACACTCTTTCCAGTGGGAAGACTACATTTACGTTGACAAGGGAGGCTAATCTACACGCCTGCGCTCACCTGTACGCTTCAGATCGAAATTCCCTATTCATTGTGCCAAACCATCTGGATCGCCCGCGAGATTTCATACGGATGGCTTCACTATCACATACCGTGATCTTCCACGTTGGAATCAGGGACCTCATCATGCCGGCTGAGCCGCGCCTCGACCATCCCAACGCTGATCCGACGTTGTGGGAAGATGGGTCAACGCCGGTTTGTAATGTGGGTGGGATGGGAGAGAAGGATGGCGGCGATGCAGATGGGCGAAAGTGGTTTGTGCAGGAGGCTTGGATGACGAGAGCGACAGGTGGGCGAGGGCTGCATACCAGTCGTATGTGGGATTATGACAGTGGTGTACACATTGCTACGACTTTCCAGGACGGGCTGATAAGATTTAGGCCTGCGGGTAAACTATGAGACTGTAGAACGCGGTACTGTGTGTGATTCCTCGAGGAGTGGATAGATGTCCATGGCACCGTATGGTTTCGTCAAGACAATGTCAAAACTTCGAAGCAGAATGCTGTTTGAATGATGAACTGAAAGACGACCAGTCTCTTTGCTGATGAACCCACGACTCTGAGGCTCATAAACGCATAATCGTGGTTACACACTGCGGTGTTACTATGCATGAAGAGAGTGGACACGGAGCGTCGAGCCGCTAAATTTGGCTTACATGAGCCAATCGCAGGCTAACACAAGCACGCGTGAACGACCGACCTTCCCAGAACTTGACACGAAAGCTCTCAACGACCCATTGTCGTCCCACTTCCGTCCCGCACGCATCCGCATTCCCTGCTTTGTAGAATGCCACACCGGATTGGAAATGAGATTGTGATCAGTGGCTCCCCAGCCACACGATCGGCGTCACCAGAGGCACAAGCTGCACTTGGCATGGACTTGGCACCGCGCAACGCAAAGCTTGGGCTGTGGCGCGTGAAGGAGACGGGTGAAGTGCAGACGAGTATGTCGACCTGGCACGTTCTATGATGCATTGATTGATATCTGACATTGAAACACGGCGCCGTAGCGCATTCGGGGCCTGCAAAGGGTCTCTGGCGATCCACCGAACAGGAACTTGATGCTCCCGCAAGGCCAGGATGGTTGCACACTAAATGTCCTCGATGTCATACTACCGGCTAGCGGCAGGAGCATCCCTGCCATGGTTCCATGTTTCTGTGCGCGCAATCACAGCACCACTGCTGTCCTGGCTGGAAATCAGCGGCGTCTGCACTTCGCCCCCAGCTCAGCATCGTCGTCGCCGCCTTTGTCCCTTCCTCTCCGTCTGCGATACCCCACTGCGTCTGGTTACCCGTGCAATTGCCCTCTTACGCGACCGCATCGCGACTTCGACTGCGCCCAGCAACAACACTCGCGCCAAAAGCTGACCTCCGCGTAGGCCAAGCGCATTCCGACTGTGAGCCATCCTTGCTTGACTCGAATTGCGCTTCTGACTGGACTTTCGTGTGTTAGACTTCCTCGACGCGCCTCTCTTCCTGAACTCGAGTCTCAGCCTCACCAAACGGCAGGCGCAATGGCCGAACAGCAACTCCAGCCGCGCGAGGACCCCAGTGGCACAGTAGGCGTTGGACAAGGACCTCAGGTCATCAGCACCTCGCCCTCCCTGGATGTCATTGCTGGGCCGCTCCTGAACTACAGGCGCACCAGCAACCAGCAGACGGGTCAGCCGGTATGGCATGGCAGCGTGTTGATTGTCACCACACCAGGCCAGCAGAGCCCCCAGCTTGTGCTGTCACCGGCTGGTGCTGTCGATGCGAGCATTGGCAATAACGCGAGGTTCAGCGTAGACACCCGTGTCTTCCACGCAGATAAGCTGTACGAGGACCCCAAGAGGGCTTTCTGGCGCTTCATTGTCGAGGCGCCAATGCAGCAGTTCGAGTCGCGATGGAGCTATGATATTCAGAACCTGGTCTATGTCGACCAGCCGAAGTTGCAGAAGCCCCAGAACTTCGTCATACCCTCCATCACCCAGTCGATGCGCATCATGTTCCATTCCTGCAATGGCTTCAGTGTTGGCACTGATGTCGATGCTTGGTCCGGCCCAGCGCTCTGGAACGACGTCCTCCGCATGCACGAGCAGCGCCCCTTTCACGTTATGATAGGAGGAGGTGATCAGATTTACAACGATGGAGTCAGAGTTGACGGCCCATTGAAGGCTTGGACGAATATTTCGAGCCCTCACAAGCGCCGTGAATACCCTTTTGGAGAGCAGATGCGCGCCGACTGTGACGAATACTACTTCAACAACTACGTCCGGTGGTATGGTCAGAAGCCCTTCTCCACCGCTAACGGTCAGATCCCTCAGGTCAACATCTGGGACGATCACGACATTATCGATGGTTTTGGTTCTTACACCGACCATTTCATGAAGTGCCCCGTATTCAGAGGCATTGGTGGCGTTGCGCACAAGTACTACCTTTTGTTCCAACATCATCTAGCTCCTCCCAAGAGCACATTCACAACCGATGCGCCGCAGACCACCCAGGCGGGAGCCGACGGAACTGCACCTGTGGATCATGTGCAGTTGAAGGATACCTTCGTCATGACCGATGATGTAGGCGACCCATCTTACCTTATTGGTGGGAAACCAGGCCCATACGTTGAGGAACGCAGTCGTAGCATTTACTGCCAACTTGGTGCGCGTATTGCATTTGCCGGTATCGACGCAAGAACCGAGCGCACCAGACATCAGATCAACTACCCTGAAACATACAAGATGCTCTTCGATCGGCTTGACAAGGAGTTTTCCGCCAACACTGACCTGAAGCACTTGGTTCTATTGCTCGGTGTCCCAATCGCCTATCCACGTCTAATTTGGCTCGAGAACATCCTGCAGTCTCCTCTCATTGCGCCCATCAAGTTTCTGAATAAGCGCTTCGGCTTCGCGGGTGGCTTCTTCAACCAATTCGATGGCAAAGTCGATCTGCTCGACGACTTGGACGACCACTACACAGCAAGACAACACAAGACCGAACGCAGAGAGCTCATCCAAATGCTGCAAAACTTCTCCAAAAAGTTCTCCGCCCGCGTCACTATTCTAGGTGGCGACGTCCACCTCGCCGCCATCGGACGTTTCTACTCGAATCCCAAGCTCCAAATCCCCGCCGAGCAAGACTGGCGCTACATCCCCAACATTGTCAGCTCCGCCATCACCAACAAGCCGCCTCCCCAAGCCGTTGCCAACCTCCTCGCCCGCCGCAACAAGATCCACCACCTGGACCACGACACCGACGAAACCCTCCTTGAAATCTTCGACCGCGATCCAGGGCCACCCGGCACCCACGGCAGCTATGGCGCCCCAGCCGGTACAGCAAACGGCACCGACTCCAAAGAAAAGGTCGATAAAAAGACTGCAGATGCAAACCACGCCACAATGCCCTCGCGCAACTACGCCATCATATGTGAATCCGCAACACCCCCTTCCTCCACACTCTCCGCCCCCGGCCCCGTCCCAGGCCAAGCACCATCCATCAACACCAACGGCGACGCTGCATCTACGCTCTCTTCTCCCCCTGGCAAGAAGGACAATCCACGTCTGCCCATGCATGTTGGCGAGAAGAATGCGGGGACTATGCACCCGGCTGCGAATGGAGTGACGAGTACGGGCCTCTGTGGACCGTATGGGTTGGATGTCACGCTCAGGGTTGAGATTTCTAATGCTGATCGTGAGGGGAAGACGGATGGGTATGGGTTTAGTATTCCGGCGTTGCAGAGCGCGGCGTTTGCGGAGCAGGGGACGAGGTGGTGAGGTGGTGAGATGATTTGGGGGGTTCGGAGGGTGGAGGGTGAGAGTATGTGTGTGTGTTTTTATACCCGATTGTTGTTGATGTTGACGCTGTTTGGAGCACATGAATCATGTAGATTGAATGTTGTTTCTCCATAGTAATTCCAAAAGACGTTTCGTTGGACTATATGCTCATGCCTAGAACTCTGATAAACGCCGCCCAAATGCCTCGTGAAATCCATCAAACCCCTCACCTAACACACTCAAGCAAGTTCATCCGCATCCCAATCTTCCCCCAACACCTCGTCCCTCCCCACCCCAACCTCCTCCCCCACCCTCCTCACCACCTCCCTAACAGCCCTACACGCCGGACTCTCCGGGTACGCCGTCAAAAAGCTCTCTCCATAATCACACGCCATGCCAATCCTCGGATCCAACGGCACAGCCCCGAGATAGCGAATCCCCACCTCATCCGCCAACCGCTGCGCACCCCCCGTACTCGCTTTAAAAATCTGACTTGTATGTTTACACCCCGGACACACAAAGCCCGACATATTCTCCACAAGCCCGAGAATACGAATGCCAGCTTTTTTGCAAAAGTCGATTTCCTTGCGGACATCGAGGAGTGCGATTTCCTGGGGCGTAGTCACGAGGACTGCGCCCGTGACACCGCTTTCCTTGAGATAGCTGTTTACGGATAAATGTTCATCGCTGGTTCCCGGTGGTGTATCCACGATTAACCAGTCTAATTCGCCCCAGCAGACATCCATTAGGAACTTTTTAATCAGACCGTTCTTCTTGGCGCCGCGCCAGATGACGGCGTCGTCGCGGTTGGGTAGCATGAATTGAACGCTCATTACGCCTAGGTTGTCGGATACCCAGACTGGATCCCACCCTTCGGATGTAACGTGGATTGTTTCGTCTTCTACGCCCATCATTTTGGGGATGCTGGGGCCGCAGATGTCCGTGTCCATTAGGCCGACTGTCGAGCGTGGATTTAGGGCAAAGGCGTGTGAGAGCATGGTGCTGAAGGTGGATTTTCCGACGCCGCCTTTGCCCGAGAGGACGAGGATTTTGTGCCGGATCGAGGAGAGGCGCGCGGTTATGAGGGGGATGTCGGGGTCCGGGCCTTTGGGGGCGGAGGCGCAGATGCTTTGGTTGGGGCAGCCGGCGCAGGAGTCGGCCTGGCCGGCTTGGAGGGATTCGGGGCCGGGGCAGTGTTCTAGGGAGACACATTGTTAGGTTTATGTCTGTACTTGTGCTGCTTGGTCTTGGTGGTGTTGTGGAGGGAATCATGGACGGAATCATGGAGGGGGGGCGGGGGACGAACCTGGTTCCGGCGCAACGAGCTTTGGTGCGGCCTTGAGCGGCGCGTTGAGGTCGACTTGGACCGGCTCTTCGAGTGAGGGTGCCATTGTGTGAATGTGTGTGAGGGTGAGCGTGCGGGACTACATTGTTGCGTGGAGGAGCAAAAGTCATGGACGCTTGATAATCAGCATCCGCGATAGGGCTGAGAGGGCTTGGCGTCTTGCCCCACGGTTCCGACGCTCGGAACGATTTGCTGCAAGGGTTCATTCAACACGAGCCGGAACTGACCCAGAAGTCAACACCCTCTGCAGTTTCGAGTCTAAAATTAAGAGTGTAATGTTTATTCATGCAATCATACCCATCTAGTTACTTTGCTTCCAAGACTGTTCAAGCTCATCACATGCACCCAATGCACGGGAAACCTGCCTTTTCCTATCCTCTTCACTCTACTTTAGCTTAACCATCACGTACGGAATCTCCACGTCTTCCTCTGCGGTGTCCTCGGCCGTAATTTCAAAGATGACGTTCTTCTGGTGATCTGGTACAGCCTTCTTACTGACCTGCTCGACGAGCTTGCTCATGCTGTGATTATGTTAGCAAATACTCCACATGTCGAAGAGACTATGAAGAACTTACGACAATCCCATCCTATCCTTCAACTTCGCCGGAGGATAAAACGACGCATACAACAAGCTGACCCCCGAACTAATCATCTGAACCGAAAGGCCCTTCTTCTCAAAGTGGTCCACAAACTCGCGAAGAGTAATATCGTCAACCTCGAAGCGATCCCATAGCTTATCAATGGTGACCTGACCCTCGTGACCCTGGTATGTGCCCTTTGGACTGGCAATCGGTTCACTGAAACCGAAGAATGGCAGCGCCAAGTTGATGAATCCGTTCTTGTATTGCTCAATGTCGGTCTTGCCGTCTATGATCTTGTATAGCTCCAGGTTGACGAGACCGGTGACCAGGGCCGTGGTGGTGGCGATGGCAGGGATGATCTTCCCGGCGATGAACTTGGTCTTGTGGCGGTCAGCCTGCTCGATCTTGTAGTTCTCGGCGCGGAGGTTGCTGGCGGCCGCGATGAAGTCAATGTGGTGGTTAGTGTCATCGTCCTTCTCGAATTCGACGGGGTCGAGCTTGACACCAGCAAGAGACTTTGGCGCGGGCAGCTGATTGATGATGTTTTGCAGCTCATCGCCATCGTTGCCACCGGCGGGTTGTGCGTTTGGATCGGGCTCCTTCTCGTCGGCTTGGATCTTGACTGTAGGATCAGGCTGGAAGTCGGGCACGATCATGTCGTTAAGCACCTCGACGTAGTGTTCTCGGCTGGCATTGGGCTTGATGTTATAGTTAAAGGCGTGCAAGGTGGCCGCGGCCTCAACATATGTAAAGTGTGTCTGGTTGGATGGATCAAACTTCAATGGGTCTGGTGCACGCTTGGGGCCTGACCAGAATGGCTGGCCAGACCCAGTTGTGGAGTCCTTGGGGAAGTTGTACAGCAGCTGTGCGATTGCGTGGTTGTAGTTCTTCTCAAATTGGTGGCGGGCCCAGATGATGCAGTCGTCGAAGGACAAGGGCTTCTCTGTAACAAGGAAGTCACGCAGTGTCTCCAAAGTCTGCTTCTCGTTGCCAGACTGCTTTAGAGATGCGCCTAGGTAGTCCGGCTGTGTAAGATAGAGGTTGACAATCTCAGGTCCTTTGACGAACAATGAGTCGAATGATTCACGCGCCCAAGCAATGGTGTGTTCGATTCGGTTCGGGAAACTTCTGAGGGTACACATTGGGAACGACTTCTCAGGTGGATCTTGTGATGATGAATAGGACTCTGTGATGAATGGCAGTACAACCTGGGTGTTTCCCTTGGTTCCGAGTGTCCCGCTGTCGAGCAGAGGCTTGCGGAAGAAGACGCATCGGCGATCGACATATGTGCGAGCTTCTACGTTGTCCAGGGCGTTTGTGACTCCGTCAAGCTCGTTCCAAAATTGCTCATTGAAGATGTGCTCGGTCTCCGGTCCGACCTTGTCCTGCAGGGTAATGATCTTGCCTTCGAGATCGGGGTTCATGGCCACTACCGCCTTAGCTGCGGCATCACTCTTCAGCTTACCGACATCTGTAGGCCGGAAGAGGAACTGTCGGTTCAGATTGCTCTTCTCGATCTGGTCGTTGTCGGTCACCGTGATCTTGCCATTAGGTCCTGCACCAAGCCCCATCAATGCCCAGTTCTTCAACATTTCGCATCCGATAGCACCTGCACCAACCAAGAATTGCTTGACATTGCCCAGCTTCTCTTGGTACTCACGACCCAATACCGCGATCTGACCATCGTATCGGGAGTTGATGGGACTGCAGTCTTGTTCTGAGCGCTTTGTGGAGGTTGGTAGAGATTCCAGCGAGTCGAAGTAGAGGAACTGAACGATGGGGTGGAACTTTCCGGATACGGCCTTGAGGACTTCTTGCGCAGCCATGCCACCAAAGAAGGCAGCAATCGGACTCAAGTCACCACGTGCCTGGTAGCTGAGCTCTGTGATCAGTTTCTCGTCCAGCTCAACCTTCTCCTCTCCCTGGCCAGCAATCTCTTTCGCAATCTGGAAGACCTCCTTCGCATCCGCCTCATGGTGTGGCCGTGGAAGCTCACCCTTGTGTAAGTTTGCGAACTGGTGGAGCGCCTGGATACCGACGTGCAGTTGTTGCGGTCGGTCAAATTTGGCAAAGTCGGAGATGAGGAGTTCGGGCTTCTTCAGCTGCTTACTAAAGGGCTCAAAATCAATAATCTTGGGCATCTTAACCTGGATGTACTGTCCTCCCTTCCGGTAAGTGCCCAAGCCTGAGACATCGCCAATGGAGAATGTGTATGGTCCCTTGACTTCAATCTTACGAGGCGCACAACCGTTCAGGCCCTCCATACCTTCAACCTCGGAGAAGGTGACCCAGTCGCCGTCCTCGAGACCATGCCGTGTCTCGTCCAAGGCTGATACCAGACCAGACTCGTCGATTCCAGCAATGATTCCGTTGTTCACGTTCTCGCCGGTGGGATCGCCGATAGTGAAATTCTTGCCAAAATCAGTGAAGATGGTACCGAATAGTCCGTAGGTGTCCGTGATGACGACATAGATGCCGTTGTCGTGGCAGTAGTCGGCGATTTTGATCTGGTCGTCCAGCGGCGCGTCAGTGAGGACAATGACCTGGAATTGCTTAAGTTGCGACAAGTCTGACGTCAGGTCGCGCCCGCTGTACTCCTGGACGGGTGTGTATGGGTTGAGCTCGGAGACGCGCGGGACTGTGACGCTCGCGCGTGGCTTTCCGACATCTTCGGGACGCAGGAAGAACTGTGACGAGAGGTCGGCGAGGCGCGCGGGCTTGGGGTCGTAGAGCGTCAGCGACTTGACACCGGCGAGGGCGATGTTCTTGGCGATTTCTACACCGAGGCCGCGCAGACCGGCGACAAGGACGTTGGAGGAGCCCATGCGCTTCATGGCCTCGTGGCCTAGCACGTATAGCTGTCGGCTGTAGAGGGACTCGTCGATCTCGCCATTGCCGTTGGAGGCTTCCTTGAGCTGCTCCACCGCAGTGGCAGGACTGTCAACCTGCATGTTTTCCTTGTGACTGTTAGTATCTGGTGTTGGACGGCTCTGTGTCGCGTGTAGAGTAGGGGCTGTGGGTAAAGAGGCGCAAAGCTCGCCGCAGCGGGTATCGAGCCACTTGGATGGTTACAAATCCACATAGCCCCGCGCATCCACCGGCGGCGTCTGCCTGCCCACCAGGCCAATCAGGTGCTCACTTACTGCCATAACTCTCTTATTAGGACCTTCGTCCTCTGCGTTGGATTTCCGCTTCAACAGTTTGCCGGCGGTTGCGGAGCCTCACACCTAACAAATGTGGCGGTTGACGGCGCCTGGGTGATGGCGGGGTAGTGTTGGGCTTCACAGGTGGAAGAAGGAGAGCGAAGAAGATGTTTGATATGCCTGCGACGGAGTTGTACTGGCAGCAGTGGGCGTGAAGTAGTGTGGGTGTGTAATGGAGTGGCAGGCGAGTGTTGTGATGTGAGCCGTTGCTAGGTATCGAACGAAGGTGAGCTTCCAGTCGGCCCCACTTTTGCCTTGGCACGTAGCTAAGGCAGCCCTGCCAACCATTTTGACTTCTTCACCAGGTTGCTACTTTGTCTATTGTTGAGAGTCCAACTGCTTTTCTCTACCTGGGATGCTAATCAGTGAACAAACAGCTGTATCTCTTAAATAACTTCCAAGGTTGTTTGCCATCCGACCACTTACTGACCGGCCATTCAATGTTGCCTGTTCCTGCGGGGCAGTCATGTCACATATAAAACTTGTTCTGCTGGCTAGACTAATGTATGAGTCCCAGAGTAGCGTAAACATCATCTCTCGTCGAAAGGATACAGCGTTCAACTTACCCTCCTGAATACATTATCTCGTCTCATTCCCACTATGACGTCAGACACCATGGCAAAGTACGTTCATCAAACTCGTCACACTGAATGTGGTATTCATCCAAACATCTGGTCTTTTAAACACATTATTCATATGATGTACAATAGGATCTTGCATCTAAACATCTCAAAGTAAACACATGCACAAAAATCCACCCCTCACCACCACCCCAAAAAAAAACCTCAGGGGACACAAAACGTATTCGCATTCGGAATACACGGACCCGAATACAAAACATTACTCTGCTGCTGAAATGCCCCCTTCCTCGTCGGACTCCCCGCCCTCTTCGGTATAGAAGACTGTGTCGGTTGAAACGTCGTCCCATCAATGCACTCATCCTGTTTACTGCGTATCGGCACACATCGATCAAAATAGGCCTGGTTGGCCGGCCTATTGCACTGGCTTAGCACTACCTCCCGGCACTCGGCGCCCGGGTCACAGCCTGTCTCAAAGCAGAGTGTGATTCGGCCGCTCTTTATGGTGCGGGCGGGGTCTTGGATTCCGCCGCTGAGGTCGAGGGTTGGGGCGGTGAGAAATTCGTCAGGGGATGTGATGTTGAAGAATGGGGCTGTGGGAGCGGCGAGGAGGGGTTCTGGGGCTGACTGGGAGGAGTTTTTAAAGCCGGTGGATTCGGGGACGCAGAGCGAGGGGTTGTCGAAGGAGGCGGAGACTGCGTCGCGCCATAGGCGGGACATGTTATATACATTGTCGAGTGTGTAGAAGATGCGGCAATCAGCAGCTTCGTACTTGAATTGTAGGGGAGTGGTGTCGTTGGGTCGGACTTGGTCGCGGAGGTTGACGCCGAGGATAGTGGTGAAGACGCCAGAGTCGCGATAACCTTCGTCGTTAAGACGGGGGACCGTCGCTAGGACAGTGTCGTTTGCTTCTGTGGCGTTTAAATTGAGGAGATCGTAGTCAATCCTATCAGCCGAGTATATTGCAGCACCGCGGTTGCCGCCGACAGCTTGCATAGGCCCTGTAATAGGACGTCCGCCGGCAACGATAGTCTTCACGCCGACTTCGGTAAACATCTCGACGAGAAGCGCGCAGGTTGAGGAACAGGCGCCATCAGTGAGCTACATCATCCTGGTAAGTAAGGTTCTAGCTTAGGTGGGAAGAGGTATTCTTACCAGAACAATGTTCTCAGTTGCGAAGGGTTGTGTGTAATTCTCTACGGGAGCTTCAGGGGTATACCCCCATGGGATCCATCCCTCGAAAAGAGCTGCATCGAAGACGGAGCTTGAAAGATTGTAGCGTTCCTAAACAGGTTTATCAGTATATAGCGGCAGACTATAAGCTCGAACAACTAACAGTAAGCGAGAATGAATCATCCTTCTCCTCAACCGGTCCAGTGTACTCCGCCCAGCTAGTGAAGTTCTGACCCGTAACGGCGTTCAACCTCGGCGTGACAACCCACTCGTCAGCAACATAGTCATTATAACGAGGGTCTTCCAGGTCGAAACTGTTAAAGTACGCTGTGTACGCTTCACCAAGCGTGTTGGCAAGCTGATGGTTGCGACGCCGACTTCCAGAGAAAGGCACATTGTCCGGGAAGAACCTCTTGAAAGTGCTAAAAGCCAGCTCGACTGTGCCTCCTGTATTCTGTTGCAAGTCAATCACCACCCTAGTCAGACCTTCATTTGTGACATTGGCTATAAAGTATGAAACGGCTGCTGAGAAGTTGCCAATGGAGTATCCGGTCTGTCCAAATGACGGGAGACTGAGAACAGCTGCGTCAACGTCTTGAAGAAAGTATCCAGAGACGACACCATCGGAGATAACGGCAAGTCCATCTTGAGCCACATCGGGATCGGGGTACGCTCCATAGCTGACCTCCCGCCACGAGTTCACTGCTACGACTGGTGCGGTGGCGTTACCCACCGGCGTCGGATCAACAGCGTATGCTGGGTTGTAGAAGCCAGCACTCTCACTGTACGAGGCCGGTAGTAGTCCCAAGACGAAGTAGTTGTAGAAGTCGCCTCCAGTGGTGAGAGGGCCGGTCGCAAAGGGCTCGTTGTAGAGTGCCAGCCAGTAATCAGTGTAATTCGTGCCATTTGCTACAGTGAGGTTGATCTCATCACCAGGGTAGAAGTTGACATAACCATCCCAGATACTATTGTCTCCTCTGATGTCCAATGCCGGCATGTGGAAAAGCTGGTTCCAATCCGCGTGAGCTTCAATACCGCCGAAGGAATTGAGGCTTGCAATGCGCGTGAGGTAGTCCACCGCATCTTGGTCGTTGATCGTCTTGATAGGCGATGGGGTCCAGCTTTGATTCCGAGCTTTGATCACATCTGCAGTGATGTAGACTTGCGGTAGAGAGGTGCCATCGGACGAGGCAGCGGTGACTGAAAAGGGTGCAAGAAACGAGAAGGCCGCAGTAATACCCGCAGTCAATGTCAAATGCGCGTCGTGTGTCGAGTAGAGAAGATGTTGAACATCAATCTCAAATTGGTATTGATTTTTGTAGACACCAGTCGTTACATTGTTCCTTATACTCTGCAGTTGTTCCAGAACGTCAACAGCAGGTTGCTGGTAACCAACAGGAGGACTCTTGAGGTACGCAAGTGTACTCTGGAACTGCAGAGTATCATTCACATAGTCCACGAATCGTTGAGCGACGGCAGCGTTGAAGGGGACGCTTGTCAGACAGTTGTAAGCGTCCGCGGCATAAATATATGCGTAGCCCTCATTCACGGAGTCAATGACATCTCCGCAGGCGGTTGACAGTGGTTCAGGAGTCTCCTGCCGCACGCGTACCGCCTTGGGCCGTACGATAGGTGTAGGACTTGCAAGTGCGCTCGATATGAGTAATCCCGAAAGCGACGCTGCGAGAAAAGAAACTTGCGAATGCATTGTATTCGTTGAATTGATGAAAGAGAAGCGATGGCGACGTAGATGCATCCAGAGAAGTCTACTTGTATATCAAGACCTCCAGCATTGCACAAATACGCGACTCTTTCTTCGATACTGGTGTGGTACATCGCACTAGCATCGCGAGGATAGATTAAAAGGGCCGCCACATCGGCGACTTACCATGTGGACATTATCTTGGGGGCGGAGACGGATCGGGACGGTACGCCTTAAGCTGTCAACGCACTGTCATTTGATCAGGCAGACCAGGTTCTATCACTATTTAGTGGTAGTGTAGCATTCTACTGACGCCTGGCAGCCTTGGGCTGAAAAACTGTGGCCAAGCTTTCACCATCGGGGGTGCTTGGCCCTTGCAAGTACGGAGCCTCAAGAATTCTCATAAGCGAAGGACCACTCGAGCCAATCTTGAATGTATACCCATGCTCAACAGCTGGCTGGCTCGTCTGCCGTGCCAAGTTGTCAGCCGTCAGTTCTCAATTAGTGGCTTGTCCAGCCCTCACTTTTGGCCCCCACATCCATGTAACCTGACGCACGAGCCGCCAGCCCTATCCCGAGCCGCTGCCTGCTACTATTTGTGGCTTCTCCAAGATCTTACGTCGGCGACTTTCCCCTGTCGCATGTAACATACTAGGACCATATACCGTTTAAGGATGAGCACACTTCATTCTGCTACTGAAGCCTTCAATCATGACCATGGAAAACAAAGATCAAAACAAGAATGATTTCGCAAGCTTTGATGAAGAGGAAGACCTGCCTGATCCATTCGCTCAATACTATGCTGTACATCCTGCGTTGGGGGCTCCGCATGGCGTAACGTCTGACATTTACGTGCCCTTGTTCGATGCCTTCTTCGACAGTGAGATCTTCAACCGCTGGCTTCGCCGAAAAAATGCGTGGCAGCTACACCTCGTGGGCGGTCCTGGTGCTGGCAAGGTATTTGTTGAACAAGGACGCAGAGTTGTCATTATGTTGATAATGGTAGACTACAATGGCGTCCTTAACGATGAAGCGCATCCGCGCAGAGTACACGCAATCTGTTGGAATAAAGACCCATGTTGCTGCCATCTTCATGCGCGATGGTCCGATTGAGAACGAACTTGCTTTCCTCGAAGACTTCTTAGGTGATATCTACAGGCAATTCACTCCTCTGGGGCTGCTAGCGAATCATATTGCCTCGCAAAAATATGAGAAGTACACTGATGCGCGAAACGCCGGCAAGCGAGTCTCCGTGCGCATAGATCTGATCGGACAAGCGGTCCAACAGAGGTGTATGGAGATACAAGAGACAGGCCGCGCATTCCTTGTATTCGATAATATCGAGCAGTGCAGTCCATCTTTGGAGCAGCTGTTGCTGCATCAGTTCTCAGTCCTACAGCAATCGGGCGTTGGGATACTGATCACCTCGCGACTACTGAAATATGGCAAACTGGAAGAGATTTACTGTGACTTTCACGACCCGGGTCCTTATGAGGGTCGCCTGCAATTCTATCGAAGATGTGTACATTGCGAAAAGCATTACACGTGCGAAGAGTGCGGCGATGTGGAGAATGTCTGCGTCCGATGGTACGTCCCAGGTTCTTATGCTACCATGATGCCACAAGTACATGTTGGTAGTCGAAAGGCTGACACACAATCGATGTAGTGGTCCTGGCACTGTATGGGCCGAACCGGATCACATGGAGATGAAAATCGACTCGATACGCGAGAGAACCATGAAGAGCTTCATCGCCTGGGATTTAGAGCGAGAACATGGAGATCTCGGGCTTGGTTCTGATGCGCATAAGCCTCCACTTTCCTCGTTCGGCATCGCCTTTCGAAAGGCAAAGTCTGGAGCGACGGGTCGCCAATGGGTACAAGAGATTTACGAGAGTGTGAACGGAAGCGTAGTGCAAGCTAAGCTTGCTCTGGACCGAATACATATCGCGCCTTCGCCCAGTGCTGTCAACTTCAGTCCCAACCGTATTCCAGCGAATGTACAGGCGTTTCTGCATGCAGCCATAGAGGCCATTGAGCACCAGCCAGCAAGCCAGCGCGAGCTGGCGCTCAAAAGTATAGCGGCCGTTGGTAAACAGGGGAACGAGGACGTAGGAATTACGCTATCGCGTCTTGCAGGATTGCTCAAGGGGCGACCTTACAGAGCGTCAACAGCGAGTGTCCCGCCTCGCAGTGCTGAAGATGTCCTTGCATCAGCCAAAGGCTACCTCAGACTCATGCCACCCGGTTATGATGAAGAAGAGCATACAATAGTCGCTTTCAATAGGGTGCTGTCTCGCTACGCTAACGAGGACTACAACGACAACTTGGTAATGGCGAATTCGCAATTGCGCACGTCGAACATCCCAAGATCATTCACTCGCGTTCTTCAGAGCCCAGGCGCTACGAATGTGGAACCATCATGGCAAGACGTTGTTGGCGAACTCAAGCGCTTCCAATCGCCAAAGCTTGCAGCCTTCTCAGCTTCAAAGTCTTCGCCGTCAAGGCGTCAATCATCTGGCTTGAACAGGAGTAGTACATTCAATATCCCAGGGGCTCCTGGGACAACACCACCGCCGATGGGACTGGGCTTACAACTTCGGTAAGGTGGAGAATAAGATACTGAGCGCATCGTAACGGGTGAGGGATGGATGTTGCAGCCGGTATACGCCCGCAGTTCAGAGGGCATCAAACAATCCAAAACTTCTCTCCCTTCCAGTCGTCAAGATTCGAAGGCAGTTCATTTGGCTTCCAGCTGGTTGTTTGCATATGTCGCCACATTTCAACGTCTAATTGGCGAACGTGCAGTGCACCAATGCGGAAGTAGTCTTCGCCAACGCCTGAATAACGGAGCATGATACCGTGTCCCTCGTACCATATCTTCGCGTCCAGGCCTGGGGTGCTATTCAGGTGTATGATTCCATGTTTTTCAGACCTTCGACTCAAAGCGAGGACGATGTAAAGGATGGTCTCATTCTTAACGTCCTCGGCAGTATCTGGGTACGCTTCGATTATCAATTCTTGCGATTGCTGCTCAGTTGCAATATAAGGTAGCAACAAGTATTCACCCCTCTCACTGGACCACTTTAGCTTGGCTTGATGAATGTATCCTTGCACCGCAATCTTCTTGTCTGATAACTCAGGTTCAATGTCTTTGGAGTCTGGCACGCTCCTTTTCAAGCCTGAATTCGGCGTCAGTCTAGTGCATTGTGTGCGTGAGATCAGCGGCCGTAGTGCAGAGATACCCAGGATCGTCAAGCACCAGAGCCAGGTTATAAGTCGGTGCACCAATCTCAGCACATTAGCGCACCATGCCGAGAATGGATAGATCAACAGTGGCTCCGTAGGTTTGGGAGTTGTGATACTATAGTTGATTGGTTTCCACGACCATGCTTTACGAAGCGTCGGTCGAGGTGATGATCTCTCGTACGCGAAGAGCAGACCTTTGTCTGAGTTCATGCGCCCCATGCTGACTTGCGAATTATGTCGCGACGTTGGCAATTCTGGTTGAGAGTTGTGTCTGGAGGAAGCACTGGACTTCCTTCGCCGTTCATCTATGAGCTCCAGGTCTTTGCTCATGTTCGCAATATCTTGGTCACGATCTCCAGAAGTTTGTCGCGGAAATTTGGGACGAACCATCTCCCCAGTTGTATCGAAAACGAGCGGTTGGCCTTCGTGATTTCTCACACGATACGCTCTGTCCCATCGGCCTGCTCGATCTTGAATCACGATTCTGCCATTGACCGAGACCCAAGACCAGGATGGGTTGACTCTCAGATCTTCTGGACGTTGGGACACAGCATGATCCGCCACCTTCCAAGCTAGTTGTTCCTCGAGGAAAGAACTCCACATTCCCACAGCATACTCTTCGTCAAGGCTATCGCGGACCAGTTTCGCAATACCCCAGACTGCCAAACGCTTGTCGATCTGCTTCGTAAGATCTAGGCTTGTATATGCTGCGACTGCGGCTTTCCAGAAATCTTCCGGTGAGTCATCGTTGGTGGCGGAAAGCATGAGCGATGAGTTAGAGCCACCCTCTTGTAGTCTTCCTCGCCAATGCCGATCTATGGAGGATAGCTGGTCCAGTGGTAGAGGAAGACCTCCGGGTAGACTTTCGCACGCACTAATCTCTGCACAATCCCAGAAGATCTGGTGTTGGCAGAAATGCAGAATCCTAGGTGCAAGCATCCGTTCTATGTGGCTTTAGCCTATGACATCCGAAAACTGTACACATACTCACCCTGGAATACCCATCCACGTTTGTAAAGAGGCCTGCTCAGCAGATCATGCTCCCACACATCCGCTCTCATAATACGCCACTTTTGTCTGCCGAATATCGGAGAAGCTCCATCGCCCTCGAAACGCGCGGGAGTAACCTCTTGTGGTACACGCTTGCGGAACAATCCTTCTTTGCTATTCGCAGCATCTGCTGCTGCGATATTACAGTATGAATTGCGATAGACTTTGTGCATCAAGGTGCCTTCGTTCATCCAGTCTTTAACGTCTCCTTGCTAAGATCTGTCAGTCTTTGACGATACAGACTCAAATCGAGTACACTTACGATGATGCAAAGGGAATCTATCCATATATAGTCAATTTCCAAGAAGCGGGCCACTTCAATGGCTTGTCGAAAGTTGTTGGATAAGTAACTCCATGGCACACCGACGCTTGTGAACTCCTTCCAGCTCTGTGCAGTCAATGTATCCTTCCTCTTCTCTGGCGACGGTCCCCAACAATGACTCAACGTAACGTAAGGACCCTTGATGTTGGCGGATCTCGTGTCTACTACTCGTATCGACTCGCCCTCCCGCTTACCACCAATGGCTAGTAACCTGGTGGGAACCCATTTCTTCCCAGCTCCAGCACGCTTGGGGCAATTCTTATGGTTAATGCTACAATCCCGGATCCATTTTTTGATTTGGTACCCGTCGTTGGCCTCGGGATTTGTGCTCGCACCGAGATCTGCGGGGATCAAAAGAGGCTCAAGGTCCGTCTCTGGGAAGCAGTAAAATGTACGCTCCGGCAGACCGAATGTCATCGCTTCGTCCTGAGGCTGAGAATCACCGTCGGTCCCCGATGGTCTTGGAATCACTCGGAAAGTTATCGCAATGGAATGTTTCCCTTCTCTTGTGCGTCCTAGGCTTCGAGTGCTCCATCGATAGAGAGAAATCGGAGAAGCGTGTAACGGAGCTAGCTTTCCCGTCTTCTTCATATCTCCATGAAGCCATTGTCTTACTGTCTGCTCTGCTGAGTTGTTCGTCAGGGTGAAGCTGTCAAGCTTAGGCCGGTGCTGTTGGACATCTTCCAACAGTATTGTGCAGAATACACACTGCCTCAAGGCTGAAGTTTTCAGGGAAAAGTAGCTCTGATGGTGATAATCCCAAGAGCAATGGGCACGCAGGATGTTCTCGCGGCAGAAGCTGCAGGGGCTACGCTGTGACATTATGTTGAAGAGAGGCGAGGGTTGTGCGTTTGGGGGCGCATTAAGGCAGCTACGACGTGCCGCGGATGACTCAGCTCCAGCGCTGCACCTTTGAGATCATCACTGGCCTGCTTATGGCTGATCACGCACTTCTCTGCCGCATTGACTGAGCTTGACAGAAGATGGCGTGCAGTGTTCTGGATCGTTGCCAACGGGCACTGGTGATGATGCAATTGCGCCTGCGGACTAGAAAGTGGCAAATGAGGCTGGCGCCACGCTTTTGGAGCCAGCCAACTGCCGGAGATGTGACATGCATCCTGAATTGGAGATAGTGAGTGCGTAGAGGCGCTACTTTACAATCTCCTATGACAAGTCGTAGTGAATCATGTCTGGACGCAACTGGTGAGATGGTGGAGCTAGTCTAGCAGCATTGTCACATAACTGCCCGTGCAATCGTCACGGACGGGAGCCCCACGTTCTCCTCGGTCTCTTGGCATAACTCCAAGGCCTCGAAACTTCGTCTTCGAGACTGTCTGCAACCCACAACGCCACGACAAACTTACTCAACGCCTGCGCCCGCCTATCCTTGAATCTGACTGAGCATTGCATACAAGCTCGGTCGACTGCCCCCACCAACAGGACCTTCCACAAGTTATATGCCATCAGAGCCTACAAAAGCAGATCAGAGCATTCCCTCCACGCAAATCGCCTACGACCCGACACCAACCTCCCAGCATGGACAGCACCTCGACGAAGACTTGCAGGACTCTCTGCTTCTCCACTCTAGTGAGTTGCAGAGAGAGCCTGCGTTGCCGGCGGGTGGCGATGCACGCGACGCGACGCGCTCGGATGCAGTCGTCGACACTGGCGGATTGAGGGGGAATGGGCTATCTACACCGCCACCAAGAGACAGAATCACGGAATATGAAAACGCGTTAGCTCATTCAGCACGGAAGCCTTCTGAAGGCCCGTTCTTCGAGGTCATCAAGGGCAACCGGAAGCCAGATGATAAGAGTTCCCCTATCGCAAAACTGCCCAATGGTAAGTCCATGCCCTGGACTTCATACTGACACATCCGCACATGGAACAGCATGAAGCTAACAGGATCCAGAGGTTCTGATCCACGCCATTGCCCATCTCTCTCCCAACGATCTCGCCGCTGTGTCCCTCGTCTCCCGTCGCTTCAATGAGGTGGTCACCACCCCACATGCCTGGCAGGTTGCCTTTGGCCGCTACTTCCCTGGCCCTCAGTCGCTTGAAGATGCAGCTTTTCGCTCAGCTCTGGAAGACAGTGGCGCAGTGGTGCGTTCGGAGAAGAGGAGCTTCGCTCGTCTTACGGCCTTGGCGTCATGGCGTAGTGAGTACATCCTGCGTACACGGCTCTTGCGTTCCTTGTCTCGTGGAAAGCCTGTTCAGCAACCTTCCACGCCATCTCATACCGGGCAAGTTCAGGCCGCAACCTCCACAGTCACGTACGATGCGAAAACGTACACCATCATCAACCACCTGCACGCTACCTTTGGCTCAGGGCTAAACAAGCGCATGCCACGTCTGATCCATGGCGCAGATGATGTTGGTATGGTCACCAGCAGCGATCCGGTGGCTGAGAAAGTGGACCCTTGGGGCCAGAGTGATCCCAACTTCTACGGCCAATTCTCTGAGCGCTTCCCAGGTATCGCTGAGTGGGGCTTGGGCTCTGGGGAGGTTGTTGGGCGCCCCAACGTTATGGATGTCTCTCAGCCATACGGATTCATCTATGGTCAGGGTTGTCCAGAGGGCTCTTGTTATTATCGCTCCTTGGAGGAGATGCGGGGGCGTTTCGTCGCTGAACCTTCAGACTTCACCCTGCCCGAGGTTGGCATTCCAAAACTAGGAGTCGATGGTGGCGCAATCTGCAGCGTTTGGATCGCAAAGTCGAACACAATCCCATCGTTATCAGAAGGGCTGATTGGTATGATGATGGGCTCGGCTGCTGGTGTTGTTTCCGCCTGCAGTATTGGCACAGACGGCCTTCGTAACTCTCGCCTGCAACGCGGTGAGCTGACAGCCCGTTGGGTCCTCAGCCCTGGCGTGCCTATTATTGCCATTGCAGTTGACGATCACTACTCCTCGAGGCGCTATACACAGAACCGTATTTGGGGTGTCGCTCTGAACGCTCTGGGTGAACTCTTCTACTTGACAAAATTTCCCACTCAAAGTCAAGCTCCAAAGGGTGATCTCGATCACGACACGGAGTACCTCGCATGGCTCACTGGGCGAAGCGTCCACTGGAATATGGTCGAGCCTAGTCGACGCATTGCGAGGCCTGACCCTTATAGCGATGCTGATGTTAACGGCAGCTACTCTCCACGCACATCTTGGGATGGCATGTGCTTAAGCAAAGATCAGCTTGTTGCAGAGACAATAGAGATACAAAAGTTCCTGCGCAAGCCACCCAAGCATTTCCGAAAGATCTGTTTAGGATGGGACATGCGTAGACGTCTCGAGGTGGACTTTGCTGGTGATGATGGTAACTACGCTGGCGAAGCTATGATGGTGTTCCAATGTGGACTCGAAGAGGGTAATACTGCGAACGTCAAGCGCTTCACCCGATGGAAGACGAACGAAAAGTGCAAAAGTACTGCCGCTTCGACAAGACTCTCTACCCCGCAGCCTGCTCCAACCTCGTCCCTATTCGGCGGCTCCGGTGCTGAAACTCCAGATAC
This sequence comes from Plenodomus tracheiphilus IPT5, assembly GCA_010093695.1. Taxonomy (NCBI): domain Eukaryota; kingdom Fungi; phylum Ascomycota; class Dothideomycetes; order Pleosporales; family Leptosphaeriaceae; genus Plenodomus; species Plenodomus tracheiphilus. The sequence continues at coordinate 843,209 of MU006290.1, read as the reverse complement.
GTCGAAGCTACCCACACGCGCTCGCAGCTCATCATACATGTCTACATCAAGCTCGCCAGAACGAGCGAATATGCAGGAAGAGTGGCGATGCTCTAAACTAACCTTTGGTGGATTTAAGAATACGCAGATAACTACAACAACTCTGGATATATCAACGTTCGCCACTCTCACTCTATCCGAAGATCCTGCGCTAGGCTTTTCGACACCCTCAACGGCATCTTCGCCTTATGCATCACCCATGTCCGTCGCGAGCCAGCCGGCTTCACCGTCTGATATCCCAGGCCAACGAGCGCGTTTTGTAGCGGCTGGTACTATGACTGGCGTGGTCATACTTTGGGACGTCCGAGCAACTGTGTCACGAACATCCGAGTATACCAACAACATTGCCCCCGTACGTATCATCTACACTGAGTCGCCGGAGATCTCATGCCTAGCCATGACGGGGCTGCATCTGGTTGTTGGCGGAAACGACGGCCTTGTGCAGGCCTGGGATCCCCTCGCATCGAGCGTTTCACCCTTAAGAACACTGAACTCGCGCCATGCCTCAAAAGCGCGCAGACGCTTAGTGCAAGCTCAAGCTTCGGTGCAGGGCATTGGCATTAATATGTTTGCCGCTGGAGCTATCTGCTTAGACCCTGATCCAACTGTCTTGCGCGGCGCAGTCTCTCTCGGCAATCAACTTCGATACTGGAGTTATAGCTCATCCGCCGCCGATGCATACAAAGGCAGCAAGCGTCGCTTGAGGCGTGCTGAACGAGGTAGCAACAACGCTGTCGAGCGCTTTGCTGGCACTGGACGGGTCAACCTGAACAGTTACATTGCTGATGAGCAGTTTGAGCTCGAACGCGACAATCTTGAACGTCAGAAACAGGCTGAACGGTTGGCTGGGCGCTTTGGTACAGAGCTGCTGAGCGAGGAAGAAGCTTTAGCTTATGCTGCTATGCTTTCTCAGGAGAGTATGGAGGCAGAGGCAGAACGCCGTCTTAACAGCGAAAGCAACGCTGCTATTAGAAGCGACACCATCACGCCCGAGGCCAGTGTCGTAGGCTCGTCTTCGTCACCGGCTATTAAGAATGACGACGAGCTAGACGCTGACATTGCTGAAGCAATCCGTCTGTCACTCAACACTAGTCCTGGGTCTGGTATGTACGACCCTTCCACTACCCCACCTTCAGCCTTCGAGATCCCGATCAAGTACGCCAAAAGCAAGAAGTCGAACGCATCGTCAAGATCTAAGAATAGCTCGGCAAAGAAAGGCAAAGCACTCGCGGGCTCGAGCAACGAGAGCGAGCTGTCGGATCTGGAGTTTGCGATGCAGCTGAGTCTAGTTGAGGAGCAGAGTCGGATGGATGCCGAAGACGCATTCCCTCCGTTGAGTCCCATACAAGGCAGTGGAGGTGGCAAGGGCAAAGGGAGAATGTGGTAACCGGACGTGCTGCTCAGATTGTCTTCCAATCTTTGAACAATGTTCCTGCGATGATTTCGTGTGGTTTGCTGCAGCTGGTTTCAATTTCTCTCGGCGACGTTTAATACTGCTTTTTGGGCTTGCCTTGTTCTCTTTTCCTTGCGATGGCCCTGTTCATGCCAGTCGGCATCTTTAGCAGCAGTTCGCACTTGGATCTCACCTGCATGGTTTGAGGACAATGTTTTTCAACATGCTTTATTCAACATTGCAATTGATATAGTGATTTACTCTATTCTACGCTTCGACATCTTGTCCCCCCAAAAACACAGCCACTCCATTCCCACGAACAATGACCCACACATCTCTCACCATCCACATCACCTATCCTCAAACCTCGGCCCAAAAGAGCCCCCTTGCACCACACCCACCCTTCACGCACCTTGTTAAATCGCCAAAGGCGTAATCCCCCCCGTACTCACAGGCGTAGGCGTACACACCTCCGCCGTCGTCGCCGTCGCCGTAACCGTAACGGTCCCGCACCCAGTTTTGCAAGCAGTTTGGCAGTCCAGCATTTCGATTAGAGTTGAGGTTTTGGGACAATGTTTTGAGGGGGCGGGGAGGGTGGTTGTTGTTGTGCTGTGTGGAGGGGGGAGGAATCGTTAGCAGTTTTTTCACGCGAGGGGTGTTAACGGGAAAGGAAAGGAAAGGAGTTGTTAGTACCTTGCCACGAGACATTTTGGCACAGCGCAGGATTTGGTAAAGGGGGGGCAGAAGAGGCCGGGTTGAAAGGCGGTGGCTGTGTAGCAGGGGCAGGCTGTGTTTTGGGTGGTGATTGTTGCGGCGGTGGTGCTGGGAGGGGGTGTTGGTTAGTATGTTGTGTATGGTTTTTGGGTGGAGGGTGTGTACGGTGAGTAGAGGCCGATGAAGAAGATGGCGAGGTAGGATGCGAAGTTGATCATCTTGGTTGGTTGGCTAGTGGTGTATGTGTGGTGAAGATAAATATGCAATAAGGATATATGTCTGGTGAATAGATAATATCGATTTTGTTAAGACAGGTACAACTAAGTTAATACAGCCACATGCTATATATGCATCAATTGACATCTTAAGTAAGCCTATGAGTACGCGGCCCTTTGCCGGTGCTGAGGGTTTCTCCACATTCCAGTGTTTTACCAGCCTCTCCAGCGACGGATACGAACTGTGTATTAAACGATCTTCATGGCATCCTTATGCATTCGTATGCATTCCGAGATTCACGGGAATAAAATCCGTACTTCCTTCAACGATGTTTGACATGGAGTAAACTTAGCATGTGCACTTCTGTTGCATAGGCAGGTGGCTAGTCTAAAGACTGCCTGTATATATGTCGTTAAGTCCTAGTAGCAGCAAGCTTCATAGATCTTAACCGGCAGAGACTTCACATTTGAGCATGATCTCACGATAATTTCTCAGTAGATGCAGAGCTGTTGGTATCAAGGCTTGCCGTCAAAGGCTTGGCAGGTGAAGCGGTACTGCAGCGATCACGCTTAGTCAGCCCTCACCACCGGTCCTCCGCATCACGAACTTTTGCCCATCACAACCCCAAGTCATCTTGCACGCCCACCAACCATGTCCCTCACCTTCCTGCGAGGCCTCATACGGCCGTCCCTCTTTTCCGCCTCCGCAATCCACGCCTCGCAAATTCCCCGCTCCTCAATCGCCGCCGCCATCCCAAAACCCTCCTTCGCCCTTCCACTCCGCCCAGCGCCCTCATCGCGAGCGCACAAATGCACATTAATCCAAGTCCTGCGCCAAGGCCGCGCAGAGCGAAAAGCGCGGAAACTGCGATCGCCGCAGTTGAAGGACAGACCGGAGTTAAAGGGCGTGTGCTTGAAGGTCGGCACAACGAAGCCTAAGAAACCCAATTCTGGGGAGAGGAAGATTGCCAGGGTGAGGCTGAGTACGGGGAAGGTTATCACGGCATATATTCCGGGTGAAGGTATGCGCTGGGGTGTTTGAATGGACATGGGGGTTGAGGCTAATGTGTGGTAGGGCATAATGTGCAGCAGCATTCTGTTGTCATGGTACGAGGTGGGCGAGCACAGGATTGTCCTGGTGTGAAGTACCATTTGGTCAGAGGAGCTTTGGATTTAGTAAGTCACAGACAGGAGCTCAAAGTGAGTGGTGGCTAACGTGGAATTAGGGTGGTGTTGGAAGCAGAATCACGTCGAGATCGAAGTATGGAACGAAGAAGCCTAAGACAGCTGCTTAATTGAGACAGTACGATCGTGTATATACGTGTATGATATCCTTGGCATCACTGGCGTTGCGTAGTACGAGAGCGTGCTGGAACATAAGAGGATTGTCCTACCCAGGACATACCTATATATATATCTCAGTTATAAATTCAGAGCTTACGAGATTGAGCTCAACGAACAACTGGATTTTCAATGCACATAGTTCTGCCAATCGCTACTAAAGTCGGGGAAGCTACCTACACTGGCCTTCCGCCGCATTTCCAGATGAGCAACAGTTCTTCAGCTCTTCACGCAGTCGCAATAGATTTTCTACGTGCTTGAAGCTCTAGGCGGACTCGGCTTTTTAGCCGATACCATTGTGGGAGTTCAAGTCACAAAGTATAAGCATATTCCGGTTGACGTAACGGAATATCACTGGAATGCATTCCACGCCTAATTGCAGCCTCATCTGACACCCGGCCACTCCCAGGGACGGAAATCGCCACATGAACGAAGTCGTGAAGAGGTTCTCGGAGCACCCTACGGGACAAATCTATGTTCACTTATGCTTGCGAGGGTTGCTTCGAGAGTCTCGCGAATGTTGTAGCATGGGACGCGACAAGAAGCCCAGTAACTTCATCATTAGGATTCGACTGGTACACCGATGAGTTCGCGACCAATGTGGCTCGCAGCAACGCGCACCAATAAGCAATCCTCCCTGCATACCTTACTTGTCACACAAGCTCCCTTGGCACTGGAATGTCCCTTCCCACTACACCACGAAACCCTCGCCGGCGACACTTCCGCTCCTTACCCTCTTTACCTCTTTTTCACATACTCTCTACTTCCGAAAACCAAACCCCACTCGTTCCCCAAACCAACTGTTACACTAATCTTTTAGCAAATGAATATCCACCGCAACGATCGTTCCGCTCGCTGAACCCAGAAACCGCGATTCGCGTCCCTTGTTCCTTCTTTTGCATTGGTACCTTTTTGATTCTTGCTTTGCCTTGATTTTTTGAATTGATTGCTTCTACTCACTCTTTACCGGCCGAGTCGATTTGCTTTTGCACTCTTTATTGGCCTGACCTACGAACGAACGAACGAACTATCGATCGAAACGACAAACAACCGCGGCCATGAAAGCCTTTGGCTATCTCATAGCCGGGGCAGCTTTGCTCCCAGAGCTCGTCTCCGGCCTCAGTCCAGCCGCGAACGACGTGATATGGAGCTACCAAGGATGTTACTCGTACAGTTTCCTCTTTGCTACTCAACCTCAATTGCGTCACCACATGAAGTGATTGTATAGAGAGAGTAGGAAAACACAAACTAACGTGTGAATACCAGCGACAAACTATGGAACATCGTCAAAGACCCCGTCACAAATCAAAATCCACCATACCCCATCCCACCAGCCGTGCACGGTGTTCCAGGCTGGCCGCGTACATTGAATGGTTTATTCTCGCGCAATACTACGTCGCAGAGTGGGAAAGCATGTAGGGAGTACTGCGCGAGCTACTCATTCAGGTTTGCGGCCACGAACAACGATAAATGCTGTGTGTTTCTCCCCCCCTGATTATCGTCCTCATGCTCCTGGCCCCCGACGCATTCAAATCACGCGCACGACACCGTGGTACACGTACTGACACAAGACGTCTAGGGTGTGACAACGCCATCGCCATCAACGGAACAAACGCCACAGCACCCAGCTACGGTATCCGAGATCCAGACGACAGATTTTGCCAGCAGCAGTGTCCAGGCACTCCGGGAGAGGCTTGCGGGAACAACTCCATGTCTGGGAATAACCAGCGTGTGTCGGTTTATATGCAGGTAAGTGGATTTCGTATCTGGTGGGATGTCTGTGTGTATATGCTCAAAACTGTGTCTTTGTGCTCTTGCTCTCTTGGAAATACTACGGTAAGGAAGTGTATCAAGATGGGAATTGGAGAGTTTGGCGTTGGGTTGAGGGAAAGGGGGATGTGGAAAAAGATGGACGTGGGGGGTCTGGAGGAGAAGGATAAGAGCAGGGTCATGGGAGCGCTGGGAAGGAGGAAACATGGTGGGGTTCTGGCTAGAGAGGGGAGCAGTGTGGGAGAAAACGTTACTTTAAAGAGCTATTTTAGGAACTGGGAATGGTGGATGAGGAAACGCTGTAGTTTGGAACTTATGGAGATATTGCGGATATTGCATGCGTTGACGAGATACCCCAATGTAGGATTCTTCGGCGCAGCACTCCACGTCACTATCGGTTTCGAAATCTATGCTCTTAGTCTCATTTCCAAGCTTTTGGCTCATCTGGCACAATTTATTCATCGTGCTTTACTGATGTAATGAGAAGCCTTGCCTAACGATCTGAGCGACGTGCTATATTCACAAGTACATTGTTGCCTGTGCAGATATCCACACTGAAACTCTTTTGATCTAAGAGAACTGCGGCCCATGAAAATGTGCGCAAACCTGGTATCGCATTACTGGAATTGTCTCCTTTTTTGATATCAGAAAGCGAGAAGCTAGAAGTGGGACACAAAGAATCTACTGGTCTTGTGCTATACCATGAATGTGATGGCAAGATGCCTTACTCATACTGTACCTGAATGTATGCTTGTAGATGCTCGCTGCTACTAAAAGCTGATATAATGCTGTCTTCAATAGACGACAGACTTTGTATCTCTCGAATTCTCACGCCCACGCCTACGATCAGAACACATACGCGGAAAAACCTGCAAAAAACCCCCGAATGTTGAGTACGTTAAAGCGGAGCAAATGCGTACTGGAACTAACGATCGAGCGACATCCTGTTGCTGGTCCAGTATGTTGTGGTATCTCCGCTCCACACGATTGCACATTATTTTCTTGAGGGTATTGGTAATTGTTTGATATATATATACTGTGTTTGCCTTTGCGAGAGGCTCTCTATTGGATTGTGAGGCTGTTACATGCAAACAAGCTGCGGGGTCTGATGCTGTGGTTGGCGGCAGCAAATGGTGGTCACTGACTGCCCTTCACTTTGTTAAGACGCTTAGTAGTTGATAAGCACACGGACTTGATTACATGGATGGATGTCTAATACTTATAACACTATGTAGTCGATATGCTACCCTTCATAACTTGAAAGAACAGGCTGCTATGTTACAAGGCCAGCTTACTGTTCGATACAGACTACGAAGAAATGAACCAGGATTTTGACTTGCATATGAGCTCTATCTATATATTTCCTTATCACATAGTGGTAAGTGTAAGTATGCAAGCAACCCGTACCCCAGAATCTTCGCTTCTACTTATTTACTTACTGAACTCTCTACTGGAACATCTTGCATCTGTGGGTATTCAGGTATCATGTAGAACCCTCACTCACTCACTCATTCTCTCTCCCTCTAATCGCAGTGGTCATTACACATGAATCCCATGAATACGAATGATACATGGGCATGTTAGGAAATGAGTGTGGTTTGATTACTACGTATAAACACCAGGTAAAGACTGCATTGTCACGTAAGCTGACCGTACTGAATACAAAACTCTACTGACCAAGACGAAACTCCGTAGATGGCTGTGTACAAAGGAATTAGTGCTTACATAAATCCCAACAAAAAGAAAAGAGCGTACGTGCTGATAAACTCCTTTAAACCCTCAAACCCTTGACCACCTCTACAGATACGAATGGAAGTGTTATCGCAACGCTTAATAAAAGAAAAAATAACATATCATCAAAACCTCCGGTTTCTTCTCCTCACGCATGGGCGGGCGAAGCCACGCAAGGAGTCGGGTGGTATCCGAGGAGACCGTGTAATTGTGAACGCACAATACACAACCCGTACCCAACCACAACCGTGTGGCATTATCAGCGGTAGGCTGAGATATCAAGCGTTCAATCTCATTGATTTCTGATAGGGTGTGGTCATCGTTTGACTGACGTGCTACCATGTTTGGCAATCTTATGTCTTGCTAAATTCTTTTTCTGTGCTACACTCTTCTTACATCCTGGGAAGTCGCATTGAAATCGCAAGTGGTGATGCTTGGTCTGCTTGTGTTCGCGAAGGTTTTTACGATGATTGTACCCTTCTAAGCAGTCCTCACATATGAACTTCTTCGGCTGCGACTGTAACGACTGAGGTCGATGAGGGGCAAGCAGAGTCTTGTCGCGACCGGCTGCCAGGGGTGGGGTTTTGGCTGCCGAATGCTGTCCCCCTTCAACTCCCTGATCTGGAGATCTTGTGTCTTCATAGTTCGAAGGACTCGGTTCTGTTGACCCGGCAGTATCATGAGAAGAACCAGACGAGCAGTGAACTTCGTCACTAATACTAGAGGCAGAAACAGATCGATGCGAGTAAGTTGTTTGATCGTATAGTTGAGAAATATCGGCAATAACAAGAGGTGATGTGGAGATACCAGCATCACCCACAAGTTCCAAGTTGTTCAATAAGTTTGAAAATTCGATAGCGTCAAGGCCCCGATTGCTCAATTCCAGTAGATCTTCTGAGAACCATACGTCTGGAATCTGGTGAGTGGGCCACACAGACTGGGGTTGGAAGAGCCACGGAGAATAGTTTAGATGACCATGAGATCCTGTCGGGATTGAAGCAGCGCGAGGCTTTGTAGCCTCGCGCTACGTCTAGGTCCAAATAGTTCGAGTGCTAGGGATCGTAAGTATATACCGCTTTGTAGCCTCGCGCTACGTCTAGGTCCAAATAGTTCGAGTGCTAGGGATCGTAAGTATATACCGTTTTGTACTGCCTCCGTGCCAAGGGCCTACTACCTGAATGTTATGGTGGATTACTGGTCATGCCAGTACACGGCACCGAAATTGAGCACACGGGCACCACAGCGAGAAGGTCGCGGTGGTGTCCTGATGCGGACTAAAGAAAAGCGATAATGATATTGCAAGAGGTTAGTATAAGTGATCTGAAGTTTAAAATGGTGATATCTTTAAGATTGAGAAGATGTGCTCAGGGTCTCGACCAAGAAATTTGAGTATTGGGGATGATCCTCAGCTATTTAAAGCCGCGCGCGGGGGTCTCATTTCATGCACCTCTAGCCAAGGAGAGTCCTCCAAACAAACGGAGGTATCGATTGGCACGGATTCCATGTAGCTCTCCACAGCCGCACTTTAGGTGACCCAATCAAAGCTTTTGGGTCCAACCGGTAAGCAATTGAGACCCCCCCTCACCTGGCCTATAATAAGATAGGAAATGGCAATTCGGCATGATCCTTGCAACGGCGCCAGACGGGTTTCGTGAGCGTGGCTGTGATTGTGGCAATGAGAGCGTTCTTCAACTCACGCTCGCATCCCAGTAGCCACATTCTCAAGACAGAAAGAGTTGTGGGCTCAAAAAAGTGCCAACAACAGAAGTGCGATGCCTGCAACAGCTTTATCGATACTGAGGGATTCTAAGGTGATCCTTGCCTCTGCAGGGTTGAGCCATCATCCGCGAATGTATGGCCTGAGGCTCCTTTTATGATTGGACACGCTCAGCATGACGTTGGAACCATGTATCGATTAGACAAATGGTCGTTTGTGAAACATCAATGCAAGGCTGGAAGTAAGATCTTCCTTGGCAGGTGAGCCTCTGCAACTGCGCCCAATATGAATAATACCCTCTGATAAGAGCAAAGAGGCCACAAGGCTCTCCCGTAGTAAAAGGGAGACCCTCTAAAGTGTCGCATTTCCGTCTGGAGAAAGGGGTCTCATTTTGAAGAAAAATGAGACCCTCTGTTATGTCGTACTCCAGATTTGACGAAGGGGTCTCAATCATAGAGGGAAAAGAGACCCTGCCCTGTAACGCGGCTTTGGTAATGCGATACCATATAAATCTACTTGGCTGACCATGATTGCATGGTGTGAAAGTCGCCATCAGAAATCTGTACCTCTCTTACCTCGACGATCCGTCGCAACAGTTACAATTAAACCCCTTCACAAAAAGCTTTGTTACGCGTCGTGCCTCTTTGCGGAATGTCAAATTCCGCCAACAGCCGTGAAGCTTCGGAGATCATGGCGTTCCTCTCCACAATACCGAGATGTACAAACTACGAAATCTAACCTGTCATTAGAGCCATCTGTGCTGACTGATTGAATAGCCAGTACATCGAACATGCCCCAAAATCCATGGTGTGCTCCTGCAGGCACCTATGAGCGACCTGACGGTACGGCTTTCAACGTCGGGGGATCGCAGCAGCGAGCGGTCAATGCGACAAAGACTTCAAGTACTGAAGCCGTGACGGGAGGAAACCATGCAAAGAGAACCAGGAATTCATGTTAAAAAAAAGCGAAGTAAACGGAAAATTGAGGGGAGTGACATTACAGAAGGGGATCATGGTTCAAGTACCGCACAGTACCATAAGCTGCGAGGCTGAGAGAAGCGTAACATTCGAGAGGCAAACATTGCGAAGAAAGGCCGGTTCCTCAGATATGACCTTCCATATTGTTGCCCTCCTCACAGCCCTGAACAGGGGCCAGAGTGTGTTAGAATGTTGAGACGATTGATCTTGTATAGGGTACAACTTGTGCCCTCGATCAGCAAATAGAGTCTAGTCCTAAACTAGCTTAGTTCATCTGACGACCCAGTGTAGATCTCCACCCCCTCCACCTTCTTGCAACTTGTGGATCCTCACGTGAAGGTCAACTTTTGTGAGGTTGACGTGTACTTCATGAACCATTCATCCAACTCCATCATCCTGAATTCTACATCAGTTGAAAAAACCCACGGACGACCATGTCCGAATACCCACGCCCCGATTTCGTTCGTGAGAACCTTGTATGGCAATCTCTAGATGGTCCTTGGTCCTTCTTATTCGATGACAACGACGTCGGTCTAACAAAACGATGGCACCAGAAGGGCCTCCCTGATGAAATAACCGTAGATCCCTCCACCACCAACAGCAGCGATGACACTATCGCGCACAGCATCACTGCTAAGATTGCTGCCGGGACACAGGAGCTTTTGCAAGGCAATCAGTTCAAAAATGCACACACTGTGCATAAAAAACGCGATATCTGCGTTCCTTATGTGCTCCAATGCCCCGCTTCTGGCATCAACGAGCAAGGTGTGCATGAAGTGTTGTGGTACGAAAGAGAAATTGAGGATCTTCGGACCGAAGAACACAAGACTCATGATCACCGTGTAGTTTTGCGCTTTGGAGCCGTGGACTACGAAGCCAAAGTCTGGGTTGGAGGGCACTTCTTCGGAGGTCATCGCGGTGGCCATACTCCCTTTGACATTGACATCACCGACGCATTTGTCGATGCAAAGACGCAGAGGTTGACTGTCCGAGTATTCGACTCGGCACATGATCTGACACAACCGCGAGGAAAACAGTACTGGAAAGCCCAGCCAGAAAGCATCTTCTATACGCCAAGCGGAGGTATTTGGCAGAGTGTATGGCTGGAAGCTGTACCCCGTGTTAGCATCGGAGACTCAAGCACAGGTACACTCCTCCGTAATAACGACATTGAAGCCGGCAAAGTCCACGCCGAGATCCAGATATCAAACCGACCCGCCGGCCACAAGTACAGCATAGAAATCGAAGCCAGTCTCGCAGGGAAAATCACAGAAACCTCGCGCACCACCCTCCCCCGCGACTCAAACACCGCCATCTTGACAATCTCCACCCGCGTCTCTGACTCCCAAAAGGCACAAATCCTAGAAGAAAACACAGGAACCCCTCCAGACCCAACAGACTGGCTCCACAACACCGCCCTCTGGTCCCCCGAACATCCCACCCTATACACCCTAACCATCCGCCTCTTCAACTCGAAAGACATCCTGATAGACACAATCCACACCACAACCGGCATGCGCTCCCTAACCTGGACCCACTCCACAATCCGCCTAAACAACCGTCCCTACTTCCAAGCCCTCTTCCTAGACCAAGGCTACTGGCCCACCACCTTCCTCACCCCACCCTCCACCCACTCCCTCACAACCGACATCACCCTCAGCAAAGCCCTCGGTTTCAACGGCTGCCGCAAGCACCAAAAACTCGAAGATCCACGCTTCCTCCACGCCGCCGATCAGCTTGGTTTCCTGGTATGGAGCGAAATGGGCAACGCCTACGCCTTCTCTTCACAATACATGACGCGCTTCGACCAAGAGTGGCGCGAAGCCGTGTTGCGCGATAGAAACCATGCGTCTGTTGTCGCATGGACGCCTGTGAATGAAAGCTGGGCGTATACGGATTTAGCGGCGAGTAAAGTGCAAAGAGATCATATACGCAGCTTGTATTATGCGACCAAGACGTTGGATCAGACAAGGCCCGTGAATGATAATTGTGGGTGGGAACATGTTATCACTGATTTAACTACTTTTCACGATTATAGTGATGGGGAGGCGTTGACGGCGACGTGCAAGGGGTTGGAAGACGGAATTTTGGCGAGGAAGGCGGGGAGGGATATGTTTCTTGGGGCTTTGGGTGGGGATGGGGATGCAGGGGATTTGGGGTCGAGGCATGTTGACGGTGCGCCGATACTGTGCACGGAGTTTGGGGGGATTAATATTGCGAGGGGGAATGTTGAGACTGGTGTAGAGGGAAATGCGGATGGAAATGCAAATACGGCGGATAGAGATTGGGGGTATACTACTGCGACGGACTCTACTGACCTCCTCAAACGGATTGAGAAGATGATGACGGGGATTGTGGATGGGGGGCTTATATGTGGGTTTGTGTATACGCAGTTGACGGATATAGAGCAGGAGGTTAATGGTTTGTATACGCCTGATCGCAAGGCAAAGGTAGATGTGGATAAGGTTAGGGAGATTGTTGAGGGGGTTAAGAGGAGGTTTGCTGAGTTGCGTGCGTAGATGATTTTTTGGTTGTTGATTGCTTATTGCATGGGAACTGGGTATATGGAGTAACGTACATCATCTTAGTGAGAGTTTTAGTAGCTGAAAAGGTGGTGGCAGGAGTGACATCAGCACCGCTCAAAAACCCTATACAACCCCTTCAAATTCGCAACTTCCATCACACCCCCCAACAACCCCTTCGTCGCCACAAGTCTCGCCTTACAGGCCGGGAAAATGGCAAACTCGACAGCTCGTCTAATCTTCTTGCGTCGTAACTCAATCTCTGCATCTTCTTCCACTGCTTTACCCTTGCCTTTGCCCATCTGAGCACTCTGCGTGGATGATGGTGGAAGCGGTAAACATTCCGGAACGTAGAATGAAGCCAACTCCCTCAGTATCGTCTGAAAGCAGCCCTTTTCCTCATTCCAGTTAACATGTGGACCGAGACGTAATAGGAACTGCGGGAGTTTGGCCATGGAGGGCGTGTAATCCTTCATCAGCAGTGGGATAGAGCAGAGTTCGCCTTCGGGACTGATGTCCATGGAGAAGTACTCGCTCAGCAGTGCCGCTTTGTCGAGGAGTTGCTTTAGAACAGTGTCGACGACTTGTTCCCAGTCCACCTCGTCCGCAGCATCACCGGCGTTTCGTTGCTCTTTGTCTGCTGCGAGTTTGAGGAGATCGCGTAGGGATAAAGGTGGGTTGAAGCGAATGGTACCGTAGTTTGCAAAATCGGTTAGGCCGACTTGATAGAAGTATTCGTTGCAGAGCATGCCGTAGTCGACGAGGAAAAGTTTGACTCCGCCTTGTATGGCTGCTATGCGCTTTTGTTCGTCTACTATGCCGACAAAAGTATGTGTAGAGATGATGTCGGTGAGCTCGTTGTGCATGGCGTCTCGCACCTCAGCGCGAAGATCCTTGATGGATGTCAGGCGACAAGCTATCGGTTCCTTTTCAGTGTACTCGTACTCCATCTCGTCTTCTTCTTCGGCAATTTCTTCCACTGAGCGCTGAGGCTGCAGCATGGATGTGATTTTACGTGCCGAAGCGTCTGTGCGAACGAGGTTGTTTTCGTTGGGCTTTCTAGTCGCCGTGCGCGGTGTTTTACCGATACTAGGATCTGGTGTGTGACCACCTGTTGTTGGTGTTGCTAAGATGGGCTGTGTCTGCTTCATTGGGGTCGCGAAGGGGACTTTGGGATTTGATAGCAGTGACTGCGTCATGAAAGATCTGCTCGTGTCCACTTTGCTAAGGCCACTGCGAATCTCGTCGCAAATAATGGCAATGATCTCGTCTTCATTGAGGAAATGCACCTCCCGCTTCGTGGGATGTACATTGACATCGACTCGTTGCGGTTCAATCTCTAGGCTGAGGTAAAAGAATGGGTGTCCTCCTTTCGGCAGAAAAGTCGCATACGTCTGCTCGACGCTCTTCTTGATCGCCGGCGACTCCACTGACCGGTGATTGATAAACAGCAACATATTCGTCCGCTTCGCACTGTAATTAGCATTGCTAACCCACCCGCTGCACTTGAACCCCCACCGCTCATCCTCAACCTCCAACTCCACCAAATCATTCGCAGCCGCCGTACCATGACACTGGCGTATGCGATCCTTGACCGTAGCACTCGCAGGCACTGAAATACTACTCCCCGTATTCTCCCCCACCTTCTTACACGAAAACGCCACTCCCTTACAATGCACCGCATATCGTCCCACCAAATCCAAAATCTTCGCATACTCCTCACTCGCCGAGCGAAACGCCCTCCGCCGCGACGGGACATTGTAGAACAAATCTTCAACCGTAATCTGCGTCCCCATTCTCCCCGCCTTGGGCTTGGGCTCCACAGTACCCCCCGGTTTCGCACTCGTCAACCTCCCATCCGCATACATGGCCTCCCACGCACAACTCGACTCCTTGGTGCGCGTCGTAACCTTCAAATGTGCAATGTGGCTAATACTCGCCAGCGCCTCGCCGCGAAACCCATACGTCCCAATTGTCGTCAGATCTTCAAACTGCTTCAATTTGCTCGTGGTAAAGCGTTCGCACAAGATGGGTAAGTCCTCTTTATCGATGCCGTGGCCGTTGTCGGTGATTTGTAGCAGTTTTAGCCCGCCGTCTTTGACGAGGACTTCGAGAGAGGTGGAACCGGCGTCTACGGCGTTTTCGAGGAGTTCTTTGAGGGCGTGGACGGGAGCGACGATTATTTCGCCGGCGGCGATTTTGTTCACGACGTCCTGGGCGAGGGGCTTGATGCGGCGGGGAGCGGGGAGCGGGAGTGTGTCGTCACCTTTTCGCTTGGTTCCGCGGGGCGAGGGAGGTGTGATTTCCATGTCTTCAGCAATCGTCGATTGGAGTGGGAGGAAGCATGTGGTGATGGTGGTGTTGAGGTCTGATTGGGGTGACGCGTGTGAGGGAAAGTGCGATGACGTGACAACGCGACACGGTGTCATGTGATGTCGAGCTGCTCTCAACCTTGAAACCTCCATAATAACTGCTCTCACCATGCCCACTCAAAAAGGTTCCCACGATTTCATGTGTTGTTTGTTCTGCCTATTCCCCATTCGAGATCCAAGTAGCAATAGTGCACTATCTCGCCAGAAGAAATTGTCTGGAAAGTCCACCGTCAATCATGTCTCCCCCATCCTATGCCCGCGCCACAGCCTCATCTACAATGAAAAGCAGCCCCAAGTCACAAAAGACAACCCCAACCCTCAAATCCCAAACCACAACACCCAATAAACTCAAACGACCTTCACTACTCACGAACCAAGAACGCCAACTCAAACTCTACCAGAGAAATCTAATCCCCATCAACCCCCACGATCCTCACGCGCCATGTCCCATATCAAATCTCCCTTCCGAAATCCGCGCCCTGATATACACCCACGTATTCTCCCAGGCCATGCATCCAATGACCATTTACAACCGTCCAACCGACACTTTCGAATTCATCTGGCCGGCTATCCTGCAAGTTTGCCGCGCTATACGCGTCGAAGCATCATACACCTACTTCACGATTACACCCTTCACTTTCCACATCCGCAACCTTCGATTCATCCTTGTGCAGAAATGGGTGGGGAGTCTAAATCCAGAGCATCGTAGATTGTTGGCGCGGAACCGGCGGTTGCTGGTTGAGATGGCGCCGCAGGTGATTGAGAAGTTTACTTGGCCGCCAAAGGGATTCCTGCTGGATGATTATATGGAGGGGCATTGGAAGGCGTGTGAGAAGTTTGGGAATCTGTATACAATTGAGAGTGAAGAGAATCGGAGGCAGTTTATTTTGTTTTGCCGGTTGGCGGGCTGGTGGTCGTGGTGTGCTCAATCGAAGAATCAGGGCATCGTGTGGAAGTATGAGTGTGGACCATGTGAGACGGCCAGTGGGCGGAGAGAATTATTGTTTTGGTTTCTTGTCAAGGATATTTGTGGAGCCATTACGGCGTGGGTTGTGAGAAAGGCATGGACGCGGAATTTGTGTGGGGGGAAGATGAAGCAAGCGGCGATGAAGTTCCTGGACGATGTGGAGGGACATGTGGCGTTCCATGCATTGCCGCAGTTCCGCATGAGGAATCAGATTACCACGATGGAGCGCGCAAGAGGTGTTATTGAGAAATGGTAGTCTGTTATGTTGTGCAAGTTAGCCGTTCAACGTGGAGAATCACAGTGCGATGGAAAGACCTGAAGTCGAGATTGAATTGAAACGTCAATTCTGGGTATCTAAGTTGTCAGCCGTCAACGCAAAGTCGCTATCCCGCGTCATTGCTAGAGGCATTGCGCTGGAAGTACCGCGCTGGAGATGTAGTCGCTAGACTCTCCTCAGTAGGTCTGGTCACTGTCGTGCGACCAAACGTCGTATTGAATCGGGCACCGTTAGTGATCAGGTTGTCCATGAGTTGGACGCCAATCTCAGCACTGTAGCTTTAACAGTGGTTAGCATGTACATATGGACTGCGTAAGGCGTAGGGCGAGGTGGTGCACAGCACCACCTAACGCCTACTTGCGCCGATCGATTGGTCAAAGCCGTAGTAGAGAGGGGTTCCTTGCTACAAAAGATTATCAGCAGAGTCAACGTAACCACAGACACAAGACTTACATGGTTCAAGGAGTATATAACGTCAGCAACGGTGATAGTCTTGCGGCCACTGTACTCGACAACCGCGATAGCAGTCTTCAATACCTAGCAAGAAAGTCAGCATATGTATGTAGTGAGGCGCAGGTCAGACTTACAGAAGTAAGACGATCTTTGAGCGCTTGACGGATATCATTATACACCATAGCAGAGATGCGCTTGATACCACCACGACGAGCCAGACGCCTAGTTTTTCCGTTAGTAAATGTCCGACATGCTGGGAAGACACACCATATCTCCCTGCCCAATCCCCCTCCCAGTTCAAAGAAAACCTTCTCATCAGACATACCGTATATCTCCTTTGGTGACACCAAAAATCGTGTCCCGTCGAATCTTCGTATGCCTCTTCAACCCCGATCCCTTCGCACCCAACCCCGAGCCTCCTACCCCCTTCCCCAGCCCCAGCCCCAGCCCAAGCTGCTGCGCCCTCGACACCTGTGGCGACCCCGCTCCAGCCATCGACGAACTCGCAGGCCGCACAACACCCGGTCGTGCTGCGGCGCCGAAGCGCTGCATGCCGCCGAACTGCGCGGGCCGCGGGTTCGCCATTATGATAGGTTTGAAGACCGTGACAAGTACTTGTTTGTGTGTGCAAGTGGGCGCGTGCGCATCCGTGGGTTGTGCAGTGGTGTTGTGTGCAGGTGGTGGTGGTTGGTGTGGATGTGTTTGTGTATGTAGGCGGGTCGCGGGTACGTGCAGATGGGCGACGCGTTTGGGCGCGTGATATTGTGGGGTGAGAGAACGCGGTGTCAGGTGAAGCGCAGATAAGGTGCTGATGCCCCCGGGCCACCTGCAGGTGAGAGGACGCGGGGTAAAGGTGCAACAGCTCAGCCAAGCGGTCAGCACCTGTGGAGCACGGGGGCTCTGCCAAGATAATGCAACGTGGGTGCTGTTGCAGTTACACAGGCCTGAAGTTTGGTCGGAGTCAAGCGGGCGGCATGGCATGCATTCGCAGTCGTATTACAATCACAGCATCACGCGTGGCAAGAAGCATCATTTGAGACAACAGTGGATCGGCAAGAAAACGTTATTCATTAGGTATCAGGTGCCAGTCCTGAGGTTCTGGTCATTAAAGCTAGGGTATCCGTGATGATGCTAGGGCCGTCTTATCCAAATCCTTCAGGCATGGTTTCTTTAGGATACAAAGGTCGCCTCGGTGAAAAGTACGCCTTCTTCCTCCTTGACCTCATCGCCCACCTTGATCTTGAGGGTGAGCTTTGGCGCATACTGGTAAATGTATGGCTTTGTGCCCGCAGCACTCGCGACAATGGCCTTGACAAAGCCTGGGACTTCGGCCATGACGTCGACACGGTCATAGATCTTCCCTAGAGCGCCTTCAACATCTGCAGTGACCTCCTTGCCATCCTCTGTCTTGCCCTGCCAGTGGTAAGCGGCGGAGGTTGGCTCTGGCCACTGAGTGTCGGGATCTTGCTTGGATGCGGTGTGCTTGATGTCGCCGTCGGTGTTGGCCATGATCAACTTGTCGTCGCTGGCGATACCGGCGACGCGGACCACGGTCGATGCGTACGAGGCAGGGGTGGTGAACTCCATGAGAATGGCGGAATACGAAGGGGACTGGAAGCATGCAAAGTTCCACCGAGAAGCTGTGGTTGTCAGTAGGGCATGGCCTAATCAAAGACAAATAAACATACCAGCATGGTGTGGCTTCATTCCCTGCAGAGCGTGGCTCAACATGCCACGGCCCTTCATATTGATCTCACCCTCCTTTGTGATGAGGGTACCCTCGACGCTGCATCGCGGCCAGAAATGGTGGTGCATGGAACCCCACGGCGCCTTGGGATCTGTGCCATAGTTGGTTGTGCCGTCCTTTCCTCCCATGTAGCCTGGAGCAGTCCTTGTGAACTTGACGTTCACCAGGCTGTTCTCGTTTACAGCTGCCTTGATCGAGTAGGCATTGCCATCCTCGGAGAGCTCGATGGAAACGCCGTCGGCGAAGAAGGAATGCTGCTCCTCGTCGAAGCCGTAGTTTGAGACGGGGTCGCTAACCCATAGGAAGGGCTTCTCGTTGTTGGGGTAGAAGAGCTTGACGTTGAACTGCACGGTCACACGCAGGCCACTGACAGGTGTAAGCGGCTGACAGACAGATGACGCTTGACATGGGGACGTACGCTATGTTGTTGTAGATGACCTGGAAGAAGCCGACGTGGCCAGCTTCGGTGAAGACGTAGAAGGTCTGCGTCTCGACGTTGGTGTAATCCAGTGTCACCCACTTGAGGTCCTTTTTGGTCAGCTCCGTGTAGGCGGGCTCGCCAGCCTTCTTCCCGACGGGCTGGATGGCATCTGGGCCATATTCAGGCTCCTGGGTACCGGCTACAGCGGCCAACCTAGCGACACAGTGAGCACGCGGCGCCCACAGCAAACACGCAAATACGCAAACACGTCGGCGCGCGCCTGAATCGCGCAGGCACGTGGGGGGCGGGACTCACGTTGATTTTGCCCAGCTGAACATTTTGGCTTTGCGGGCGGAGCGTGGCACTGCCAAAAAAGGGTGCGTGAGCAGCGGTGGTCAAGCAGCGCTGATTGGGGGAGGGCAGGAAAACTCTTGACAGGCTCTGTTCAACAGGTTTCGAGAATTTGCGGTGACGGGGACACGGGCGGGAGCGAATGCAGCGAGCAGGCAGAAGTGAGCAGGGCGAGCCAGGCGGCGGTCGGGACAAGCGATGCAGGGACCGTGGGCGGGCACAGGCGTGATGCAGCGCGGTGCAGCGTCGTCGTCGCGGGTGGGGGCACCACAAGGGAGCGAGTTGTTGAGGGCTGGTGTGTCGGGGTACGTGTGTGAATGGGCAGACTGGTCGAGGAGGCCAGGGGCAGCGGCAGAGGCAGAGGCAGAGGCAGAGCGAGGCGTTGGTTGCGGGTTGCGGCTCTTGGGAGCCCTGGAGGGCGAAGCGGTGGCTCAGGCCAAGCATCTGAGCATCTGCGGCGATCCGGCGGAAGGCGGCAGTCTAGCAGCACCGGGCCATGGCGTACATAGTGTAGAGCCATGGAAATGGGCCTTTTGGCTATCGCCCATGTTGCACCCCGCCGATAGTCAAGCCCGTGTTTGCCTCGCTGAAATCTGTACGCCTGTGCCTGTGCCTGTGCCTGTGCCTGTGCCTGTGCATCGCCCTTCCTCCTACTCCGCCCTCAACCGTGCCCATCTCTCGTCCACTCTCCCTTTGGCTGGCGAGGCTCTGCCTGCTCTGCCTGCTCTGATTCCGGCCATTCCGCGCGTTTTCGGACTGCACGCATCGCGACAGACGACTAGCGCGGGGGAGCATCTGCATGACGACTTGGCTGCTGGCTTTGTACCCTACCCTCGCCCCCAGCAACATCGCACCGCGACAATCGAGTCTGGCGCTCGCTGCTCGGCGTGCCGCACCCGTATATTCCTATCCACAACCCCCCAGACGGCCTTGATTGAGGCCAGCATCGCGTGGAAACCGACGTCCACCAGGCACCTCCAACGGCCGCCCGGATAGCCAATTGCGTCGATCCCGCACTGCTAGGTAAGCTGCTCTGCTGGACCTAGACTGCTAGACCGCAGCATTTTGGCGCTTTCGTCATGGCCCAAGTAGAGAGCTGACAGACTCTGGCAGACCTCACTTTCCCACATCCACACACTCACCATCGCTACATCACCACCATGGCCACGCAAGAACAACCCCCCTCGGTCCGCTTCAGCGATGTCAACCAGGAGATCGAGCCTGCAGAAGCTTGTCACACCCTGGCCGACCTCACCGGCAACCACCCAGACTCACGCGACGCCCCAATGAGCCCCCAGGCCGCCGAGGAGCTGCGCAACCTGTCGTCGACGCTGCAAAAGGGTCGCTGCCAGGCCAAGCGCATGGAGCACTTTTCCTTCGAGCCCGTCTCACTTCCGCCGTCACGCGTAAGCCATCCCATCCATCTCCATCTCGAGACATTCGCATGTGACTAACACATACACCAGGCGGCTTCACCAGCTCCCGCCTCGCGGACACAGTCAGGAAACTCCGCCCGCCACCCTTCAATTGGCACAATCTCCTCCCAAACTCCGCCCGCCATGCACTCGCCTCCACTGACCCCCGCGGGCACTTCCTCGCGGGAAGATAAGCCCAGCGTGCCAGACCACAGGAAGCAATTGAGCGACCCCGCCATGATGACTCCGCAGGTCTCACCCCCACATGAGCCTCCCCCAACGTCCATGGATTCTTCCGTCCAGAACACCGAGCAGCTGTCGGTGCCTGCATCTCCAAAGACTGCAGCGCAATCACCCCGGCCGTCGTCCGAGGTTCCAAGTGTAGTCCAGCCTCACCCCAGGCGCGGCCCCTCATTTACAGTTGGTCCTGCTGGTGATTCCCTCCCGGCCTCCCGCGATGCTAGTCCCTCCGGATCAGGCGGAGAACGGACTACCGGAACGTCAACTCCGACCTCCGGTAGTCGTCCGTACACACCACAGGGCGAAAGAGACGACACCTATGCCCGCTCAAAACGTGCCGCGCAGTCACGGAACCTGGAATCACTTGAAGCCCGCTTCGTCTACGGCGGCCGCGATGGTCGCCCAGCAGCAGGATCCACGTACACGTTACCTCGTTCCAGAGGCACTGACTCGGACAAGGAAGAAAGCAAGAGATCGAGCATATTTGGGAATCCGAAAAAGTCGCATCGCCATGGCACCGACGAATCAGCCACGTCTGAAAAGCCCCACCATGGATCGATGTCTGAGCTAAAGCGGTTCTTTAGGATCGGACACAAGAAGGACAAGGACAAGGACAAGCGCAAGGATTCACCTGCACCCTCTATCAAAGAGAAGAAGATCAAGTCCAGCAAATCCGGAACAATGACTCCTCCGTTGACCAACGGCACGATGAGTGTTCCATTCGCGGATGATCACGGACTTCAGAGCAAATACGGCAAATTCGGAAAAGTGCTGGGCTCTGGCGCCGGTGGCTCAGTTCGTCTGATGAAGCGCAGTAGCGACGGTGTGACTTTTGCCGTGAAACAATTTCGACCAAGGCACTCGTACGAATCGGAGCGAGACTACAACAAGAAAGTCACGGCGGAATTCTGTATAGGATCGACCCTGCATCATGGAAATATCATCGAGACCATGGATCTGGTCAACGAGAAAGGCAGCTACTATGTCGTCATGGAGTATGCGCCTTATGATCTCTTCGCGATAGTCATGACTGGAAAGATGAGCCGGGAAGAGGTCGCATGTAGCACACTACAGATCTTGAACGGGGTGACATATCTCCACAGCATGGGGCTTGCACATCGAGATTTGAAGCTGGACAATGTCGTGGTCAATGAGCACGGTATCATGAAGATTATTGATTTCGGTAGTGCCGCGGTCTTCAAGTATCCGTTTGAAGACGAGATCGTTTTAGCTAGTGGTAAGTGCAATCACTTCAGTACCCGGTGTTTGAGCTAACCATTACAGGCATTGTTGGTTCAGATCCATACCTGGCCCCTGAAGTCTATGATCTCTCCAAGTACGACCCTCAACCCACCGACATCTGGTCACTTGCTATCATCTTCTGCTGCATGACACTGCGCAGATTTCCCTGGAAAGCGCCGCGAGTCTCTGACAACTCGTACAAGCTCTTCGTATCTCCCCCAAACGATGGACCCCGATCAATCACCGGCCCTACCAAGTCAGCATCAGATTTCGCAAACGCAGCAGGTGATGACCGCCGACACGGTGGTGCACAATCTGAGCCTGCTTCTCGGCAACACAGCTTGGAACAGACTGCGCACCATGAACAAAAGCCTGCCACACCTGCTGCCACCAGTCAACAACCACCTCAAGTGATCAAGGGGCCATGGCGGCTTCTCCGTCTATTGCCTAGAGAAAGTAGGCACATCATTGGCCGGATGCTGGAGGTTGACCCAAAGAAGCGTGCTACGCTCGACGAGATTATTGAAGACAAGTGGGTCACTGGTAGTCTGGTATGCACACAGGAGGAAGGTGGCAGAGTCGTTCGCTGCGACAACCACGAACACACTCTCGAGCCTGGCGCCGGCGTGGGATCTGCGCCCCCAACGCAGCCGAAGCGATGATGTTCAGGATGATCTTGAATCTCTCTTCCACCCTCGCCTGCGATCCCGCAACTTGGCAAGAATGTTTTTAATCCACCTTTCTATTTCCAATTCCCTAGAGCTTCAGAGCCTCAGCGCAAGCCGGCGTTTGGTTTCTCTATTCATACGACTCGCATTGAAACTTTTCACGATACGTTGAGAAATGATGATTAGATCCTTTTTTTTTGTCTCGGGCGGGTTATCTCTCCTCTTGCTCTTTTTCTTTAGTTTTGTTTATTCCAGCTGCTTTCCCCCATACCTGTGCGCTATAGTTGTGCCGCTCTTCTTCTTGTAATGTTACCTTTTTGGATTTTGGTTTTCGTGTTCTTTCAGCGTGGGGATGAAATGGGTTTGGATGAGGGAGGTGGGGTTTTTGGCAGTGCTGATTAGAGATTGAACAGTAGTAAATCGGGGGGACGGGGGGGGTTGGGTGTACTACATGGAGACTGGCCAGTTGAGTTTCTTGGTAAAGAGTCTATGTAGATAGATGGCAAGTACGTTTGTAGGAAAATGATTGAAAAAGCCCTTTGTTGATAAATTACTCATTGTTGGAAATCTTGAAGTGGTTTCGTTTTTGTTCTATATGATAAGAAAAGCTGGGGTAGGTATATTATGTAGATCGCATCGAGGCTTGTTGAATCATGTGTACATAGACCCTTGTTTATAAGCTATATATGCACATACCTATGTATATCAATCACCGGGGGGTTCGTTGACGTATGTACATCCCCTCCCTCAATCAAGTCAGCGAAGATCACCCCTTCCAATTCCAATTCCATTTCCATTTCCATTAATAATAACAATACGCACGAGACACTCCATTCGAAATCCCAATCCAATATAATCATCCAAAAAGAACCCCCCCCCCCCCTCCCCGGTCCTATTTCCTCCTTGCAGCTGCGCAGCGGCCGGTAGCAAAATCCAATCAATCAAGCGAAATATTTTTCTCCCCTTTTTTTTTGGCTTATCTTACAATCATGCACGCTACTGTCTCTTCAAGCAGCATTTGTCAGAGAGAAGAAAGTGGGAATTGACAAATATGCTCTGACATTCATAATAGCTCGGGGATATATGTATATATGGGCGCGTGAGGTGGGATATACGAGGTATATGGTAGTACTAGGTATATGTATCCCTTGGTAATGAGTGATGATGGTGATGGTGGTGGCTCAATACGAAGTGAAGGGGGAGGGGAATGTGAAACGAGGATTTCGACAAGGGTGTGAATTAAATGCATTTGCGCACTGTTGTGATTTTTTCTGGGGAGGGAGTGTTAGGAATGGAAGTTGGGATTGATGTTGGTGATAGTTTATGTTGCGTTGTCATATATGGTTAGTTATGGGGATTAGGATTAGTGTGAGGATATCGCGGTGTTAAAGATTAAGTAGGTATATTGTAATCGTGTTGAAAAATGCTTATTCTACGCTTCCAAAGTAGGGTTGACATGTGGTTAGCTAACATGGCATATTTCTATGATATTTCTGCACGTGATTTATATCGTGAGTGAGTGGAAATTTACCATGGAGTATTGCATCATACCTATACTTGAGTACTGACATACGTGGGATCCCGAGCACGAGCAAGTAAGCAGTAAAGCAAATGCCTCAATCTACAAGCGTCGTCAACAACACGTTCGTAACGCTCTCATATTGGCGGGGGAAGCTTGGGTAGGTTGTGTCGTCGTCGTCATCGTCATATCTGTCTCCAACTCCACTATAAACGCACACACACACACGTAAGATCGCCTCTCCAACGGTGGTATTTCTCACAGCGGATGTGTTTGATTGGTTCGATGTATGCGTTATTAGTTCTCTTTAATGCACACGCGCTGATGCAAAAAAAAAACCACCACCACCACCGCTTGGGTCACCATCACCGTTCTGATTCGACGAATGGACGCAAAGTCATGCCGAAAAAGCGAGTTCGACGTGCAGGGTAGGCAGATGGACGTGCATTAGCATGGTGCTGGTAATCGTCCCGTTGTCTGCGCGAAAGATACAATACAGCAGTGTGGTTGGTGTTCGGTCTTGCGTTTGCGTCACGGGGCAGCATTACGCTAACTATCTCGGTGACTGTGTTTGTGTCACGAGAGCAGTTGCGTGTGGGATGAAGGGATGGAGGTTGGTGGAGTGGAGTGGAGTGGGTTGAGGGCGCTTATTGGCGTTGGCTGTAGAGCACGAGCACAGTAGTAGTCTGATGGTAGGTAGGTAGTGCGAGGAAAGTAGTGCGTAGAGTCACTGGTATGACGACGACGTTACGATGCGCTCGGAGCGCGGAATATGCATAGCATCGTGATGCTAAAGCTTGTTAAGCTACTAGGAATGAAGACACTTGGTGTGTGAAGTCTACTAATCGTTGCGTGTTCGATAATTGACCCGAGTCCTATGGTACTTATGTACAGGACCCATAGAGTATGATCAGGAATCAGCATTTGTTGATTAGAACGACGCGCAACGCTTTCCCACAATGTGGGGTGTCAATGGCGTCAATTGTCAGCTTTTTGGAACAATGCGTGCATGCATGCTGCACGCTGTTCAGACAGGGTAAGGCGTGAGACGAGCGAAGATCCCTCGGTTGTAGTTTGTTTCATCGTCGAGTGCCGAGCGGGTTTCCAGACACGAAGTGCGGTTTGAGATTGACATGCTTGGCTGGGAGGGGGGGAGGGAGTCTGGATGGGGAATGGAGGGGTGGTACAAACGGGACGGCCGCACTCGCTTGCGCTTACCCTGCGCTGTCACAGCCGCTTTTCTTTGACGCTGCATGCGCTTGGACGTCTATGAGGTTTGGGATGAGCGTGATGGGTGTCATGATCGGGGGTGATGGACCGACGACGCCAGAACTGATTACTGGTACTGGTTCTGCCTGGGGCAGAGGATGTAGGCGGC
This sequence comes from Plenodomus tracheiphilus IPT5, assembly GCA_010093695.1. Classification (NCBI taxonomy): domain Eukaryota; kingdom Fungi; phylum Ascomycota; class Dothideomycetes; order Pleosporales; family Leptosphaeriaceae; genus Plenodomus; species Plenodomus tracheiphilus. The sequence goes on along the minus strand of MU006290.1, from coordinate 817,740 downwards.
GTAAGGCATTCTGCGCTCGACTCGAATAACCTCGGAGCGGCACAGCATGATGTGTTCAATGTCCGTCTCCTGCGCGCAGAATAACCCTATTTCGTACTCCCCGAGTAAACGAATGTTCCATTCGTCGACCACCAACCAACAGTCCCGCTCCGCCCAACTCCCATCCCTGCATTCACTCGTCCACCCAATCCACTCGCAAGCAAATCGAGCGGGAGGGGAAGGGTCTGGTCTGGCCGTGCGTGTTGGTTGAACAACGGCTGAGCTTGGTCCTTATCTTCAGCTGAGCCCTGCACCCAATAAGCAATCCGCATTATGCCTCCACGCATAATGGTGCGGATAAGGGGGTCCTTTTGAAGATCCAACGCCATCTCTTCGCTTTGCTGCCCCGGGGAAACAGCACGTAACTAGTGCGTTAGCTGTGTACTGGGGGGGCCCAGTCCTGTCCATTGTATCCACTTTTCAGCCAAAAAGTAAGAATGCAAACAGAGGGACAGAGCGCTGGACGGTTTCCTTGTCTTGGCCGGTGAGCCAATACTTAGACGCACGTTTTTCCCACTGCCCCGTCTCACAAGATTTTTTTGCGACTCTACCTTGGTTGAGTTCGTGTTGTTGCTGCGCACCTTACTTCATTTAATGAACCCTCTGTTCCTTTCTTGGCTGGTCCTGGATTTCTAAAACTAGCCGGTGTATGTAATTGATATTGAGCGGGCTGGCTGGTTCTTGTTTTTTTGTGTGCGCGAACGTACTTAACCACGATGCGTCGCCAACTTCCTCCAAGTCATCTCAAGGTCCCGCCTGGCCCTCAAGCATTTCCACGACAGCACTTTTTGGGAGAATCGACGGCCGTGGTAAATCACTACTCGAGTCTTGAAAAGGCAATCCCAGTCATTCCATCACTCCCTGGATTTCGCACCAGTGCTGGTATGTTTTGTTCTTTTTTTTTGCGTCGTTGTTGATGGTGTTGGTCGCGTGCCGCGGTTACGGGTAATGATGTCAAGCTATCCATCCATCCACCCAACAACCGCAAACATCAATCACATTGGCAATTGAACGCTGACAAATCCTCGCAGCATTCTTGACCTCACTCAGCGCAAACCTCAGAATCGACCCCGATCTACCTTCGCCATTGGGCACCCCAACCACCTTCCGCCTAAACAACTTCTCGCTCCACCCACTCCCCCCAACACCACTCTCCTTCTCAACCCTACCCGGACCACAGAACCAGTACCCCTCACCCGCCGAATCAATCGCCATGTCAACCCCCGAAACCAGCGCGCCGATCAAACCACCGACCGAAGAACTCCCGCAACTCTCGACATATACTGCCGAAACCGAAGATGATCGTATCGAAGGTTTGAGACTGGTCGCCGACTCGGTCGCCCAGCAACGTCAGGTTTCGAGCAAGGCCATGATGTTCCATCCCATCTCGCTTGCCGTGTATACTGTGGTTGTTGCGATCGCGACGCAGTATATTTTACGCTGGTACAATGATATGCTCATGGTCTGTACGACGGTCGGGGGCATTACGATGACGTTTTTGATCTTCATTCGGTGGATGACTGGGGGGTATATTGGGGTTGCGGAGGATGTTGATATGGAGTGGTTGGGTGAGGATAGGATGATTGTGGTCAAGTGGGGTGAAGATGTTATTGGGGCGTTGGTTTTGGGGTGGGCGGACAATGATGCTGCGAAGAAGCGGGGCAGGAGGAGACGGGGCAAGGCTATTGTTCGCGCGTGGACGGTCAAGTTGAAGTACCGCGGTAAGGGTGTGGGAGAGGGTTTGTTGGAGGAAGCTGTCAAGATTGCGGGTGAGAAGGGCGCTGATGGAATTATCTTTGACGGTAATCATGCCAGTATGTTGTCTGCTTCACATTCTTTCCTACTTGACTCTGATACGATTCCAGATTCCACGCGCATCCTGCCCGCCATCTTCAACAGCTATCTCGACAAGCAAGAAGCACGAGCAGAGAAGGCACTCCGCAAAGTCGCCGACGAGAAGGGCAACTTTCGCCAACGTCAGGGTTCGCCAACATGGGGAAGCAGATAGACATACTATTTCCTTTTGGTAGAGGGTAGATGGCCATTTTGTTGTTGTCACAGCGACGAAGTTTCTTTTACAAGATACCCTATTCCCTCGTTGAGATACCCAAACGATCGTTATCGTTCATCATACTTTCAGCGTTGTTGTAGTTGTCAGAATACCAGACCTAATTTCACATATACCCACCTCCACACTGCACATCACGACTCTTCGACTATATCTGATACAACAACAAGACTTGCATACACCCGGTGACCTGGCAGACCAGCCCACCTACTATCAACGCGCTTAACTCTGAGTCACATAAATTGACTTGGCTCGATGTTCGTAACGTCTGCCCGGCTATTTTACACACCCTCAACAATGCATTCGCTACCTGGATATCTTATCGCGTCATCTTCCACAAGAAACCCCGAACCATCCCGGTAGAGGACTGATAACAGTGCATGAAAGTCTTGATATCGCCATCTTGGCGGTGGCTTCCGACTCGTCGCGTGCCCCGCGTCCGGTGCCCCTCCACAATTGAACCATCCATTCCACGCTCTGCGTCAGGCATGCATGCCAAGTGCGCATGGGGACTCTGCATCATGTACCATACATCCAACGTCCAGACCGCAGGCTGTTGACAGAGACTGGGGGTATCTCGCGTCAGCCCGGACCATTCCGACCGATCTTCCCTTCTGATAGCGTGAAAGCCAGCCCTTGCTTAGCTGTTCGTGTATGAATATCAGAGGAGTTCCCTTGCGCTAGAGTAAGCAACCGCTTGTGCGCTGCTGCACATGCGTTTCAAAACTCTCTAGCAGAGAGTCCGTGTGGAAACGCAGCGCGCGCGTACATCACTCCGCGTCGCCGTCCTCCGACGACACGGGATATTCCTCGCGCAGCTGGAGTATAACTTTCTGTGCCACATAGTCAGTATGCGCGGAAATAGATCAGCATCCCCAATATAGCCTCAAAGTTCAGATTGGTCATATTAGTAAACGTCGTGAACCGCGCGCGAGGTGCTACAGATATAACTGTGCCCCAGTGGATATTGTAGCTGGGGCTGTGCGGAGACAAGACAGCTTCAACGTACCGCCAGTGCTTCGGGATTTGCACCGTTCTCGATGAGCGAGACGCAGTAGGAGAGTTGTTGGCGGTCGAGGTGGGTGTTCTGTGGGTATGTTAGTTACGCGCTCCGTGTTGCGGCGGAGGATGTTGACGTGCCAGTAGTGTTGCGATTTCGTGGAGGATGTCGATGACTTCGCGGGCCGCCTTCCTACGGGCGTCTGCGGATGTCTGTTCGGCTGGCATGTTGGCGAGGCGTAGTACTTCTGGTGTCGTGTAGACGTTACTATGGTTGGTCTTTGGCCTTTGTTGTTCTCTGGCATCAGTTGATTGTTTGGCTGATCGCGACTTTGCATGTGGACGCGGCGCGCCTTCCGCACGTGAGGTGGGGTCGCTAGCGCCTTTTCAACGAGGGACGATGCTCGATTTGGCTTTCCATCGTGAACTCATTGATGTGCAAGTTCATGACATCACGATAATTCATGCCAATGTATGTAGTGACGATGATATCAGTGTTTACGTTGATTATAATAGGGAGTTTTGCGCTCCCAAAGTGATTGGTAGACACACTTGAACCATTCCTGCGTATTCGAGAACATCCTGGACCTGTAACAATAGTGAATACTGTACAGACATCTATACCCAGATTCAATTACAATGCCTCAGGATCCGCATCAGGGAGGTTGTCTCGAGGACATGGCTGCTGAGGGAACCACTATACCCGGCGACGCTGGAAAGCAGAGACTGGGAAGCTGCACTTTTATCCTAGACTTTTACGTCCTGGTTTATATACGACATAAAGACCTACATACAACGACCTCTGATGAAGAAACATAGACAACTGATAGCAACCAGATCCCCTCAGTTCCTCGACCCGACCAGATCGATCCACCGGCAAATCAAGCTCACGCAGACCCAGCGCACGCCGTAGACAACGCCTTCGATATTCCCCGAAGCGTGAACGACCGCGGCCAAACTGGCGAGATACTGAGTGGCACTGGTGACCAGCTGTCATCTAACATCGAGAAGAAAAATCTGGATGACACCAACTTCGACGACAGGGCAAAGGGACACGATCGCTATGCGAAGCATGTCAGACAAGACAATCCGCTCGATAGCAACAAACATGGTACAAGTAGTCACAATGTCGAAGCTGCGCAGGGTGAAGAGTTATTATCGCAGAATGAGTTGTTGGACGAGAGGGGTGCGCAGTAGTCATACTACTGTCTGTAATATACATATAATCACATGTTTACTTTTGCTTCACTTATGAAGCTCTACATGTTGAGTAGTTGACATTGTTTTGTACAGTTTGTAAATGAAGTCGTGGTCTTGACGCTTGCTTACTGGACCCTGATTCAATACCTGCCAGCCCCGCTAACCCCACACGAGCAACGGAAATTCACCTCTTGAATCGTCCACTCCGCTGCCAACATCTTTTGGGACGCCTATCACCATACAGAAACACCTTGAAATAATGGTGTACTACTTTTCCTCGAATACGGTGACGCCGTCGGCCTTCATCTACGTCGGTAAAGACAAAGTTGAAAGTATGTGCAAAGCTCAATGACAATCTTGAAGGAACGAGCAGTATGGTCTTTAGCATCGATATAGACTAACACTTTGTGTAGACGAAGAGCTGATCAAATATGGCTGGGAGGAGGATGTCTGGTTTCATGCTGACAATCTTTCGTCAGCGCATATTTACGTTCGCTTGCCAGAAGGCGAGAACTGGGAGAACATGAACAAAGAGTTGATGATTGATTGCGCGCAATTGACCAAGGCGAACAGCATTGAGGGTTTGTCAACTCATCATGTTCTTGCTTGGTGGGCTGTTGTACTGATTATTTCCAGGGAACAAAAAAGACAATGTTACAGTAGTGTACACACCTTGGTCAAACTTGAAGAAGGACGGGAGCATGGCAGTAGGTCAAGTAGGGTTCAAGGATCAAAGGAAGGTTTGTTCCCAAATTTTGATATTGTCTTCAGCAGTTCACTGGGTTCTATATGCATTAGCACACATAAAGTGTTTGAACTGATCGTTTTGTAGGTTAGACGCATACATGTCGAGCAGCGTGAGAACCCCATCGTAAACAGACTCAACAAGACCAAAGTTGAAAAGTTCCCCGATCTACGAGAAGAGAAAGAGGCCAGACAGAGCGAGCTGAGAAAGAGGGATAGAGATGCACTGCAAGCCAAGGTAGGTGAATTTCTTGGTCACTACTCAGATACCCGCCTTCGAAAGACTCGCCCCTCGGGCTTTCAGGTTCTGCTGCTCTCGTATCCCTTCCATCAATCTACCTTCGCAATTTGTCTTCTCCGCATCCTGACAGCGCATGCTCTCCCACTTGTCTTTTCACAGATTGCGACATCGGACTTACGGTCCATGACCGCCGCCCCTTTTATTATAGGCCGATTAAGCTTTCTCTGACATGATGACAGAGGAAGGAGGAAGCTCGAATAGCCAAGGAACGAAAGGAACTCGCATGGCGGAGGGACCATGCCTACGACGATGTGATGACCGAAGAGAACCTAGAGGAGAACAGTAACGAGAATCGCGATGAGAACTTCCTCGACGATTTCATGTAGCATTGTTTTCCAGTAAGCTATCAGAAATATATGGTGTCATACGGCGAGCCGGCGTTTGGCGATGAGCGTGATGAAACGCAAATGGTCAATGTGGGTTGCGGACGGTCATGGAAGGAAGACACATCCCCATGCTTTCGTTCAGCATACGGATATTATGATTCAAGGTGTCGTAGGCAGTGACCTTAATCTCGATCTCTTCGCTAGATCTATGCTATATGAGCAGACCGAGGACGAACTACAGAATTTAGTACCTACGCAGGTTGTGCCCTGAACCTCCGTCGACCGGCACGATCCTGAGTCCACCAGACCAACAGCAGGTTCTTTAATATTTTATGTTCTAAGCCATTCTCCCTCGTGGCATATTGCAGAAACTCAATTGTATTCTGGACCTTTCGCGGCTCCAGATCAGTAGCGGAGCCTCTGCGAAAGGCTAATCGTATGCGGTCGCGCAGCGTATAACGTGCGGGCTTCGAGAACTGGATAGCCCTCAGACTCTGTCGGTACAGGTGTCTGTATGCGTGGATGACGGCCGTGTTCGACATTGTCGCGGTCGCGGTCGCGATCGTGGTTCCTGAGCGCAGTTATCATCGGATGACATGATTGGTGACGGGGTAAGGTTGAGCCGATCGGACGTGCCCAACCGCCGCTGTCACCGCGTCACCAGCATCCTCCCTTCACCTCATTTGCAACTCCTCACCCCGCCTGCTCTCTTTGCGGCAACCGGGGTCTGTAGGCGCATACTAGACTCTCTGATCGACTGCAGTGTATATAGATGCACTGTCTATGTCAAGTACTAATCCTGTTACGTGTAGATCTGAGGCTTTCGCCTTATCAGCCGGATCATGACAAGAGTGAACAGAACGCATGCACAACATGCGCCTCAGCGGAGCATTGCGCTTGAGAAGCAGCGAGCTGCTCATCTGAAGAAGAAACCGTACAAGATTGTACTAGAGGCTGTCACGCAAGAGAAGAAGAAGCTACACTCGATTGTCTGTCGTCGACTCGTCGTCTTCTTACATCTACTAATCTTTGGGTAGCTGACGTACGCTTCTAATGCACCCACAGGTTTCGGCTTCATCCCAGCTGGGCATCCCGAAGTTACAGAGTGGTGCAAAGAACAATGTCGACAACGCAATCTCGACGTACACATTGTTTCGGTCAGCTGTCCATCGTAAAAAAAACCCCGAGCCCTCGCTGATATTCTAGTAGGCGAAACCGAAGAATAAGATGCACGCCGATCCCGAGAAGCTGTCGCATCACGTCCACAGAGTGGGTCACCACTTTCCCCTTGAGATTGTGCAGCTGGCCTGTAGCAAATTTGGATACACATATGATGAAGCAAGGGGTCTGCGGAAAGCGAAGACCAGTGATAGGATCAATTGGATTGCCCAGAGCATGGAGAATTACTCTACGCGACAAGCACTCCATGGCCGCCCAAGTACCGAAAAAGAGACAAAGAACTATATCCACGGTGCTGTACGCGAGATGTTTCCAAAGATACCCGAAGCCGATCTTTCGTCTATCGTCAACCATGCATTCGAAGAGGTATAGCAGTTCGATCGGATGGTGAGTGAAGTGCTTACACAAAGCAGGGAACAAACAGGGTAGGTAATGCAAAAGAGCTGTCATTGGCGCGCAGGGTGCAACTCGCTGTTGTTGCACACATCCGTCATACCTACACAGATTATGACAAGCTTCTCAAAACAGACGGCTGGTCAACAGCGAGATCGCAAGTCGAGCACGTCTCACTAGCCAAACTCAAAGAGTGGCGAGACGAGGCTGGTGAACAAAGTAATGAGCTCGAAGAGACCTTCCGCGAGGTCATCGTCCTCGATGACGATGAGGACTCTAGCGACGGCGATTCCTTCTCTACTCCCGATGAACGGGAGCAGAGCATGGAGATCGTCTCAAACCGAGCTACTGCAAGAGATCTTCAGCCTGAGCGCTATACCAACTATCCACGTGTCGATACACATAATATGAGGCGAGCGCCCAGGCGGACGATTGTCCTGCAGAGGCCACCTCCGCCACCGACTGCCTACTCAGGGCCTGTATACGGAGCCTCAACTCTTCAACCTCCTTACGAACATGTTCGATCGCTTGACCGCTTAGTCGAGTCTCGCTCATCACCCCGGGTTGATGCATACCAAGTCACACATAGTCGGCCGTCCAATCAGTACGTACGAACACTATGCATCGCTGGTTCCAACGCTCATCCAAGTAGACAAACGCGACCGAAAATCACCCAGCCCGTTCTTAGAGTCGCTCCCATAATGCGGGAGATCGACGGGCGACTGTATGAAGTGAGTCTCAGAAGGGCTGTGCGACGAAAGCCCCACACATCGGTATCATCCTTTTCTGTCTCCACGAGCTAACACGCATAGCTGCAACCGCTTGAAGAACCTCGTGTTCAGTTGAGGGCAGTCTATGATCAGTCGCCTCATCGTGCTACATCACGATATGCGCATGACGGATATGTACCATCCCCTGTGCGACCAAGTTCGTTTGACAGACTACCAGCGCACTCAAGACGCCCGTCGGAACAGGATGTAGTTCTACCTTCTGTCGAACGGGAGATGATCGATCTCACATCGCCTCGACGTGTTGAGGACGAGCAGCGACCAACACAAGCTTCTCATCATCTTTTAGAACACCCGCAGGCACATTTTCCAAAGAGGAAGGCCTATACTCCGTTGCCAGATGATAGGCCAGCACCGCCTCCTGGTCAAGGCAGCAAGCGCTTAAGGTCTGTCTTCCGTGACGAGGATTTCGAACGCGTTACTTATCAGGATGGCCCATCTCACATGCTTCCACCTCAACCCATGGATCCGCGCAGAGCGCCGCCCCCAGCACAGATAGTTGATCTAACAGGTAGTCCTTATCGAGCGCCACCAGACAGGGGTCACTATATACCGGATCGTCTGTATCAGCCAGCGCGTGAGCTAGATGGTCGCTCGTACGTTCCTGCTTCAGCTCGCCCACCGCCACCACGCGAAGCGAGAATTGCACACTACGAAGCGCCCATTGATGCTCAGCCTTATGCTTACATGTCTGAAGCTAGGATGTATGAGAGACGGGCGCCCCCTCCCACACATGATTTTATACCTCAGAGAGATGATTACCGCCTATATCATCCCGATGATGAAGGTGCTCAATATCTGCGAAGCGGACTGAAGTATGGTGGCTGAGACACGTTGCACCCACTTGCTACGTGTACCCTGGAAGGCTTTTTCACGATTCAATTCATTGCGAACGATACCCCTTCTCTATATTCGTCATGCATTTTGAGAACATCCGTTCTCGCTCTTTCGTTTCGATTTGCCCTGCCTTCCCGGCAGCTTCAGTTTTATTGGTATTGCATAGCGCGGAGCAATCTTTATGCATTTCAGCATGCAGCAATGAAGCACGATGTCTGGAGCAGTAGTCTTGAGCGAGGAGGTTGAGGAAGATGTGTGGATGGGAGAGAATACAATCTGAGGTGACTGGCTCACAATCTATGATTGTGAGTATGTGTAGTAGAGGGGACACATCGTTGTACTCATGTACAGGACTACAATACATCGTACATATACTAGCATCTTAATGGTAGTTTGATGCAGGGTGGAAATTCGCCTGCACAAACTTGCTATAAGAGGGAGGGAAATCAACAGGTGCCTTCTACTATTGTAAGAACTGATAAATCTTCGTGATGTCTTTCCGCAGCATCGTCCAAATAAACACAACTTCTTCTGTGTTGGTAGTTTTCGAGGTGTTCCGACCAAACTCGCATCGCGGAAATCAACGGAAACTACCGGGAGAACATCGTCTCAGCATTGGTGAGTCATGTTCAATTTCGCTCTTCAAGGAGCATTGAGCAGGTGATGGGTTCATTCACTGAGAGAGTTAACACGCGTTTCTTACTTGCCTTGCCTACCAACATGTCAGCCCAAAACGAGGCAGCAAAAGTGTTCAAAGCTCTCCATAAACCCGGCTCTCCTATTGTCCTTACCAACGTGTGGGATGCCATCTCTGCGCGCGCCGTGGGCGCTCTTCCAGCCACCAAAGCCCTCGCTACTGCCAGCGCAGCCATCGCTGCCGCAGCCGGTATCGAAGACGACGATCTAACACTAGATATAAATCTACGCGCCATAGCAGCCATTGCCAAAGTTGCCAAAGAATTCAACAAACCACTTACCGCAGACTTTCAAGATGGGTTTGCCGAGCAACTTGAAGATGGTGTGAGACAAGTCATCAGAATGGGCGTTGTGGGCATCAATCTTGAGGATTTGGGCAGGGAGAAGGGAGGGTTGTATACGGTTGAGGAGGCACAAGAGCGTGTGAGAAGAGTTATGCAGGTTGCGAGGGAAGAAGGTGTACCTGATTTTGTGGTCAATGCACGTAGTGATGCGTACTTTGCAGGCAACGGTCTGGACGATGCGATTGCGCGTGGGAAAGCATATCTTGAGGCTGGTGCATCGAATGTTTTTATTTGGGGTGGACCGAAGAGGGAGGGTTGGGGGAGGGAAGAGGTTGCAAGGGCGTGTGGGGAGTTGGATGGGCGGCTGAATGTTATTCTGGTTACGATGAAGCCAGGAGGGTTGAGTGTGAAGGATTTGGGGAAGATTGGCGTGAGTAGGATTAGTGTGGGGCCGGGGCTTATGAGGAGGACTGTTAAGGCGATGGAGGAGGAGGCGCGAGCTATTTTGGAAGGGGAGGAGGTGAGGTGAATGGTGAGTTCTTTTTGGATTATGTCAGATTATGATTGATGTTATGATGGTATCGGATGACAAGTCAGATGAAAGCTCAGTCTGGCTCGTAGTCTTTGTTCGCCGTTGTAGCAATGGCCGGGCATGTTCCAAAAAATGATGATTTTCTAATACCAGGGCGTTCTGCCACAAAACCTACGAAGTTTGCAAGCTGTCAATTCTTTTCCCCACAAACCTGTCCCACTTCAAGTCACTGAATCCATCTCCACTTTCGAGAATCTCAGGAACCTGTAAGATCTCTTTGTTCCGCAGGGATTCCACAGCTTCCAACCGGAGTTGAGTGTGCGAAGTAAGCATAAGTTTGAAGACGCACCCATCCGCCGCTGCTGACTTTCTAGTCAGAGCAACTAACTTTTTGACCAGAAGTTCCGTGTCATCCCCACGCTCCTCATCGTCGTACAAAGAAACACTGTCAACAATGCAGAACACCATAAATCCAAGCGGAAGCTGCTTCAGCAAGTTGCCAAAAGCAATACCCAAAGCCTTCACGTCGTCATTGTCGAGCTGACTAAGTCGTTTGACGTCGGCAAGATCAAAATGATCGTACTGCAAGAGCAACTGCGCGATCAAGCTGTTCCACACAGCTGCAGGTCCGTTGTCAATATTCTCTCTCCAATCCTCATGTTCCCCGCAGAAGAATTGTAAATTGATGATTGCGGACTTGAGACCAGATTTACGTGACTGGTGGAGCGCATCAGCTAACTTGGCGGAGACGAAACTGATGGGCGTACGAAGATTATGAGCACCAGACATTCCGCCGTTTATCAATATGACCGAAGGGCAATTTGCATTGAGCCACTTCTGCAATTTTGCGGATTGCATGACGTATACAGTACGGTTCTGATCCGCTCGTGTAAAGGACATAATCTGCTCCAAGTTGTACTTTCTGTCGCTGAGATTCACTCGGCTTTGGTATCCAAGCTCTTTGGCAATCTTCTTCTTAGTGGCTAGAGAGGCCTTCTTCACTATTACTTGGTCCTTTGAGGGACTGAGAGTGACGTGCTCCTGGTTCAATCGGGGGGCAGGATCTGCGTCACTTAGTGGTTGTCAATCTTAGCACGGGATAAAGAAGCACGAACCTGTCTCCGAGATTTCATTTAGCTCAGGATGCGCCATGAAGTGTTCTTGGATCCATTGAAGCGCTGAGGCGGAAGCTGAGGTGGAGATGGCCATTGCTTTGACCTCAGCGCGGAGTTCAGCATTCTCTTGCCTTTGTCGAACAAGCTCTCTCCTTTGCTCAAGCGTCTCTTCATATAACTTCCCTTGGTACTCGTACGTCGCCTTCATGATTTCGGAAGCCTCTCGAACGTTGCGATTTGTGTCTACGCCTGTCTCAGTATCGCATGTGGCCGATTCGCTATTGATGGCTTCTTCGCATCGCTGTAAGATCGTGATCCTATCAACCAGCGCGCTTTTGAACGAACTCTGCGTGAAAACGACCTTGATGGCTTTGCGCACAGCTCGTTCGCGGTAGAACTGAAGCATGTCGCCAAGGGTCTGCAGTACTGCAACGTAGAGCTTCGCACAGTGCTGTTGCAAGTCTTCAGAAGTCGAGTAGGCAGCGAGCAGACGCTGACTTTTGTCTACCAACATTGGTATATTGGCAAGGGCATTGAGAATCTGACTATTGATCTCACGCAATCTTCCAGCAGCCTTCCATACATTAGTTACTTGTACGTCATCGATTTTTTTAATGACTAACCTCGAGCAGTAGCACCACCCCTCCGCATACTAGTGAAAAGTATGCTGACTGCGACGGAGCAAGTGTAAGATAGCTTTGGTACGATTTGTGGTGGTCACCAATCTTGCGTAAGACTTTACGGAAGGGAGAAAACCTCCCTCTTTCTGCTTTCAATTCATATTCCTTCTGTGCCTTCTCCACGGCGCTTATGACATCACCTATTGAACGAGTTATGGTAAGGTCGATCCCCACTTTGTACTCAGGTTTGGCGTCACGTTCGAAAGCTGCAACAGCATTGCGAAAGTCGAGCTCATCCTTTTCGACGTTCTTGAACATTGATTTGCTGTCCACGATCAGCATAGTACGCGGACCCCGAACATGCTGGATCTGTGCTCACAAATTTGGGTCTGGGGAATTTTCATTGCTCTTCCACTTGTGTCTGTCAAGATCAAGTGGTGATGCTGGCCTAGCCACAGCAGGCTCAATAATGGCGGTAACTTCTTCGCTGGGCATCCAGCGTGCCCTCTCCGCATTGTAACGCACAGCTGAAGTGTTGGTATTCAAGGCTGGATGTATGCTACCATCAAGTCCATTATTGCGATGTTTTGTCATATAACGCTCAACGACATCTTTCATATGAAGGCTTGGTCGTCGACGTTGCAGCAAGCCGGCTTCCGTTGCCTCTTCGTAAGTTGGCGGCTGAATGGAAAGATCCATGGTCGCGTCCACGATCAAAATTCGAGACTAAATCAAGTATGATAAACTGTCTTGATCATTTCCAGAGGAGCTGTATCATATCCAACAGTACCTCAGGTCATGCGATACAATTCAAAGGGCTCCTCAGGCCAATAAGTGGGACACACAGAATTTGGGTTGACTGTCGATTGTGATGGAGAGAAACTATGTACGATGGCAGCAGGAGCACCAGCTCACGGGGCTTAGTCATCACTGGCCTACCGGTATAGCTTACTCAGTTCATCCATGCTAAGAATCATCCTACTCGTTAGTCATAAAACTGACCACCCATCGGCACGATACCACAGGGTTGGGGGCTGGTTTAGGTCAACTTAACAGACTGTTTTCGGTTAGTTCAGCCTCGTGAGATCTGCCATCCGATTCGTTGGGCTGCAATAACTACTGCACAAAGATATCGAGTCAGGCAGAATAGAGAAATTCGTGTCCACATGGTCTGTCGGAGACGTTCTCGCCCCATTGTGGCGGTCGAGTATGTTGGTGCGAGGTTGAAAAGGGTGGTCAGCACTTGTGACATTGGCACCAGACTACCTAGGTAGGTTATCAAACTTGTGCTCGCCTACCGGTATGACAGGATGTAGCCTTGCAGCATGCGCCCTGATTGTTTTTATTACGATAATTCCACCATTACACCCCCATCCAAACATGTGATTTTGTTGGAATGTGAGTACCAGATTTCTCAACAACATGGCGTATTTAAGCCAGGCCAAACACATTGCATTTTGCGAATTCAGGCCTAAAACCGTGAATATGAAAGTTGTCTATTCGCAGCACAAACTGATTTCTAACAATATTTTCTTTGTATCGAGTGCGCCCGTTAGCTAAATTAGTGCCTGATGTAGTGGATCACAACATTTTGCGGAACCTGGCGCGGGGGGATACAATGCTTGTGTAATGCACTACATAATCAAATTAAATCCCAGCCTTGCGGCTTTAGTCATTCTATCACAGACTCCCAGAATGAGAGACTTTACACCGATAGGCCTACAGAGCCCTGCCAGTAAGCAAGAAGCAATAGCTATGTTGACCGGAATTCATGTTCGTGGCAACGCGGTCAATTTCTAAAGCAAAGTCGACACGCTTGCTGCGCTTCAAGTAAAATGCGGTTACATAGTAGCTGTCCTCGGCATCGTCCAAAAACAGGTAAGTTTCACACATCACAAAATTTGGCGTCTGTATTGGGGGCCAAATAAGGCTCTAGGCCGCTGTGGTGTGGCCTCCGTTAATATCATCCCTATTATTGGCTACGCTTTTCAGACCCCAAATCCTTAGGTCTGATCGGTGTAAATAATACCAAGCAGTGAGCCGTGTGCAGTGTAAGCACTAATGCATAGATTTGTGGCGGAATTTAGACATTTACAAGCTGCCCAGGATGTCGAAATCTTTGCGCGTCGCAAGCACACAGCAGTGGTGTTTTATATCTCAATTCAACGCTGAGGCAAATGCAAAGGGCAGTTTTTGGATAGGTCGAGCCACCAATCGGGCAACGGCAAGTTGTATCTTGTTGGCTATATAGGGGAGCGCTTGCCTTCTTGACTGTCATTGAGGGGCTTACCCAATATTCAAAAATTGGTTATCAAGACGGTCGATACTACCACACCAGCTATGACGAGCCGCCCCTTGACTCCGTCAATTGTGACGGACATGGAGCCACTCCTCAATGGTCACTGCGATGCTACAAAAAAAGGCGAATTTGATAGTAAATCGCAGGATCATGAATCAGGAAGTCATAAGTCATTTGAAGCCGGATCTGCAGTATTAGGAACATCAAAGGACGAAGACAACACAACCCGGGAATTACTGGCCCAACTCAAAGCCAATACAGAACGTCTGGAAGCCTTGGAAAGTAAATACGAGGCTGTAAAAGAAAAACTAAAGACCCTTGTGGGCGAAGAAGAATCAGCACAAGACGGATCTGCCGCCCTTTCTGGAGAAGGAAACGATGATGATGCCGCCTCAGTCGCCTCGGACTTCGACCAGGATGATGTCGAAGAGAAAAGCACAGACGGAAAGGCTGCACACCTAAAGTTCATGGAGAGCATGAAATATGTAAGCTCTGAGGAGTGGTTGAAGTCCAATCTTGCAAGAACCTACAAGATCGCTGGCGATTTTCCTATTCCTAAGGATCTGTCAGTTGTCGTTTCTCAGCGGGAAGTCAATCCTAAAACGATTCCTGTTAACGAGGCAAGTCCAGTGGACTCTCAGTTACGGACTGCCGCGAATGGCATTGCGCTCAGACCTGACAGAGTCGCCATTACTTGCCCGGTTTTGCTGACTGAGATTGGGCGTATCTCTGGGGCAAGCACCAGCGAACGAAACAATGTATTACTTCGCCCTTTTAAGAATATCATCCCATTTCGAACGGAGATCGAACAGTCGTTGCAGACAAATCAAACAATCGCGACAGAACTTCAAGAAGCCAAGAAAAAGCGCAGAGCGGAATACGACGAGGCCTGCTTGAAGGCCGAAGCAAGTGGTTCGACCGCACCTGCAAAGGAAGGGAAGAATCTTGAAACCGATGATAGAGCCAAATTGAAGAAGGCCGAGAAGCTATCTGTCGGCTTAAGATGCTTGCTACACTTCATTGATTACGATGCCGCGGATATCATGGAGATCCGTCGAGAGACGAAGAATGCAGAATACGAGATTGCATTCGAACATCTTTGGCACATCTTCGAGCCCGGTATGCTTGTGTGCCCAAGAGGCGACAAGGAACTAGCATATCGCGTACTCAATGTTGGTGGAGGACGAACTTATGGTGAAAACATGGATCACAATGGCCAACCCCTGGGGGGCTCACGAATTACGAAAATGACCGACTTCTTCGTTGATTGTTTCCACATTGACTTTAACGGAACTCATTACGTACCCGTCCCTATATATCTTTCCATCTCACCGTACGAAGGCAAACGGTCACTCAGGAGTCTGATCGTTGCTCCTCTAGAATGTCTTCATTCGAAAGAAGAAGTGCAGAAACTGAAGGATAGGCTCGTAACAAGAGGAAAGAGGTTTGAGAAACTAGCTGAGGTTACCCATCAGCGCTACTCGGGTCTGAGTCTGCAAGACAAGACTTCACGATGTGAGGAGATTGACGGAGACGTCATCATTGACTTTGCGCTCGCTTTCAAGAACAACGAGCTTGATGTCATGGATAGACCTGAAAAAAGCATTTGGCCAGATGTCAGCTTCAAGAGACCAGGACCACCGGGACTGATAGTACTAGAGCTGACTACACCGGACACACGAGAGACGCAGGAACCCTACAAAGGTTGTAGCGTTCAGGACTGCACGACATGCGAGACGAATACTGTCCATGATGACATTGGGTATGAGTTACTTAGGCGATCTAATTTCCTCAGTGACCATCCGAAACTTCTGAAAGAGACTGAGAAGAGACTTGGAGATGACAGGTACATGTTACTACCTTACCGTATGTACGGATATGTGCTTTTGAGTCGCAAATGGTGTAAGTACCCCTACTTTAGTCTCATCTTTTCAACGTGTAACATCGGTCAGATCCCTTGGACATAGATCTCCTCGAAGACATTGTCGAAAGTAAGAGCCAATCAGATGGATTCGATGACCTGGTTCTGCCCGAAGACCACAAGGAAATCGTTCGGGCGCTGGTCAAAACGCACGCCCGTGGACCTCGGTCGACTTCCGATAAAGAAGCCAAAGCTACTCGCCAGATGGATTTGGTAAAGGGCAAGGGCAAGGGTCTCATCATTCTCCTCCACGGCGTGCCTGGTGTCGGTAAGACTTCCACAGCAGAATGTGTCGCTGCACATACGAATCGCCCCTTGTTCCCTATCACATGCGGCGATATCGGAGGTCAGACGCCACGAGAAGTAGAAACGAACTTGGAATCGTACTTTGATCTTGCACGAAAATGGGGCTGCGTTTTGCTGCTGGATGAAGCGGATGTGTTTCTGGGAGAGCGAACCAAGGGTGATATTCTGCAGAACAGTCTGGTTTCAGGTAAGTTTTGCTCTGTCCACGCGAGGTGTGATGATAGGACTATTACTGATACATTGCAGTATTCTTAAGAGTGCTCGAGTATTACAGCGGAATCCTCATCCTTACCACGAATCGTGTGGGGCAGTTCGACGAAGCTATCAAATCGCGTATCCACATCAGTCTCTATTACCCACCCTTGGATAGGAAGCGTACATTGCAAATATGGAGGATGAACCTACGACGTCTGAAAGACGAAAACGATGCCAAAGCCATGCAAGGAAGCAAGTCTCAATTAGCGCGAAAATCAACCTTGCCTGTCATTGAGTTTGAACACAATGAGATCATGGACTTTGCAAAAGGCCACTGGAAGGTTTGCCAACAGAACAAAAGCAACTGGAACGGACGGCAGATCAAGAATGCTTTTCAGACTGCCATTGCCCTGGCTGAGTGGGATACAATGACTCTTCAAAAGAGGCGCAAGATCAAGGAAACAATGCCTGTTGTTCTCACCAAGGATAATTTCAAGAAAGTAGCTGAAGCTAGTGCCAAGTTTGACGAGTACCTGGTATCTGTGCGCCGCTCTGATGCGACAAACGCCGCGGAGAAGAGGAATCGCAAGGACGAGTTCCAAGACAAGGGGAAATCATCTGAATACGGGATCGTCTATCCTACGCTCGAAGAGAGGAGGCTTCAGCGTAAGAAATCCAGTCGTGCGCAAGCACAATATGACGATGACGAAGATGAGGATGAGGATGATGATGGAGACGGAGATGGAGATGAAGACGTCGACGACTCGGATGACAGTTCTGAAGAAGAGGAAAGTGTGCCCGTCGAGAAAATACAGAAACCGACAAAGAAGGCCAAGAAGTCACAGCCGACGCAGACAGAAGTGCCTGCGAAGGCGGGAAAGAAGTCTCGCAATGGCGTATCGAGCAAGAAAACTGGAGGAGGGCGTAAGGAGACAGAAGAGACGCGCGCTAAGGAACCGAGCTCCGAGGATGATTCTGAGGATGAGACTGACAACTGAGCAAGGAAGTGGTGTGCGTTACATTTTTTTTATTACATTTCTTCGAACAGAATATTCGGGTCATATCTTTTAGTATACAATGAAATCAATGGTTTAATCGTCACTCGTGTGAAACAGCACCCACAGAGAGGGGGTCGTGACAGAGGCCGAAAACCACGCATGGCCTAAGATTCTTGAGCTGCTATAAAAATTCAGTTAGTGTTCTGTGGACGGCACTCAGCCAACCAAGAGTAGAGGTACACAACGTTCATTGTAAATTATGGTACCATAATGACAGGTATACTGGGGTATCTATGCGCAGCAGGAGGAGATATCGACATATCTTCAAGTCGCAAAATGCTGACCATTGAGTCTAGTCCAAGGGCCAATATTCGTGAACACCCTTTTCTTGTTTCCATCCTTACATAAAATTAGCACTGAACAACATGCTCGACTGGGAATTCGACGAGACTTACTCATAAACCAACACGCAAACGGGAACACCAATGTATTCACTGTACCCCATCCAATCAAAATCCCAAAATCAACACCAATCCTAGAGTGTAAATCAAACAGGATCGAGCGACTACCTTCAACGACTGTGATTCATTATTAGTCTCCGCCTTGTACGACGAGGAATTAAGGGTATAAGAGTATGACTTACTCGAATGCAGCGGCCAAGCATAACCCCACCTATAGAAAGCCGGCGCAATCTCAATATCATAAAAGCTCGTGGACACATTCGTAATCACCCAAAAAATCAGAAACAACCCCATCCACGGCTGTCCCACAATCATGGCCATGTTCTCACACGCAAGTCCCAGTGCATTCATGCCGAAGAAATTGAGCATCCAGTACACGAGGAAAGTTCCATGGCCGTAGGACACTGGATTACCAAAAGCTATTTCAGTGGCTTGCGTGGTGGATGTGACGGGATTCGTCTTTGTGAAGTTGATCTGGAAGGCCATGCTGACGAAGGAGTAGGCAAGAGAGAGCATGAAGTATGCGGATATGGTGGCGAGCCAGCGCCAAGCGATAAGTTGCGGAAACTTGAGGGGTGGGTGGTTTTCGGGCTTGATGTACTGCATGTGTATGGGCATGTAGAAGGAGAAACTGAAAAAGGAGATGATGATGAGGTCTGTTGGGCTTGTTAAGTGTCGTTCACTGTGTGCGTATGAAGTTGGTAGAGTGAGAAGCTTACAAATGAGTCCGATGGATACAGCTGGGATGCCAGTGTATGGATAAAAAGGCCTCAGGTTGAACTCCGAGAACCCAATTGCAGGGTTGAGCGCTTGCGGTGCATTTTGCATATTGGTCAGAGCTGCGGGATCACTGGCATTCTGCAGCACCAGATTCATCCACTGTTTTCCGACCATGGTCTGTGCCTCCGTCTCGAACTTGGTAATGATGGGGGCCATGAAATCCAACCAATTTGTATCATCTCGCGCATCTTGATAGACTAGTTGACAAGCCCCAAGAGGTTCGTATGATGCATTGCCGTTAGCGACCGCAGAGTAAAGCATGGCCGTGGCATTGGGATTGATAATGATCGCAGCCCAGGCCTTCAAGTCATAGACGGCCTGTCGGACCTGGAGCGGATCGTTATTGTACTCTGAAGGTGACCTGACCTCCCACCCAAGCGTTGGATAACCCTGACTTATCGTCGTCTGGACAAGGTCGGTGATGGTAGGTCCAACGAAAGGCTGATTGCCAGTCTGATCGTAGGGCGCGACACCATCGAAATCTACAACGAATACCGGCAAACGGTGCAATCGGTTCTGTACATCGAAGAAGACGCCCCAGTATATTGACAGTACCGCAAGAATGAAGGCCATCAGAAAGGCGGTAGTAATTGTCCACTTAGCGAACGCGCGGTTCCTAACTTGTCGTAGCTCAGGACTCCAGAATCCAACAGGCTGTGGTTTCTCATCCCCGTTCGGTTTCCCATCTCCATTTTCCGCCTCGTCAGGCTTCGATTTTCCATTTGTTGTTGGGCCACATGGATTTGTGTTCTTCTCTTCCTCTTTGATTTTCGCTGGGGAGCGGAACGCGAGTCGGACGCGTTGGATCATGCCTTGCGCCATTCTTCACTCTTCACAACCTCAAAGTCCTAAATCGGGATTTAACAGTATATCAGCCCACCAAATTTCCACAAATGCGATCGAATAAGAAGTCCACATAAAAATGACAAGCACTCTTGGAAATATGCATGGCGTCCATAGTATATACTATTTGATTGTCCGATCTGTTAGCGTTTCGATCTGTTGATGTTCGCAGCGCAATCGATGACGTACCCGCGAAATCGCAAACTGTAAGGGTATCAGTGACGTTCTGCGTGGCCCGCGCACTTCCAATGTGTCAACGCAAATGACACTTGTGGCGGCGGTAGTTGGGATGCAGGCTAGATTGATGTCTATGCTGGTGATTACTGATATTGGACTTCTTGGGCAGATCGGCCATTGAGGCCATTGTATCGACAGTTCAGATGCGCATGCTGCGTGGCGAGGAACGGCCTGGGGACAATTCCTCCGGACTAACGATAACTTAAGTTGTGTCTAGGATTGATGTCATACAAATGTCGCTGGGAACATGGATGTACTGAGTTTTGTATATAAACTTGTAGATGGGAAATTTGCATGGTTCTGTTGGGACATGTACAATACGACAGCGAGACCCATGAAAGTTGATTTCGTACTCTGAGTCGCATCACCAAAATACTATCAACCTCACTTAAGCTCACATATGCGATAAACGCCTCGTAACAACCTTGTCTAGAATCCACAAGCATCGCGCAGGCTATACCCACCTATTCACTAAATCAACTGGTTAAGTCGTAGGCATGGTAGATACTTTTCATCTGCACAGTCAAGTCACCATACGTAGTCAACTATCCGTATCGGTCAAAAGTATCCGAAATTACTGTGGTGAAATATTGACTTGGGTTGATTTTGGGACTGCCGACTTCAGCAGCCCTAAGATATACACTATACCCAAATTTTCCCAACCTTACTAAAGGGTATCTCCTATATGCTACGCCATGTTCGCCATGAGCTCCTAGGGTATGTGTGTAAAAGAAAACCACGCTGGATTGTGGAACACACATACACACTACTAGCGGTGCATAAACGTCGTAACGCATTGTGATGATGAAACATCGTCCCCATCTTTCATCTGTGTGAACTATAATCCTCCCACCTCGCCATCGGTCTAATATCGACACTCAAGGACCCATTAGTCTGAATCTTCATCACCACCCGGCGTCCTACTACCCCGCTTTTTATTCTTCGCACCTGACGATCTACCCCTAGCCTTTTTCGGGGTGTTGTGCAAACTCGCACTTCCCTTCCTCTTCTTTCCCCTTCCACTTGTTGGAACAGGTACACTATCATCGTCATCAGCCTCACCCGGCGTCTCGTACCCGCCCCCAAGTCCCATATCATCAAGATCATCATCGCCAACCCTGGCCTCGCGATCGACTTCCAGGAGGTCGGCAAAGTCGTAGCATTGCTTGATCATGGTGTCATGGGTGTCGAGGGCGCTCATAACGGTTGAGAGGCGTTCCCAGAGTTCTTTGCTTGAGACTAGGTTATTACGCTTGGCTTCTTTGATATAGTCTTTCTGTGGGATGCGACCAATGAGCTTCTGAAGGTTGTAGCAACGACGGACGAAGTTGCGGGTCTCCCAGATCATCTGCAGGATCATGCATGCAACGGTTATTTGGCGGAGCCGAAATTGGTCGATTGCCGGGGGTGCAAGTTGTGAGGATGGATGCGTCGGGTCGGGAAGTGACATGGCCGCCATAGGGAAGCCACTCGCCTCCAGCATCTGCTGGTTGTATGTGTCGTGGATCATTGGTTGCTGCAAGAATATTAGTTGCTTTGGCATCTCGGTCTCGATGGCGAGGGCGACGACAGGCCCTGTGGTCTTGAACACAATCGCCTCGATCGCGTTGAGAAAGACAGCAAGTACATCCATAGACTGAAAGTCTAACAATGCGATGTTCTCAAGACAAAAGCGAGCAAAAAGTAAAGGTTCAGGCATGGTTCCGCTGGCGTCCAGCTTCGAAAAGTCGAAATCGACTTGCTTGCAGAAGTTGACGACAAATTTCTTGAAAGTCGCTTTTGCACTCGCTTTCAATGCATCGAATAGATTGACAAGTTTGGCACTATACGAAGCCTCGAGCATGCCGTGAGAGTCATTGAAGACATCGCGCTGATACTTGAAGGTCATGCGGATGGCTTGCATATACTCTTTCTCAAGATAAGACTCCTGTTTCTCGTGAATACGTTTGTGCTCTTTGGCGGCCATCTCGGCAATCCTTTTGTTCTTTGACGTTGCTAGTGCGACCAGGGCAGCACCGCACTCCTTTGGATGGACTAACCCTTGTCGACTAATACTAGCCACAAGGCTAGTAGCCAGCTCAGCCAGTCCATTGTTGACCTTCAGAGCCACGTCTACGAAGTTTGGCAGGAAGGTATGGGCTAGCTGGATCGTCGCAGTGTCGTTTTCGTTGGCATCGAATGACGTCTCTAATCGTGCAGCACCAGTCGCAGCTCCTTTGCCAATCGCAATCTGTGCACCGGTCTCAGAGCGTCGCTCCGCAAAAGTGAAATAGTCGTTGAGGGAAGACAATGCGATGCGTTTCAGGTTGTCGGTGTCTTCGTTGACAAAGACGAGCTTGATAACTTTCTCGACTTCTGCACGCCTGAAATGCTCTGGTGACTGTTGGCAGATACCACCTAGACTCCATAAAGCATTTTCCCGAATCGTGCAATCCCAGCATTGCATGGTAAAGGGTCGAACAGTTTCCAAGAGGAGGAGTGATGGTCGTGTTCTGGCCTTAAGGAATGGTTCCATTTGCTTCTCAGTGAATGCCTTGATTCTGATCTGCTTTCGCGCTTCAAAATTCACTTTGCCCCAGAATGTGTCCTCGTATTGGCTGAAATTGCATACCTTGCCGAAGGTCGCCAGCAAGATCAAATACGTTGATATCCTGTTACCCAGTGCTACGTCCTGCTCTTTGTTATACGTTTGAAGTGGTCTTAGCTGGCAGAGGACGGATGCTACAACCGTAGCGATCTTCTCCACCCCTAAGCCTGGCATTGTGCTGATCGTCCACAGGCAATGGACCACGTCGTCCAGAGTGGATCTCATCTCAGCATACCTGTTTGCGTTTTTTGCGAACTTTGTGATGTTACTCAGCAGTTTAGTTCGTACGTCTTCGGCGAATGCATGCTGCGTAACAGGAAGGGTTGGCAAAGTATGCCGGAGGATTATGACGGTGGGCTGCACCAGGTTTATTTCCTCAGTAGAGGTAGCATCCGCGATATAAAGCTTCAAGAGTTGGATCTGCTCTGTTGTGAAGAGCGTAGCCTCCGCTTTGGCGAACAAGCTTAAAGCGTGCATGATGCGAGCTTGTGAATCCTTTTTGAATTGAGATTCCGGGCTAATGATTTCGTCAAGTAGATCGGTGACAAGCTCCTTGCAAAGTTGCATGTTTGCGGTAGGGTTGCGGGACTCTGGTGACAACACGTAGACCAGGAATTGTTCGAAGGCTTCCAGGTTCGCCGTTGAGGATAATCCACGAAGGTGCGCAATGATGTCCACCATGAAGTAAGCCCTGTCAACACGATGCAATTTGACTTTGCTGTCATCTGTAGTAGCATGGGCAATGGCTGTTGTGAACCAGATCTCTTCCAGAATATTTCGACTGAGCTCGGAAATAGTTTTCTCGGGATCTTGCGACGGGGGTAGCAAGGCCGCTGCAATCTTCAACTTATTGGCCTTGGCTGTGGGGCCAAGATAAATATCTTTGGCTAGTTTGATGGCTCGTTTTCGGGGAGCAGGCTTATCATCAGCAGTCCTGGCGAGAACAGGCAGTAAGACGTGACGTTCAAGCGATGGGTCTAGCTCCACGCATCTTGCTATCAATTTAAGAGTACTGTCGCGCACCGATGGTGAAGTGTCTGTCAAGGAAGGAATCATGCCTAGCACGGTGTTCTCGTCGACAACGCGAGGATCTTTTTCGATGAGTTGCTCTAGACCTGTGAATCCTTTCGTACGCAATCTGGGGAAGTCTTTATCCCGGGTGCAGATCACCATATGGCTGACGATGTGAGGGAGATACCTGCAGACAGGACTCTGGAGTGTGATGATGCCCGCAGCAAGTTTACTCTGGATGTTAGACACAGGTTCGAAGTTGCTACGAGTAGGGTTAGCAGGAACAGACATCTTGGCAAGGAGGTTACCTACTATCTTCGTGCTAACCACTTGGAATCCACTATGATGGACTCCAAGTTGCTTTGCAGATCCTTGATGACTTGTGGGCGCTCATCTTGGTCTTGTGGTGGGAAAGCCTGGATGACAGCGGACAACCAGGAGCTGACATGGCAACCGCTTACAGAACGGAGGTGTGGATCATCGGGACTTGTTTTCAAATCAAGGTAGTCGCCCAAGGACTCGATGACCATCCGATACGGACCATCGAAGGCAAGCAAGTCTACATCATTAACTCTTTCCCTAGCATCCTCATTGATCGCATCGTCAACAAGATGATCCAATCGTGAAGATAGGTTGGATTGTGAAATGTCCAGTTTCCTTTTCGATTCCCTCAAAGCGTGCTTGAAATCAATGATACCACAGCCGATCCTGGCCATCGTCGCAAGCGCCATGTCCTTGTCGTTCACACTCGACTGACTGCCCTGTAGTAAGCTCTGCATCTGACCGAGCAGACTGTGGAGCAATAAGCCTGCCGCTGGCCATTCAGGGGATCCGAAAACATTGCAGAAGTCGTCTACAAATAAGTCCAGCAAATTCCGGAAAGGCTTGTCGCCTGTCTTCGACACGCCCTTGGCCCGGGCTACGAGGGACATGACAATGTGACCAGCAATTTGTCTCGCATTTACCACAAGGTCCTTCGCAGTTTGCACTGCTGCATTGCGCTTATGGGATCGTTTCGATGCTGTGCCTGGTTCGTAGTCGCTGGTCTCGTCATCGTGCGTTTCCTGTGCCTCACTAGCAGCGGCTATCGGTGCCGAAGACTGTCGGTTTGTTGCAGAAACATGCACGAATCGCATGAAGGATGCAGATATCGTCATTATAGGCACCTCATGTACTGACTGGAACTGCCTAGCACTGGCCTTTTTGTGCGGCAATTTCTCCAAATTACTCATGATACCATTCAGTATCGACTGTCGCTGCTCCGCATGCTGAGCAAATATTTGCGCCAGCACATCCATTGCGCGCTGCCGGAATCGTTCGAATCTTGTAATACCGAAAACCGAATCTCGATCAGAGTCGCTGTTTTGTTCCACAAGAAGATCTAGCGTCAGATACTCTAATGTGTTTCTCGCTCGATCCGGCAAGTTATACTTGCCGACGAGGATTGAGAATCTGCTAAGAAGGCTTCCACACAACCTGAGTATAGCCTGCAATTCCTTCTTGTTTGCCCAGGCCGTACTGAACAGCACCTCGGTTTCGCCAGATTTGCGAGCCTGTATGATTGGCGTGATACATGTGTCCTTTATGAGCTTCAACAATTCGATGATCACATCGATAGTCTCCTCCCGCCGCAACCGGTAATCATCACGACCCTCTATCATCGTGTCCAGTATAAGTCTTGCTGCTTTGAGTGAACCCTCGGCCGTTCTCATGCTCTCGGAGAGTTCGAATGCGCCGTCGTCTTGCAAGAAGAGGCCATTTTTAACAGTGGAGACAACTGTCGGCTGCGCGAGAGATTGTATTCGCATCACAAAGTCCACGGGTAGAGTTGATAAGCGGCCGAAGTTAACGACATTCGAAACCTGGGAGGTGAGAGACTCCATTGATCGATCGTCGAGGACTTTGAAGTCACCTTCGGGTGTATCGATGGCGATGAAACGCTGGGAGCCATCAACGTCGTCTCTGTCGTCTTCGAGTGATGCGACCAGATTTGCCAAGTCCTCGCTCTTCCTATCAGCAATCTCGCGTTCTTGTGGACGGAGAGCAGTCGCATCGCTCCCACGGTCATCCTGTTTCTTTTGCGATAGACTATCTGAAGTACTGATTGTATCGTAGCGTGTGTAGTCGCCACGTTGAACAGACTTGGGCTTGATGACTACGGCTGGTCCCACGGACTGGGCAGGGGTGCTACTAGGAGCAGAAGATAGAGCGCTGGAAGGGAAGGGTATGCTCGCATCTTGTAAGGATGCTTTGCTGTTCGGGGTCGCGGGCTGAGGCTGGGATCCCGCGCGAGCCTGCGGTGCAGGAGAGGGATGCTTGACCGATGTCTGTACTTTTCGAGGCTGCTCAGATGCCCTAGCGTCGAATGCTGCCTTTTGTCAGTAGGAGACCCAGGTAGAATAAAGAAACGTACAAGTAAAGCTCACATCCGTCTGCCGCAGGAGCATGCTGGCAAATGGACTCAAACTGGGATGGTATTTTGAAGCTGAGCCATTGGCCCCGTGGGGTGGACTGTCCGGCGGAGGTGTTGCAGTCTGAGGCATTGGCTTGAAGATGCTAAGGCCTGTCAGTTCCGTTTTCAGACATTTGGGCAAGGCCGGCTCACTACTCCGGCAAATTGTCACGGTGCAACAAATCGCGAAGCTGCTGCAGAGTATCATGCAGATGTTGAGCGGTGGATTGGCCTCTGATTTCGTCGTTTAAAATGGAGACTGCTTTCTTCGCATCGCTCCGTTGACTTGGGGTCAGAGTTGAGGGCGGCGTGGGCGGTTCGGCGGACGGGAAGGGGATGATATCTACCTGCTGTCAGTATTGGCGTAGGACAGGTGAGAGAGAGATGGAGAGAGAGGGAGCGTAGCCCGAGCGGAGTCCGCAGGTGATGACGGGTTACTGACCTGGGGAGAAGGGGATGATTGAGGTAAAGGGCGAGTAGGGGAGGGCTTCGTCTGCGGTTGGTGGGCGGCGATACGGCAGCCCGCCGCCGTTGGCATGGTGCCAGCTGCCATTCTGGGTGTCGGCCATGGATACCCGTGGAGGTGACAAACAGCGGGGTGTGGAGAGGAGCGTGAGGCGACGTGGTGGTGGTTGCTCGGGTTGAGTTGCAAGGACTGTCAGGGTGGTAGGTGGCCGCGCATGGTCGTAGGCGTACTCGTTGCCCTAGGTCATTCACCCCCGTGTCCTCTTGAATGCCTGGCCACCGTGTAGGCCCTGCGACAGAAAGTGCTCGTGGGTGGTGTCGCAGCCAAGGCCGGTGTAATTCTGTCGCGTCTGACCGCCTGCTATGCCCGCCTAGCGCTGCAGCCGCGGAAGTGTCTCTCCAGGGCTCCGCAACGGTCGCGAGCCCCGTCACTCTTTTTTTTTCACGACCACGACGCACCCAAGGCCACTACCTACGTATCACATCGACAAGACGCCTCACTCTCCGCCATGTCTGCAATCGGCTCCCTCGTGTTTTGCACCGACTGCGGCAACCTGCTGGATGGGAGTGCTGGCAAGAGGAACGCCATCTTGACCTGCGTAGTCTGCGGCGCATCCTGCAAAGGTACCTTGACATGATCCATGTCCTGGCTCACGGCACGAGTGCTAACTGTTCAATGCTAGATACATCCTCCAAGACAGTAGTGACGCAATCAAAGCCCACTGCGTTCCCTTCAGCTCTGCGCGCAAAGCGCTCTGAAGTGCAGACCATTGTGGAGGGCGACATTCAAACCACCAGCGAGATTGAACAGCCTTGCGAAAAGTGTGGCAGACCGAAAGTCCGTTACTACACTCAGCAACTACGAAGTGCAGACGAAGGCTCGACGGTATTCTACGAGTGCGAATGCGGTCACAAGTACGTTGATGCGACGCTCATGAGAACGCATTGTTGCTAACATAATTCTACAGGTGGAACACAAACAACTGAGCGGGACATGACGAGTTTCCCTTGGAGATATATCCCTTGTCACCCAAACGCCTTCTCCATGCATCAATCTCGAACCATCTAAGCCACAACAGCCTGTGCTTGCGGCACGATGGCGTACTCCACCTCCCCGTTCTTCTCAAACTCAGCCATGTCCAGCGCCACAATCACGCTGTCCCGAACTACTTGCTCGGGATCATTCAAGAATTTGCGCAAAGTGTCCTCGACACCTTCTTCGTCTCCCAGGCTTCCAAGCGCTTCCGCAGCTTCGTGTCGGACCATGCTCGCCTCGTTGGCGTTGCTCAAAGCCTCTGTTAGACTGGGAATGGAAGCAGGGTGCGACAATTGTCCGAAGACAAAGGCAATCTCGTGGCGGAAGAGCGCAGACGGGTCAGAGAAACCGCGTGCGAGAGCCTGAACGGCAGGGACTGCGGTGGGCAGATCTGGGGGGGAGGAAAGGTCGCGTAGTGCGAACATAGCCCGGTAGCGTTGGAACAAAGGAAGTGATGTGTCCAGGAGTGTCCTCTCCAGCTCCGCAATGGAAGGCTTTTCGGTGCTCTGTGGTAGTGGGGGTGCGGGGTCAATGGACGTGAAGTCGCTGTACCTGTTAGCAATTGGGATACAGAACCTCTGTCATGACAGCATACCTCTTCTTCAATTTCTCCTGATCTTTCTGCAAACCGTGCTCCCATTCAATGCGATCCACCGCGATGTCGCACGTCTCTCTCACAACGTCTACTTCCTTCACGTCGTCTCTGAGCTCCTTCAGGAGGCTCAGACTGCCTTTGTCTCCCAGTGCCGCAAGTGCTTCAGCAGCCTCATGCCTGCACATTGAATCCTCCGCCTTGTCCTCCAACACGCCCCTCAGGGGAGCAATGGCAGCATCATGCCGTGATTGACCAAGGCAATAAGCGAGCTCGTGCTTCAGAAGGGCCGAGGGCGACCCAAAAGCAGCTGCGATGGCCTCGATGGCGGGGACCGACTGAGCGGTGGGAGGCTGTAGAGAGGCGAGATGCTTCAGCGAGAACAGTGCGCGAAACCGCCGTGCCAGTGGCTCCTTCTCCGAAACCAGGATATTGCGGAGTGCAGGGACCTGCGTGTCTTGTTCTTCCACAGCCATGATTGTTTCGATATCGAAAGAGGCGTAAGTGACGAGTAACCCTGGGAGTAAATTTCGAGATCGGCGGGTCAAAATCGAGGCATCGGCGGGGAAATTCTGAGAGGGGCGGAGATGATCAGATAAGATCAGTGTGCCGTTGCGTCTGGCCAATAGAATTCTAGCGTACCAGCCACGTCGATCCACTAGGGTCCAGTAGGTGCCTGTCAACAATGCCTTTGTGTCACCGCCTTTGACGCTCATTCACTCCTCGAAGAGCGCAAAGCGCAACACAAAGCCAACTATTACGGACTGCTGAAAGAGGGGGCCGATTTTGGCTCACCTTCACGTTCACTGCGACGAGCTCGCACCTGCGCCTCTCTACAACCACCAACCAGAAGAACCCCTTTGAGCGCGCAGAAGGATCCCTCGCGACAACAGCGCATATCGACCCAAAATTTTCAGACACTCGACTAGCAGCGACCATGGCCATCTTTCGTAGTGTTTCAGACGGCATCAATCGCGTGTGGAACTACATGAGCCCGCAGAAAACACAGCAGCGGCGCGAGAAGCCCTTCAGTTTCAAGGTCCCTGAACTCCCCAACCACGCAAAGAAGCTCTCCAAACACCATGCCGCTACACCAGCGACTTCATTGGAGCGCCGCCAGTCGTATTTCCAGCAATGGAGCCCACGAACACCCAGTCCTGGTAGCGATGTCGATGCGACTCTGCTTCCGCCTTCACCGCCGACTTCTGCGCCACAACTACCCGACGACTTCGAGGGCGACACCTTGCTCCCTGAATCACCTTCTTCGCCAAATGGAACCAAGGCCGGATCGTCCGAGGACGAGTGGAATGCGAACGAGGATACTATGGTGGTGGATGACGGAACCTACATGGAGTACTCAAAAGCGATCGATCCTGACGAAGAGCGACACAGGCGCGCCAGACAGGGTCGCGAATTAAGGGACGCTGGCTGGACTGAGGACGCCGTCTTTCTGTTCCAGAAGCTCAGAATGCGTGGCTTCGAGCCTCTTTTACCCATCGATTGGCTTTACGATTTCGAAACTGTGCCTGAAGATCTCTTCACTGCGAACATCGACAAGGCATTTATTAAACCAGCCGAAGGTTCTGATTATCATGGTAAGCATAATTCCCACTTTGCGCTGTTGCATCGCAAGCACTCACAACATCTTAGCGCAACGAGCTCTCACCAGCCTCTTCGATCTTGGAGGTCGCGTACGTGATGCATGGCACACTCGGGCGCACGTTCGCACACCGGCCTACCACATTGAACGTGCCATCAACAACTTCACTCGTTGGGCCATGAAAGACGGCGGCGTGGACACAATCTGGTCTGGACTTCCGCTCTTTGAGACCGTCGCATTCGGCAGGAACGTCGATACCGCTATAGGGGAACGCGAAATGCTTCGCAAGCTCGGTCAACTCCACGAAAATTGGTCGCAGGCTCTGCACACCGAGACAGCAGGAAGCTGCTTGTCGCCCACAGGACCTGAAGTCCCTGCCCTGTACGGAGTCACAGCATCGCACACCATCATGGCGTTTACCAGCTACGCACCACCATCGGAAGAGAATCCGACACCACAACTACGCCTAATCGCCATTTTCGACTTTGGCAAGGACGGCTACGATGTCTGGAACTCTTTGGCAATTGCAATCTTTATTGTTCATTGCCGTAACCGCATGATGCAGCTCAAAGACTGCTTATCTCAACCTGACTATTCCACTGATGAGGATCCTGATCTTTGAGGCCTTCACGCCACACAGACGGACACGAAAACTACCAACGGATGATATACGACACTACGAAACACTACGAAACGGTAAATATGAGATTCAGAAACGCGATGATGGATGGACGCTGCGACAGAACGCAAATGTGATTTTCTTTTCCTTTCCTAATATACCCCCCTATGTGTACGCTCGGCGAAATACCCCCAGTATGGAATATGACCTTACGCGATGAAGTGGCAGCGTAAAACCGTAGATAGCAATAGCTTGCAGGATGAGGCACGATCTGTCTAATAGCTTTTTACCCAATTTTGGAACAAGCTTACGGATATTTACGTCCTTGGAACGTGACGCGCTGACCACACCTGTCCTCGCCTTTACTATAAGCTAAACTACGATGGCCAACAAAACGCCATCAATCGAGACTCTAGTACTAAACACTCCATACGCATGAGTTCCATGTTGCAAAATACAAAATACCATAATGCTCACTCACCACGAATAGACATCGCATATCCTCACCCCTCCCCCCTTTCAGCACCCTACGAAAATGTACAATAACACCGCATAACATATCTCTCCACCACATCACCCACCCCACCCACGCTCCCACACAAACATGCCCAACAAACCCTCGGCGATTCCCCCGACCTCCCCTACCGCAACTTCACTCCGCCCCTCGCTCCCGTCCCCGATCCCCCCTACTCCCCAATCCAAATCCAGCATTAACACAACCCAACTGAGAAAAGGAATGCACAACACCACCCCACCAGGGCAACAAAAACACACAAATACACACACGTGGCAGCAAAAGGCCCGAACGAGAACCGTGCTGTTGGGGAAGCATGCAGGTACGCATTCCTTTGGTGTTTCGTGAGTGAGCGGTTTATGGGATGGGTGGGATTCTTCGGAGGGTTGGTTGGCCGGGAGTGTGCGGGGATCTGCGGGTAGTGGGTTTTTGGGATAGGGGAGTGGAGGGGTGGATTGGGGTGGTTGGGTGATGATGGGGTTTATGAATTGGAGATGCGAGGTAGGAGGTTAAGTGTAGATACATTTTGATTTTGGAACACAAGATAGGGGGATGTCGTCGTTGTGAATTAAATCTAGTATACGCTTTTAGGTGACTGGGTTTATATATCGAATTATCCTATTAAGCCATGTGTTCTAGTCGCAATTTATACCTAGCATTATGTTGCTATTCTAATCATTACAAGTACATGACATGTGCCTCGCCATCAGTGCATTGCCTCTCGCCTTCAAATCTTAACAAGTTGAACATGCTCAGCCGCAATCAAACTGTCCTCTTCGAAATCGCTGTCGTCACTGCTATCCCCCAGATTTGTAGCGTCAATCGCCTTTTGGACAACAAGGCTCTTTGCTATGGGCTGGCATTTGCCTCCTTTTGTATCTTGCATTTCGAAGCCCTCTGTGAGTGAAAGTGTCCTCGTGGACTCAGATGCATGCACCGAAGATGCATGAACGGAAGACTTTTTGTCTTCAAAGTCAAAATCCAAGTTCAGCGTCACAAAGGACTCTGTGAGACCCTTCTCTTCAACGTCGGCGCCCTTAATCTGCTCAAGCTTCTCGTAGAGACCATCGTGGCAGGTCGAGCTGTTGCTAAGCCTGTTCGAGCTTTTCCACATTGTCTTCATTCGCGAAGCGGGTGGCGAGTTCTCGTTGTGTGTTCGCCTTGGAGGGGTTGGCAAGGCGCTTGGGAGATCTTTGGAGGCAGCGTTGAGGAGTGCTACGGATGGCTCACGTGACGGCATGGCGGATGTTGGAGCGAGCGATGGCGAGCTTGATCGTGTTGGAGATGGTGGCGAGGTGACTGGATGGGATGGCGGCTCGGATTGTAAGCCAAGGAGGTGGACGGCGTCGCTAGATGCTTTCTCGCGGATGTATCTGCGTTCGGCGTCCGTGAGACCAGGGAGGGTGGCGCTGACATCGACACGGCGGACATCTGTTGGAGAACCCTGATCACATTGTTAACCACGGCTGCATACGGTTCTGTGAGGGTCACAATGTCGGTCAGAATTATTTTAGAGTTGAAAACTTACGATTTCCAGCCTCACAGTCTCCGAGGGACGCTTCCTTTCACGCTCTGTGCAGCATAACACTGCACGTCGAACCCTCATGATAATGGTTTTGAGAGTCATGGATGTGACAAGTGTTGGTAGATTTGATGTGGGGTATACGTAGTCGACAACGGTAAACGCAAAAGGGTATATGTAAAGACTGACAAGAATGTACGGCTATGGAAGAGAAAGACAGAGGGTATCGGCACAGACTAAACACGCTAAATGAACGAAATGGGACCAAAGAGTGGAGGTCACCAGGATCGATGGATCATGGAGTTGATGATGGTCCGAAGAGGAGAATTAACGAAGGTCCAAAGTCGCAGAGCCTTATAAAAGAGGAGAGTGAAATTTCGGTTTCCAAAGCGACTCGATTGGCAAAGGTTTCCCCGCGTGGTGGGTAAGGATGTGCCCTCCCTTGCGGACTGGTGTCGTCGTTGGGTCTCACATTCCATCAATCAGCGAGCGGACTGCAAACCGCGGAATGTGCACCGAACTTCTAGAGATAAATCCCATGACGAAACTCACATGGCAATATTTTTCGTCAGTGTACACCTTCGGGTAGGCCTCCAAAGAAGAGAATAGAGAAGGTGAAGGACTATACCAACGAACACGCGACTGACTTCGTGATTGTAAGGTAGACATGAATTACCCGATCTAGAAGTTGTTTGAACGGTTCGCGTCAGTACTACCAACCTTGCATTGGTGTCGCATTCTTGCGGGTACAGGCCCGCGTGTTCTGGGGCGCACCGGGAGTGATCCGCCTTACTGTTAGCAATGATTTGAGATGTACTGTTGGGACTATAGTTTCATCTTAACGAATGGAGAGAGTATGTTTCGAAGGGTGTTGTGTACATTGTAGCACTGAGTCTTGTGTCATGTCCACAGCGTCAGTCATGTGAACACGCGGGCGCGTTCGTACCTTCGTGTCACGGTCGCACAACGTCAATCGCCGACAAAGTGAGAAATCATCACAAAAGAGCCACGGGAGCCCATGTATCACCGTCTGCATTACGTGAACAACGCGTTTCTGAGCTGAGTCTCATGTTGTCGCATTCGCTAATTGCACTGCGTTGTTTACGCTTTCAGATGATGTTCGTAGAAGTCATTACCGACTGCGCTAGACGCTGAAATTGCCAGTGTTCATAGGGAGAAACCCCTGCACGAAGCTGGATTCGGCATGAGCACTCAACTCATCTCATGCGGCATTGCTCATTTCGGGTAGTCCTTGACGTGATAGCTCTTGAGCTTGACGAACTGATCGAACCCGAATTTGCTCAAGGTCTGTCCCTTTCCTGAATCTTTCCAACCTACCCATGCCAGGTCCTGCTTGGAATAAGTAAGGTTACAAATGATAGCTGTCACTACTTACAGGTGCGGGGTAGTCACATCGATTGATAAAGACTGTGCCAGCCTCTACCTCGTCAATGAGCTCGTGACCCTTGCTAACGTCCTTAGTCCAGATACTTGCTGTGAGTCCGAATTGGCTGTCATTCATGAGTTTGATCGCTTCGGTGTCATCCTTGACTTTCATGACAGGAATAACGGGACCAAAGGTTTCTTCAGTCATGACGTCCATGTCATGTGTGACACCCGTGAGTAACGTCGGAGCAACATAGTTCCCATCAGCAGGTGGGTTCTTGAACGTGAAGTTCTCCGGGGTAGCATTATGAGCACCCTTCGCTAAAGCATCTTTGATGTGTGCCTGTATAGCCTCTGCTGATCTTTTGGAGACCACGGGACCAACATGAGTGCTCTTGTCGAATGGATCGCCAAGCTTGTACCCTTTCAGTACATCCTGGAGCGCAGATACGAATTCGTCATGGATCTTCTCGTCCACGTATATTCTCTCGACGCTGCAGCAGCTCTGGCCGGAGTTGAAAATAGCACCGTCCACAATTTCTTCTGCAGCCCACTTGACGTCGACATCGGAACGTACATATGCAGGATCCTTGCCACCCAGCTCAAGACCTACACGTAAAGGTACACGATCATTCGCTGCGCTTTGCACAGCAAGGCCATTTGCTACGGAACCGGTGAAGCAGACCAGCTGGATCTTTGGAGAGCGTGCTATGGTCTCGATCTGCGTCATGGATCCGCTGTGGAAGATTTGGAGGACACCATCGGGCAACCCAGCTTCCTTGAAAATATGTTGGATCTGCTCGGCACTTGTTGGCGTTTGTGGGGACGGCTTCAGGATGACCGAGTTTCCGGCAAGCAGTGCAGGTACTAACGAGTTGACGAGGGTCAGATATGGGTACTGCAGGCTGCATCAGCGTGTGAGCGAGCCAATATAGCCTGTACACTCACGTTCCAGGGGAACAAAATTAGAACCGGTCCAAGCGGGACTTTCTTGACGTAGCGCTTGAAACCCTTCTCAGCTTCACCCGGAGTGTCTTTGAGAGTCTCGTCACTGATCTTGAGCAGGTACTCGCCCCGCATGACCGCCGTGGTAATCTCCTTGGGCGTATACGCGATGGGACGGCCCATCTGTTCGGTGATCTCTTTCCCGAGCAGATCTTGACGCTCGTTAAGTAGCTTGAGAGCTTTCTTTATGATGCTCTGTCTGTCAGCAAGTGATGTACGCCGAAATGATTCAAATGCAGTCGCAGCTGTCTCAGGTAGAGATTGCAGATCAGCCTCTGAGAGGCCATTACGTGTAAGGATAGGCTTGTTAGTGATTGGGGAGATGGTCGTGATCTTTTCCAGCGACATGATGTTGTACGTGATTGGGTCGTGGCGTTTTTGTGTAGATTGAATGATAAATGCGAAATGGGTACTGGCTAGTAATGCACAGTCCTGGAAGCAGTTAATTTTGAGGTTGAGGCGTTCGTCCGCCGGGTACGGATGACGCATGATGACGCTAATACAGATGAGGCTAGGCAGTCTTATCGCAGCGGCTTTCCATGTCGAAAACCCCCCCGAAAGCGGAGCAGCTTCATGAGTGACAGTTCTACGATTGTATGACGTTTCTCAGAGTTTTAAGTCTATTCTAGTTGATTTCAGTCTTGAATCACTCATATCCTGCGACATGTGACACAGCTGCTGAAGAGTCTTCCCAGAACTTGAACTTCGAAGTGGGCATAATACATTCGCAGGCTTCTTGATATCTTTTTCAAGTGTGGAGCTGTCGATACGGAGGTAAGAACATATCTGAGGTTTTGCAAAAGATAGTATTGGTCTTCCAATGGTGGCTTGATCAAGCACCGAATTGACTATAGCTTCGTTTTGCTGTCGCCTCACTATGAGCATTCACGCTGTCGTCTCGTTCACATTTGGACAACAAATGATTTCATTCTGGCTAACTAGTGCGTATCAAGCCATATGGAGCCTATGTGATCCCACATATGGTGCAGTACAGCTGCAGCCACTCGACCATATGCAGGAGCAATATAAAGACAGCCTGCTAAGATCAAGTCGGACCTGGGGAGCCGAGCGTGCCTCGTGTCTTCACCAACAAACCTTGTCATTGCAATTTATGCAACGTGCGGCAGCGTATAGGGGTACCAAAGTTTTGGTCCAGTCAAACTTCCGGACTGTTCCTGGAGCCTCGCGTGGAAACCCCGATCGTCAGTGCTTTGCACAGCGCCAACGGTGGGCAGTTGATGCAAATTTCATAACCGAACATTGAGAAAAGTTGCAGTGCAGCATAGGACTTGTGGTATGTTTGTATAGCAGTCCAACGTGGCTCGAGATGTTCCATTTAGGGGTGGACAGCGAGTGCATCGAGCTTACTTGACAATATCTATGCGATCTACATCAACTACGAGACAGCGGGCCTCAAGACCCTGCACGGCCTTACTAAAGTGACAACAGAAGTCTAGCGAGATTTGGTGGCAAGGAAAGGCTCACCCCTCTTGCCAAACGAGCCAGCCCATAACGATCTGGTGATGTTATTACATCAGAGTGAAATATGAGCAGTGGCGCGCGTTGATCACGCGGTCACCAATGGAACGGGTGAGTTGCAAAGGTTACAAGTATCTTGTATTAGCGCATGTGATTGTTAATGAGATGCAAGTTGACATTCGGAAGGTTATACTCGAGGTCGCCTCAGCGTATCATTCGTAACGCAACTGTCCATGAGATATATATGTCAGTCCGGGGTCATGTGTCCCCCTGGCTATGATGCGTTTACAAATCTCAAGCAGGCACAGCAGGACAGGAACGGGGAGGGCTGCGTCCTGTATTGGCATTTGGCAAGACTCGGATATCCCCACAGTCAGCACGACGAATGCTTGTCATTGAGCCAAACTGGATACGTCAAAGCTACGGGATACTCTTGGCCGTACCAAGAGCAGCTACGGCCTCGTTTCCCCGTGGATCTCAATCACCAGGTATTACGGCGTTCCATATCACCCGAAGTAATAGTGATCAAGAAGGTCGCTGCTTCTTAGTTCCATAATACACGATCCAAGCATTGATAACTGCATGGTACTGGTCAGAATTTGAATCGCCTTGGTCGATAGCGTTCCAGGGCCATTACGAGATTCGTGACAGTTTCCTGGGCCTCTGTAAGGTCAAACACGCGGATGTCAATCAATGCAGTTGTTATCCTTTGGGACGGATGACCGGAGTGGAATGAAGCCAAGCTGTCAGCCAGAGCTTCAACTAGCTATAATGCGCTCAACGATTGTCATATGCGGCGCGATCCGTCCCCTCAACGCCCACTTCGGCTACATAGATCGGTCAGCAAGTGGCGTGAATATGTTACAAGCCTAGCGGAAGGGTAGATGCACATGGAGATCTACTAAAACTCACAGCTACTCTCGGTCGGAGCAAAGACGTTGCCTTCGGTGTGCTGGAAGCAGACCACACGAAGCAGCATGCAGCGGCAAGGCGACGAAACCTTGATCAGAGTCATGAGGTGCTGGCGTGGTTCGCTTCCAGGAGGCCGTCACGAAAAATGGGCCAGGCATACTGACTGTGGTTCGAAGCCCTGAACCCGCATGTCATAAAACTATCCTCCTATAGACAGAACTTGTGCATACTAGGCTCCCTCCCCAGATTCACCTTGGCATAGTAAGCTTGGCAACTGCAGGCAAGTAGCCTGGCCTTGCCATGTTGTGGAGTACTCATAACCTGCATTACCGATATAATTATGGTATCGAACAGCATTGTCATGCGGAAATCCTTTGGATGCGCGGCTTCCACGTAAGCGAGCTGTGTTTCCATGGAGTCCTGTCTATGTTGCCTAAACCCAGACGGGCAGAACATAGGTAGAAGCATTTACGAAATCTCTGGAAACAGATCTACCGTCGTTTCACATCGAGATTGGGATATAAGGCCAGTTTCTTCAAGGTAGGACCCTGAAAAGAGAAGGGAACAACACGGATCAGCGGCCAGGCAGCGGCAGGCGGGTTGTGCACCTGGGGTGCAGTATGACTGGCAGCTGTGGCGGGTAGCACTGTCAAGATGCATCGCAACGCAGGGGTATAGCTACCAGGGTCTTTGAAATCCCATGATGGTCGCGTAGAGCAGAGTCTGGCGACATGTGGAGTCTGGATACTGCTAACGGATACGCTACAGCAACGTGCGCCGGTCACCAATCAGTACTCGGGATTTGTCTGATCGCTCAGCAACGGGCGTCAGAGTGGCAAGTGGGTCTCGGTACAAGCTGGTACTTGTTGAGCGGCATCGGTACGCCGCTGCTCTTAGAACTCCCGCATATAGACTGGGGTGGCACCGATCACCAATATCGTTTTTGATTGCCAGTCTAACCTGCGACGATTGTTTTCGGGGTACGTCCGTTAAGCTGGCGGCACTGACGATCCAGCAGTGCTCAACGGTGATTGTTGGTGTGCTGCAAGATCCTGGTCCATGCAGGGGTGAATGCTCAGACTGGTGACTGGGGGAGCGGAAGGCAACCAGAAGCACATTGATAGCTAGGTGCACGCACGAACATGCGTGCCCTGCCGCCCATCTCGTTTGCAGCGTGGCCAGAGGCCGCTCTGACGCACCATGTAGCTGGACCCGGAGAAAGGAACAGGTCTGCCCATGCCGTTCGGGTATTGGGCCACCCTGCACCTCGAGGCACTGGACTTGCTCTGTTATACCCCACCGTCGTCCACTAAGATCCAGCGCTGGGGCTGATACAGGAGCGGCCGACTGTTATATTGTACCCAGGCACACTGCAGAGGTCAAAAGTCCATCGTTGGACGGTTGACTTGCATACTTCTGACACCTCTTGACATCCTCGAACCACGAGCTTAACCCGACTTCTTCATCTTGTTCACAACGCCCTTTCTGTCGCCACTCACTCAACAGAGGCAGACTCTGCCTCACTAACTTACTGCAACATAATTGGTGCTTGCCATCAGCACTCGAGTGGTGGAATCGTAGTGGAAAATAAGCCGCTAGAACGCAGCCATGCTTTCCACGAATCTCCATCAGTACCCTTCGGTGTTCAGCCATGTTCCCCCGCCGAACATGGTCGAACATCAACACCACCACCTTACGGCGCAACATATAGGACAGTCATCACTCGACACTCTAGCGCATCCATCACAGTACGCCGCACTTCAGTTCCATCAAAACCGGCATGTATTACCAAACGGTAAAGCAATTGTCAAGCCCCACCGGTTGCCGTACGCAAGTGGGCCTATAGCGCCCCGTAACCAACGCGACATGCTTCACGAGCGGTCCGGTCGCAACAGTGCAACATCAGGACCAGTACGACGCAGAATCAGTAGAGCATGCGATCAATGCAATCAACTGCGAACCAAGTATGTGTCAACTGTAGTGAACGGCACGTACCACCGGGACTGACTTTGTGCTTCAAGGTGTGATGGTCGTCAAAGCTGTGCACATTGCATAGGTACGTCTTGATACATGTCTGCGTGGAAATAGTGCAGACACTCAAACTGGAAACGCAAGCCGCTGTGTGACCGTACTTTGCAGCTTGGCTAACACAACGACAGAGTTCGGGTTGACATGCGAATATATCCGCGAAAGGAAGAAGCGTGGTAAGGCCTCGAGGAAAGATATCGCTCAGCAGCAAGCTGCCGCAGCAGCAGCAGGATCGCAGCCTCCAGAAGATATAGATACTCCTCTATCATCTAATCATGCTGCTGAGCGTTCTCAGAGTAACAGTCCCAAGCTACCTGATGGTCAAAGGTCACTCCCGGAACTACCAGGTCGTTCGGCCAGTCTGGTGACGCCAAAGCTTGAGATGGACTCTGACCCAATCTATCAGACTCGTACCATGAGTATGAGTGCTATAGAGGCGGTACAAGAGCCTGAGATGCATCACCAGATGGAGGGCGCAATGCAAACGATGCATCCAATGCAACCACCCCGCATTCACACTCAAGGTCTGTCGATGCATGAATCCATCCCTGAGTACACATCTATGGACGATTATCACCCAAGCCTCACCTATCAGTCGCCACTGCAGATGATGCAACCAGGCATGGCTCCCGGAATACAGTCCGTTGTGCCTTCCCATGCCCATGGGCTCGAGTATTCTGACAGCCCTTACAGCATGATGAGCCCTCAGAGCGCACATGCAGCGCCCTCAAATCCATATAGATTACCGGAAGAGCCTCACAACATGAGCTTTGTGGCCAACTCACCCGCTATTGGCTCCCCGGAGTGGATGTTGCCGTCACCTTCTACGACGATGTACTCTGGCGCACCACAACAACCCTCTGCCCAACAGCTCCGTTTTCCTGTTCTCCAACCACTAATCCCACACCTCACGAACGTCATGCCAATAAACCTAGCGTGTGATTTACTGGAGCTCTACTTCCAGAGCTCGTCAACTACGTTCATGCAACCTGTCTCCCCCTACGTACTTGGCTATGTCTTTCGAAAGCGATCCTTCTTGAGACACAACAACCCACGCGTCTGTAGCCCGGCACTATTAGCTAGTATGCTTTGGATTGGCTGCTTGACAAGTGAGTCACCGTATCTGTCGGCCTCGCCTTCCGCACGGAGTCAGCTATCGGAGAAGTTGATCAATCTGACAATCAGTCTATTGAAACCTCTTGTTCACCAAATACCCGGCGATGCAGATATGGTACCTACTGCGTATCGGAATACCAACAACTCTCATGGTGTGACCATGGGTGGATTCGGCATTACTTCACAGGACTCCAACATCAGTCTTCGTATGTTATCAACGCTATCCTACATATGTGTAGTTTTCGCTGACATTTTCATCCTCAGCGGGAGCCCCTGGGGGACTTGATGATGTAGCGACATATATGCATTTAGCCATCGTGATTTCAGCAAGCGAGTACAAGGCTGCATCACTTCGTTGGTGGAACGCTGCCTGGTCACTAGCGAGGGAACTGAAATTCGGCAAGGAAGTACCGGTGACACCTCCACCTGAACAGGACAACGAGGCCGAGGATCTCAATGTAACACATATGGATAGCACATACTCCAGTGGATCAGATACCCCGATCGACTTCACAGAGGAACAACGAGAAGAACGTAGACGTATATGGTGGTTACTGTATACGGTGGATCGGTGAGATTTTCTCTCTGCGACATCGCATCTGAGATCTCAACAGAGGCTGATGAATACGTA
Organism: Plenodomus tracheiphilus IPT5; assembly: GCA_010093695.1. NCBI lineage: Eukaryota > Fungi > Ascomycota > Dothideomycetes > Pleosporales > Leptosphaeriaceae > Plenodomus > Plenodomus tracheiphilus. The sequence goes on along the minus strand of MU006290.1, from coordinate 776,624 downwards.
GGCATTTAGCCCTGTGCTACAACAGACCTCTTTCTCTATTAGATGTGGAATGTTCAGGCCTTCTGCAGCCACTTGACGATAACGTATGGCAAACTGGCGAATTCTTCGAGGACTCCGCTCAATCGTATTCAGATTCCACATTTCGCCGAAGAGGTCCTACCTTTGAGTGCACCGGACACTCCATTTTCGGATTTTTCCTACCTCTGATGACTATCCTTGGAGAGATCGTCGATCTTAACTACGCAAGAAACCACCCACGCTTTGGGACAAAGACCGACTGGGATGACCACGCAAGAGAAATAAGTGAACAACTGATAGCATACGGCCAGTCTGTGCAAGAGCTTCGTGATCGAGCAATCGATGAGGCCACCGCAGAAGCACACGAGCCAGTGCGTCCCGGCACACCCTCTGTTCGATCCGTCAATTCTAGTATATCGAAAGCCCAAGAATCGTTGATGCACGCCAAAATCGTGGAGGCCTATGGTACACACCTCATGCACACATTGCATCTACTACTGAATGGTAAATGGGATCCTATCTCGCTTTTGGACGACAACGATCTGTGGATCTCCTCGCAAAGCTTCGTCGACGCGACAGGCCATGCTGTCTCAGCAGCCGAAGCCCTGAACGAGATACTTGAATATGATCCCGACCTTAGCTTCATGCCCTTTTTCTTCGGCATCTACCTCCTCCAAGGAAGTTTTCTATTACTTCTGATTGCAGACAAGCTGCAAGGTGAAGCGAACCCGAACATTGTTCGCGCATGTGAGGTCATTGTGCGCGCCCATGAGGCGTGCATTGTTACTCTCAACACTGAATACCAGGTATGTGACCCATCACGCAAGAAATGCTACTTGTCATACTAGCAACTGAAAGTGCGTACTGATAGTTGCCCAGCGCAATTTTCGAAAGGTCATGCGTTCTGCTCTTCAACAGGTTCGAGGGCGCGGCATGGACGAACATGCCGAAATAGCACAGCAACGCCGCCGGGAGATGTTGAGCCTCTATCGTTGGAGCGGCGACGGCACAGGACTCGCACTTTGAATCGCATTCGGTCGAAGCCTTCATCCACCCCTGTCACCGAGCCGCCCGTTATGCGGCCCCACATGTCCACATAAAAGTACCTGCCCCGTCTGCCAATGCTCGCATGCATAGCATCAAGGTCAGATCAATTTTGTTCCTTCACATGTCCACCACTAAAGTGGCGCATGGTATGTCATTCACCATAGTCTTCAACATGGTCAATGTCCCGTCAAAACCCTGTTTCCCATACTTTGGAACAATCAGGTTTTGCTCCTTTGCTCCGGCGCATATGATCTGCAGATTGCACGGGGCATTCTTGGCGTCATCAAGGCCGGCGTCAATACCCCTGGAGTTCTCACTTGCACTCCTTGTCGATGTTTCCCACATACCGCAATGTATGTACCAGGCATGAATTAGCGTTCGGCATTGCGGCGCGATATTTGCACGATAGCTCCATTGTGTTAGATCTTTTCACATCATTTCTTGTTCTCGGGTCGTCTTCGCGTTCACTTCAAAAGTACAACTACCGGCGGCTTTTCACTGCAAAGAAGGTTTAATTCTACCTAGGCGCACTTAGGGTACAAGCTGCATATTATACCCCCTCGTTTTCTGCGTATAGCAATCTGAAAGAGGCTTGATGTGAGTTGGAGGAACAAAAGTACCGTCGACGCTTCCGGTACAGCCATAGGTACAAGCGCATAATGATAGCATACTACATGTTCGGGGCTATGTGATAATAGCAACATGATCCTTCACAACACCAAGAACGAATGTCAAGACGATGTGAACAGGTAGTGGCCCACAAGCAACGGTCGCAAACATAGCCCCGGCTCTCCCGGCGTCCTGATTGACGTTTGATCGCCCCATGATACTATTTCAAGGGTCAGTGTTTCAGGATTTGTCCCCTGCGATCGTAGAACCGTGCCCTCCTTTCACTGGCTACCATTTGCGTCGACTACTAACAGTATGTATCCCCTACTAGAAAGGTACAATACACTGACTCGACGAGAATCCTCAGTTGGGAGCGGAAAGGCTTTGCCGCTGCCAATTGAAGTGGGAGGTGGGGACGAATGCGTTGGCCGCTGACACCCACGCCACGAAGGTGCTGTAACAAAGGAACACGAATTGCCCTTTCTGTAAGCGTGCGCAGCGATAACCCACATGGATCATCATCTGATTGGTATTCTATTGTGATGAGACCACAAGCGTACTCTTCCCGTGGTCAGATTATGAGCTTGGTGAAGCCGAAGGTCGGCGTGCCGCGGACGGACATGATGAATTCCGACTATTCAACTTCGCTCGTATTTCATTCATACAACATATCTTCGAAGCGTCTGCAGGTACCAATGGGTTGCGGCAGTAGCGAGTTCACGCTGCTTGCCTCTGCCGCAGATATCACCGCATCCATCCCAAATAGGCCTCATTTCACGACACCGACATTACGGTTACTATGGATCAAGGTCGCCCCTTTGAATCCACTCTGCTATGTTCTTTTCATCTTACTGTCCTGCAACTATGTGTGTTGTCACGACTCGAACTCAACATATTTGATACTCACTTAGTAGCAACAACTGTATGCTCGGCGTCTCAACGGTATGTACATAGCTTGCAGGGTCTTTGCGGCACGTGAAGTGATTCAACTTTGGTCTTACGCGCGCGGGCCGATAAGTACCTAACAGTGGCTCGCGAGTGTCCCGACAGACACAAGATGCGGGGAGTGCACACCGATACTCCAAGAAGCGATGCAGGGAATGGTGCTCAGTCATGCACCCCAGATCTGTTGAGTGTGGCTTTACATGTTGAATTTGGCCAACAGCATGCGCATGAGTATTACCCTGCCAGTGATACTTGGCAATTGTTGACCAGTGTGGTCCCCAGTCATGCAGGGCGCGTGACGTGCACGTCTACAAAAAATCACAGGCTATGGACTGTCAAGCTCGATCAGATTATGCAGAACCTCGCGAGCAGATGCATAACCGGGCCGAGTCGGGAGTACCAACATTCCTTCCACACCCCATCAAATGGTCATCGTTCATTCCACGTGGTTAACAAAAGCAAGTCTCCAATGATGCCAGCCTGGGATGCTGAAAAGGAGCAGTGAGACATCCTAGATGCCCCGTCCTATATTCCTTTGAAACGATATCTACAAGGACTATTTCCAGGCCCTTTACGTCCATGTAGACTCTAGACCGGCACGAATTCCCTTCTCTCCGGATGCCCCAGCAAAGTTCTGCGCAAAGAATAAGGCTGAGCCAGGTTAGTTGCACGCTCAGTGGTGACACGACATAGCGCCTTACGGTAGTGACTCCAACACTACCGAATCATATATCGTGACCGAGTTTCCACATCTGCAACATGCATCTCAAGCGATCGCCACGTCCTCAACGTATTCCCCCATATTCTGAGACTTCTGACGACCTTCGATATATTGAGCGGCTCGTTTCTTTAAATGAAAAAACGTGAGAAAGAGCCGGGATGATTAGGTGACCCCACAAGGTACACTGAGCACTGCCGCATTGATGCACTGCGTCAAAAACGTGCGGAGAATACTGCAACGTCAATGCTCCGCATGAACCAACACGTTAAAACGCTCGGGGCTATGGCAACAGTAGGATGACGTTGGATTACAAGACTGGTTCCCAAAACTTGGGGTTGTGGTGAGATGGGTGTCGTTCAGTGATTGCACGGTCTTTCAATGTCAGCCATAAATCCGGAACAACGGCTGGCTCTCACTGGATAGGCTGGCCTCACGGTCATCGATCGTCATGACTCGTCAATATGCGGCCATTTGGGACCGTCCTCAATGAGGTGGATTATCGAGCGTCCCAGACTACAAGGCTCCCCCCATGGGCTGTCATAGGGTATGGACACTGCTTTAAGCGATGCCGGAACCCCACTGTTCTGAGCATTGGTGACAACATCTATATCGGCTCTAGATCACGGATGGCGTGCGTCTGGCGTGAGGCTTGCATGTGACATGCAAATCCCGTACCGTATTGGCTCAGAAGGATTGTAGAACTCCGCCATGTTCAACCAAAAGGGGTGAATGCGCGATAATGACTACGATCGTAGCCCCCAATGGGCACAGAACAACGTAGAGCGCGCCTTCGCTTCACTAAAGTAGAGTAACTTACACGCTCAGCACCGAAGGGAATGTGGGGAACGTGGTAAGTAGGGTTCTTTAGCGCGAGAACATGGGTATCCCTCCAGCGGCAGCGCGTGTTCGTACCCACAAGTACCTCGCAACGCTTGCGTGCTTTTCGCTCATTTGCTGATTTTCGGTTATCACAGCGTAGGGATGATCGTTTTGATCATGACTAGGGTACACTTATGGGTGGTGGGCCGTTTCGGGACGGCTATCAGATTTCAGCCTAATCATCGGTCGAGTCAGTCTTGGTAGAGGGGGCAGGCGTCAGCCACGAAGGTATAATAGACCTATGTTATAGGTAATCGTCTGAGTCGAGTAGAATTCATTCCAATTCCGCCGTCGAGATGACGTGAAGTCAAGCCATCACAACGGCCTGCCGCCCAACTATCAGTTCGTCAGGGCTGCCAACCTGTCTATGGCTGGAGGGCCGACCCGAAGGTAAAGGCGGCTTACTATGTACATCTTTTACAAGCTACCAGGGTCGAACAGGAGGAAGTCTCCGCGGCGACTGAATTCGTGAGCAGGTGCATAGCCTCGAGTAGTCCACGATCCTGCAGTCTGGCCTTCACGTGTTCATTTTGACGCTTACTCGATGATGCTCTGGAAGACCAATCACCATCTCGAGTCGGTAGGATTCTAGTAAGCTGGACGTTACATTCGGGTACTCCGGTGAGCTACCCCAAGTAAGCACTGATCTCCAGCTCGGAGTGCTTAAGTCGCAGCACGGTCTCCAGTTCCGGCGCCCCTGGCCCACGTCTCCAGACCTACTCAGTCTTTACACAGTTTGTATGGAAGATAGAGGATGGGCTGACTGTGAGAATTATGTGTGACTTCATGTTCGCAGTCTCATCAATGATTCGTTAAGGAGTATAGATGAACCCAGCAATCCACAATGCCACGCTGTTAGGATCTAAATTCCAGACAACCGAGCGCGTACATGCGAATCGACACGAGTCGACAAGTACAGACATGTGCCCATGTTGCACAAGGTACGCGATGGTATCTATACGGGGCAACAAGGCGTCAGGATCCTAGCGCTTGCATATGTTCGTTCTCTCCAAGAATCCGGACGGCAGGCAGCCGTCACTAATGCAGTACAGACGCTAGCCGCTGGACTTTACTCCACGGTCTGTCAACTGTCGCTGTTGGTAACCAATAGCAGCTTTCAGAACCCATGATTGGGTTGATAAAAAGTTCTGGGCTTGAATTTAAAGATCCTCTCGGGCGCTGGGCCGCTTCCAGACCCTCCACCGTTAGGACGATGCCTTCTCAATCGCTAGAGTTAGACCCTCTCATTACTGCGGGCTTTGGATGTGCGGTTCACACTTTCGATGGCCTTTGCTGTCGGCCCATTCACGCTATAATCAACCTATTGGGTGAGTCCATAGAGCTTTGTAGCAGTGATAGTACGCGAAAATTGCGAAGGGGTCAGTGAAGTCATGAATTCTTCATTTTGAAACCGCAAAATGAGAGTAATTCAACTATGAGGCCGTCAAGAATCAACAGTTGTAACTGCTTCATCGATTTGCTCGAGCCAACCGATCCAGGAGCGAGGCGGCACCTCAAAGACATCGGGCTCAAGCAGATGCTTTTCCAATCATATAGATGGCTTTGAGTTATGCGGAGCGTAGTGTACCGAAGATCAGCTTGCCAGGTCTGACATGGTATCTCATAAATAGACCCTGGCAAACACTGCAATAGAAGAACAGGATAATGGGTTCTCGGCCCTTGCGTCCACAGATAATTTGGAGCTTCGAGAAGGCTCCCGACTCTGAATCTAAGCCAAAGAGCTCGGTCGTATTGCGGGTTGTTTGGTCAAGCTTGAAGCCGATATCTTGAGGTCGTGCTTGGATGTGGGGATTGTATTAGATAGGGCTCCCTAGCGATGGCTTGCAAGGTCATCCACTTGTCTTAATTGCAGTGTTCGTATTCTATACTCGTGTGAATCGTCAAAGTAGTTGAAAGTGACGAAACACGTATAGTCGTCAGGTGGAGACAGTTCCAGTGCTGGGAAAATTGTGTAAGTAGAGCAGGTCCAAGGCAAGAACGAGCCTCAGTGCGACGGTGGCTGAGATGCAAGGCATGAAGTGCACCGATTCGCGACAGTGTGTACTCCAGGGGTACACCTAGCTCTTTTCAGCGCCGCATCCGGGTACGCGAAAGGCCGTGCAGCATCTCTCCGCAGTTCAAGCGCGACAGCTACAAGGTGCTGGTGACCTCGCGGAAAGTTTATGGTAGTAGACCTTGAACGGGCAAGGTGGGTCAATGTGAATTGCCATATACAACAGAAACGACTATAGGGCTATATCGAACTGTAGGAATTTGACGGCTTACCTGCTGAATGGCTAGAACCCATGCGACCTTCGCGTAGATGCAGTATGCAGCGTTGTTAATGAAACAGGATATTGATCTTTTACCGCGCTTGACTCGTAGTTCAGGAGTCCACTGATGGTTGAACAGCCGATGAAAGAAGCTGAGGTGTATCCGGATAGCACGATATCCGGGCGCCAGCAATTTCGGGAGATATCTATGATTGTTATCCTTGTGTGACTACCTATTGTGAGGTTGGTGCGTCCCGATAAGACTCTGAGTCAACGTGCACTCTGAACCGCTTCCTCAATATGACCTTCGTGGTTTGTTGGTACGAAACTTCACGACCATTGCTGAGAAGGGAACAAACGGAGCATAGCTTCGGGAAGCGAGAACCTGGTGTCGCGCATAAAAACTGGGCAACGTGTGTTCCTGTTCCATTGTGGAGAAGATTGGAGGTAGGTTCGCGATCGATGACGTCTTCGCACTTGACGCGTCCTCACGCGTCGAGTACTGAGAAATTTACGCAACATTTCCTACCATCATTATCCTCTCATCACCACCCATCGAGCTCTCAACCAATCTCATGGCATCTCAATTGACCACAAGCCAGAACTAGATCTCTTGAAGCAAGGCTTCATTCTCGAAGCTGAGAGATGTGTATCAGTCGTCCAACTCATGCCTGCGGTGCATTACCATGCAAATACATGCTTCCAGCTCGAATAGGAAGTTGCAGCTCGTTTCTCGATCGTGCGCCATGAGTGAATGGATATGTGCGGCTACTGGGTATCCTCTCTTTCACAGCAAACGAGCCAATATCTTTAATGCAAGTAGCCACAATTCCCGTCAATCGTCTATAGTATTTCTGTCTTTCGCCCGTCCTGCATTTTTCTTCTCGCCCATCTAACGTTCCTTCCCGCCTTCTCTTTCGTGCAAATAGTTATTCCGCGACTGGTAAGGTGCTGCTGTACGCATTAGTCTGTCCTCAACGCAAATACTAAGACACTCCACCGTCATTTGTTTCCGAAGGCCGTGGATTATGAGAAAGTGTCCAAGCTACGCTAGGCGTACTGGGCGTCACATCTTACATATGTAATTCCCTCAATTTCCAGCTCCTCTGATCTCCCGCCAATGAACCTCGGCGTCACAGGCTCGTATCGCCACGAAACCGAAGACGCAAGATAATCCACCAATCAGCAATCTCGATTCACTATCATAAGCCACCCGCGCCCAAGAAGAACCCAAATTCCGAGTTCAACCCTCTAGAAGAGGGTAGGATGCAGGGTTCGCCTTGTATCAACATGTCGGGTATCAGTGCGTGAACGGTGTGGGGGAGGGCGCCTGGGGGATCTACGGGCCGTTAGGGGCTCGACATGTAGATGATGCGGAACGAGGTTTGCGGATAGAAGCGAAGAGGACGATGGCTTGCAGAATGTAGTAACGGGGGCGAAGCAAGAGCTGGCGAGATGAGTCCGTTGTCCAGGCTTTGGGTCGGCGAACAGGATGAGGCTGAAACCTTAAACGAACGTAGAATTGAGGCAAGGCGATTCTCATGATATACGTCACCAATTATCGCCCAAGGCACAGGAGTGATGGAGGTATTCATATAATCTAAGCTCTGTAAGTTGCAGTCATGAGACTGACGCTGCCTCATAGGTCCGTGAGACGTGGTTCATACGCCTAAGTAGGATCATCTCGCAGTTGGATGGCCGGAAAGATAGCTAAACCCTCTGCAATTCTAATGGAGGCATCATATAATGTGTCGGTCTCAGACGAAGGCAAAACGGAATTTCCATTTCCGTGCCACCCAACCTGTGTATCTCGTTACGGGGTTACCCAAATAGCACCGATTCAGCAAGCTCTTATTCGCGAACACCTGAGCATCTCAAGATAGTACGCTGAGTCCATGGAAGCTCTTCAGTAGCAATATTCGACGGAAGGATGTGGATGATCGTCCTAATTACCAGGTAGCATATTGTCGTCAGTGTTCAAATCGAGGTATCGGGCTTATGCATGTGAATCTAGTCACACTTTGCCGGTGCAGCTGACAGAGTATGAGACCTATGTCTCTTATCCTCCTACTAGAATGTCGATTTCCATACATTCCCAATTCCTTCATCGGCACTATTTATCTAGTTCTCGTCATTCTACACCTGCTCATCAGTAAATATTTGCCCCCAACCGTTAAGGTTCCTTACTTGTTACTTGCATTAGAGCCGGACTCATAAAACTTAGGTATGTTAGCTTTATCATGATTTGAGGTGCACGAGCGATGCTGCAACACGCTAGGATTTCATCGTCCTTACTCTACCCGTCTTACGACTATGAGATGGCGTCTCAATTCAAAATAAGGTATCCAAACATGTGAGCTCAAACAAGGGTTCCAGAAATCAAGTAGAACGATCCACTCTCTCGACGGCGACACCAGCTGTTCCCTAACAACCCATAGAACCAGATAGTCCCCACCGACGAAACCACTGTAAACCCCAGTTCTGACTAACACAAGGTCTTCCACATACCTACATACGTATATACCATAGACGTCCCCCCCAAACCACAACCAAAGATACATCAACACCACAATCACACCATATACCATCATGTAGCTCTTCAACATCGTCAAAACGCTTACCAGCATAAGCATAGCAGTTACAGTCACCCCTCTTAGTACGTAATTATTTTTTCCATCTTAATTTCTTTCCCATACCAAACTGAATGGATCCCTGTGGCACATGGAATCATGCTACTAACCGCCTTACAGAAAGCAACGTTTTCTCCGTCATGATATCTAATATTATAGTATCTTAGTATTGCATACATTGCTCTCTGCATACAAACTTATCATTTCGCACTAAAGACAAATCTCGCCGTCATAACAGTGCAACGTTGTAACCACTAAATGCTACTGTGCTCATTGCTCAATCCAATCCTACCATCTACAACAGGGCAAAAAAAACCACCGACATCAATGAAGACGGGATTTACAGCGAATGTTTTTGTGAGTCATCCCATCATCGTCTATGGGTATCATCTCTATTCTATCACCCTTCCTTTACACAAACCACGGTCTAAAATATATATTGCAAATTACAGGCCAACACACACACACACGAGAGGTTTAAAATATAAGAAGAAGAAGCTTTATAATGTGATTTATAACACGATTAACCCTACGAAACACTATACTCAGCGAACTTTGGAAGACTCTGACAAAAAAACAAACATCATGTCCGACTCTCGAGATACTGTCAGATACCCCCATCTCTCCCTCACCACCCTGTTCCCCATTTCATTTCATCACCACCAACGCATCCCCGTCCCACCCACAGCAGCTGGACACCTCGGATCTCACAGAGTACAATTCCAATAAACTTACCTATCGAGGATGCCTCGTATTTCTATTCAGCAAAACCTAGCGATTCCTGTGGAGTACATTAAATATATATTTCTCCATCTTTAGCTCGACTACCGATGAGCTTTAGTGTTCTTTGTTTTTCCGAGGGAGGGGGGATGTGTGACACTGTATCGAGTATGTTGATTTCATGTAGGTTAGATGGTCAAGGGTGAGAAATAGGGGATATATTTGGTTTCGTTTTGAGGGCAAACTGTAGGATGTTTCGATAGTGATGATATTCAAGTCTTGATTCCGTGACTTTCTCTTTAAACTTTGGGTTGAAAAGACAGTCTCGCTATTATGTTTCTCTGTAATGTCTTCATGGCTGGTATTTGCAAGGACCGACTACAAGGAACGAGCAAATGAACATGATTATTCACAATACTAGATGCTGTCTGAAATGCAATCATACATCATCACTCCATCCACGCCACTTATGCTACTCCCTCACACATACACCCTCATGCACCAACTCATCCCAAATTAAACTCACTAGCCATACCCCCATGCCTCATAAATTTCTCCCTCGCCCGCACCGCCTTCCTCATCTTAGCCGCCTCCTCCGTATCCCCACTCTCGGGAAGATCCAAATCCGCAACCTTGCGCTTCGATACGCCATTCGACGCCGCAATGTCTGCCTTCCTACTCGCACCATCCAATTTTGCGCCGCCTTCGCCGCGAATCCTAGCAGGCGTGCGGTCGTTGCGGCCCGCGCCGGTCCGAAGACCGGGCACCTTCATGCCAGAGGGTCGTTCACGGAGTGCAAAAGCTTTAGCGAGGTGACCGAGGTGGAGAGATTTGATGTCAAAGTATTGGCGCTCGTCGGCTATATGTGTAGCGTAAGCACGGATGTGGCTTTGGAAAGCGCGTCGAGCGGCCTCGAGACGTGCGGGGGAGGCAAGGGCCCAGCGCTCAATGTTGAGCTGGAGGTCAGTGGCGAGATCCATGTATGCGTTTTTGCCTGGGACGCCGCTGGTGACGAGGCCACGGTTGAGGATTTCGTCGGCTTCTTGGCGTGAGATGTGAATCCCGGCTTCTGTGTCTTTGCGGTCGGATTTGAGAATCGAGACGTAGCCTTCTTCGCAGCCGGGCATTAGGAAGATGCACGCGCGGCCGTCGCGGCCTGCACGGGCTGTTCGTCCGATGCGGTGGAGATGGTCTTCTCGTGCGAAGGCTGGGTCAAATTCTACAACGAGGTCTACGTTGGGGAGATCGAGACCGCGGGATGCGACGTCGGTGGCGATGAGGACGCAGGGGTCCTTGTTTTTGGTGAATTGGGCGAGGGTGGAGGTGCGGAGGGATTGTTGCAGAGAGCCGTGAAGGCGGTAGGCGGTCACGTTGTGGGTTTTTGTAGAGAGGACGGGTGAGACTGCATCTGTGACGGAAAGTTTGGTTGGGTCGGATTGGAGTGACGCCTTGGATTTCTTAGTAGGCTTGTTTTCAGTGTCTGAGGCCGAGTCTGAAGCATCTTCGGGCTTTTCGTCGGGCTTCTCGGAGTCGGGGGTGAGTTTGCTGGTGAGAATATCGAAGTGGAAGTCGACGGAGTCGGCGCAGGACATAAAGACGATGGCCTTCATTACTGATCCCTTTCGTGCAAAAGCTCGCTTCAGGTAGCTCATCAATGATACTAATCGTAGTTTGGGGGCAACCACGGCATATGACTGCTTCAACTGGGCTGGCGCGTAGAAGCCTTGATCCTCTTTGGCCTCTCCAACTTGCTGATCTTGCTCCGACGGATCGGCTCGAATGTGCACAGCATCCTTCAAACTGATCTGACCAAGTCGCTCGACATCCATCTTCATTGTAGCAGAACACAGCACAGTCGTGCGCTTTTCTGGAAGCCCAGGGATTCTTTGTTGGTCGTCCTTCTTCGCGCGCATACGTAGGTTGAGAGCGCCAACAATGCGTTGGATGTCCTGTTCGAATCCAAGCTCCATCAGACGATCACCTTCGTCCAATACTAGCCACCTAACATTGCTGACGTCCAGCGTCTCTGTGTGCTCAAGATGATCCAGTAACCGACCGGGCGTTGCGACCAGGATATTGATGCCTTTTCGCAACCTCGCCTTCTCCGACTTCTTCTTCTCCCCACCAATGACCGTTGTAGCGACTAGCCAATGTGCGCATCCCAGAAGCTTTTCCAATACAAGGGCAATCTGCTTGCTCAATTCACGTGTTGGCGCCATGATGATGGCAAACAGCCCTGAGCTCCTCTGCACATTGTTGTCCGCTTGCCGTTTCTTCATATTCGCCGACAGCTCCATCAGTCTCTGTACAATTGGCAGGAGATATGCTAGTGTCTTTCCAGAACCCGTCTCAGCCTGTATGAAGGCATCCGAGTCGTCTTTGACCAGTTGTGTTATCGCTGCTTTTTGAATGGCTGTGGGGGCCTTCAGCTCCATCTTCTTGAGCAAATGCGCCGCGAGTATTGTGGATATGCCGAGAGAGGTGAATGTGGCCAGCTCTTCGCTGAGCGGCGCATTCGAGGGCTCGACGGGCGCATCGTCTGTCTGGGATTCCTTGGCTTCTGGCTTCGTTTTCGAAGTGGGGTTATAAGTGAAGAGCGACGAGATGACCTGCTTGCCACCCTTTGGCGCACTCTGTCTCTCCTCTGGCCTCTTGGTCGCGCCTGGATTTGTTTGGGGTCTGAAGTCGCCGTCTCCAGTCGTCTCAGTGGCTCGAGGCCTGAAGTCTCCGCTGACACGCGCCTTCTTGGCCGGCCTGTCGTTCAAGTCTTGAGCCTCTGGACTCTTCGACACTCGCGCCTTTCGTGGCCCAAGCGCCGTACGATTTGCATCTGTCGTCGCCCCTTGCGATTTTGAATTTCTTGGGGCTGTCGGTACTGCCTCCCCACTCAGTCTCGCCGTGGCTTTGGCATGCCAGTTCTGGGCTGCCTTCTTGGCCGAGAGCCGATCCTTCCAGTTGCCGCCCTTGATGCTTGGCCTCGCGATGAGTCCAGTTTCCGGAATGGAGAAGTTGAGAAGCATGCCATCGTCGGCCATGTTGCCGTCTGCTTTGTGTGGGATATGTCGTGGGGAAGATGTCTGGCGGGGCGCCAAATGTTCAGGACATGGAAATCTCGAACTGGGCAACTTTTTGGTGGGCCGCTAAGCTGCATGGGGGCGCCATCCAGCCCATGATGGCACCTTCAGCGCAGTTACGAGTATTCCTTGCCCTTCTCAAGGCATCGCCAATATGACACCTTTCTCACGCTTCCTCTGGTCAGATCGTAGGGGTGAGCGGTGCAGCCGCCAGATTCACGACCGTCCAGCGCCCTGATATCTGAACCTCGAGTCGCAAGTCTCCGCTCCTCCGCATCCTCTCCGCAATGGCACACTTCCGATGCGCCGCTGGTACATAGCCTCACAGGAGCCATTGGGGGCCCAAGCTAACAATGAGCAGTGCCTACAGCACGTAAATGCCTTCCCTCAAGCTTCACTCGCACTATTCAGGCCTCCACAGCCCTGCCTAGCTTGCGCTTCCTCTGCTCGAGCGCAACCCTCCGAGGCGCATCGGCTTCCCCTACCAAGACGCACATTTTCCACCATGTAGCTCCACTGAGAGAATACCGGCGGGATCTGCTGCTCAACAACCGTACCGTCGGCCTCGTGCCCACCATGGGCGCCCTTCACGAGGGGCATGCCTCGCTCGTACGACACGCAGCGGCCGAGAACACGGACGTCTTCGTCACAATATACGTCAACCCAACCCAGTTCGGTCTGAACGAAGACCTAGCGTCATACCCAAAGACATGGGAGTCGGATCTGCAAATGCTGCGGAACCTCGACGGAGAGCTGGTGAGTGCAGGCCACGGACGTGTCACGGCAGTCTTTGCGCCCAGCACGCAGACAATGTACCCCACCCTACCTCCTGACAGTAGCATACCAGGTGTGGGAAGCTTCATCGAGATGCGTCCGCTCGGCCAGCTACTTGAAGGCTCATCACGACCAGTCTTCTTTCGTGGCGTAGCAACTGTGTGTATGAAGCTGTTCAATATCTGCACGCCGGATCGCGTATACTTTGGCCAGAAAGATGTTCAGCAAACGCGTGTCATCAACAGGCTAATCAAAGACTTCCACCTCGACACACAACTGCGTATCATACCGACGTCGAGAGAAGCAGACGGCCTCGCTTTGTCTTCGCGCAATGTGTACCTCGGCGCGCGTCGGCGCAACGTAGGAATAGTGTTGAACCAGGCCCTACGCAAAGCAGAGGCACAGTACAAAGCTGGAAAACGGTCGCGTGGGGACATCATGTGGCCTGCAGTCGACCACGGCAACAAAACGGTACTTGAGCAGGAAATGATGGCGCCAGGCAAGCGCGCAATGTTCGAGGTCGACTATTTGAGTCTGGCAGATCCAGATACCATGGAAGAAATCGACCACGTCGATGACACGAGGGGTGCTATTCTGAGCGGCGCGGTCAAAATGTTGCCTATCGAGGAGCCGCAAGCTGGCGAAGAGCTGGGTGTCGGGGATGGCAAGATTCCAGTCAGGTTGATTGATAACATTGTGCTAGATCCAGTTAAATAAGGATATATGCACCTTGAGTCGTCAGGTCTTCCACTGTGTATTATGAGTGACTCCTATCCTGGTGGAATTGACATCGTTCTCTACGGATACACGAATAGCAGATCAAGCAGCCAAAGCAGATGCCTTCACATAAACAGACTGCTAGAACAAGGGCGGACCAGATCGAGAATTGTAGTCTACCGCGTCATGTCTCTTGGTTGTATTCACCAGGGTACTCAGCAAGGTCAACACGGTCCTCAGCTACAAAGGTATAAGTCCACAGCGCCATGCCGCACTTATCATCCAGCGCACTCACAAGCGCACTCGGAGCTTTTGCTCCATCTATATTGGCCGGGAACCTAATACCGACTACAACTCTACAAGCATTACTATACCCACAGCAATCCGTCAATATCCAGTCCACCAACAGGCCTACTTCCAAATTTCGAAACGATCCTTTGACCCTACAACGATGGGAATTCACCAATGAAGTTCAATCCCTATCCTTCCAGGTAAGAGATTGGAAAGGAAAAAGACACTTGAGAGAGGATTAGACTTTCCATCTACCCCGCGCTACAAAACTAGCCGCCGCCAGACCAGCACACCTTTCCCCGCAATCCGCAACACGGGGCCCAACGTTTTCCACGTTTTCTAGCTTGCACGCATGGACAGAAAGTCTATTTGGATTGGATAGCTATGTACAGACATGCATGTAGACATCGCCTCGCGGGGTACAGTACAACCGCACATTCGCAGCCAGAAGGCCTACGAGGCCGGGCGTATCCAACACCAGCATATCTCCACACTGGGCCACTTCTCTACATGCAAATACCCATGCTACCTTTCCTAGGATTACCAGAACAAGGGAAGCCGAGTCAAGCAAGACACTACAACCCCCATTTCCCAATTCTAAAAAACTCCGTTGCCCCGCGTTGTTAGTTGGATGAGTATGTAGGGTGTGCGGACACGCAATGCAGGGTGGGAAACCGCATACCCACCAGCCCCGCGATTGAAACTTGTTGTCAAGGAAGCACTCGGTTCCATGGATCCCCCGCATGAATGACGATTAACAGTAAGCCAGGGAGCCGCATGCAGCAGATATGCCGAGAGAGCGGGCTTCTTGGTTCTTCATTGGTCAATGGGGCTGGGAGGGAAGGGAAAGGCGTACACAGTGTTATGCATGGTGGGCTGTGGCTTGTTGAGATGGATATGAGAGGTAGGATAATGGCTTCATTTGTGCGTCCGATCGACCGAAGCTCGCTGTTGGTGATGGGCTGGGCCCTGGTACCCACATTGAATGTATACTTTGCAGCTCACATGAGCGGGCTCATTGGGAGGAAGGAAGAGGAGGTGTGGTGGTTGTGCGGTGCGCCGGATTGCACGTCGGACGCTATTCTGCTGGACCCAGGCTGAGCATCGCAACACGACCTGCTAACGGCTTTCCAGATCTCATGTCCCGCAAATCTCAAAAGCACTCAATGATCAGGATATTATATTCTGTTCAAAATCTCTGTTGTCTTGTATGTTGTACGGCCGCGCAATACGCCCGAGACACAAATACATCAGGAGACACATCGTCCTAAAGCAGTAAAGCTCAGCCTTGACGTCAAAGGTGCAAACAGCACACCCCCACTTCCCAGCAAAACAATACGCCTCTCAAGCAACCCCTCACACCACAACATGGAAACCCAACCAACCGCATGACCCTTGGCTAGATTTTCCCTACAGTACAGCAACTAGTTTCTAGTCAGACCACCTGAGCTTATCCCGCTCCACTTCCACGGTGATCGCCTGAAGACGGAACGCGAGCGCTCACGCTACCAAAGGGTTGGTCTTCCCACCCATCCGATGCAGCATCATCCGATAGTCCATCCAATTGCTCGACCATGTACCCCTCCGTACGCCCACTGGTACCTATGTACAAAGCAGCTAGGTACCGATGGAGTAATTGTAGGAGATCAAGCTCCGGCAAGCCGGGCTGGAGGGCTCAGCGTGCCATGGGTGAGAGGAGCGCGTCACGATCTGGTGCTTTGTGGTTTGTCTGATTTGGTAAGGCGCGTGAGATTGCCATTCCTGGTGCCGTATGTGATGTTTGTTTGGTGAGGGGCAGGGATTGTTCTTGAGCTTGATGGGACTCGGGCCTTGAGGTTGGGAGGGTATATAAAGGTTGGTGGTCTGCTTTGTTTGTGTGGAGGTTCTCATCATCACATTACACGAACAATTCAACCTTGGATTACCTACATCTTTACCCTACCTTCAACACAACAGTTTTACATATTTAGATCTCGTCGCCAATCGTTCAGAATGGGTGCCCCGGAAATTCCAAAGGAGCAATGGGCGCAGGTCATTGAGAAGACTGGTGGTCCCGTCGATTACAGGAAAATTCCAGTTCAGCAGCCAGGCCCCGACGAAGTTCTCGTCAATATCAAGTACTCTGGCGTCTGCCACACAGATCTCCACGCCGTCAACGGTGACTGGCCTCTTGTAAGCCTTGCTCTCTCCCCCATCCCCCAAAACGCACAGCCACTAACCATCTAACCCCCAGGAAAGGAAACTCCCCCTCGTCGGCGGCCACGAAGGAGCCGGCATAGTCGTAGCCCGCGGCGACCTAGTCAAAGACATTGAAATCGGCGACTACGCCGGCGTAAAATGGCTAAACGGCTCCTGCCTCTCCTGCGACTTCTGCCAAACCGCAGACGAACCCCTCTGCGCCAAAGCCCTCCTCTCCGGATACACCGTCGACGGCACATTCCAAGAATACTGCATCGCCAAGGCCGCACACGTTGCTCGCATCCCCAAGGAGTGCGATCTCGCTGCCATTGCACCCGTACTTTGCGCTGGTATCACCGTGTACAAGGGCCTCAAGGAGTCGGGTGTGCAGCCAGGGCAGTGGGCTGCTATTGTTGGTGCGGGAGGTGGTCTTGGTTCGCTGGCTTGCCAGTACGCAAAGGCAATGGGTGTCCGCGTCATTGGTATCGATACCGGTGACGAGAAGGAGAAGATGGTTACAGGGCAGCTGGGCGCTGAATCCTTTGTCGACTTTGCGACGTCCAAGAATCTGGTCGCTGATGTACAAAAGGCTACGCCTGATGGTCTGGGTCCCCATGTCGTTATCCTCGTTGCGGTCAACGAGAAGCCGTTCCAACAGGCTGCCGAGTATGTGCGTCCTCGCGGAACAGTCATTTGCATTGGTCTGCCAGCTGGTGCCTACCTCAAAGCACCCGTCTTTGAGTCCGTCATCAAGATGATTAGGATTCAGGGCTCGTATGTGGGTAACCGCAAGGATAGCTCCGAGGCTATTGAGTTCTTCCGCCGTGGGTTAATCAAGGCACCTTTCAAGGTTGTGGGGCTGTCGGAGCTCCAGATGGTGTATGATAAGATGCGTGCGGGTGCGATTGCTGGTCGTTATGTCTTGGATACATCCAAGTAAGCGGTGGGGGTTGGATATGAATGATTATCGTAGCTTCTTTTGTATATACTCAATACTGAATCACAATGTCTGGATCAAAACTCGTGTACATTGAATGACTTCAACGAAGCTCACCAGGGCTCTTGATGAGCATCTGGCTATAGCAACATGGCCATGTAACGTCTAGAATCATCTAGTTAGAAACACATTGATATATTCATCGATATCGATGCTTACACATGCGTCTGACGAATGCTGATACGCGGTCTTGTTGGTAAATTCAACAATTCACTACTTTCTACACCACAGCAACGATACGTCCACATCGTGACAAAGACAAGAAAATAAGAGTGAATTGGGACGGAAAGTCAACGCAATTGTATACGAAGACTCACGGCTTGTAGCAATATCGTCAATTGATTCATTACGATCTACGACATAAAACCTAGCATGCTATAGACGCTGCCCGCAGCCTTCGCTATCCTAAGGGTTCGACGTGCGATCAAGGTTCGAACAGAATAAGGTGGTCACGGTGGCGCGTGTCCAGTCGATGCTGAACTATTGCACCATCACATCGGCGGAATCACCGTTATTCCCATTGTTACCGATGGGTTTATCGTCTACATCCTGCAAGCCAAGAGACATGGTGGGCGGGATATCTTTCCCAGCGACTCTTGCCTTTGTCTCTGCCCAATGTCGCAAGCGCACCAAGCTTCGCATCCTTGCCTCGCCACGAGCACCGAGACTTGTAAGGATCGCTTCGTTGACTTTACTGGCCACATCCCGACGAAGAGATGGCTCGAGCAGTTCCGTAAGCTCCTTTTGTAATGTACTGGCAGGCGCAGGCAAGAAGATGAGCAGCGACATTGTAAGCTCAAGGTCGTTCAGGAAGTCCTTCTTTGTAGCTGCGCGTGGAGCAAGTTGTGATGAAGCAAAGCTAAGGGCAGGGGTGATGTCGGACGTTGCCGACGAAGTGCATGCTCGAATCAGCTCGATGAGCTGTAGTCGAAGCAACGCGAAATGGAGGGCAGGATCTGTATCGAGAATCTGATTTGAGGTCAGCAAGGTTCATGAGAGAAGTTCGTGAAATCAAATGAGCTAAAGGCTTGCGATCATACTGAGGACTGAAGGTTTGATTATCATCAAATTAGATTATGCGTGGTGCATGAAACTGAATTTAATCCTGCAAGGTGTGGTGGGCTGATGGGGATGATGTATGCATACCTGTGGGTTCAGATCATTGATTCTAGTGATGGCAGTATCAATATCGCCTGCGTGAATAGCCTGTCGTATTTCTACGCGTGACTGGATGGACTCCTCTTCGAGAGGAAGCCGGATGTTTGCTTCCTTCGCAAACTTCTCGGCAGCTCTAGGGTAGCCTTCGCTGACCAGGTAATCCATAATGACAAAGTTGATGTCGCTGTTATGGATACGTCAGCACACTGCGCATTCAGTATCAAAGCTTGGAGATACGAAGAAATGCAAGGCAGCAAGCGCTGTTTGCAAGATCAGAGATAAAGTTAACATATTCTCCACACGTTGTTTCGGAGAGATTCCCAACTTTTTTGAGATCATCATGTAGAGGTGTGGAAGGAAGAAACATGTGCATGACTTACGTCTTTGACGGCTTGATGCCATCGATCCGGCGCTGGAAAGGATGTTGCGTCGGCGTCGCGGCCGACACAGAAACAGTGGATGAGCTCTGTAGAGCGTTAGATTGTGCGGGGAGCTACATGTCCAGCCGGGCCGGTGCTTACCATGTTGAAGCAGAGACGCTCAGCATCTTCATCCGACGTCCATTAGTGAGAGCAAGGTGCGTCCCGACCGCGGTCGAGTTTGCTGGAGACAACGCAGAGTTTGCGGTTGGTTGCAGAGGTGGAAGCTGGCAAGCTTGCGAAGAAGAGAAAGACAGCTCAATGTTAGCGCGCCTTGGCGGAGCCACTAAGCGAACGCGTTAGGCCGCTTCCAAGGTTCTTCGCGTGGGCCCGCCCGAGGCTCTTGAGAACTGAACTTTGAGTGGACGAAAACCATCTTGCAAGACACAGGCATCAATATCCAGTTCTACAAGTCATTTCGGCAATCCTACTTCACTCCCTACCTTTTGTGCTTGGTCGATGTCTTGTGCAGCATGAGATAGACCTGTCGTACAGCATATCCTCCGGAATCCGACCAGCCATCGCCATGTCTACGGCAGGCCGCAGAACCCATTATGAGCCACCGTGGGGCAATGCCAGTATCATTGGGGTGGCCGGGTCATCTGGATCAGGAAAGACCAGTCTGGCGATGGCCATTGTTGCCTCCTTGAACTTACCTTGGGTCGTTATTCTTAGTATGGTACGGTCACGTGCTTCTATGGACATGCAACGAATTGGCAGTGATAACGAATGTAGGATTCGTTTTACAAGCCCCTCACACCTGAGCAATCGGCCTCTGCTTTTCGGAACGAGTTCGATTTCGACTCTCCCGAAGCCATCGACTTCGATATCTTGGTGGAAAGGTTGAAAGACATCAAGAACGGGTATGGTCTGGTCTCCAGTGACACGGCATAACTGGCTGATATTACCGTAGAAAAGTTGCTGAAGTACCAATCTACTCTTTCCAAAAGCACTCGCGGTTGGAGAAGACCACGACCATCTACTCGCCGCATGTCCTGATCTTGGAGGGTATCTTCGCCCTACATGACCAGCGAGTCCTCGACCTTCTAGACCTTAAGATCTTCGCTGAAGCAGACGCTGATCTGTGCCTTTCGCGACGTCTCGTTCGAGACGTCAAGGAACGTGGGCGCGATATCGAAGGCTGTATCAAGCAGTGGTTTGGTTTCGTAAAGCCTAACTTCTACAAGTATGTTGCGCCGCAAAGGGAGATAGCTGATCTCATCATTCCGCGTGGTATTGAGAACAAGGTTGCCATTTCCATGGTCAGCAACCAGGTCCGCCAGACACTTGAGCAAAAATCCGTTGCACACCAAACAGAGCTGAGGCGCCTTGGTAAGATTGCGGAGGACAGCCCACTTAGCGCAAATGCCATCGTGTTGAAGCAGACCAACCAGGTCATGGGAATGCACACCCTACTGTTGGACCCCGCAACTTCGAGAGAGGACTTTGTGTTCTACTTTGATCGTATGGTGGCTCTACTCATCGAGACTGCTGCAGACTTCCTACCATTCGCTCAGCACAGCGTGACCACACCACAAAAATATAGCTATCAGGGATTGGCCAAAGCGGCCGATGTCAGTGCAGTAGTCGTTCTGCGTGGTGGTAGCGCTTTCGAAACAGGCCTTCGACGCACAATACCCGATTGTATAACGGGTAGGATACTAATCCAGACGAACTACCGAACTGGCGAGCCGGAGCTGCATTACAGAGCTTTACCCCTTGACATTGCTCAACATGGCCTTATCCTGGTTTTGGACCCCCAATTTTCGTCAGGCGCAGCAGCTCTGATGGCTGTCAGGGTTCTAGTAGACCATGGAGTCTCCGAGGAAAAAATTGTCTTCGTCACATATACGGCAGGCCGTGTTGGTGTAAACAGAGTCTTGAGTGTCTTCCCAGATATCAAGATCGTCGTGGCCAGACTAGGAGATGATATGGAGAATCGCTGGGTAGAGACCAAGTACTTGGGTTGCTGATTGGCGCATGAAGTGCGAATTGATAGCATATCACGGTCACCATGTAGATGCCGAATGAGCAGACATGTATATTTAACGCCGGAAATGCAACATGTATACCATGCAAAGTGCACGTGTATGTACAATGGGTATCATAGGAAGTACTCGGTTGTCACCTCTTTTCCCTGTTGTTGCTGTTGCTCAGCTCGGTGAACGTCATTGTCTGGGCTTGCCTCGAAGACGTTGAAGAAGCGTTCTCCCGTGTCGCTCACTTCCAGGACACTGGCCAGATTTCCGCACCTATAGCAGTAGTTTGGTGCACTCCAGACAGTGCTGAGTCTATCATCATATAAAACCTGGAAGCCTTCCTGACAAAGCTGGTGGGCCCGCAGGATGTGCGACATTGCATTGACTTCGAGAAACTTCTTCACCACTTGAGCTCCAAATGTATAACCCGCTCCCCTCGGACTGAGCGAGAACTCGTCTCTTTCAGGATCAGGATCGCTCCATACAAGATCAGCCATTGGTCCTTCGTGGGGTATCTCGCGGAAGCGGTCAATAATCTTGATTTGGTCGATGGAATGTATAGACGGAGAAAGACCGCCATGGACACAGAAGATCTGGTCGTTGATGACAACAGACAATGTGAGGAAATCGAACATGTCGGTGAAGTAGTGCCAAACGTTTGCGTTGCCGTATTTTCGAGAGCACTCGGTATAAAAGCCGTACGATTGCGTTACGCCGCGGGATTCGTGATTGCCGCGAATGAGGTGTACTCGATGGGGGTAGCGCAGCTTAAGACAGACTAAGAGTGAGATGGTCTCGACAGAGAAGAGACCGCGGTCCACGTAGTCGCCTACAGACAGTCAGCCTTGCGCCTTAGTTTTGCGCGAAGCATGTATAGCCGGTGTACCTAAGAACAGATAATTGGTGTCCGGACATGGTCCACCGATCTTGAAGATCTCCATCATATCGAAGAATTGCCCATGAATGTCGCCGACGACGGTAACGGGCGCTCTGATATGCACCACATTGCTCTCCTTCATGAGTAGCTCCTTCGTTTTAGCGCATATCGCCTCTACCACAGACTCGGCTAGTAATTCCTTCTTCGACAATCGTGAGATACACTCATCGAGGTCCACGGTCGCTGCAGGCAGTCAGAAAACGGTTACCACATGGCTGGACGGCGCTGGCGACTGACGTACACGGTAGGCCTGGCATGGTAGGGTTGACAATGTTTCGGTGCGGCGACCACGACGGATACTCAGGGTCGGGAGTCTATACTAGTCGCTAACAGATGTCTGTACCGTACAATCATTCTCGGAGGCGCATCGGGGCTGGAGAGGCAGGCGATGGCGTCGAAGCGAATGACGGAGCCATGGTGGGTAGTTGCTGAGGTTGCGGCGACTTCCCGCGCCGGCCTTGGTCCAAGCGCGAAAACGTGACTTCGCTCCAGACTTCAAACATTTGAACACTTCTACGCGACGCTCGTCTGCAAGGCCTCATAAATCGCCCCAGAGACTACTCTGCCAGATCCCCTCCCACTCCATGCACTACCTAGATCTATCCTTGACTACTCTCTAGCCTAGTCCCCCGTCGCCATTCTCCACGAGACTCTTGTTGTACTTGCGTTAGCTGGCCTTCTTCTCACCTCAGCAACATCAGTCCACACAATTTCCTACGTGGTCATTGTCCAAGTCTATATGAACCGTCCCAAGGCGTAGCCTCAGTTTCTCCGCTCGATAAGGCCTTGCTCTAGGCCTTCGAGACACCCCCACAGCGAGTGTTCGAGCTATTCCGAGTGCCTTGGCACGTGCACTGAATCAGACCTGTGGGCCGATTTTCTTGTCGCGCACTTTCCACTTCACTCTTCCATTCTCGACCCAAGAAGCATTGCACAATCTCCTCGGGAGGTAAACAATCAACTCACCAATCCTTTCACATCGATAAATCTCCGCCAAAAAAACTGGATTAACTCAAGGTAAAGCCTGGAGGGTGGGATGTCGTGGAACGGTCCAGTAGCCGGTGCACCGCCTTTTCAGCAGCCGCCATATGGCAACAATCAGCCCGCCTATGGCCAACAGCCACCGTTCCAATATGGACACCAGCCTCAACAACCAGGATATGGGCAGTTTCCGTCAGGACACACATGGTCTGCGGCCGGTCCTTCACAGCGAGCACCTGACAACCGGTAAGCGATGTTGCATTCTCTCTCAAGACCCGAGGTTCTTCCTCTTCGCCTTTGCCAAAGAAAGACAGATATCTCAACTCTCCCCAACGTACTAATTACATGGCTAGCCCACCCAAGAAGAAAGGCAATCCTGTAATTACGCGATACCCTCCGCCTCCAGGCTATCGTGGACCAGCGCAGCCTCAAGGGCCATTTGGTGCTAACACTTACCATGGCCAGTATCCACCGCCTCAGCCTGGGTTTGCATCAGGCCCTCAAGTACCTCCTAGCTACCCCCCTCAAGGCTACAACACTGCGCCTGCTCCGCATGGATTCCAAGCTCAAGGATATGGTGCGCCACAGGCCCCGAATTATCCTCAGCCAGCGTATCCCCCACTCCAAGGTCATCAATGGCCGCAACCAGGATATGCATCTAGTTCAGGTTATTCGCAGCCACCGGGTCCCCCCGCTGCTCAAGGCTGGGCGCAGCCTCAGACCAGCTATTCAGGTTATCCACCACAACCTGCCCCTACCAATCCTAATCAACAGGCATATGGCCAAACAGGCGGATGGCCATCGTATAATGGAGCCCCAAAAGTGCCCTCTCATCATTCACATATCCCAGCCCAGGGCCCTATAGCACCTACGATAGATCCACAGGCTACTCCAACGCCAGCTACCGTTCACATGGCGACATCCCGGGCTGCCTCGGTTTCGAATCAGTCGAATAGTGCTTTGAGTCAAAATAGTCCCAGTGAAAAGCCGCAGATATACCTTGGTTGGGATGATTGGGACTTTGACTTCGATGGCGCGATCTGGCCGAAGAGCAATGAGCCCGTGGACCCTGCTCTCAGTCTTGGCGTCATTATATGGCATCCAGCAAAACAGATGACACGCGCCTTGCCATCAACTTTTGAGGAAGCTGAAAATCAAGCATTGGATGTCGCACCCGAAGGATTGGACAACGGAGACTCGGTCTCTATGTACTTCACAGCTGAGAACTCACACGAGGCGTTCTTGGACGTGCGACAAACAGATGGCTGGGAGACCATTCGAGATGACCCAGTATTTGTCGTCTTTACTGATGAGGAGATGGAGAACAATGTGGTGTCAATAGAAGACTGCATTGCCCAACGTGACCGCCCTGATGAGCCCTCGGGTGTCACGAGACACGACGAGGACCAAGAGATGCACGATGCTAGTTGGGACATCATGGAGAACCTTGAACAAGCTCTAAATAGCAGACACGGAGATTCACGTTCTCAGCCCATGAAGCAAGAGGAATCAACATCACCTGCAACCACTCAGGAGGACATTCTTGCAAGATTAGGTGTCACTGGTACTCCGAAACCGCCATCGCACGACCTGCCCCCGGCATCTTATCAAATGCACGAGAATCAGCTGCCTGTGTCAGTTTCAGAGAGACCGTTGGCCATTCCTACAAAGCCTCTCAACCCGCAGCCGGCTCCTTCACGAGCCCATTCGTACAGCGGGTTGCCGAATGCCGGTCAGGTTCCCGCACATCAGCGCCCTTACGGCTCGATGTCATCTGGTTCGATGTCCAGGCCACCACCTCCGCCACCACCTCCAGAGCAGCCCCGCTACGATCCATGGAATGCGCCACAAAGTAATGAGCATGCCTTTGGCGGACGTTCGGGCAGCCCAGCACTCTCCGAAGGGAGCAACCGAACTATGGTTGGTTCCGATTTCGAGTCGGAGAAGCCTAGCAACAATGACGAGCACGATTCTTCTGCTGTGCGTTCTTTACAACGCAGCGACAGCTCCTACAGCCGAAAGAGGAGTTACGAAGACGCCGACAAGGATGAAGAGCAGTTGCGACAGCAGGACGACCATTCGAAGCGCAAGAGGCGCTCTCAAGTCGACGCTGCTTACAGGTAAGATCCTTGAACCCTTAACTCAACACAAACATGGTCGATTGCTAATCATGATTAAAGTCGCCGCTGATCTCACCAAATATGTCGTTAGGCGGTGCCTCTTTGCGACTCTTTTCCGGTTCATATCACATCTTACACTCACTCTGCCAGCTGCTCATTTGCATTATGGCTGTACCTGTTGTTCTTATCGTCTATCATAACATCTCACGGCGTTATCCTGAAGGCGGTCGAACGCCACTTCTTGGCATTGATCTTTTCCACGTCATTGAGTTGCGATGTTGTTTCTACTTTCTTACATTCATACATTCACGTTAGACTGTCAGGGAAATGGGGTTCAGTAAATGTGCTCCTGCCTTCGGCAATCATGTTAATCATGCCCACCCAAGTGCCGGGTTGTTCTTTCAGCATCTTGTTGCTGCTTCAACGGCTGTACACCATTACTTTTTAATTCTCTTGCTCGTCTCACAACCACTGCATTCTTATCATCTTCACGATTATTTACATCAATTTCAGTCCCATGATCTCATGATTTCAATATTGAGTCACAAGTCATCCTAAGCGTTCACGTCTTTGCGATTGTTTGTTTTTAAAGCTTAGCACCCCATCTCAAGGTTGTCGAGGCATACTGCCTTGGTTTGATATCTACATTCTCGCCGCCCATGATGGCCCTTGATTAAGAACATAGACAGGTGAGTTCAGGCATATGTGTTCCATAATGTCCACGCGATTGCTAGAGATGCAAGTTGTACGCATGTGCTCTCGATGGTCTATACGGTTAGTAGACGTTGGATTCGCATGTTCTATACGTCATTTGCGCATTGTATAATCCAGACTTGATCTGAGCATTAATCGGTAGGTCCATAGCTTGCCTCTATAAACGATAAGTCCACCAACAAAGCCCTAGCAAAAGATGGTCTCGTGTAGGAGAAGACTTTTGGACCTAGAATTGTCAAGCTGCAGGTCAGAGGAGCTTACAGGGCAGCTCTAGACATGGGACGCCTCCTGCTATTCAAGGTGATTTGGCCTCGTGTCCAAAAGCCGTGATATTGCCGGTATCATTTGTAGCATTGCTGGCTACTATTAGCCACGTGACCGAGCTGTCGATTCTCGTAATGTTATGGATCAATCGATGGTTATGAATATGGCCGTTGACCAGACCATTACTAATGCATAGTACGAAAACAATTCTGTTATTTGTGCACCTCTTTATAGTCTTCTTCCTTGACGCCCTCCCTCGTCTTCCCCGATGCCCACTCCCCATGTTCGTTGCCATATCTATCCCCCGCTATCCCTTGATTTCTCCGCCCTAGCTGTGTTCACCAGGGCTGGTAGGTACTCTCTATCACAACCAGCACCACCCTACTCATCCCTTGGTTAACCATGACCAAGGGAGAATTACGCCGGCACCACTTTTAGAGCGACGCCGTTGGCCCTGAGACGACTGCAGCACCATCATGGCTCATTGTTGCAATAAACACAAAAGGTTCGTACGTACACCAAGTCGCGCATCCGTATTATGCCAAAAAAAAATGGAAACGTATAACTTCGCATCCCCTTCCTCGCAGTGATTTGTTCCAAAAAAAAAAGACCATGAGAAGACGACGGGGTATCACTGTTTTTTTTTTCATCCAAACTGCATGTACCAAAAAATCATGGAAAGCTTGGTCCAAAGAAAAGTTAGAGAGAGAGAGGGCGGAACTGATGGAGGGTTTTTGTAACAAGTACATCTCGCACCGTCACCCCCACAGCACAAAAAGGCTAGGTTTTGAGACCTATTCCTGATAGACTCCTATCAGACCCTGACAGGAGCCTAGTCGGGATTGCCTCTAAGGTCAGCTTCAATATCATAGGGCCACGTGGTGACAATCAAGGAAGGGGCTAGAAGGATCCTAGGTAGCCTCTAAAAGGCCTCTAAACTAGCGTATATAGAGTCTCCTCTTCTCCCTTTATAAAAGGATAAGTTTTTCTTGTCCTTTTGTACTAGACCTATAGGAATAAGACTATTCTGAAGTTTTGACCCTGCGCGTACTCCCATATATACCTTTGAGCAGTGTTAGACCCCTTTTGGATACCTTAACGCCTGAGTCGTTACATCTATTTCTCTTCTTTTAAATTTAAACGTTGATCCAGGGGTGGTGAGAAGTCGGTAAGGGGGCAAAGTAAAAGTAAGTATCTAGTATCTGCAGTGTTAGAAATAAGTATGACTGTATATATATAAAGATTATCATACCAATCTGTAATAGCTAATAATAGGGTCTTAATTTATAAAGTTTTAAACTTTTTGTTATTTTTTCCAAACATGGGCGCGAGATTTCAATGTTAAGAGGCACTTACTTTTATCAAAAACAAAGCGAAAACTAGCAAGACGCACAACAGTTTTTCATCTATCCTAAAAAAATCTCCATTCTACGGTCCAGAAATACCTCATATAGATCGCCCATAAAACAAAAAACGCCCAATAAAGCCCATCATCGCACAACGTATCCCCATTCTGAAAAGCACAAATTTGTCAGCAAAATAACCATATACTAAATTCTCCGTGCAAAAAACCGAGGGGCAGTTAATACAACGTATATATCGTATATATCGAAAGGAAGAAAAAAGATGCGAGCTAGATTTAAAGCCAGCACACATGATGAGTCCCCCGATTCCGATGATCCCCAACCCCCCAGAAAGACACCCAGATTTATGTAGGAATCAGAAATAGGGGGGTTTGGGGGGCTGAACATTCCAGGACAACCGCCCGCTGCGCCGTGGGGCGAGAGAGTCTTCGAAGAATAACGACCATCAAGGTTATAGTTATGAGTAACAGGTGGAGATTTGCAGGAGAAAGATAGAAAGAGGAATTCAAAGACAGCAGATCGGATGGCGTAATAGATGACAAGTCGCAGGTAAATTCGATGCCAGTTTGTAGATCAAGTGGGAGACGTGAAAGCGCAGAAATGACGCGCCTGCCGGAGGGAAAAACCCCGTACATGCAACCTATGCCAGTAGGTCTCGTGTGGCAATTTGGTAGTCGTACAGATGTCGTATCGTATCATTCGTAACGTAAGAGGGGTCGTGTATTATAAAGTCGTAGAAAGATGAGAGGTCGAATCACCTCGAGTACGGCTTGTTCATCAGCGCGATCTCGCGCGCAACAGTGGCCCACTCGAGCTCGCGGCGAAGAGGCTCGTTGCGTCGCTGACGCTGATATTCCTCCCACTTCAGGAGCTCGTATGTAAATCGGAGATGTGGCTGAATGATTACGTTCAGCCGCCGTGCCCGCACAAAGCAACTGAGACTTGTTAGTTGAAGTGCTCTCATTTTAAGTGACTTGTCGTAACTTACTAAGCACGAGGAAAGGACAAGCCCAGCTCGTTCATGACTTCAGCAATACAGATAGTCGCGGATCGAGACACGCCTACACGGCAATGGACAAGGGTCGCCCCGCCGTCTCGCTTCCCAGCTTCTACGACCCCGTTAGCACAGCGTCAGTCCTGCAATAGACAACAACATACCAATAAACTTGAGACAACGCTCGAATTCAGCCCAGAGCGGGTCGACACCGTTATCCTGGACTCGGTCGATCATCAAGAAGTTTTCACTGGGCCAATTGAGCTCTTTCCTGGTCTTCTCTGGCCACGAGAGTGATTCGCCAACGCTCAAGACGCGAGTTATACCTAGTGCATGTAATAGCTCTGGGTTGTTCGCATGCCCGAGATTGCCCAGATACATGTACGGCAAGATTCGGCTAGGCAGACTACCATCAATCTTCGATAGCCAACGCGGTTCCGGAATGTTGAAGATGCTTTGCTTGAAGCGTGGAGATTCCTGGAGGATGCGCGGCTGAATAGCGGTCAACAGCGCAACATCCGAGGGGTATGCGAAGAAATTGCGACCCTTTTCCCGGTGCAGACGAATCCAGGCGTCGTGAGCAGGCAAACCCTCGGCATACATAAAGTATGCAAGCGCAAGGAGCGTGGTCTCGGTGTACCCGTCTGTGCAGTGTATCAAGAACTTGCGAGGCGTTGCTATGTCGTCCATCTCGATAGCCTCGTCTTCGTCGCTACGTCGTCGTTTTGCTCGCCTAGCCTCTTGAGGGTTTGCCAGCTCAAAGATCCATTTGCACATATCCATAAGCCCGTCGACTTCGCCATGCGACCAGGTTGGCGGCATGATGCTTCCCGAAGAAGGGAATTCCATATGCATAGCAGATTTGCGGCGGACCTTGTCAAGTCCCATCTTTAGGGCGCGCAATGAGCGCGCTTCGGGTACATGAGCAAGATCAGTAGCTTCGATGAGCATGTCAAATTGATCCTCTCCAAGACACTCTGGATGAAGGCTCGAATCAGGCGTAGGTCCCAAGAATACATTGTTACTAATCTCCGAAGCCTTTGACATTGCACACATTTCATAACGTTCCCAGTAGACTATGACAGGTTAGTCAAGTTTCTGTGGACGGTTGACCAAGAAACCTACAAAAATCCACAACATTGCCAGTCATACTTCCTGACTTGTTCACCGCGACCAGTTCCGGGTGTTTCGTCTGGACGGCATCGAAAGAGTCTAGCAGTGTCAGATGTGTTCTCCTCTCATAGGTAGGGAACGACGGACCTTCCAACACGAATGTATTGAACAAGCAAGGCGGCAGACCATTGCTCTCCTCGTGGTTCCTCTGAGCCCTCGAAATCTTCTGCGCAAGCAAGATGGTGTCGTTCAGCTTCGCCTTGTGATCACCATACACTATAATGTCCGAGACTGTAGCCAGTTTGCATGTCTGGATCTGGAAGTTGCGAACAGAGAAGCCCTCTCTCGGATCACACTCAATGAACTCGGGGGAATTAACAGACACAGTGTCGAGAATCTCGTCCGGTGCAATCGCTCCCTTCAACTTGGATGCCGACAGGTTCCCGCCCGTCTTGACAGTCGCAATACTGCGAAGACATCTGGGCACCTTTCGTACACTCTTACGACGAGATGAGAAGAAGGCCAGCTGAATCTGATTCTCTGCGTGCAGGCCATGCATCCAGGGGAACACTTGTTCGGGGTTCGGAAGGGGCTGAGTTGCAATATGCTCGAGGGCCGCTGCCATGCAGTCTGTAGTGATTTTGTATACTGGCGGGTCAACTGCAATCTGATCACAGTACTGATTTGGCGGATACGTGATGGACGAGGTCTCCACCAGACTATCCTGTCGCGGAGGAGACGCAGGAGGGGTTGCAGGTAGTGAGAGTCCTCCCGGCGAGCAATTGGGCAGATGCTTGTTAGGAATAGGGATAGGCGTGCCATGTGAGGACGTCTTGAGTGAAAGATGTGGTGGCGGGGTTGGATCCCGGGCAAGCATGAGCGGTGCCCGGGCTACTGCGGCGGCCATGTTCGCAGGTGGATGAAGGAGAGGAGAGCAGAAGTGAAGGCACGCAACGTGATGAGACGATCCGGTTCAGGAAAACGTCAGTCACGACTGATAACCAAGGACGAGATAGGGTTTGGCTGCCCTTGCACGTGCGGTCGGCCAATGGACGGGGCAGGTTGCCGGAGGGGTCAAAGGACGATAGTGCGGGGTGAGTGCACAGATAAGTACACACGCGATGCTGCCAAGGGGAGTGACAGCAAGCGGCGCCCTGTCAAGCGGCTGATAAGTACACAGGGTCAAGCAGGAGCACGTTGGAGGCATGAACCCACGTTGTTGAAAGTACGGACTATGCTTCACACGCAGCAATGGCTGGGTGAATCGCGGTGCGGTGGGTGTCGAAGATGTTGAGACCTTCGGCCCGTTACGGCAGGCACGAGTCTACAGCGCGGCGACGGAGGCACTGGACATGTTGGTGGTGGACAAGTGAATGGCGGGGGAATTGAGGTGGGTTGATGGTGGCATGAGAAGAAAGGAAGAAACACGGAGGGGCGAGGGCGTGGATGGCGGTGGTCGCACAGAGTGGCAGGAATGTTATGGGCGACTTTAGTGGTTCCCCGCCTTATCACTCCCAGCATCTCGACGAGGCGCCGTTTTAATTCACCCAACCCGGCTCGCGTCCTGCAGCGTCCTGCAGCGTCCTGCAGCCACCTGCACGCTGGTCCACACACAGAGCCGCGGTTGGATCGCGCGTACAACGCAGACGCAGCCTTCTTGGAAAATGGGCCTGCGTCGACAGAGCAGGCGCTGGGATGGCGGCAGCTTCGCGGCGCAGTGGGCATGGACCGATAACGTATCACCGGCTGGGTCTGATGCCATGCCATGCCCGGACGACGTCTGGAGACGCAAGCGCACACACACACACATACACACACACCAAGAGGCCGCCCTGCCCATGTCCATGCATGGATCCGTCCATGAATGATCAGCCAGTCCTCCACCTCAACTCGCCTTGCGACAGCGCCGGCCGCAGACCCGCTCAAACGACATGGCCGGCAGCGTGGAATCGGGCTGTCTGCTAGTGCCACTCGCATGCGGATCCAGCCCGGCCGCACAGTGGGTGTCCCATCCCCACCAATGTGCTCCCAGCCCAGCCAGCCGATTTTGCCACCCCACCCACGACGCCTGAAAAGGCTGGGCCTCATCAAGCCATTGGCAAGCAGCCCCGCATCGACAGCACTCTGCGATGTGCTGTGTACGTCTGGAGCTGCCTTTCAGCAACCACACGGCAGCGCATGTCCAGCAAGTGTGGCCGCTGAGCTGAGACTGTGTGTGCAGTACGCCTCTGCTGGGTAGTGTTTCCCCAAAAGTGTGTCGACGACCTTGCGTAACCCCGCACATCAAGGTGCTGACCGTCGTGTAACGCATTACAGTTTCCTCGCGACCGCGTGTGACCAGGGCGAACCCTTGCAGCCCGTCTTGGTTAGCTGCAACCTTGGAACTCTCTGTCCTGGTGCAGAGTGCCCTCTCCCTCTTACTGGGAGTCGTCAGCCAGTGTGCGCTGACGTACGCCTAACCAGAGCGATGTGCAGCCAGTGCCATGGCACGAACCAGCAATGCGTGGACGGCGTTGTTCATCATGCACAGATTTTCAGTACAACTGCCCATGATGCAGGTGTCGAATAGATTGATCCGTAGAGTGCTTCATTCCAAACGCAAGTAGTTGGTCGCGTGTCCTCCTGCGATACATTGCCATGCATGATGCTCGTACGTCCCGTCTGAAGTCGAAACTCTCATGTAATGCCCAAACTCCATCTGCCACCCAAGAATCCTAGTATACAACTCCCGTATGCGTAGCGACATGACCGTAAAATCCAGCAAATCACCATCCCGTTCATGCATCCAAGTCGGTCTTCGAATTCAGCAATTCATCCACAATCGACCTTTGGTACGCAAGCTTGTCTTTCGCATCTCCCTCCTTGTCTTGCTCCTTCAGCAGAACAGCGAGTACCTCGAGTGGAGGCTCCAGATCGAGCCGTTGGGCGCGCTTCCAGCGCTTTAGTCGCGCGACGCCAGTGCAGGGCTGTACAGCGCAGATCATGTCAGCACACGTCGCAAAGTCCAACAGCGAATGCCTGATCTCCAGTCGCTCCCGTCAAACGCTGGAGTCTGGAAACAACTTACACCGTAATGTGCGCTCATGTCAAACTCCCGTAGTATCTTCTCGTGTACAGTCAATTCCTGCTGATGCGCCCTTGGTGCCTTGCGTTGCTTCTCTTTTGCCGCCCAGTACTTCTTGATCGAAGCGTCTGTTATGCGCCGAGCTGCGTCTTCTTCTGGCGTGCTTTCGACTTGTTGCGCCTTGACCTCCTGTTCTGCCTGCTCAATAATGCCAACTTCCGTTGTGCTTGGCTCTTCATTCTCAATATCGGCAACCTCAGGCTTGGTAGTAGCTTTGGTCTTTGTATCAGATAGGAGACCCTTCTTTGCGCCTTGCACTCTTGCGCCAGACTTGGTGACTTTGTTGGACGCTCCGTGGAATGCAAGGGTAGACTGCGACGACTTGGTCGCAGGGCCTGATGAGCGGCGCTTTGGAGGCATGATGTGCTGGTATATGAAGTGATGTGAATCGTGGTTATACGGCGAGATAGCAAGGGTCGTTACAAATGCGTGCAGTGCTGGTGGTCGTTGATGGTAGCTGGGCTGGTAGTGACCTCATTTGGCATGGTAATTGGCTTGGCGGCGCGAATCGTTCGTGCCTCTCGTTGTCAGGGTGACGCGCTAGACACGCGTGCATGTGATTTCTCGATTCACCCTTGTACGTTTACGCTTGTCCAGAACAGTGAGTACGCTTTCCATGTTTGCTCTTGACGTCCTTTGGAACACTTTGCAACGCGCTTTGTAATGGAAATAGATAGCTTCTTGTCGTCAGTTAGGTAGAACATTCGTTCTCAAGTGGGGTAATCTGCAAGACACTCTCCCCTCTCTATACCTTGAAGCGAGGGCTTTTCACATTTCAGCTGCCTTGATCGACTAGGATCTGACCGGGTCCAACCATTACACGATTCCTTATTCTCTCTTGCCTGGCCTCTCTTGCTCTGCTGTCCTTAGCTTCCTCGTCATCTCAACTCATTCTCAACCTCAAACATCTCAATATCTACCACCTTCCAAACCGTCCTCTTCCTCACCCCCTCTAACATCCTCCCTCAAATAGACATCCCACCCAACAATGACCTCCACAACCCCCCCAGAGGTCGCCTCGCACGTCGAATCCCTCATCCCAAAATTCACCCTAACCCGCCTCCTCACCTCGGACCAAGCCGGCCGCCGCATCTCCCTCCTCGGCACCATCGACTCCAAACCCGCCCTCCTAATCGCCGAACGCGCCGCCTTCTCCACCTCCCCAACCATTCTCTCCCACTTCTCCACCTCCCTGCGCAACATCAAGAACCTAGGCGCAAACGACATTTACGCCTGGTTCCTCGCAAACAGCAATCCCGACGCGACTCTCCCGGACGCCTCACCGACCCAACCACCACCACCACCACCAGATTACAAAATCAACCTCATCTACCCCTGCACAGAAAAACACGTTAAAAAATACTCACCCCAGCGTCTCCGCCTCGTCACCGAAACACCAGAAATATACAATACCTACATCCGCCCTTACATGCTCGCCCAACGCTCCAAAGGAACATTAACTTGGATCTACAATATCCTCGACGGCCTCACAGAGCAAGAAGACGTTATTTACCGTTCCCCGCCTGAAGCCTCGGCGCGCGGTGAGGGCTTCCTCTTACTCCCGGATTTAAATTGGGATCGCAAGACGGTGGGGAGTTTGCATTTGTTGGGGTTGGTGGAACGCCGGGATCTCTGGAGTGTGCGGGATTTGCAAAAGGGAATGGTGGGGTGGGTGGGGGAGATGAGGGAGAGGATGGTGCAGGCGTGTGTGGGGTTGTTTCCCGAGGTCGAGGCGGATGAGGTCAAGTGTTATGTGCATTGTATGTTTGTTTCCGCATGTTTGTCTTTTTTGGGGAGGCGTGGGTAAGTGTGAGAAAATGGGGCTAATGAGATGGGTGTTAGACCAACCGACGTATTATCATTTCCACATCCATATCGTTCATGTCTCCCTCGAGGCAGGCGGTACACAAGCCACGGGAAAAGCGTTGGGATTGGAAAATATCATCTCGCAACTTGAAACGATGGGTGGGGATGAGACGGCGGGGATGCAGAATGCAACCTTGACATATCATCTAGGCGAGAGGAGCGAGTTATGGGAGAAGATTTATCTGCCGTTGAAGGAAGGGAGGGAGGTTGAAGTTGACAAGTTTTGAAAAAAAAAACTAAAGGTGAGTATTGCACAGACCATGAGAAAATGCAATGCCATTATCCGATCCCTATAATACATATAAAAAATAAGCCCTTTTCATAAACGACACCGATTGGACAACGTTCACACATCAACAACCCTCTCCTTCCCCTTTCCCCCAACCCCACGCACACCCCCAATCTCATCCCCACTATCCCCCTCACTCCCCACCCCCTCCCTCCTAGCAACCCTCTCCCTCATCGCCTCCAACCGCTCCACCCTCTCCATCTCCAACCTCACCCTTGCCTGCCCCATGGCCATTCTCACAGCATCACTCGTACTCCCACTGAGTCTCTGCCCGATCCTGCCCCCCGGCCCGTCACTAATCGTCCTCGCCACGCTCATCCTCCCACCCCCACTGACCATACTATTCACCCTCGTCCCCCCACCCCGTCCCTTCCACACTGCAAAACTGCCCCAGAAGGTCCCGTCGCTCGTGGGTATGGTTTTCCACGGCTGCTC
The DNA here is from genome assembly GCA_010093695.1 of Plenodomus tracheiphilus IPT5. Classification (NCBI taxonomy): domain Eukaryota; kingdom Fungi; phylum Ascomycota; class Dothideomycetes; order Pleosporales; family Leptosphaeriaceae; genus Plenodomus; species Plenodomus tracheiphilus. The sequence goes on along the minus strand of MU006290.1, from coordinate 740,994 downwards.
GCGCGCAGAGAAGACGATGAAGTTGACGAAGCCCATGCTGGTCATTAGGATGGTGGAGCTGAGCCGGAGAAACCAGACGGGGCGTAGGGCGTATTTGTCTTGGTAGTTCATGCAGTGCATGGCGAAGGGGAGGAGCCACATGAGGGGGTAGATGAGGGGGTAGATGAAGAGGAGGCGCAGCTGGCGTTGGATGCGTACGCGTTGGCGGTCCATTTGGCGGTGGCCTGGGGGGTTGGGGGACGGGGCGCGGGGTTGGATGATGGGGGAGAGGGAGATGGAGAAGGGGTCTTGGTCTTGGTTTTGGTTTGGTGAGAGGGGTGGGGAGACGCACATGGTGATGGGTGGGCGTTGGGGTGTTACGATGTGGCCGGTTCCAGGAGGAAGGATTCGGTGGATTGTGTAGCCTGATGGTATGAGGGCTAGGGAGGGTCTTTGGGGAGGGGCATCTGGTATTTTCTCAGGGACAGAGTATGTACTCGTTGGGGTGATAGATGCTGCACGAACGGGGATGAGTCCTGCGGATACAAAAGCCACGGACGACCCCTTGCGGGTTGAAGATACAGCCTCGTGAGCTATCGAGGATGCTCTACGAGTCTTGGTAGGCTTCTCTACGACCGTCTCGGTGTGCTGGGGCATGCTGAAGGATGGCGATTCTGGATCCCTTTCCTCGCGTGAACTCGATATGCCATATGTTAAATGCGAGTCTCCAAAACTCTGGCTCGTTGTGGCATACCTGCGGAACGCAAAGCCGACGTAGATGTAGATGGAAGCGGCAAGAATGAAGATGACTAAAGCGATCAGGTAACGCGGAATCCATTGGAGAGCCAACCGGTACCAGAAAGGACGGATGGGAAGCATACAATAGGCACCTAGTGACTGATAGCCAGAGTGCGGATTGGCGAATGCCAGGCATGACATTAGTACTGGAAGCAACAAAGCTCCAGCGTAGACGCAACGACGATAAGGTCTTAGACCGTCTGTGGTCGCAGGTGGACATGGATTGAAGACTTGCATAGCGCTATGGATCGCGATGACAAGTACCGCGTAGTCTGGACAGTCAGTAGATGCCAGTAAGATTGTGGTAGCCCAAACTTACCACATGTCTCGGTACCATACTGTATGAAGAAGCCGCTAACTTGACAGGACGTGGCTTCTGAGGGGATTGGCCCACGAACAGTTGTCATTGCCGTGAAGGCAAAGTACGAAGTTGATGACACAAGACCGCCATAAAACAGAATCACGATTAGACTACATAATTCATTAGTAATGGAGGTCCTGATGGAAGTAGTTCTGGAAAGCGAGCTAGAAAGGGAACTGACTGATGGCGGAACCTCTTATCCATTCGAAAGAACCAATAAAGAGCGAGTAAAGAGGTTACTGTGCTGACTCCAGAACATACTACAGCTGCTACACGAACCTGGTATGTCCTGAACAAGTCTTGAGGTTCGGTAGAGGTATATACTGAAGCTGGAGGTGGCTGCATTCGACGCGAGGCTACACAGCGGATAAGAAGCAAGAGGATTGCCCACAAACGCATTGCCGAGTAAAGAATGCTGCGAAAGTTGTGATATGGAGATGTTTTGGAAAGCTGGTTGCACAAAGTTATTGTAGTGTTGGGCTGGACATAACGCGGTATTGGTATAAAGGGGTTCACGGTGGAGAGACGAGCAGTTCATCGAAGCCATTGTGAGGCTGTATTTACAACACGTCCACCACAGCAGAAGGCGAACAGCGACGCTGAACGCATGTAAGACTGAATAGCTGCAATGGTAGCAAACATACCTCATTAAGACATGAATGTTGGTTGTGATAAAATCCTTCCCTCCGCAATGTCCCAAGGTTGTTCAACCGGACTAGGCCTCCGCTCCACACCAGCGGTGTCACTACCATGTGCTCAATGAGAGCCGGGAGGATCTCGGCATACGCCATCCCATCCCATGGCGAGACACCGTTCAATTGTCGGGTCGAACGCCTTTGTCCGGCCCAGCAAGTATTCTGTTTTCCGTAGTGATAATCCGCCAAGCTGGCATTACGTCTAGCAGACGTACCGTTCAAAAGCTTAGTCCAGGGCCTCAGCAAGCGTAATCAGACTGAATCGCAGATCGCCCCCTCCAGCTTCTGATTCACGCTTGAGAAAGCTGCGTACACCAAGATCGAGAGCGCGTTCACTGAGAACATCCTCGTCTGCAGAAAGTTGGCCGCGGTTCAGGGGGCCTTTACGGCGGCCGTCGAGCTCCCAGAGATGGTTCTTGTCTGATTTTACAAAGCAGACGTAGTGTAGGTCGACGTTGTCTTCAGCAGCAGGCGCAGACGTATCGCCTCCAGTAGCTGCATCCTGGTGTGCGCTTTCGAGTGCTTCGGACTCGTAAAGGAGATCCGCTCGCTCGATGGGTTTGAGGGGGATGGCCTCACTCAGCAGCTTTGCAAGGCTGGAATTGGGCTCTGAAGGTCGCGTCAGACACTATGACGACCCGTCTCAAACCTCCCAGGACTGACCGATGTTGGAGCGTGCTGTGCCATTCGAGACACCGTGCAGGAGCCCGATGAGGCCACAGGCGTTCCCGATTGTCTGCTTGTACCAGACGACCTCTTCGTCTGGGCCATGACCCTCATACCGCGGACGGTTCTGGTCTTCCTGAACGCGGAACTGCTCGTATGTCTCGCTGACGGGAAAGACCAGAAGCAGAGCATGGGCAGGACGAGGCACGAAGGCCAGCAGCTCGGGATCGTCTATGCTGAATACGTCGTGGAACGCCAGTTTTTGCGACAGCCCAAGTTTGTGGACGAGAGCGGACATGACCTCCGGGTTGTTCTCTTTGGTGTGGTGTTAGCAATGCGGCTCCGGGCTCGGGGCTGGCCGTGTCTCACCGAGAGGAATGAACCTCTTCTTGCCGGCCGGGACATCTGGGGATGCTTCGGATGCCATGATAATGAGCTTGTAGTGACGGTCGCTATGGTGGTGGGGGTTGGGGGAGGGGGAGCTGGCGTTGGGGGATTTACTTTATAAACGCAACGCGGGGCATGTAGGCAGCAAACACGTCGCGTCATGCCATGCCTGATTAGCAAACCAGACAACCCGTGTCGGCCCTTGGGGGTACACCTATGCCTTGGATGTTGCACTGGACAGCCTAGGCAGTCGAATATAACGCGAGCGTGAGGCGTGGGACGCCATGTCCAGGCAATACTGGTATCGACATGAGTCGACCTACGAATGAATTGTCGCCAGAGGCAAACAAAGGTCGCGCGGGGAAACGAGTCGAATTCGTATCCAGATCACAATCACAGCGCGCGACTTCCAGTAGCAAACATGCTTCGAAGCAGATTGCAGGTCGCTTTGCCCACGGACGCGTCTGGACGCGACGGACGGGATGGCCTGTGCTGCCCTGCAAAGGAGCTTCGCAATGCCCCGCCATCAGTGGGTGAATTTGGCGGCCCCGGGGACCACAAACTGACTCACGTGTGCCATGCATATCCGCATCTCTCCCTCCGCGACGCCCCTACTCAGCCTTACTCACGTCAGACTGCCCCGTCGTGCGCCCACAGGTTTTGTCCCGCTCGGTCGCTGTTCAATTGCCCCTCGATCTTCGCGCCGGACCATAGCACACGCTGCGTCCAGCTTCACGGCCAATTTCTTTACCCCACTACAGCCGCTCGCCTTCAACTTTTTCCACCGGACCATTACACGCAACATGGCGAGCACCACACTCGACGAGAGCCTGGTCACATACCTAAAGGCCCACGCACCCAACAATGCGGGTGCAGAGACGGACGCTGTCAAGGCCTCGCAGGCGCTCTTTCCTGAAATCACCTACACCGACGCCGACAAGACTGAGCTGGGCCAATGGCTTCACACTGCCTCGCACATTGCTTCTTCTGCTGACGACGCCGCAAAGGCCGCTGAGCGCCTGTCGTCACTGAACACACACCTCTCGAGCCGCACCACCCTCCTCGGCGCGAAGCCCTCGGTCGCAGATATCGCCATCTACCAGAAGCTTGCACCGGTGGTTTCAAAATGGAGTGCAGAGGAGCGAACTGGAGAGCAGGGCTACCACCACATTGTCCGCCATGTCGATTTTGTCCAGAATTCGCCCATCTTCGGTCTCAAGGTGGACGACAAGGTCAACATTGACCAGGACGACGTCGTCTTCAAGATCAAGCCGGTAGACGCAAAGGCCGAGAAGGAGCGTAAGAAGAAGGAAAAGGAAGCCGCTGCAGCAAGCGCTGCTGCTTCAGGCGCTACACCCACCACATTGACAGGCGAGCAGGGAGGCCAGGCCAGCAAGAGCAAGAAAGACAAGGCACAAGACAAGGTCCAAGCCGCAGGCGAAGCCGTAGCATCAGCCGTAGCCGGCAAGGCCACAAGCAGCGGACCTCCCGAGGGCGCACCCACCAAGAAAAAGGAAAAGAAAGAGAAGCAGCCCAAGCCCCAGAAAACGTAAGCCATGCCATCGACACACATCATCCCATACACCTGCTAACCCACCACCCAAGCGCCCCAGTCGAAAAGCCCCTCTCCCCCGCCCTCATCGACCTCCGCGTCGGCCACATCCTCAAAGCCGAAACCCACCCCAACGCCGACTCCCTCTTCGTCAGCACCATTGCCTGCGGCGACGCCCCCGGCACAGACAACACCTCCGAGTACGAAGGCCAAGTCGTACGAACCGTGTGCTCGGGCCTCAACGGCCTGATCCCCCTGGCGGACATGCAAAACCGCAAAGTCGTCACAGTATGCAATCTCAAGCCCGTCACCATGCGCGGCGTCAAATCCTGCGCCATGGTTCTCGCGGCCTCACCCCGTGTCGTGGAGGGCGACGACGCACACAAAGGTCCCGTTGAACTGGTGGACCCGCCAAAGGAGAGTAAAGCGGGAGATCGAGTGTATTTTGAGGGGTGGGAGGGCGAACCCGAGGGCGTGTTGAACCCCAAGAAGAAGATTTGGGAGACGGTGCAGCCGGGATTTACGACGACGGCGGCGTTGGAGGTTGGGTTTGATGTTGGGGTTGTGCCGCAGGTGGCTGGGGAGGGGGAGGGGAGGAAGACTGGCATTGCCAAGTTGAGGACCAAGGACGGGTTGTGTAGTGTGCCGTCGTTGAAGGATGCGGTTGTGCGGTAGAGCGGGTGGCTTGGGAGTGTGGTGGTGTGGTGGTCGAGGAAGCGAGTGGTATGAAGGGTCTGACTGCTTCTGTTATGCAGAGGCATCGTGGTCCAAGAGGGCGGCAAAAAGCCCCTGAATTGCATGAACTCTCATGAATGTAGATCAATCAGATATGCACAATTAAACAGAAACCAAATGACTTATATCAATGTGCCATTCGAACACAAAATTATGATCTTAGCTCAACTCCTTTTGTGAGAGATCTATACTGTATGTAATGCATGCTTCACCAGCAATTATGTAGGGATATCATTTAACCCCCATTCTACGTTTACCTTCCCTCCCACCGTCTGTCTATCCAATCCCAACCATCACCAACTCAACTGCACCACGCCAACCCCCACTCACGCCTTCTTCTTCAACGCCTCCACAAACTCCTTTGGCGGCTGTTGTCCATAGCCCTCTGGATTATTCTCCGTCCACTTCCACAGATCCTGGCACGCATCCTCAAGCGTAAGCTCCGTCTTCCACTGCAACTCCTTATTCGCCAGTTCGGGATTCGCCGTCAAATCCAACACATCGCCATCCCGCCTGGGGGCAACCTCATACGGCAATTGCCTCCCAACGACGTTGCTAAACGCCTTGATCATCTCGAAGACGGTGGAGCCACGGCCCGAGCCCAGGTTCCATGCCTTGACGCCGGGTTGTTGGTTGCGAAGGTAGTTTAGTGCTTGCAAGTGGCCGCGGGCGAGATCGAGGACGTGGATGTAATCGCGGATTGCGGTGCCGTCTTTTGAAGCGTAGTCATCGCCAAACACGAGGAGTTTGTCGCGTTTGCCGATTGCGACTTGTGCTAGGAGTGGGAGGAGGTTGTACGGTACGCCGAGTGGGTTCTCACCCATGATACCGCTTGGGTGTGCGCCGGCGGGGTTGAAGTAGCGTAGGAGCGCGGCGTTCCATTTCTTTACTTCAGAAGCGGGTTTACCTGCTTTTTGGGCGTTGTTGCGTTCGGCGGTGATGGTGTCTGTGATTGCGCCTTCGATTGTGGATTTTGTGCGGCCGTAGACGTTGGTGGGGCCAATGGGGCAGTGTTCGGGGATGGGGATCATGTTGGGGATTCGGGTGGCGTCGCCGTAGACGGTGGCGGAGGAGGAGAAGACGATGTTGGTTACGTTGTGGCGGACCATGGAGGAGAGGAGGGCGATGGAGCCGCCGACGTTGACGCGGTAGTATTTTAGGGGGACCTCGCCGGATTCGCCAACGGCCTGGGTAAGCAAGTGTTAGGGAGGGTTCAAGGTGTGAGCAGAGTATATGTACCTTGAGGGCAGCGAAGTGGATGACATTGTCAATGTCGGGGTTCTCTTCGAAGACCTTGTCGAGTGCGGCCTCGTCGGTGATGTCGACTTGGTAGAAGGACGGCCGCTTGCCGCAGATGAGCTCGATGCGGTTGCAGACTTCAGGGGAGGAGTTGTAGAGGTTGTCGACGATGACGACCTTGTAGTCTGCCTCGAGAAGGGCTAGAGCCGTGAAGGAGCCAATGTAGCCAGTGCCACTGCGTCATGGTCAGTCCCAATTCCAAGGGGTGTTGTGCGACAGCAGCCTTCCGAGCACGAGCGGCGCAAGGTGGGATGGCGGGGCAGCGTACCCAGTGACGAGAACTGATCCTACAACCATTGTGGAATTGGGTGGGGGGTGATTGTATAGAGGGGGGATCAGAGGAGAGGGGGGTTATGAGCAGCGGGTGAGGCGGGTTTGATTGCGAGGTTGCAGAGATATAAACAGCTGAGGACACAGAGATGGTGGGCCAACGGCTGTCCCACTAGGTGCAACGCGGGAGTGGTGTAGCCAAGGGCCGGCGGATGCGCTACTGGAAGCGGGAAGGCGCGGTCAGCCTTGTCGTCTGCACGCCCTGGGAGGATGGAAGGATGGAACGAGAGCGGTGCGCGTTGCCAGACTGACTGCTGCGCGTGGCCTGAGTTTATATGTTGGTATACACAGACATTACATGTAGATTTTGATGTTCGAGTCCACGCGTACGCAATATGTGAGGTCGGTGATCATGGCCGGGGTAGTCCACTTGTAATTTCATGGTACACCATGATCGTCCCCACTGCACTGCGCAAGAACGAGCTTGACGCTGTGAACGATGATGGCTGCTGACTGCGACCTGGATCATTCCAGCGATGGTACTCGCTGCGCCCTGGAGGCTGCGTCTTTGTTGCAACTGGGCTGGCAGCGTACACAAACACAAAGCAGCCGCACCACGCTGTTGCGTAACAAAGAAGACGTCCAGCCCAGCCCCCAGCCTCGCGCCTCCCAGCATACCTACCTGCTGTGTACATACTATACTGCGAGGGACTCGGTGACGCAGGCACAGGCGAGCACATGCGAGCATGCAAAGGCCGTCGACGTCCAGGGTCTTGTACTCCGCAATTTCACGAGCGCCCGGCATGTGCTCCCCGACCATGCATCATCCATGTCCTTGCCCGGCCAGACGACTAGCTGCAGACCACCACGGCGCTCCCAGGTGAATGCGACAGACGTCCCGCATCGCGCATCGCGACCTGCACTCGTGGAGAACGCCCGCTGGACCTCTCGCGCGCACTGCCATGTCCCCATCTGCCGCATTCTGGCTTGTGCCTGCAGCGCCCGCTAAGCCTGCCGTTTCCGTCCTCCAGTTGGCTGGTGGCTTGAACCCTTGTTCAAACGCGACCGGCCACCTCCAACTTCACTCCGCCGTTTGGGACCTGCATCTCCATCATCAGTACACACCAGAGACGGCGCGCCGAATGTAGGAAGATGGTCGCGGGCTGTACTTTCAGAATTTACCGACGTCACAAGATACCCTCAGGCCACCGGTAGCGCCGGAGAGTGTTGCCAGCCTCGACGCGTGAAAGTTTTGTTCGACGTGTTTACCGCCAGTCCGCCAACTCATCATCAACACCATCGACGTCTGAACCATCGAAGAGCTAGCTTCGTATCTGGGGGACGCGCCGCCGCTGCACGCCATCTGGAGGGCAGAGGGTCTTCATCTTCAATTGTAATGTAAGTCTGCGCAAGCCTCTATATCCCTGTCACTTTTGCTGTAAAGCCATCCATCGCGAGATCGCGAGTCTCTCGAGTCGGTGTGCACGTGTCGACTTGGCCTTCACCTTCACCTCGCAAAGTCTGCAATCGCCAACAGTCACGAATGCTGTAGCCCCACTTTCATGTCTTATTCTTTATCCTATTGCGCGCGACAGCTTCGTTGCGCGACCATTCTCCTGCTATTGTCACCACTTTTTACGATTGTCGCCGCGCGCATTCAGACAAGATCGCGTATATCACGCTGCCTCCCAGTCTCGACTTTCTTCAACAAACACCAACTTATTCCTTTCCAGCTACACAAGTATCTGCACTTTCTTGATTCAAGCACTCTACACCACTTTGGCTCCGCTTGCAGTCCGCCAACATCACCATGTCTCAACTTGGCAATACGGGCGCACCCACGCCCCGTCGGTCAGGTCGCATCAGTAACAAGGCCAGCTCCATTGCCGAAACAGCCGTTACCACCGTCACCACAGGAGGCACCCGACTCCGTCGCACAGGTCCTCTCACCAAAGTCAAAGCGCGCAAGTCCAACGCCTACGGCGCAAGTGGTCGTGTGGGCGCCGCTGAAGAATTGTCAGTCACCGCGACGGGTTTCGCACAGGCCTTTCAGAACCAGCGCGGCGACGCATTTGCACGCGATGATGAAGACAACGACGACGACGATGAGGACGACGATTCTGTTGACGAGCTTGCTGCTCCAACCCCTCGTATGAGTGGTGCTCGTAATGGCCGTGTACCTGCATCATCACCCCCGCGCTCACCTTCTCTAGCTCCTCAAGTACCTTCAATGTCAGCACCGGGCCTTTCTTTCCTCCAGAGCGAGGATACCCCGGCCAGTGAAGATGATCTTGCAACATCCGTCGGCAACACCTCCAAGTCCTTTGGCCCGCTCCACGAGGCAGGCATGCTGGGTCAATCAGATCCATCAATTCGACCGCACCTCCGCTTCTCTTCACCCCAGGGCAGTCTGGAGCCTACCCCAGTGGTTCAGAAGTCGACAGCACGCCGTAACATCCACCTCCAGGCACGCAGTTTAGGTGCGTCTCAGATCAAGGTTCCGCTTCAAGGTCAAAGCCCACCCCCAGTCCGGCCGTCATACCTACAGACACCTGCGCCAGGACGTACCAACGGCGCCGACATAGCACGCAGGAGAGCCATTGATGAGTCGGTCGATGCCTTGTTTGCTGAAGAGCAAGCAAGACTTCTACGAGATGGACCCCCCCAGCCACGGCCTCAGCAACAACCCCGTGAACGTCGTCGACACGTCAACAGCCCACGGGCGGTTGATGATTGGCTTGGCAATGTCGAGCTACCACAGAAAGACGAAGTCGAATGGCCTTGGAGGAAGTACCTCACGTGGGCGTTTTGGGCTATCGCAGCTACCATACTCATAGGCTGGCTGATGCACTCCATGACGTCCCCTACGCCCTCTGGATCCGGCGCAAACACCAACACGCCAGGACTGTTCTCTGCTGTTAATGCACGAGTCAGTTATACCATGGGCAGAATCGCAAAGCTCGTCCAACCGCCCCCGACAATCGAAGAGGAAATTGCCGCTTTTAGGGCAGGCGACGATAACATCATGTGGCGTCGTATGTACACGATGAACGAACAGTTCGAGAGTCGCATCAATGGTGTCCACTCCACTATTGATGAGCTCAGGAATGAGCTACCCGATCTGCTCATCGTTCGACGTCACGAGGATGGTCGATCTGAGATTTCTGATGATTTCTGGCAAGCTCTGCAGAGTAAACTCCGCTCTCAAGGAGACGATACGGAGTGGCTCGAGTACCTCAAACAAACGAGACAGAAGCTCGACGACATCTTCGACAATTCCGTCGACCGTGACGATACGAAGACCAGGCCACAAGCCGTCTCCAAGCAAGAGTTCCTTGAGATCATCGACAACCGTTTCCGCGAGATCTCCACTCGCGTGAATGAAAATATAGAAGAGGCTTTCAAAAGCCAGGCTGAGCAGTTCAAGAGTCTGATCAGTGCCGAGGCTAAGAAGGCAATGATAGACAATGTGCGCTTGCAGTCCCTGGCGCAGACTAACCTTGTCGCCAACTACGAGCTTAGCCTTAAAGCTCCAAACTACTTCTCCACCGGCCTAGGCGCTGTGGTCGAGCCTCAGCTCACTTCTGCAACCCGACTCGACCGTCCACGATGGTTTACCGCATTCGCCCACAGGCTGGCCTTGGCCCCCCTTCGCAATCCACCGTCAGCCGCACTGACGGAGTGGAAGCAGCCCGGAGACTGCTGGTGCTCTGCGCCCAACATCCACGGCGGCGCACAGTCACAACTAACCGTCTCTCTCGGTCGACCCATGACCCCCAAAAAGGTCACTATAGAGCACGTACCCATGAGCATGGTGCCCGCCCGCGACGTTAGCAACGCGCCCCGCAGCATGGAAATGTGGGTCGAAACAGACGAACCCATCAAATCCTACTACAGCCAACGCCACCAGGGCATCTGTGGCGAAGGCCTCCCAGGCTGGAAATGCCTGGGCACCTTCAAATACAACATCCACGCCTCTAATCACCTCCAAACCTTTGATCTCTCTGGCGAACCCTCTGCGCCCATTAAACGGGCCATGCTACGCGTTACGAGCAACTGGGGCGCCGACCACACGTGTCTCTACCAAGTACGACTACACGGCGACGACGCCATGGAGGATTACGAATACCAAGTACGCCTGAATGATTGATTGATATAGTCGGATTGCTTTGAATTCTTGTTGCTTGCTGGGTTTTTCCTCGAGAGAAAAAAATGCGGCATTGCCCGGGCGTTTTTGGCGGAACGGAATAGTGTTGTTTTTGTTGTGTCTTATACCCTCGAGGTGCTTTTTTCTCTCTCTCATCTTTCTCTCTCTCTTTACATGTCGGCATGATGATTAGAGATGGGATGGGATGAAAATCATTGATGCGTGCCATGCTTGACACATGAGTTGTATACCCAGACACACAGACAGACAGCTACGTAGTATGAAAGAAAATACATTTACACAGTCAACGATATAGATAATGAGATTGACTACCCCTGTCCAATGATGTTAAACTTACTTAATTGTCTTGTCTTTTGGCCTTGAAGATGAAATCATGAAGACCCTCTCTCTCATGTTCACCCATTTTTGAAACAAACAGCACGCTTAACACTTTCCAAGTCGAGTCGAGAATTAGATAAGGCAGATATATCCCCGTTATATTCTGCTGCTCTACCTGAAATTTCAGCTCGTGGTCCTCTTTTTTTCCCTGTGTCGCTAATTTCCGATGCACATTTGCGCTTGTCTCTCCCTCCTACATATTGAATACAAGGAGCATCTTTCAGTATGTCTATAATTTGAAGAGGGAAGCTGGAACCATGTCAATTGCAAATGAAAAGATTCTTCTCCTGTTTTTTCTGGGTAAGGGAAGGGCAAATAGATGGTGATGTGAATGAATGAGGATCGGATGACTGTTCTAGCAGAATGAGAGATGGGTTTTGCTGACTATGGTGAACCTAGCGCATTCTAGGGAAGGGGGGCTACTTTAGCACATAATCAGAGATAGATAGGGTACTGTTGAGAGTGGGAGATTTTAGATGAAGCTCATAGGGTACTGTCTGCAGCATCATGGAGACGCGAAAATGATGTTAGAATACTTCCAGCATGTCTCTTAGCAACGACATATGCACGGTCCACCACTCAAGTTCCCGATTAGGACGGCGCGACCGCGTTTTCGCGTGTTTACAGCCCCCGCGTCGAAACCCTCAACTTCAGATGGTTGTTTGGCCGCATACAGCATCGCACCTCGTAACGACCAGAACCTCACAATGTCTTCCCTCTTGGATGCAGTGCTCAATTCGGACGCGGCGCCCACTCCTTCAAGTGACGCTGGCAATGCCAGACGGCCCCAGCAGATTCGCTCCTCGTCTGCAAGACCCCGCGGACCCCCTTCTGAAAGCGCCGGCGCAAACAGCGATGTAGAAGGATACCCTGATGATGATGTTCCAAACAGACTGCCAGGAAGGCGGACAAATCAACCCCGCACGGATATCCCAAGAGTGGTAGACGTGACTGGCGAGACGCTCTCATTGCGGTTCCAAGAGTTCCTGGAGAAGTAAGTTGGAGAGAGTACATAAGACGACTAAGGCTGATTGAAGGATAGCTATACAGAAGACCCTTCCTCCTCAGCCCTTCCAACCTCCAGCGCTGTACCTACCACGGATAAGTACTATGTTGCGCAAGTACGCGGCATGAGGCTCTATGGCCTTTCCACCCTATACGTTGATTACACACATCTCCTCAGACACGAAGATGGTGTGCTCGCAGCTGCCATTGCCAGCGAATACTACCGATTCTTGCCGTACATGGTGCGCGCCCTCCACAATCTCATTGCAAAGTACGAGCCCAAGTACTTTCGCCAGCACAAGCAGCCCGCTTCGACAGCATCAGCTGCAGGTACTTCAGAAGTCAATGCCACAAGTCAAAACGATAGTCTCAACGAGAAGACATCGAACCAGCAGACGGACAAGCTCTTCACCCTGGCATTCTACAATCTGCCTCTGGTCTCGCGCATTCGCCAGCTACGCACCACATCTATTGGCAGCTTGCTGTCCATATCTGGCACCGTAACCAGGACGTCAGAAGTACGACCAGAACTTTCAATGGCAACCTTCATTTGCGAGATATGCAACACTGTACTGCCAAACATCGAACAGACATTCAAGTATACCGAACCCACACAATGCCCTAATGTCACCTGCATGAACAGAGAGGGATGGCGATTAGACATCCGGCAGTCTACTTTCGTCGATTGGCAGAAGGTGCGAATCCAGGAGAACAGCTCGGAGATTCCCACAGGCAGCATGCCCCGGACAATGGACGTTATTCTACGAGGAGAAATGGTCGATCGAGCAAAAGCTGGAGAGAAGTGTATCTTCACAGGGACTGTGATTGTCATCCCTGACGTCAGTCAATTCCGTGTGCCAGGTGTTCGACCACAGGCTATGCGTGACACCTCAAATGCTACACGCGGCAACGATGTGGGAGGTTCTGGTGTTAGCGGATTGAAAGCGCTGGGCGTTCGCGATCTCACCTACCGCATGTCGTTCCTCGCATGTATGGTCTCACCAGATCATTCGACTCCTGGGCAATCTTCGAACCACCACTTGACCGGCCAAGCTGGAAACATTCTTGCATCTCTTGGACAAGGCCAAATTGAGTCAAATGCAACCAGTGGCGAGGAGGCACAAGAAGAGTATCTTGGTACTCTTACCTCAGCGGAAATCCAGGATCTGAAGGACATGGTCCACAAGCCAAACATTTTCATGCGACTTGTCGATTCGATAGCTCCCACAGTCTATGGCCACCAGGTCATCAAGAAGGGTCTCTTGCTCCAACTCATGGGTGGTGTGTCAAAGGAGACTCAAGAAGGCATGTCATTGCGTGGTGACATCAACATCTGCATTGTCGGCGACCCTTCGACGTCCAAGTCACAATTTTTGAAGTACATCTGCAGTTTCTTGCCTCGCGCAGTCTACACATCTGGTAAGGCGTCTTCAGCTGCTGGTCTTACAGCGGCTGTCGTCAAAGATGAGGAGACTGGAGAGTTCACAATCGAGGCTGGAGCGCTCATGTTGGCTGACAATGGCATTTGCGCGATCGATGAGTTCGACAAGATGGACATTGCGGATCAGGTCGCCATCCACGAAGCTATGGAACAGCAGACAATCTCCATCGCGAAGGCGGGTATCCAAGCTACGCTCAATGCCCGTACTTCAATCTTGGCAGCAGCCAATCCCGTCGGTGGTCGTTACAACCGCAAGACAACACTGCGTGCCAACGTCAACATGTCTGCGCCCATCATGTCGCGTTTCGATCTATTCTTCGTGGTCCTAGACGAGTGTGACGAATCTGTCGATCGCCATCTCGCTGAGCACATTGTTGGAATCCACCAACACCGCGATGAAGCCATCGACCCTGAGTTCAACACCGAGCAACTCCAACGGTACATCCGCTTCGCACGCACCTTCCGACCTGAGTTCACCGACGAGGCGCGCGTCACGCTCGTAGAGAAGTATAAGGAGCTACGCGCCGACGATGCTCAAGGCGGCATCGGTCGCAACAGTTACCGCATTACTGTCCGTCAACTCGAAAGTATGATTCGTCTCTCCGAAGCCATTGCAAAGGCAAATTGCGTCACCGACATCACCCCCGAATTTGTCCGTGAAGCCTACAACCTCCTCCGCCAATCCATCATCTCGGTCGAGAAAGACGACGTGGAAGTCGAAGACGACGATGACGAAGCACTCCTCGCCGCAGCCGCAGCCGCAGAACAGGACGGCGACGCGCCCATGGACGAGGATCGACCAAACCCAGATGACGACACAACGGCTGGTGCCGCACCACCACGCGAAAAGACGAAGATTACGCACGACAAATACGTCGCGATGCGCAACATGTTTGTCAAGCGCGTCAATGAAGATCAAGAGGAGACGGAGGATGGTGTCGAAGAAGAAGAATTACTCGTCTGGTATCTCGAGCAAAAGGAAAATGAATTGGAGACACAAGAGGACTTGGAGAGGGAACGTGCGCTGGCCAAGAAGGTGCTTAAGAAGGTTGTCAAGGTAAGTCATGTCAGGTTTTGTTGACTGGTAGCTTGCATTGAAGGGAATCTATGCTAACGGCTTTTGACAGGAACAATATCTTATGTTGATTAGGGGAGAGGGGCTAGCGGATGAAGAGGGGCAAATGCAGAGTAGTGATAAGGTGGTTTACGTGCTGCATCCCAATTGTCCGGTTGAGGATATTGTGTAGGATGTTTAATGGTTGTTTTGTGGCTGAGGTTTTAGTTGATGAGATCAAGGGGCTGGCGAACAACAACCTTTGCATGCCCGTTTTTGTCATAGGCCAAGCCCAGTTTCATAGTGATGATTGAATTGAGCAATGATATACCCATTTTGACAAAAAATTGACCTCTAGAGGCATATATTTCTGTGACTGGATGAGATGAACATGAGACAAGCTGACGGGAACTGAACTGCATACACATATTCATACATGAATCTACCCGTATAACCTATACCTAATCAACGCCATTTTTACAAGACAAATAGAGATTATCAAACCAAGACAAGAAGAATCAACACCAAACACCAATCTACACAATCATGAGTAAAAGCAAGAAAACATAGTCCAACAAGGACCTCTTCAACGGAGCACTTCCAAGGCCCTTGGATAGACGTGAAATTAGGGTATCACATAACAAATGAAAGAAGAAAAAAAAGACTTCTCGACCACACTGCTTCGAACGTTGCGCTGCCGCCTCGCACATTACCCGCCATGCTTCAACCTCTTATGCCGCGCTAGGTTCTTCTTCTGTGCTGATTCGTGGTCGCATCCTGGTACGTTGCAGGGGTATCGTATGCCCTGGTGCTTGGTCTGCTTGTGTTCTCGCAGGTTCTTGGGGTGCGGATAGGTTGCGGGACAGACGTCACAGGCGTAGATGTGGTGGTGGTGTTTGAGCGGTTTGGGTTTGAGTTGGAGGTTGGGGATAAACGGAGCTGAGCAGGCGGGACGTCTGCTGGGGGATGTCGAAATTGTGGGAGGTAGTGATAGTGGGTGAGTAGAAGGTTGGATGACGATGTTTGAAGCAGTGGCCGAGGGAGGTTTATAGTGCACCTTAGTGGAGGGCACTGGTACAATTATCCCTTGGAGCGATTTCATGAAGCCATTCGCACTTAGCGTCTCCGCGTGTGCGCATTATGGAACGTGGAGTATTCAGGTGGGCCGCTGGGTCGTACGGTATAGGCTCTGGCTCTATGTGGTGCGTGTAATGGAGATGGATGTACCGACGGTAATCCCATCGTGGGTATCTGGTGCGGCGGAGGTGGCGGCCACATAGCCCGCATGTCGAGGCATCCGCGTCATCTTGATCAGCATGCCAAGGAAGTAAGACTGGACTGTCTTCCAAGGCTTTATCATGCTGAAGGCCGTCCAAAGTAGGTTGGGCATCTGCGAGTGGCTCGAGAGGTGCGCATTCCGGTGGTGAGGGATACCGGTAGCCCATGAAACTAGTGCTTAGCAAGTCGACATCGTCAATGCCATTGTTGCTCATCTCCAGTGCAACATCCGAAAACCACATGGGATCTGTAATGTCAGGTAGATGGCAAGGGTTGTACCCTGCAACAACAATCTCCATATCGAGTCCAGAGCGAATCATATCGGTGTTCAATGTTTGGTCTGGCGAAAGTAATCCATGGGCATACGGCGGTGCTTCGTGACGATACTGGAAATCCATTGCAGACGTTAAGTCGCCGAATTTCGAATTGTGTCTGCTCGATCCTATCGCGGGCCTGTTAGCCTGAAGCCTTCGAGACATTCGAGACCACGACTTACCTTTGTAGAGAATGATGTAGGCAGGGTTCGGTAAGCGTTGACAGATATTGCTCGTCGAAATTCGTGATCACGCAAAGGGGGACGCGGGATAATTATACTCGACACTGCAAGAAGGCCTCCCGCGGATGTCATTTGCTTGCGACCAGGCTTGTCAGATCAGGCTGTGCAAGGGTACCAAAAATTCCGAACCACCTACTGCACTGAGACCCCAAGTCACCGACCAATCATTGTTACAGTGGAGGGTCTCATCGACAGGCTGCATGATCATCCTTTAACCCATGCATACTGCGATACACGTGTCGGCTCCCATTGGTTCAAGTGTTGGTGCGGTGCACAGCCTCGAGGTCGCGAGGCACACTCGCCCGAACCGAAGCCAGTTTTGATTTGGAGGATGGAATTGATGAAGGAGTCTCCAGCGTTGACACGCTTTCGGGGTCTCATGGATATCAGGGTGACGTCACAACCCATGACTTTGGAAGGGACATGACATTGGCCTTCTCATGTGGTAAGCGCCAGGGTGAGGCTGTCTGGAACTAGAGAGAGACCCTCCAGTTTAATACTACATTCTTGCCTTGCGAAATCATAGGCCAGCTATGCAGATCGATAATGTCGCCAGGGAACCACGGTGACGCAGGACCCAGCTACCCGCAAGTCAGGAATCGTAACGACGTATACAGCTAATAACTAGAATAACACCTCTTTCTTGAAAAGACATGGGAATATATGGCATACAACTACGCAGACCTCAGCGTCATGGCTACATGGTACAGTTGCGAACCCCTCTTTGGCCACACAACACCCCCGATACGCAAGTTGTTGCTGTACTCTCTTGAATCACACAGCTGCTTTCCATAGTCCATCTCTGTCAGTTTCGGGAAAAGAACCATTGTGGATGTATGAGTGGAAAGATTACAGCACGCCGTAGAGACTTGATACATAGCGGGTGCTCAGTTCACTCCACACATGACCTCGGTATGTCTTGATCAGAGATACGACTTCCAGACCGGCAGAAAACATCGACATAGCAAAATTCTTGTAATCACTCACATGCCTTGTTCAAATCACCATCATCCCCCATCTGTGTCACCACTACTCTTTTGAGATGTGATGTTTGTGAGTATGCAAGTATGGGAAATTAAAAAGACGCAGAGGTTAACTATATATCCTCACACCAACAACTCAAAGCCAATCCCCGAGTGAAGTTTTCGGGCCGTCTTCCGGGATAAGCAAAGGTTCCTCACATGCAGTGTGCGTAGGATTGTTTCCGAATCACACAGCTGCTCATGTAATGGTTCCAGTTCGAGTTCGAAATATGTCCCCTAGAACTATGCAAGCAAAAGAGAAGCATGGAACTGCTTTAAATCTCTGTGCCCGTATGGCTACGCCACTCTGCAAAGGATTCGTCGGTGCTGCATTTTAAATGCATGTCTGTTGACTCACGCAACGAATCTCCTAATGAGACTTGCTCCCTTTTGCTTCTGGACTGTCTTTTAGAACTGCAGCTACTCATAGACTACTTGTACTGAGTCTTGCTTTTGGAAACAAGGTTGTATCCAGTGCATAAAAAGTCTAAGTGGAGAAATTGGTAGCCTATATGCTTCACTCGTAACACCAGGTCATCTGCACATAAGGCGTATCCAAATCGTTTTTCGGTACGGTTTGCCCGAAACATGCGCTCCCTTGGCAGTGAATTTTGTTTTAAGTAGGAAGCTGTAACTCATAGACATAACACGTCTTTCAGGTTTTTTTAAGTAGTGAGAGTTCACTATAGCCACCCGACTAACTACACCACAACGCACACGCCATGATTGTAGTTTCATCAAGTTCCTAGTTACCGAGGAGGTTATATAGACGTGAGTCAGCAGATTTGGATGGCGTGCGCCGGCCATCTTGCACTCGAAGACCCGGGGAACCTTCCCTTGCGCTTTTTTTTAAAGAAGAAAAAAAATTAGAGTGTTGAAGCACTCTGGGCGGAGTAGGAGTAGTGATATGTTCTTAAATAAACGGCGTTTGTCGACTCCAGGACTCCTCATAGCTCACCAACCATGACATTTCGCAAGCAGATCTATTCTCGACATGAAGCGGAACTAAAGAAATTTCGAGGTAGGAAGACTTCCGCGAGTGATTGGGAAAAGTAAGACGGCTATTGGCAACAAAGAGTCCGTGAGATTGCGTTAGTGAAGTTCTCTGGATATAGCACCCATAAAGCTTGTCTTTGTTTCGTTTTTGGGAAGACAAAGACATCCAACTTGTCATATCATCATTTCCGGTGTACTTGCGAGAAGTCTAAAGTCGCAGACAATTCAGGCTCTTTTCCATCTATAGCGAGCCTAGACCTTTGATCGACATATGTAGCGGGAAGACGTGCTTTGGACTCTCAGGCGTGATGAGAAGCAGTTGGAAGGATGAAGAGAGAGGAAGCAAAGTGTCTGTTTTATATAGCTCGCTACAGCAAACTGATGATCATAACATCAAACTGGAAGAGTTTTTGCGTGGGCAACGCGGTGTGATATGCGATTGATAACTCTCAGTAGGGCCTTAAGATATACTGCAGCACTCCAATGAGTTTTTGGCACGCATATAGTCACGCCACATGGGCTTTTGGAGACCCCATCGACAGACGCGCAGCATACATAAATCAGACATTTCTCCTTTTCGCAACCAACAACGCAACAGCGCCATGATCCAGGCCCTCAAGATTATTGACACGCCCAAGTGGTCGAAGGTCCACCTAGAGAAGCCAGACATGATATTTTCGGCCGCCTCTTTCAACACAGCAACCATGTAGATGTGGTGGCTGCGCTTTGTTTGATTACAAGCGCGAAGTGCTCAAGATATATGTTGAACCCATCTAGATTTCCCATGCAGGACTATGAGACAAGGATCGTAGAGGCAGAAGATCGCACATTCTCGGATCTGCCTGTGGTTTCCAAGTGAACACTCATGTCCTTTATTGCTTCGTATTTTGGATTTTGAGTTACTGCATTTCGAAAGCTTTGGAAGTTACATGTCAAAGTCACGCCACAGAGTCTCGAGTAACACGTCAATCTGCTGTTTTGAAGAATCCGGTGCCCATTTCCGCCAATGAGAAAATATCGTACATATCTCTAGTTCGAAGCAAAGAATAGGGACAAGACACATGGATCCGGACAATCTAGTTCTTTAGAAAACAAACTGTGAGGAGAGTGTGAAGTAGAAAGTAAAGAAGTGAGAAGATGGAGGGTTTTATATACCCTTGTCTTCACCTATTCACCATGGTGTTAACGTTTTGAGGGGTCGCATCGACGCACTTGACTCTTTTTCTCCTTTGCGGAACCGTTTTGGATTTCACTCCATGGGATATACACATGTTTGTTTTCGAATTCAGAGCAGGAACGCACGCATAGCCATGCCGCGTAGTGTTTTTGAAATTACTGCGAAGAGAGTATGATGTATAAAGGAAGAAGTGATAAGATAGAAGAGTTTATATACCTATTTCCTCACGTCACCTGTGATTCCTCAATGGATATGGTGCTCTATATACTAATGGTTTAGGGAACAGCACCAAAGCATATATCGTCCGTTTTTACTTTTGCTGAAAAGTCTCCACCAATCCATGGATAATCAGCGCAGATGCTTATCGCCAGTTCAGCACAAGAACAGAGACAAAACACATGAGCTGAGTCCTCAATGCTTTTTGGAGAACACCAAGGAGACTTGTAATGTAGGAGTGAAGAAAGTGTGAGGATACATGGGTTTATATACCCATACTCTCACGGGATCATTGATCTTCTCAATTGATTTTAATAACACAAAAGAGACAGAGCAGACACCATGTGGTGTGGTTTCCCCGACTTCGTGTTCATGGGCCTTGCCGAAAGGGCTTTGCAGAACAGACTTGTTGAATGTAATTTTATGCAAAGGGCGACGTTTCTCCAACATAGAAACGGTGACTGGCCCTTTTTGGCGAAACCGGGACGTTCTCAAGCCATGAGTGCCACTCATTGACTTTTGGTCAACGAGCGCGAGAGACTCTCATGGCCAGATATCCTGTGACTTTTGATCTTGCCGGGGAGACAGTCTGTATAGAAGGATGTTGATGGTGAAAATTGATTGTGATTTATATAGCCCATATCACCACGTGATGACTAGTTCTCTTCATATTGATATCCGCAAATTCCCAGCTGACTTAAATATATGGTATCCCAACACTAATACAACCAACACAACCAAAACCACAGCCAAACTATCCCCACGTCCCACCCCCACCCCTTCCCGCCCTTCTCTGCGCAGACAATCTCCAATCATCCTCCCCAGCAAACTTATTATGTAACGGCTGAATCCTCTCCGCCTTCTTCCTCTTACTCAACCGATCCGTCGGCGCAACCTTGAAAAACGTCGGCGCAGCCTCGACTAACCACTTTGGCTCAATCGCAGAACAAACATGCATATACTCCTTGGTCGTCTCGACCAACGAGTGGTAAATCACGTGTTCGGCTGGTTTGCCGAAGAGGGATGAGGAGGGGTGCAGGTACACTGGCGTACCCTCGACTAGTGTTTTGTAGCCTTCGGAGGGGTCTTTGCGCGCGGAGTTGCGGAAGAAGCCACTGCAGAGGGCTTGCCGGACTTTGATTGTGTTGCGGCCACAGGATACGACTTGGTGTTTGTGACGGGCCATGATTTGTAAGAGTTGGTTTCGTACGTCTTTGACGCGCTGCATGTTGCGTGGCATGACGAAATTTTCGTGACACCAGGGCGTGCTGAAGCCGCCTGCTTTCCAGCCGTTGTATACGTTGAGGAGGGTGATGTGGTCGCCAGATGGATCGTTGAACTTTTGCTTCTTTTGGTCGGCTTGTTGTTGCTTGTCGCGGGGGCGGTGAAAGACGTTTTGTGTGGCGCTGATCATGGCGACGATGGTGAGGACTTCGTCGGAACATTGTAGGTCTACGGACCAGATTAGGGATTTGGAGAGGGAAGGGTCCATGGGGAAATCGGCCATTTGGCGACCGAGACGGGTGAGGAGGCCTTCGTCGTCGAGAGCGCCGAGCTGGTATAATTCCTCAAGGGCTGTAAGCATGGTGTTGGTGGGTGGAGGGTCCATGAAGTCAAAATGGAGGAGATCGTTAATACCCATGGCTTTGAGCATGAGGATCGTGTTTGACAAGTTCTGACGCTGGATCTCAGGAATAGTGGTGGGAAGCATCTCATTCTGAAAGGCAGCTTCGGTGTACAGGCGGAAGCACTTTCCTGGACCTGTTCTACCGGCTCTGCCACTTCTTTGACGAGCTTGTGCTTGGGAGATAGGCGTAATCTGTAATCGATCCATGCCCAGCTTTCCGTCGTATGAGCTCTGCTTGACGAAACCTGGATCCACGACATAGTAGATACCATCAATCGTCAGACTGGTCTCGGCGATATTGGTCGCGATGACGACCTTGCGGGTGCCATTGGGTGCGGGCTCGAAGATGCGCGACGCTACTTCTGAAGGTAGCGCTCCATAAATGGGCAGAATCATGAGTTCTGGGACATTTGGCCCGAGAGCCTTCATCCGCTCGGAGATGATTTCACACGAGGAATCGATTTCTTCCTTTCCCGTTAGGAACAACAAGATATCACCTGGAGGCTCTGTCAGATGAATCTGCATGACCGTGACTAGCGCTGCGTCAAGATAATCCGACTCGGGCTCCCGGCTGTACATGACTTCGACGGGGAAGGTTCGACCGGGAATCGAAAAGATGGGACACTTGTAAAAGTACTCTGAGAACTTGTCCGCGTCCAGCGTAGCGCTGGTCACGATAAGTTTCATGTCCGGTCGTCGTTTTAGTGTCTTCTTCAAAAGCCCAAACAAGACGTCAGTAGCGATTGTACGTTCATGAGCTTCGTCAAGCATGATGCAGCTGTACTTGTGCAACATAGGATCCAAAAGGATCTCTCGTTGCAGAATACCGTCCGTCATGTATTTGATTCTTGTATCCGGCGATGTTAGATCCTCAAATCGAATGGTATAACCGACTTCATTCCCGAGTTTGCAGCCAACCTCCTCAGCAACACGTTTGGCAACACTCATAGCTGCAACACGTCTGGGTTGTGTACATCCGATGACCAATTCGTTGGCGTATCCTGCTTCCGCCAGGTACTGGGTCATTTGCGTGGTCTTTCCAGACCCAGTATCACCGACAACGATCAGTATCTGGTGGGCTGCAATCGCCTCGAGAAGTTGCTTTCGGAACTTGAACACTGGGAGGGACTCTCGCTGCTCTTTGATA
Organism: Plenodomus tracheiphilus IPT5; assembly: GCA_010093695.1. Taxonomy (NCBI): domain Eukaryota; kingdom Fungi; phylum Ascomycota; class Dothideomycetes; order Pleosporales; family Leptosphaeriaceae; genus Plenodomus; species Plenodomus tracheiphilus. The sequence goes on along the minus strand of MU006290.1, from coordinate 718,187 downwards.
CTCATGTTAGTGCGCTTGCCAAAGGATGTGTCTCGACTCCCGGACGAAATCTTCTTCCACTCTGGAAGCGCTTCGGTGGGCTGATTCGTTCGAGTGTTGCGTAGATCGCTGGCGAATTGTTTTTGTTGTGCCATGGGGTCATTCCACTGACTACTCAGATCCACATTCGCCGCTTCCTTGGCCGCCTTTTCCTGGGCTTCTTGTTGTCTCAGATCTCTTCGCTCCTTTGCTAGTGTGTCACCAGCCATGGCAGCGCGGTTAAGTGAACCATCAGGTGCTTTGACAACTCGAATGGGCGAGAGTTCCAGAGATTGCTTGGTTTGTCCTGCCAGGAACGGCGGCTCCTCCTCACGTACCTCAATGTCCACGTCCTCTTCTTCCTCAAATCCTCCTTCGCCATTGACGTGCGCATTGAAGTCTTCGTCGATGTCAGGGTAGTCCGACTTTGGTATTACACCGGATGCGATGAGTTGTTTGATTTCCCATCTCTCTGGTGATGTCATTCGTTTTCGCATGCCATTGTGACGACCGTTGAAGCCCTCTTCCACGACTGGCACGGCACTGTCGAAGCCTGGAATGCCACCCAGACTCTGTGAGTTTGCGCCAGATCCTAGAGACGCAATACGTTTGCCAGGCGCAAGGTCGCGACCTGTCCGCTGATCCACCTCCTTCATAGACAGCGATATTTTGCCACCTTCCATCTTGATGACCTTGACCTTGACTTGTTGCCACCTTGAAACAAGATCAGACGGATGGTTGACACGCGCGCCTTCCTGCATCTGCGTAACGTGCACGAGCCCGTCCACTTTGCCTTTCACTCCCTGGAGGTTGACAAAGACGCCAAAATCCTTAATTCCTGTGACCTTGCCATCGTAGACCTTGTATAGCACGGCATCGTCGTCGAGCTCGGGCGTTGGTGGTCGGCGGAACTCGTCGAGATCTTCGTCGCGATACTTCTTGCGGCTTCGTTGCTTATTCGAGGGCTTGACGGTCCTTGTGCGTCCAAACTCATCTTCAAACACCAGCTCATCGTTCCGCGCCTGGCGACCCCGCGGGCTTCGTGAGCGCGATCGCGACTGTGACGGTGACCGATTCCTGCGCCTGTGACGCTTGCTCCTGGCGATGTCGTCGTCGCTATCAATTGGGCTCATGCTCCTCTTCCGCGACCGTTCCTTGGGCTTGCCTGGGCCCTTTCCTGCCAGCCCTTCCAGCATCGCAAATGTATCGTCAAGCGCGTCGACTTCGGGTGCGCCCTTGGCCGGCTCGTCCTCGGGCACGTTGTAGTCAACCTCCTTGTCTGGAATCGCAAGGCCCTTGAAGACGCGCGTCTTGCGATCTGTGTCGTCGCCGCCGTCCTGCCCGTTCGCGCCTGACTGTTTTCCATTTGCACCTTTACTCTTGTACTTGGGGTGCAGCGTCAGCACGAGACGATCGATACTCTCCACCAAACTCTGCGGAAACTCGGCGCCCATGGCCTCCAGCTGGGCCTTGAAATCGGCGACGCCTTCGCACTTCGCATGCTGGTCGATGACGAACTCGGCGAGCGTCTTGTCGGAGACGCCCACATGATTCTGGATTTCGGACGTGACTTTGGAGACGAGTGACAGAAACTCGAGGTTGGCGAGATCGTCCATGGCTGCGGTGCGGCCTCCCGGTGGAGGATTAGCTGCAAATTGTCGCGGGTGAGGCCTGTCAAAAAGTTCCAGAGTCGCCCAGGTAGACGTGATGCACGTGCGGCCTGGCGACGACTGCACGCCAAGTAAAGATCCGCCTCCGCGCTGCAACCACTCAGCGTTGACGTGACTCCGCCGCAACATTTCACCTGCAACCTGTCGACCGCTGCGAGTCCGTCTCAAGCTGCCTGCAGTCTTTGTTGCACGTCCGTCGTTGTCGCATCTCCCGCACAATGATTCCGCCACGTCAATGGTCCGATGCTCGACTGCGAAAGATTGGCTTCTCTGCCGCAGTCATCAGTCTCATCGTCGAGTACAACGCCTATTTGGTCTACAAAGGCACACATCCCATCTGGTCCGACTCGAAAGGAGATACGAAAGAGCCGAGACGGCCCATTGCTGCATTCACGACTATCAACGGAGTACCCATACCACACTTTGTAGACATCAAGAGAGATTGAACTGAATCACGGCTATCAACGTCTACGAGCCAACGACAGCCCGGGGTCCGAATAACTTGCGATCAAGAAGGGATGGATGTGGAGCCATCTCACTACACCTGTATACCAGATACCTAGTTTGTTACACATGATTGCGACGGCTCTGGGCGGTGGGTATCACGGCGTTGATCGATTGAGCACGTCCGCATCGAGAAACAAATGCATAGAGCTGAGGTGTCTGCCGACATCGGCTGCAAGAGCTAGGAGTATGTCTGCCATATGATTTGGGGCCCAAGTACAATGTCAGGGGTGATATGCCGCATCCTCGCGGCAGCTACGATGTGGCCTGGGAGGATGCTTCGGCTACCAACAAGAAGGAGGACCAGGACAACAATGCGAGAAGGTGCAAGCACATGATGGCCAGCAGCTCCATAGCAGCGGCGAGGGGAGCGTGGATGTAAACTTCGATGAGCTCAGCGCCCACGATTATCGCCAATTGTACCGTTCTCTGTTGACCATCAGGGGATTGGCAAACCACGCGCCTTCACGTATCGGAGCATGTAATTCACTCGATATCAATACCATCAGATTTTGCAAGAGGAGAGTTGGTCAATGCACGAGTATTTGTATTCAAGGGCAAAGAGGGTCGAGGCGTTGTGATGTCGCAATATGGTGCCATATCTCACGCTACCACATCGGGTTAGCGCATCGTTTTCACCGACTTCAGCACAGACAAACTTCGATTGCATGTGGAGATGGGCCTCCACCTTCGGGCTGGCATGTCTCATTTCGAAGGTAGATTGCGAGCATGATAGCGACTTGCAGCTCAGGTGAATGAGATCTTAGAGCTGCCGCGTAGCAAGAAAATTCCGCACAGTCAGGCTGCTGTAATGGCTATGTCTAATTACAACAATCTGCCATTTAGCTTGGGTCAACATGTCGATTACAGATCCACTATAAGCACGCAACAAGGACACTGACGTCTTTGTTTACCCCGGATTTGCCCCCCGCGGCTTCGGAGCGTCAGCGCCTGCCCCTTAGAGTTGGCTGAAGCCGCGTGCGTGTCAGGCAATCTGGCCGGGTCGTCTCGGTAGGTATCTCTGATGGTGTGCTTGCTCGATGGCGCAATCGCTCGAGTGAGGTAAGCATGTGGGCATCGTGATGTGAATCATACCCGCAGATCACAGAGGTTATAAGTACTTCGATCCTCTTTGTCCTCCTTCCTGTTTTACACCAGTACATTTGCAGCATCCATCAGAGGGAGTAAGCCATTACATTGTCTTGTCACCCAGAGTTCCCAAAACTGTCAATTCACAAGCTCCACCACCGCTGTGCTGCCACATCGATCTGTCTTCCCCTCGATCGACAGGCACCCGTCTACTTCAAGACATTTCAAGATCACGACATAGCCAGGCACACACATTCTATTGGACTCGTATCCCACCCACCCACTTAGACTCGCATATACACCTTCAGCCACAATGGCGCCTGGACTCGTGGAACCTCAATTCCAACCCTCGCACACCCCCACACCTGCCCCCACCACCAAGGCCTCCAGCAAGCCTGGTAACGTTCTCAATTACGTTCCCGGACGAACAGTAGTCAAGCAGCACGACGATACATACGAACACGAAGACCTCCGTCCTCGCTTCCCCGACATCAAATGGCCTGCTTACGAAGACATAGCATATACCGACAAGGGCCAACTCGGCGACCCAACCTTCAAGCACCTTCTTGCCGATGCCACAGATGTCTTCGACTACAACCCCAAGATCGGCACTGAGATCCATGGTGTCGATCTGGCCAACCTCACAGACCTGCAAAAGAACGATCTTGCGAGACTGATCGCAACGCGTGGAGTAGTCTTCTTCCGCAACCAGAAGAACCTTGGTATCGATGAGCAGAGGGAGTTGGGAAAATACTTTGGCTCACTACACAAGCACGCGACCACCGCAGTACCCCGAAGAGAGGGATTAGAAGATGTGCACGTCATCTACACTGGCGAGAACAGCCCAGATCTACGGGCGCTATTCACTCCGACATTCCTCTGGCACTCTGATGTATGTATCCCAAATCCCTGCACTGCTCTCAATATCAAACAGCAGTAAACTAACTCACACAGGTAACCTACGAAAAACAACCCCCCTCCTACACCTGCCTCAAAGTGCTTACAGGCCCACCCCGCGGCGGTGGTGGCGACACCCTCTGGTCCTCCCAATATGCAGCCTACGACATGCTCTCTCCCCACATGCAAAAATACCTCGAATCTCTCACAGCTCTGCACTCCGCCGAGCTCCAAGCCCAAGGCACCCGCGACCTCGGTCGCACCGTGCGCCGCGAACCCGTTACCACCGAGCACCCACTTATCCGCACCAACCCCGTGACGGGCTGGAAGAGCATCTTCTTCAACCCTGGGTTTGTGACTAAGATTGTGGGTGTGCCCAAGACGGAGAGCGATCATATTATCGGGTTGTTGAATGAGATTGTCGCGACAAGCCCAGAGTTGCATGTTAGGTTTCAGTGGGGCGAGGGAGACGTTGCGTTTTGGGATAATAGGAGTACTGTAGGTCTATTCCCTCCGATTCAAGTTATCGGGTACGGTGCTAATTGTTTTGATAGAACCACTCTGCTTCATATGGCTTTGCGCCACACCGCCGCCACGCCGTGAGGGTTGCGGTACAGGCGGAGAAACCGTATCTGGACCCTAATAGCAAGAGTCAGGAGGATGATCTGAGTGAGAAGTATGGGGTTCCTAAGGCAAATAAGGATGGGAGTGGGGTTGTTAACTACAACGATTGAGTACCCTTCCTTAAAGTAGAGGATGAGGATGAGGTACTACTGAGGGCGTGGAGAAACGTCCAGGCCAATTGGTCCTGTGAGACGATGAGATTGAATATGCGATATTAGCGAGCGAGTTCTTTACGTAACAATATGAAAACATGGAATAAAGGTATGAATGTCATGGGTGCACAACACAATGGCTTTTGAAAGACATGCTTCGGACTGTGAGCTGATACGTGCACCGCGATATGCATATTTAAACCACCCCTCCATTCCCTTTCTACTTCCTTCCCATTACACACAATCCTCTCCTTCGATCCTGGAAAATTCTGATCCAGACGTGGTGTCTGGATCGAGCGCCCCGTCCCGAAAATAAACGACCTGGATTGGCAGGTGTCTTTTTTTTTGAGCCCCGGCGTCCTCCCGCACCAAAAGGACCTAGATCTTTTCTGTATATCTCGGACTGAAGTCTCGACCGGACCGTCGACTAAAGATACACGCCTATCTATGTACGCAAGAACGAGAAAATGAACCGCTATTCGTCATGGTTGGAGTAAGCATCTCCTCGAACTTCGCTATGAATCGGCCAATGTGTGGGTGGGTGGATGGTTGTGTGAGCAGCTATCGAAATGATGATTGACATTGCAAATGTCTTTGCGTTCGTGTAACTAAGCAGAACTCAAAAACATGTTCAGCATGGTCCGTGTCTGGGACAAGGGAGCGGTACAAAACCATGCTCGACGTCTGCTCCTCCTCCTCAAGTTGATTACACACGTTCCGGTTTCGGATCTCCAGATCAGTTTGGACAAGATGGATGGTTTGGGGTGAGCTCCTTTTCTCCAAATAATCAGCGATTTGCGCATGTGCGGGTGTGCACTGTCGAAATCACCGATAAGAGCTTTCATGTCTGGAGGAGTGAGGATGGGTATAAACGTAATGTGGACTCGATTCTTCCCGCATCACACATGTCCTTACTACGTTTTTTGGAAAGCGCTTCCGAGAAGTCCATGTTTGGGGGGTGCGGTCGTCTCCTCAAAACCATCAACGTCTCTGCGCATGTGTGTATGAATGAGCACTTGCCATCAAGCACCTTCCTTCAAAGGGGTTTGGAAATACCACGTAACTCCGTACATTTTGGGAGGGTGCACATTTTCCTGGAGTCGTTCCTCGAGAACATCATGTGTCTGCCTGCGTGTGGATAATCGAATTCATCTCTAAGGCTTTTCGATTAGTCTCTATGGTTGAGATCAGGAGGTATGCATATAAACCCTTTCGATCTCTCATCGTTCCTGCCTCATATCAAACACCAATTTGTCACTATTCCAAACTGGCATGACTGAATTCAAGATCCTCCTGAGTGAGGGCGTGGTCTGAATCAGACACCTTTTACTGCCATGTGACTGTCTGTGTGGGCGAGGACCTCGAAATTAGGAAGCAGAGGTTCGATGTCTGCGAAGGGATGGGCGGTATAAAGCTATAGTTTGTCCGTCTTTCTTTTCTTTTTCTCCTTGAACCCACATTTCTGTGCTATGCTTCCTAGAAAAGCATCGAGCCTTTGCATGTGTAGTGTCTTTCTGAGAGAGCGCATCCTTCAAAAGATCAGTGGCAAAACTCGGTATGTGTCTGTCCGTGCAAAGACCACAGATGAGCCGCAATACAGTCCATGTCTGGAAAGGGACCTGGGCGTCAAACTATGCTTAAGCTGTTTCTTTTTCTTCCTTCTTACACGATCTCTTCTGTTGTACTTTCCAAATGACAATCGCAATCCTCAAGCTCATTCAAGATATTCATGGGGGCGGTCCCGTGCATATCCTCACACTTTCTGGCGTACTCGATACATGTCTTGGAAGTGCTTGGAGTTCTAGAGACCTCTTGTCCGTCAGTCCATGATTTTGTAGGAATAAGCTCTCTGTTTCGAAGCCAGAGATGGAACAGGTCATGCTGTTGGACAGGGCGCACTTGGATGGGATGGTGTGATGGGATAACGGGTGACTATCTTGAAAGCGAGGTGCAAGATGCACATATGTTGTTGTAGATGCCGAGTTTACTCAAAGACAAAATCCCTACGTAAGGATGACATGTCTTTGAGTTGTGGATAGAAGTATGAGATTGTGCCCAACAGAAAAAAGTGCAAATATCTCGATCAGTGGTGATGCTTGATGAATGCGTTAGTATAAAAACCGCTTCAGTCCTTTACAGACATTCTTCTTCCTTCTATCGCGATTCGCACTCTCTTCCCGAACTTAGGTCAACAACTCCCTATGTCTGGGGATGTGGACGTTACCTGAAAAAAGAAACGGGCCTTTCCCATGACTTTCGGCTATCGCGAACATTATGTCGATCTTGGGGCTTCGCTTGGTATGCGAGAAACAGGTCTGCCTCCCTTGCCCCTTGCTGTCGAAGGAGATGCGGTTGAGTTCAGTGGAATCCTGCCCACCGTAATATCATATTACCAGAGTACCTCGCATGAGATCTCGGAAGACTCATCCAGGCTTTACCATATATTCTGAAAAGAGACTTGATGTGTTATTCCAGGTACTTGTGTGTGCGAAAAAGCCGGTGCGTCCTCGACGTGCATATGTTCCACTATGATCTTCTTGATATTACTGTTCACCAAACGAATCTGCTTTAGGAGATCGGATCACAATGGACAACGTCCAATATCTGGAGTCTTGGTTCTCGAAAGTCCGATAGAAGCACCTGACGTATGTTGAATGATTTCATGACCATGTGCGTGAGAGAGTTTCGACACCATCTCTGGCACCGACTATGTCGAAATCAACGGGACCTGCATACAATGAGAATTAAAAAAAAAACGGAGTAGAGTTGATGTCTTTGTTGTTGCGGCTGATTTGAAAGTGACTCAAAATCGGTCTATGGCATGAGCTTTGGCTATCCGAAGCTGCGACTGCACGCACAACAAAATGATGTGATGTTTATAGATTGTTCCTGTCCCAACTCTGGATGTAGGAAGCCGTAAATGATCTCACTGTGAATTATAATTCTCTTCTTGCATAACCCTTCCTATGGTTAGATACAATTTGCCTACTGGTACCAATTCCTCGTGAATCAACAACGTACTAGTATGCGAAGAGGGAGGAGCGCTCAGAACATAATGACAAGGATGTTCTTGCCATGTTCTGTTGCACGACCTTGTGTTATGTCTTCAAAACTAAGTCAACTCCGCGGCATGACTTTTTTAAACCTGTGACCTGGTTCACCATGTGAGGAAGTCGCTAGTGTCAAGCCCCGACAATATAAAGCCACAACGCTCTGCACATTCCCGCCTTCCGAACTACTATATCGGGCACAGTGCCACTGACAGAACGGATTTTTCCAGAACGAAATGCAAAACGAACACTATCGAAGTCTTGGCTGGCAATCCACTGCCACTTGGATCTAATCACAAAACCTAAAGTGAGATTGGAACCGGGCTCAAGTATAAACTCCCACGCTTGAATCTCATCAATATCAATACCTCACCTTCAACTTCCTGTTTTCCAAAAACGGCTAGAAGTCACCATGATGTCTGTGTCGTTTGCCCAGATATTTAGCCGATTTTTCCATGATTCTTGGCTGAGAGGTTGTACCTCAAGACTCAAGCACACAATACTCATGTATTCTGATGCCAGTGAGTACACCCAAGCCGATCCGATCTATGCTATGCCTCTCGAGACACCAAATCCGCCCTTCTACTGTCAAGAAACGTCGGAATGTACTCGCACTGGTGGTTCGCAGCACGAGCTGAAAATCCAGTTACAACTCCTCCAAATACATACAGAGAATACTTCGCGAAAGGGAGTCATAATACTGATCATGTACGGAGAGCTCTTTTGCCGAGGTCGCATGATAGACCTCGAGCCTCATGATGAAGACGCAAATGGAGGTGCAAACAGCATGATACCATATCGAATCCTGTTCCGATTTTGCAAGGTTCATTGCCCTCCTTCCAATGAGGGAACTTTTGAACCCGCGAGATCTGTCAATTGTCCTCACATATGACCTACCTTTTCTAGGGAGGCCCAGGTATAAAGTCACCACCTTCTTCACGCCTTGACCTCTCCGCAACTCCAGAGGTCTGGGTGACGTTTCGCAAACGAACATTACGGTAAGATCTGGCACGTTGTTCGCTGGCGTTCCCACACATAACACTATCGTAGACAGTGTATGTCTTTGGGGTGACTGTGGTCTCAAAACACAGTATTCTCAGGCAAATGGAAGCATGGCGATCTTTGGAGCGCACGATATACTGTTTGCTATACAAACTAGGCGTATGGTGGTGAATATAATGTTCTCATTACGAATATTGGTGTTAGCTTCATCACTTACATCCCTCACTCGAAAGCACCGATATTCTTTCAGATTAGGGCTATGGCTTCGGGACCTGCAGGCTCAAAAAGTACAACCTCCAGAGACCATGACGTTTGCCTGCGCAGCAATCACGAAGTGTCCCAAATCATTCCCATAATCAGTCGATGTCTGTGGACTGTGGCGTCAGCTCGTTCATGTCCGACCTAGGACTTTGGATACATATAAAACTTTTTTGATTAGAGTTCCTCCTCCATAACAACTCACGATACTACATCAAAATAAAATTACAACCAATATAATGTTTTCCCTCTGGCCCTCTTGAGTGTCCAAACACAGATCACCCACCCTAAAGTTGCTCCATGAGTAGAGGTAGTCTCAAAATTCGAGTCAACGGGTCCAGGTGTTGATTGTGACCTCCGACCAGAGGTAGTCTTTGAAACGACCTCCTTCACACCCTGTATGTGTTACTGAGTAGAGCAGTCAACTGTAATTCCACACTTCAATACCACAGCATTCTCAATTTTCCCCAAAACCCTCTTTGATCGACCCATGCCTCTTGTCTCGGTCCTGTCCGGCTACCTTACAAAAGAAATCCGGAGTCACTGCACTCATGAGTAATCTGTCTTCAAAAGTAGAGAGATTCTGATCCTATGAGACCGAGATCCGCAATCTGACACTGGGGAAGTTCAGCAGTGGAGACAAAAATTACATACATAGCGGCCAAGCACATGTGTGGAAAGTTCTGGTCAGCACTACGGCACCATCTAGGTGTATAAAGACTCCTTCCTCTACATAGGTATCTTAACCATCTCCATCACACACCGTGGGCTCATTCTCCTAAAAGCGCACGCCATCTTGCGGGTGTTCTTTCATCGCTGCCTGGCGGACTACACAACCAGATAAAGTAACAAAACATCGCATAGTCTCTGGCTTGACACTCCTCCACGAAGCTCATTCAAAAACCTCACATACTCTACCCTATGCTCTCCACCCACCGCTTCTCTACCCCTCCTCAAACCCCACGCTTCACTCGCAAGAAACCCAAAACCTAACAAAAGGACATGTACAACATCATGCACCGCTTTCCATCTTATGATCCTAACTATATCACGCTTGCGCAACAAAAAACATAGCCTACGAGAAGATATATTGCGGGCATTTTGAGAGACCAAAACGTTGCACTTGTTCCAGCGTTGGATCCACATGTTACGATGAATGACATTTCCCCTGAGTAGAGTCCAGTAAAGTCTGAACTTCAAAAACCCTTACACACACTCACACCCTCCTCTCTCTCTCCTCCCACACACGGAAAAGCGCATTTGGTCTCCTATACATCACAAAGCTCACGTGATATGAGTCTTCTCTCTTTTTCGCCATCGCGTACCCAAAAAAAACCCAAACTAGAAAAGGAAGATTGACACGGCGATGCGATGATTTCAGCCCATTTTGAGCCCCGCAAAACACAATGTACAACCTAGAACCACCCCTGTCACTTTTATGCCGTGATTTGTACTTCTTGGAAGGTAGTATCTAAGATGGGAATGAGGATAAGCATGAGTGAGTCTCTGGGCTTTGATGACAAGGGGAAACAAAGATGAAGGGACAGAAATGCGTGTATATATATATGTGTGTGTTTGTGTGCTGCCAATCATCACTCTCATAGCACTAAAAGTCAACTACATACTACCAGCTTTATGCCATTATACGACAGAAAAGAATACAAGTACACGACATGTAGTAAGTAGTGTGCATATATATACATATGGCCAAACTAAAAACCGCAAGAGCTCGCATATAATCATGTCAATCAAATCACGCCTCCCTCCACTCCAAAACACAATCATCACAACATTCTCTTGTATGGAAGGGAAAAAAAGGTCCACCAAGCGCGCCTTGATACGGGGGGTGTGGGTGGGGGGATATCATAATGCAAATATCATTCATCTAAAAAAACACCCGCAATCCCCCCCCCAAAAAGGACCACGTTTTACAATTATCGTTGAAACAATACCATGATTTCGCACCCTTTTGGCCCCAAGCCGCAGCCATTTGTCAGTCTTCTCTCATCTTTTGACCACAAGAAGCGTGTCATTTCCAATTCCCACCCAAAAAAACACCAAAGATTTTTTTTACTCAGTTGCGAAAAATGCGCAACTGATAAAAGTCCCCTAGGTAAAGTAAAAAAAAAGAAATGTTTGTTAATTACCAGGCAAGAAGAAGGTTGCGAGGAAAACTTCAAGACAGATTTCTTTTTTAATGCCGAGCAAAGTCCACCGCTACCGTCGGTTGATGATGCAAATCCCCAGCCCTAAGACCATAGCGACGCCTATGAATACACCCTTCACTACAAGCCAGGTCTTCTCTCTACGGGAGAGCGGTGCACTTTGCCGAAAAAAGTCAGACGAGTCTTGCCGAGCGGGAGAATGGAAAATTTGATGAATTGGTGAGCTTTTGTTTATTGCTCTTTTTCGTACCCAATGGGCTTCTGCATGCCTTGCATTTCGTAGAATCGTGCCGTACCTTTTATGTTGTTAGTATTACGTCTTGAGTCTGTGGTTCATGAAAACTTACAGCTGTAGCCGTTCCAGTCAAAGTTGTCCTTGGGGTTGCAATGGCACTTGTGCTCTAGACGGTAGTCCTCGCCGGTCGGGCAATGTGTAAAGGGGACGTGGTAGTATGCAATGTCATTAAAGAAGTGAATCTCATCTTTTTGCAGCATCAACCCGGCTGCAATGGAGTGGACGGGCGCATCACCCCATCGCTCGTAGAAGAAACCACCGTCGTAATCGAGAGAAGTGAAGAAGTCAATGTACGCATCTGAGCGGAGCCAGTTGAGATTGCCAATTTCAAAGTTGGACCAGAAATGGCAGTGGTTGTAGGTCTCACCGCCGTCGTCACTCAGGAACTTCATCCCATTGTTCTTGGCCACATGTTGGGGGTAGTGCTTGGTGAAGTTCTTGGTGGCGTCCCAGAGCGTGGGGATGGTCTCGACATACTCGTACAGACTCAGGGTGAAGCTGTACTTCTTCTTGTTGTCGGCCATGAACTTGAAGGTATCGTAGTTGATGTCGCAGTACAGCTCAACGCTGGGCTCCACACGCCAGTACCATTCGTAGTCAAGCATCAACGGGTGGCGGAAGAAGAAACCGGACTCGTAGCGGCACATGTGCCTGTAGCTGATGGAGTCACCGTAGATGATCTTCTTCTCCTTCATCTCCTCGCGCACCTTGGCGGCCTTGTCCTGGTCAATCCATTCGGGAAACGACCAGTGCTCCTTGGGAATCTTTCCGTACTTGGTCTCGCCAGACACAAGCGCACTTGTGACCTTTTTGAACTCGTCGTCAAAGTCGTCGTCGTTGAGGAAGACCCAGTCGTAGTTGAATTTGCGGTTGAAGCGGTCCTCGACTTGGCGAATGGACTTGGCGATTTCCCAGACATCCTGGTTGCGGGCCAGAGTGACGAAGGTTGCGTTCATGCGCGTGCCAGAGGCGGTCGCCGGGGGCAGCTGGTGAGCGGTATTGGGGGAGGTCGAGGGCAGGGCTTGCTTGAAATCCTGGCTTACAGAGGGGACGGGAGCCGCTGCTACGGGAGCAGTATTCGGCTTGCCGGCGGTGGTCCCATCTGGGTAGGTGGGCCATGTGGTGGCCGGTACCGACGAGGACGAGCCGATGAAGTAGAGGAGGACGAGTGCCTGAGAGAGTCAGTTTGGGGTTCAATGTGTCTCGTGTGCCAGACGTCGTACCACTAAGGCGAAGACAATGTAGCGGAGATAGCGCTGACTGCCGGCCATGGCTGACGGGCCCTGGGGCTGCTGTGCAGAGGAGGTGGATTTCTCGGAGTTGCTGGGGCCCTCCACTTTGACGGCGTGCGGGCGGTGTACGTTGCGGGAGCGGAGACGTTATACAATGGGCTTGTGTGTCGTAGGCCGGGCTAGGTTCCAAGGGATGGATGGCTACGTGGAAGCGAATGGGTGCTGGGCGCGAACCATGCGCATGGGCAGTCGCAATGGGGAGGGGGACAGAAATGGAGGCTGCGGGCGGGAGTCCTTATGGTGAAGAAGCCAGCGCAGGCACTGGGAAAAGGAGAGCGGCCGTGGTTGTCTATCCGCTCTTCGTATAGGTGTGGCGCTGCTTCGGAGGTGCCCAGAGGCCAGGCCGTAGCCCGCCCAGGGTGCAAGGGCGCCGCCATCCAGACGGATGGTGCGGAGGTTGCCGCGGGATTGGGCAACCAGGCGCGACGGTGCAAGCTCGGCAGCGCACCACCACCTCGCCGCCACTGCAGCCTGTACCCAGCACCGCACCGCTCGCCCGCTGCTGTCGCATTGCATCGCTACGAGACTGGCGCTGGTGAGAGTGCACCTTTGCTGCCATTGTCCGCGCGCCCTCGCCCCCGCGCCGCGCCTGGTCCGCCCTTACCGTCGCTCGCTGCAACGTCACCACTGCCGCGTCTGTATTTGACCGTACCAGCAGCACCTGCACCCCCGACCACGGCTGCGTGCGCCCTGACACGCCCACCTCGCCCACCATGTCCTTTTTCGGCTTCGACACCAGCCTGCCCCGAGACCGCGGCCACTCTGCCAATGCGCCCGGCTTCGGCCAGCACGACGCTTTTGCTGCCCTCGGAGGAGGGGCAGCCGATGACGATGCGTAGGTTGCGCCCACCACCTGGCCGAGCAACACGACTGACCCTGTGCAAAGCATCGACTTCGAAGAGACCTACGACGGCCTAGGAAACGCCCTTGACGACGGCGACGATGTCCTCAACGACGATACCTTTGGCGGGGGCCCGGCTACGCAGCAGTCCATCGGCAAGGATTTCGACTTCGCTGGCCAGACCTCGCAGGTCCAGAACACGCTGCAAGAGGAGCAGATGCTCTACCAGGCGCGCCAGCGACCCGCGCAGCAACAGCGGCCGCCTGTCCCACAGGCCTCGAAGCCCAACCGGAGCGGCTATGAGAGCTACAAGGACCCCGAGTACATCCCGCAGTTGGAGGCGCGTGCAGACATATGGGGGCTGAAGCCAAAGCAGCCCGCCCAACAGCGAGCACCTGAGCCGCAAACCACCCCACAACAGTCCTCGCAGGCCCGGAAGCTGATGAGCTTAGATGAGGTCGAGGCCATGATGCGCGCACAGAGCATTGGCAATGAGCCTCCCAGAGGTGCTCCGCAGTACTACCAAGGACCACCACCGGGGATGCCGCCCCACATGTACCAACAGCAGCAGTTTCCTCAAGGTCAGCCGCCTTTCCCTGGTATGCACGGTGGCCCACCTGGTATGCCTGGTCCGCCTGGCATATCTGGACCACCCGGGATCCCTGGACTGTCTGGTCCTCCTGGTATGCCCGGTCAGTATGCGCCTCAGATCCTGCAAAGGCCGCAGCAACAACAGCAGCAGCAGCAACAGCAGACCCCGAGACAACAGCAGGTCCGCGCCGAGCTACCAGCACAGCCTATCGCGAGCCAGCCACCGCAACAGCCAGCGGTCCTACAGCGACAACGACCACAGTCAAGCGACCAAAATGCTCAGCAGCAGCGACAAGCATCACCACAAGTCCAACCGCAAGGCCCACCATCACAACCCCGACAGATTTTACAGAACCCAAACCGTCTCGCGGGTCAAGGACAGCCAATGGCACCAGGTTCGCAAGGTCAGCGGGGGCCCGGCCCAGCTCACAACAGGGGGCCATCATTCCCAGGCATGGTCATTACACATCCAGAACAGCTGCTTCAGCTCTCCGAGGCTGAGCGGGCGGCGTTCCTCGAAGAAGACGCGAAACGAGCCAAGCGGAACCACAAGATTGCTCTCCTTGCGAAAGACAACGGTCTCATGACCCCTCAAGACAAAAACTTCATCACTCGTATTCAATTGCAACAGCTGATGACTGCTACTGGTAACCTTGATGAGAAGGGCCCAGAGGCAGCCATTGCCGAGGACTTCTACTATCAAGTCTTCAGTCAGATCCGTGGTGCACCCCGTCAGAATCCCCAGCAGCCAGCCAATACCTTTGCTCAGACGTATTTGTTCCAGACCAACAACAGGTTCGGTGCTCGTAGGAACGGCCGAGGAGGTGACAACCATATGCAGCGCATGGAGCAACAGATTCAGCGCGCCGTCGAGGCCGCCAAGGCGAGACCCAAAGCCCGACAGCTCGTAATCGAAGGCAGCCTAGGAAAGATTGCTTTCAGCAATTCCAAGACCCCGAGGCCACTACTTAATCTGAAGCGGCCCGAGACCAATGATAAACTGCCCAAACATAAAGTCTCCATAGCAGATCGCAAAGAGGCTCTGCGCAACATCGAAGCAGTTTACTTTACCCTTCTGCAAATGGAAGACCACGAGCGAGCTCTGCCGCCTCCTATCCACGAGAACAGCCCACCAGAAGCTATCCAGGCTCACATGGAATGGCGCTCAAAGATCGACACCCTGCACAAGCAACTTTGGACAAACACAAAGATCATGGAGCCTATCAATCCCAAGTAAGTATATCTCTACCCGGATGGACAACCTTTACTAACACCTGATAGTGCCACGACACCACATCCTTTCGTCTCAATTCTATCACACGCGAAAGGAAAGAAGGCAATCCCTCGTCTTTTCAGGCACATCGACGAGCAAGAACGCATCACGGTCGTCACCATGATTGTTGTTCACCTCGACAATCTCTCTGTTGTCAGCCATGGCATTGCTACTCCCGAGGAGCCATTGACTGTGGCTATCCGCGAGGAGATTGAGCTCTTCTCTCTGGCGGTGCTACCACCTATTTCTACTCATATCAACGAGTCGCCACTAAACATCATCATTGGCCTTCTTGGACTTATGCTCGACCGTACTAACCTACATGTTGCTGCTCGCTCGAAGATCGGCCTTCAGCTTCTGACTTGTCTAATCTCTCGTGCGGAGATACTGAGGCAGTCTGCGCCTGATGCGGACGGTGACTGGCAGCAGTGGACCGAGCTTTACAACCGACTCTTTGATACTATCGAGCCTGTTCTCCCATGGATTTTCCCAGGGACCATCAACGACACCGACGACAAATACATTTGGCAGTTCTTGGCAGCCATGGGTCTTTGCGCTAGTCCTGAACAGCAACAGAGGCTTGTGCTTGGAGTCAAGGACCGCGTCATGGAGACTGTGTCGGTCAGCAAGGCTCTGCCAGCGGAGATGGCAGGTCCTCGTTTGGCAAACGTCAATTTGTTCATGACTGCTATTGGTCTGGATGTTGCATTGCTTGGTTGAAGATGGTTGGTGCATCAAGTATCCTTTGAGAGTTCAACAACAGGTCCTCGCCACCAGCAACAAGCCAGCTGTATGCGAATCCCAGGCCCGAGATGGATGTCGAAAGATAGCTGCCGTCACTGTAGCACGCCTTGCTAGGCGCTAAGGACTATGATGGTGTCGGACAGAAGACAGCGTGCCAGGTATATGCACTACGCAAAGAGGACTGAAGAGAGGGTTTGGCCCATCATTCTCCAATTGATAAAAGAGACACTGATGGTTGCTCGACGACCACGACTAGACGGCGATTGTCAAAAGCGATGTTATTCCGTATTCAAGTTTATGCATTACAACTTCAATTATCCAGAGACCATGTTTCAATATACGTGGGTGATGCCATGTGTGGTTGGCACCTGCCTTTCGTGTGCACCTACCTCGTCTTAAGCATATCATGCGCTCGAGCTTTGCGCCGCCCGCCCGTTTACTTTCCTGTTATGGCAATTGTCAGGCTCAGTGGTCGCGTATTCGTTCCAACAGATCCTACCTCTCCTCACAAGCCGCCGAAACAAAAGCTAAGCTTCGCCTCACAAGCCGCCCAGCCCATCCATGTTTCCCATGCCCAGAGACGATCAGATTGAGCACGTTCGAGGAAGCAAAGCCACGCAACAGACTCGACTCAATGGTTGGCTACAGTGTCGTCGCAAGTAGACTGCCAAACTAAGCTTTTTGCTCCGCCGTGCTTGTTTGAAGGGATCGCGACCTTGGAGTGTCTGTGTGCATGCTTGTTTTATGTGTACGACGGGCTGGCCAGGCCATGGGGTGTGGGTTGGCTGGAGGCGTGTTTCAGATGGGGATAGCTTGTATGAGGCTTGGCGGTTGAAACACGACTCCTGGTGACTTTGTCATCTTCGCACGTTGCACAGGGCTTCGTCAGCTCGCTTCGTTCATGCTTCGTGGATCCATGGGGATAGGGATGCCCCCCGGACGTCACCAGCCGGGGCCGCAATGCCGCTCGCGACCCGAGGGTGACCCGAGGGTGACGTAACAGAACTTGCTGGGTGGGCGAGGTAAAAGTCGCACCGTACGTTCAGGGCCGGCATTTGTGAAGGGGTTTGGCCACAGCTCATCACCGCATAGGATGCAAAAATCCACCCGAGCGATGCAGCTACACTGCCAGCAATTCCCCACGACCTTCCACAACATCGGATCGTCGACTGCCAGTTCTCGTAGTGCGCTGAAACATTCTCGCTTGAGCTGCGGCCAAGAGCCTTGCGCGTTCGCTAGCCATGGCCCATTAACTCCACAATTCCTCAACAGCTGTCTGGCAGTACGCGTAAGAGCGTCTCCATAAGCCATACCCGCGATCTTATCGATCA
This sequence comes from Plenodomus tracheiphilus IPT5, assembly GCA_010093695.1. Classification (NCBI taxonomy): domain Eukaryota; kingdom Fungi; phylum Ascomycota; class Dothideomycetes; order Pleosporales; family Leptosphaeriaceae; genus Plenodomus; species Plenodomus tracheiphilus. Next base: position 700,391 of record MU006290.1, on the reverse strand, counting down.
TCCTCAAACACGATATTCACGAGCTCACAGCCAATGGCATGGTCTCCACAAGGCTCCATGGTTGCCTTTTGGGGTAATTGCTCCTCCACTGCGCTAGGCTGGCTTCTAGACTTTTGACGCATCTGGAAAACTCGTGGCGGCAGAGCGACCAAGTATGACATGCGCAATGGGTCGCACTACTCCCAACCATGCATACACACACGCAGGTCAGTAGTTTTTTTCTCTGGCGCCGCGTGGTAGAGTGCGGTGGTCGGGTCTGGGTTCTTGGGGGATGGATTGATGTCCCGTGTTAGCGCCCCCAGGGTTGTTGGCTGTGCTCTTCATTCATGCGTGATGTGCCAGGTGGGAAGGAAAGTGGTTTCAATCGTTCAAACTTCTTGGTTTCACATCTCACTCTCTTTACGAACAAACTTGGTCACCGAATCGACAGCACTCCCTTTCCTTTAAAAGAGGACCGTTCCTTGCACACTCATTGAGAGAGCCGTGGATCTTGACCCATCAGGCAGCGCCTCTCTTCCGTTCTTGTGTTGACTTCTCGTATCATTGTTTTTTTCAGTCTCTTGGTGGACTATCCCGTTCCTTTTTCGACAACCCAAATCAAGTCGTTCGGCTGCCGGTCAGCATTTCAGATCTCAAGATGTCCTCCATCCGGTTCTTCTTGCTTGTCGCTCTTTTGGCAGCTATTGTGCTCGCCGTTCCTGCACCACTTCGCCAGCAGGGTCTACAGAAACGTTCATTCATTGTGCCAAGACAGATTAACAAGGCTCATCCCACGGGCCCCAATGGCCCCGCTGCTATGAGGAAGGTGTTCAATAAGTACAACTTCAAGAGCAAGGCAGTGTTCATGGAGAAGGAGGGGTTCATTGGCCAAAAGGGCGAGAAGGCACAGAGCCAACGCGGGAATAGAACTAAGAAACCTCCTGCTTCCGGTGCTGCTGCTAGAAACCAGAGTGGGACTGTTGCTGCGAACCCTGAGCAGAACGCTGCGCTGTTTCTTTCCCCTGTTAACGTTGGCGGTCAAATGTTGAACCTGGACTTCGACTCTGGTTCATCTGATCTGTAAGCTTACTCATCTATCTAACCAAGGAATGTCTTGCTAATGTCTGAGCAGTTGGATGTTCAGCACCGAGTTGGACGCCCAGACCATCGGCAACCACGCCGCCTTTGATGCGTCGAAGTCTGCTACTTTCAAGAAGGCTGTTGGCTCCCAGTTCAAGATCAGCTACGGTGATGGCTCTGGTGCCGCTGGAACCGTCGGTACCGATACTGTCACTATTGGTGGTGTCAAGGTGGAAAACCAAGTCATCGAACTCGCAAACGATGTCTCACAATCCTTCGTCCAAGACATCAACACCGACGGCCTCGTCGGCCTCGCCTTCTCCCAACTCAACACAGTCAACGACGGCACCCAAAAGACACCCCAAAAGACCTTTTTCGACAACGTCATGTCTACTCTCGACCTCCCTGTCTTCACCGCTGACCTCGACCCGGACGGCACAGGTGTTTACGAGTTCGGCAAGATCGATGCTACAAAATTCGAGGGCGAAATGGCCTGGGTCCCCGTGAAAGCCGAGACAGGCTTCTGGCAATTCCCTTCTACCAAATTTGCAATTGGCGACCAGCAGTTTGATAACCCCGCTGGCTCAGACGCCATCGCTGATACTGGCACATCTCTTTTGCTGGTCGACCAGCAGGTTGCTGAGGCATACTACTCGCAGGTTAAGGGTGCAAAGCTGAATCAGGAAGTTGGGGGTTTCATCTACCCATGTGACGCTGTGTTACCAGATATATCGGTCGCGATTGGCGATAGCTACATGGCCAAGATCCCCGGTGATCAAGTCACCTTCACCACTGTTGACCAAACGAACACTACTTGCTTCGGCGGCGTGCAAGGGAACCAGGGCGCGGGGATGCAGATCTTCGGCGACACGATGTTTAAAGCGCAGCTTGTTGCGTTTAACGGTGGAAATCAGTCGCTTGGGTTTGGACAGAAGCCTGTTGCGGGGAAGAAGGCGGCGAGGAGGAGTATGCCTGTGCCGGTTCAGTGGTAGATTGGTGGTGCATCCTTCGGGTTGCTGAGGGTTGACTCACTACTTTCTGAAGCTGTATATATCGTCCTCTTACCATGTCCAGTGCTCTTTTCGAAGGGTTCGAAACGGTGGTGTGTAATGACTCTCATTAGTTTGGCATAGCAATTAGCCTTGACCGAAAATATCTATGGACATTGTCCCCTGACAGACCTTTCTCTTGTAAGTCTTCTCTGATTCCTTGTGCCTCGCCGCGGGCGTCGTATGAGCACTGCCCAGGTGCACATGTAGGCGGAAAGTGTTACGCGTGCACACGTGATAGTGCTAGCCCACCGCATCCCACCGGTGTGGAAAGCGCGATGGAAGCGTCTCGTTCACTCCAATACGAGACAAGACTCACATGCACAAAGTCGTCTTTACTAATTCCATCCATAATCTTACCTCTAACGGCCGATGCGGCGCGGCCGATGCTAGCTGTGAATGCTGACCCATGGTCGTCATGGAGCTCGACTCAGATGCTGTACTTGACGACGAGAGCGCACTGAAGTACGCGCGATACTACGGTCTCTGTGTGGACTACGCGACTGAAGACTTGCGTATCCGTGACCTCGCCGCACCATCGGACGACAAAATTGATCGAGATCTGCGGGATCTCTCAATAACTATCACGACTGACTTGACCAGCGAACTAATACGAGAGCGACTGGCAGTCAGCCGGGACGCTGCGCTTTTATTGAAGTCGGTACATGCACTCCAAGTAGCACCTACTGAGGACGCACCTATCGTCGATCGGCGGAAATGGATGCTCAGTCTCAGACAGGAAGTACCGATTCTATCAACAGATCATGACCTCGACATATTAAGCTTCGGTAGTGCGGCCTTGCCAGACCTCAAGAATCTGAAAATTCCTTCCGAAGTGACAAATGTGGAAAGCGATGAGGGCTTCGAATGGCCGTCGAAGTACTTTGCCTATCCGGCACAGTGCGAAGAGCAAGTCAAAGCTGAGAAGCTTGGTGTGACCAAGGATGTCCTTCTGTGTTTGCAAAGCGCTATTCGAGACGACTACCAACCTCAAGATCTGGAGGATGCGATCGATGCGGAAGTCAAGTACAAGATAGTACGTTTAATTGAGTATATGTCGGTAGTATACTGAACTTTAGAGAATACAGGACCTCGACCTCTTACTCCTCCATTACTGCCACTTTCTCCTCCGTTGTCGCCGTACGTCCCTTCTTCACCTGCCAATCGGCTTCCATTGCCCTCAGATAGTGGTGATTCGGTTACTGTAGAGGCAAAGGCATTAGAGCAACAGATCATGAATGCGGACTCGCTCAGGCGTCAAGGCTCGGGCAGTAGTGACTCCATGTTACTCGACATCATCAATCCGCAACAAATCAGCCCACTCTCCGAGTACAAAGAGCCACCGGTTCTCAAGCGGAGGGCGGAGGATCTCAAAGTAGAAGGACCGCTTACACCACCCATGTTCTCGACATCACCCATGAAGAAACTCAAATCAGTGTCGTTTGCGGAGATTCTGGCTGAATACATCCCAACAATGAAGCCAGTACATTCTGGCGATGATGGAGACATTTCCTCTGTTGATTTCGACGACTACGATGACTTTCTCAAAGAGATAGAACCCTTAGTGGCGGAAGTGAAGAGAAAAGTTGAGAACGAACAGCTGTCAGGCGCTGACACAACAGCTCGCATCGACATACCTGATCTCGACTTTACGCTCCCCATCGCACCCTGGAATACCTACACCCTAAGCCATAGCGGCCGACACAAGTCCAGCGAAACAGAGCTTGATGCTCAAGCCAAGTTCCTACTGCGAATCAAGCGAGAGGATTTGAAGACTGCGACATCGTGGCACGGCGTATCAGCTTTAGAACGGCAACTGCAGTGGAGTATCTTCACTACTCATGTCTCATCTATTCAACTTGAGGAGAAGCTTCATGGCGAGACTGAGCTGAACAAGACGCTTGCTGAGTTAACGACTGGGAACATTGCGATAAGCGCGTCATTGGTCTGGAAACCTGATGGCTTGAGGATCTTGGATGAGGACGAGGAAGAAGAGGAGATTGAGTCGGAGGATGTAGAAGAGCAGCGGGGTGTGGAGGCGGTGGTTCGGAAGAGAAAGCTTGAGATGGAGGAGGAAGTTGCAGAGCAAATGCATAAGCGGGCGGCGATCCAGTCTGGTGTATATTCGATAGGACACGCACAGCACGATCAAACAAGGCCAGCATCCCGGCACAGGTCGACGCAGCCGCGAAAAGAAAGTGGAAATGAACTCATGTTTGGAGGGTTCTCGGCCAGCACAGCGCTTCACAAGTTTATGGAGACAAGAGGCAGGTCTATTCAACCTGCTCAGCTTCAGACAAAATTGCCCATCCAGATGAACCATGCGCTACCCGTCCGCTCGCGAGCGGCATCACATGAAGTGGCCATCAGTCCAGCCCGGGAAATATCAACACAACTACCTACAATCGAAATAGAGAAGAACCCGCACCACATAGCCATCCCAGAACACCTACCCCCAGGCTCATTCATCGTCTCTTCCACCCTCCTACACCGCCGCTCCCTCCTAAAGCAAATCGAGCACCTCTACCTCAGCGCAGAAATCATCTACAGAGATTACACGCTGCCCCACTCCCCCTCCCAAGAAACCGACATGATCCTCTCCCCCTCCACAGGCCTCCTCTTCACCACCCTCCAACAAATCAAACAGCGCTCCCTCCCCGGCCAACCCACCCGCTCACCCCTCAAACAACGCGTCCTCGCGCTCCAACCACGGTACGAAAGACTCGTCGTCATAATCAGCGAGGGACTGACGCGCGAAATGGAACAAAAGGGATCGAGTCGACCAAGCGATGCACGAGATGAAGAAGCACTTTTGCAATTTGAAACTTTCACGGGAAAATTGGAGGGTGAGGTGCTGATTGAGTTTGTAAAAGGGGGGGAGATGGCGTTTGCGAGGCGTGTGGTGGGGATTATGGCGCAGTATGGATTGGCGTATGGATCAGTGGACATTGGGGATATCAAGCCGTTGGCTGTGGAGACGAGTGTGAGTTCCCACCCCCAAAGTATCGGACTGAACTCCGCGTTTCTGGACTGATGAGAAGAGCAGTGGGAGATTTTCCTGCGTCGCGCGGGGTTTAATCCATTTGCTGCGCAGGTTATTGTTGCGTCGCTCAAGGATACAATGGAGATGCAGATCCCGCGCTCGTTCAGCTCGCCGTCTGCAATACTGGAGTATCAAGATAGTGTGCGCGTTTCTGGCCTACCGGCATTTCTGATGATGAGTGGGGACGAGAGGATTCGTCATTTCCAGGCTGTGATGGGGGGTGCGCGGATTTTGAAGCGGGTGGGTGCAGTGCTGGATCAGGAGTGGGTGAGTGCTGTGCATGGGTTCAAGGTGTGAGGCGAACAATGGAGGAAGAAGTGTGGAAAGCGACGTCTGGTAAGATAGTAGGGCATATGTGTATATGGAGATATCGAATAATGTACCATATGAGGCACTTGAGATTACAACCCCATACTGTCGTGCAACCAGCACAGGTCACGAATGTATACCAACTGTAGTAAACCATTTCCAACAAAATATTTATTCATTATGTATGCCACTAACCCTCCCATTACTTTGCGGCGGTACAATCTCAACCGCCGCATGGTTGTGGAGGAGCGTGAGTTTGATTGAGTTTACCGGAACATGAACCCCTCTATCATTCCTTTTTGGAAGCCACTTCGTAGCTGAGTTATATCAGTGGTCAAGCAGTAAATAACTGCGACGGCATTTATAGATACGAGGAGTAAAGTGATAACATGAATAGTACATTGGACGCTCATAACGAACGGTGGATTAAACATTTTCCATTTATTGTGCACCATAATGTGCCTAGGCCAAACAAGCGTAATCTAAAATCCTTCAAGTAATAAAAAAAAGCGCATTGGTATATAAATATAATACCAAGCTCGATGCGCAGATAGGGTATTCGCTAAAACGACAAATGTAGAAACGGAGACAAAAGAGGGAGACCAAAGTCAAGAGAGAGAGAGAATTGTAACAATAACCATGAGCTTTTTTGCATCGTACAACCATAAAATCTATCCACCCAAGTGACAACAACAAAGGAGAGAGAAAATGTACTAGACAGAACATCGAGGGCGAGGGCGTGATCTACTGCAGACCACTAGACTTTGGCCTAAGCTCCTCCATGGAGATGCTGCCCCTGAAGGAGCCAGCGGTAGAAGCAAGGGCCTTGCGATACGCATTGGTCTGTGAGAACTGTTCCTCATAGTGTTCCTTGAGACGTCGTTGTCTGTGTTCGCGTTTGTACATCCAGTACAGTGCGCCAGCTAGTGCGAGGATCGTTGCGCCAAAGAGACCACCAATGGCGCCACCGACAATTGCGACCTGCTTCCTTTCTTTCTGGCATGAATCTCCAGTTGGTGCGGTGGTAGCTTCAAACGGGTTACTGGTAGAGACGGCGGTGGCGACGGCTTGTGTGGGTTCGTCGGTGGCGGGAGTAGTTGCTACAGTACGTGTTTCGAGGAGGAGCGCGCCAATGGAGTTTGTGTTTATCTTTGGTGCGCTTGAATTACCACAGCAGCTTCGTCGATCGCCGGCGGCACGGCAGCAGTATCTTCCGTAGTCACAGGTTTGTACTTGCCATGCTGATACTGGTTTTAATCCGTTGAAGTCGTTAGTGACTGTGATGTTATTAGTTGTGTTATATGTCGAGTGAGATGGTGTATGCCTACCATCAGGGCACATCTTAGGACATGCTACATCCTTTCCGGTCTCGTCTGTACATCCGCTCTGCCAGACCATGCCCAACTGCTCGCCGCTTGTCGTCATACAGAGCCCGTTGTCCAGGCAGATATCGGGTGAACCATTCGTCCGTTTCGTCGCGCAGCAACCGCTGTGCTTAGCACCAGGATTACATGGTGCGTATGTGTTGTCAAGTGCTGAGCCGTCAAGACCATAACATTGTTGTGCGACTGTGGTAGCAATGAAGGTAAAGATCGTGAGGACGGACAGGAAGGAGCGTTGCGAAACCATATTAGACAAAGACAGTAAGTAGTTGGAGGGCAATATGGACTCGACAGTATAAAAGACGTGACTCAATGAAAATGGGAAGGAAGCTGTTGCTGGAGTAGTAATGAAGATATGGGATGCGTTCCGTTTACAAACCACCGCACCCATATAAGGATGTCTGGCCGACAGTCAGTCTGGTACCTACACATCATTTACCATCTTATGCGATCAAAGCCCTTGTGCAACTCTCTTCAGCTATCGAGGATTGCCGACAGGGTTGTCCCCGCAGTGGACTGAAACAAGACAATCAAACCCAGCAGCAGAGCGCAGCCCAGATCCCCGTAGCAGTAGGTTGAGGTGACACAGCTAATCAGGTCTTGACGCAGACGTTCAGCATCAACTCCAAGTGATGTCGCACGGCGACGACTACGCTGATTGAGCATGGCGCGCGCCAGCGGAGGCCTCGAGGAGCGGCTCCAACGTTTGGAGCCAGTCTACGCGGGCGCGCTTCACGATGCGAGCTCCCGTTTTGTTCGTTGCACCGGCCCGCCTGGCACTGCTTTTGCGACTTGATTAGCTGCATGAGGGAGGAGATGAAGTCAACGACAGCCCGTAGCAAATGGCTGCCAAAGGGGATGAGGCGCCAAGGAGGGAGCAAGGTTTGAGGTCTGAGGTGGAGGAGGGTGAGCGTGGCATGTGATAGGCTAGGTTCCCACGGCGGCTCCTCCCACGCATCCCATTCTGGGCCATGTTTACCACCCAGACCCTCGACATCTCGTCGCAGACGCGACTTATCATCACCCCAACAGCACCAAGCGCACGTCTGCCCCCATGTTTCACCCGTGGTTCGCGAGTAAAATAAAAACTGATCCACTCGCATCTTCAGTAGGCATGCGTCTGCGGTTGCTGCCAGCGAGCCCTCGTCGCGCGTCGTCACCACCACCGCCAACAGCTTCATTTCCGAGGCAACCACAGCTTCCAGGCACCATTGCTTTTGCTGCACCTCCAGGTCGGGATCGCCGGTCAGATCTGAAGTTTGGTTACTCGATCTCTCGCCTGTACCCGGCCCTTGTCCGGTCAGCCCTCGGCGGCTGATCCGAACGTTGAACCAGGCCCACTCCCGCTGCAAACAACCAGTTAACACATGAGTCTGCCTCACAGGTGTGTCACGCAAGGTATCAACGAAGAATGCAGGACGGCGGCCGTCAGATTCAGAGTTCGACACCATCCACTCCGCTACGCCAACTCAATTGTGCTCGCCAACGGCGCAGCTTCATCATGTGGTGTACTACTACAACTCTGACACAGGAGCCCGCTCTCTCGTAGTGTTCTCATAACAAGGCCCAGTCGAGTGACCACGACCCACAGGATGAGGGTTTGCATTAAACATACGCCAGTTCACCACAGCAGTTACTTGCCAACAATCCACGATACCTTGATCTCTCAACGAAATTGCCGGTCCGACTATGTGTTCGTCTGATGGTCAAAGGCATCGGCGCGACAGGATCACAGTTTCTGCTTCTCTACGGCGTCGGTTCCTCCATCCCAGATGAATCGATCTCAACTTCCCAGCTCCCGTAATAATTCCTCCACCCTCACTATCTCATTGTTCGGTCCACCCTCCGCAACCTTCCAGTCATTCAAACTCTCTTTCGCCTTTGATGCCCAGAGCTTTGCGTCCTTCATCATCCCATGACCAGCATATACATACGCCAGTCGTTCATAGTCTCCCGCAAGCAATATATCGAGCCCTTCTTGTTTACTAAGCTCCATGACCTCTTTCTCCCAAGCGACGATCTGCTGCGCGTCGTAAGTTTCCGCGGTCAAATTCTCCAGCATATTTCGTAGCTGCGCGAACCGCGCACGCCGCTGATCGCTCCCCGCGATCTCGTAAGATGACGCTGTGCAGAGCGAACATGTACACGTGAAGTTCCATCCGTCCCGATAGAGCTTCTTGCGCTCGGCGGACTTTAGCTCGATCTTCCCGTACGAAATGCTGATCTCTTCACCAACGGCGATGTCCCGCACCGCTTTGATCTCCATCAACAACGTCCGTGGAATGAACCGTGCGTGAGCATTGGGCTTGCAAGCGTGGTTGATGCGCGCCACGGAAGGGAAGAGACACATGTATGCATCGTCGACGTCTCCATCTTTGATCTGACAGGCGAACGCGTTGGTCTTCATAACATTCTCAATATCTGTTCCTCCCAAGCTCATATCCAACGACAGTACCGTATCTCGATCTTCGACGGGCAGCTGGTCCAGCACTCTCTTGAAAAGCGACTGGCCTTGCGCATGAGTGACATGTGAGGGAAACTGTGCGCTCGCGATGATCCGGGGCGAGTCGAGTAAGATGGTTTGTCCCTTCACGATCGGCCGTGCGGTGATGAGACCCTTTCCCTTGCCAGGCAAGGACTGAACATTGAGACCAACCTCAGATACTTGCTCTGCGTCCCTCGAAGCGTAGAAGGCTGTCGATATTGCGTCTGCTGCTATGGGATTCGCAATGACGCTCAAGCCATGGCCGTTGCGAAAGTTTGCTGTCGTATGTGTACAATACTCCAGCCCGCCTCTTTTCACTACACAGAATGGCTCATGCGACCAGATTGAATGGGCAAATTGTAAAGGCTGCAGTAGCTGCAGTCTTTCCAGATCCGGTCTGACGTCTTCTTTGTGGCACAATGGCGCTTGTTGTTGCAATATAAAGTTCTGAGGCTGTTGTCTTGAGCATTTTGACGACGCATCTGCGCCGCCCAACCAGGCGCTGCTACCCAAGATGGCGATGAGGGAATCAGTGGTTTTCATGAGGATAGTGTGTTGGATATTAGAGAGTTTCTCTACTGGAGGTTCATGTGTTTGCCAAACCCCTCAGCAAGCTGTAACGCACATGAAACAGTACACACCTTGCTCCTGAGCAAGCATGGCTCAGTACTCCACATCCAACACTCAGCCTCCCCAATGAACCAACAAAGATAATAATCAATGTGTCAAATGCCCCCATCTCACCCAAAAAGAACCATATTCATCTCATAAACAAAAGGTAAAGCTAAGCAACTCGTTCCTTGCCAACTTGGTGTCCTATCAACAAGGATACCCCATTGCGACACGCATCACACTTGTGCACGAACCTCCCACCGGCAACACCCACAGACCAACTGCCCTGCCAACTGCCCTGCCAACTGCCCTGCCCATCCGGCAGCCCATCCGGCGCCTTGCCCAAAATAACCCTTTCCACCATTTTCTTTTACCCCTGACTCAGACGCAGATCACCGCGCCCGTGCACAGCGCATCATCATGTGGCTTCCTCCGAGGTGAGTTAGAGTGTGGAGATGATGGTGTATGTCTATCAACGTACTGTGTAATGTAATTAGTGGACGGTAGGGTAGAGTAGAGTAGGCGGCGCGACGCCGTGACACTAACACTGGTGATCTGGTTACACAAGAACAGGAGAAATTTTGACACGGGGGTTTGTTGACGTTGTACAAAGGGCTGGCACATCATCACTTTATGGTGTTCGTCTGCTTTGTGGATATGGACTAGTATGGTATGTGTGTGATGCTGGAAAATGGAAGGATAGTACTGTACGTAGCTGTATGGTGGATTGCGATGGTGTGAGTAAGAAGCAACAAACCCAATTCTCTTATCTACTGCGTTGTGCTCTGTGTTCGTAGATTATACATACCAGCCACCCAACCACAACAACACAACACACGCACACGCACATAACGAATAGCATCCTTGTGCTTACTTTGTCCACGTAACTACTCCAGGGTACAAGCATACGGAAAGCGCAGTGACAGGTGCCACACAAATAATCAACGGGAATTCCATTGGGAGGTTTGCTTGCTTACTCTAAGGGCTAGGTTGAGGTTGTTTGGAAGTTTTTTGGACCGGGTTGGTGGGAGGGAATTGGCTGGGAGGGGGTTGGGCGGGGGTAGGTGCACGTGAGGTGGGCGGCTGGGTTGGACACGATGTCATTTTATTGAGCTTTATGGTGGCTGTGACAAGGGGAGTGGTGGGGTATTCGGTTCATGATGAGTGTGATGCTGTGAGTATTGGGTCTGGATATGATGATCGTCGAATGTCAACAAAAATAATCACCGGCGACAGGAAAATGAACTCACAGTGGCATAATGCGAACAGACAGAACATGATATCTCAACTTTCCCATTCTCATCTCGATCATCCAGCTTGCTACCTACATTCTACATACATAGTGATATATCCTTCAAGGTTATGCACAAATACTCTCCTCCTTTCCTACAACCCACCCATCACCGCTCAACCTCCCCCAATTTCCCCATCAGAAGCGCATCAACCTTCTCTCCCTTCCTCAACACCCCTTCACCCTGCGGCATAACCAACAAAGCATTCGCCCCCCTGAAACTCCCAATCTTCGAGCTCCGTTGACCCCCCGTCGAACTTGCATACAACAACCCATCCTCCTTCGTAACAACAAGCGCACGATGATACTCCGGCCGTCCCCTATCCATCCTCACATCCTCATCAAGCACCACCTTGACCCTCGGTAACCCCACCGGCGTAATACCCGCCTGCGCATGCAGTGCCGGTAAGACAAAGAGGTGGAAACACACAACCGCTGACGCGGGGTTACCAGGTAAAGAGAAGATTACTTTATTGATGCGGTTCCCGTTGTCGTCTTTTACGGGGACCGTGGCAAAGGTGGTGGGTTTACCGGGCTTCATGTTTACGCGTCCAAAGTGGATTGTGCCGCCGAGGGAGCGCTCAATGGTGGGTTTGAGGAGGTCGAGTTCGCCCATTGAGACGCCGCCTGAAGTTATGATTACGTCGCATTTGCGGAGGGCGGCGCGGAGGGTTTCTTCGAGTTTGCCGGGTCTGTAGATCGAAGTTAGACTTGTCCAGTTGTATTTGGGTAAGGGGCGAGATCGATAGAGGAAGTGGTGAGACATACTTATCAGAAGCGATTCCTAGATCGATGACTTCGAACCTGTGACTTCGTGCCGCTGTGATGAGGGTAGGACGATTAGTGTCACGGACTTCTCCGAGTCGAAGGGGACCTTCGCGATCGTGTGGAATGATTTCGTCGCCAGTGCTAAGGACACCGACCAACGGTCGCCGGTAGACTGAGACTTCCTTCGTGCCTACCGAAGCGAGGAGACCAAACTCGCCACCTACAACTGTGATGCCTTCGCCCTTGCGAAGGATAGTCTCGCCTGACTGCACATCGCTGCCGACTTCGCGTACGTTCTCACCAACCTCGATGCCGTCGGCAAGGATCTCAATGTCCTTCTCTTCCTGGCCATCGTCTGTCATACTTTTGAGTACCGTATCTTCGACCATGACTACAGAGTCTGCGCCAGGGGGAAGTGGTGCACCCGTTGTGATCCTTGCACACTCCCCTTCTTTCAGCTCTGCTACTTCACCACTGGCCTGGGCATGCGAGATACCAACCACGGGATATACACCCTTTTTGAAACCGGTTACTTTCGGCACTGTGACTGCATACCCGTCAACTATACTAGCACGGAATGCTGGTACGGATTCCGCAGCTTTGACGTCTTCAGCTAGCACAGAACCTCCGAGCTTCATGTTGACGGGTACCCGTTCAACAATGGGCTCTGGCGTCTTCTCTGAGATGAGTTTGAGTGCATCCTCTACTGCCAGCATGGGATACGGAGAGGATCGGTATCTGCGACTCGGTCCAGCAGATGGATCATTAGAATGTGGACGTTCTTCAGGGTTGGTGTGGGCCTTGGGCCCAGAATGACCACCGTGGCCGTGAGAGTGACCGCATCCATGTTGGTGATGCCCTCCACCTGCACCTGCAGAATGAGTAGTCCCAGATGAGACACCAGCTTCTTGTTCGAGTTTCCTCACTCCGCCAGCGTGCAAGGGCCTGGACTCTGCGCCGGCTGCCTGGATGCACGCATGTGGTAGGAGCTTGAGGACTGCTTCGAGATTCTCCTTTGCGCCTTTTGGTGACCCTGGGAGGGTTATGATGATGCTTTGCTTGCGCATACCAGCAACAGGTCGAGCCATAAGAGCGACTGTAACATGATCAGCATTTAATCATCATAATAGGGAGTTGTCTTTACAGGGTGTCACCGCATACGAGGTTGTTAGCATGCCATGGCTAAGCTGTAGTCAGTAGAGATTTCACTAACGTTTGAGGCATGTCTTACATGAGTCCTGGGGCATGCCTGTCAATCAAAGGCGAGACGGCCTCCAAGTTGTTAGCACATGACATGATCTAGGTCAGATACCAAGTCCTACCTACCTCAGGAGTCACATCTTTGGTCGCAAACCCAGTGCCTCCACTTGTAACAATAAGGTTGATTGGATTTTCACCATCTGTCCAAGTTCGAATGGCCTTTTGGATTGCGAGAACACTATCGGGCACGATCTCAGTCTCGCTAACGTCCCATTGGCCATTTCCGAGAGTTCCAAAGACATCCTTTAGTGTAGGAATGCATTTGTCTGTCGATGCGTCTTTTGACGCTGTCTCAGAGACAACGAGGATTGCGGCTCTTAACTTTGAATTGGTACTCATGGCGATGGATGTAGTGATGCAATGTAAGGTCAGTGGAGCAAGTGTCCCGCACCGGAGTCTCGGCGCTCGGGCCAACTAATCATGGTCCACCCGTATCATACTGATACTAACAAACAATGAGATGAAATAGATTGTGTATTGATGCCTGGTATTTAACGCCGATAAACGCTCCTGTTACATGCATTATACAAGCGCTCTCCCTTATGTACATAGTACATCTTTAAACATGTGCAATCCTGATAGCCCCTGTCCTGCACTACGGGCTTTTGCAGCATGCCTCTCCTAGCAAACTAATCGAACAGATTCAGGCCCAACCCGATGCATGGTCGCCTCTCCTATGCTTCACTGAAATTGCCAATAACTATGCGACTCGCGCTCATTCAAAGTCCTTGGCATTACTTTGCATGAGCAGACCAATGATGAGACCGAACAGCCCAAGAATGGCGGCAAAGATTTCGATGGTCAGAATCTTAACGAATCTGTGGTCTGATTAACAATCATACTGATGATGTAGCATACTTCAACGTACAGATTGGGATCCGCAGCATCAGCTAGTGCAGCGCTGCTTCCATTGATACCGACGCAGACACCGCAAATGAGGTTACACATGCCGACAGTCAGACCAGCCCAGAATAACGCGTATCCAGTGAAGTAGTTCGACGCCGAGAAGAGGAGCTCTTGGTCGGTAACTTGGCTCATCTTGGAGGAGAAGATGATGGCCATGATGACGCCGTAGATGGCTACGACTTCGCAGAAAATGATGGAGATTAAGTTCTTGGTTCGTATCCGGGGCGCCTTGACACCACCACCCAGGATTGATACGCCGGTTGTCCAGATGCCCCTATGCTGCTGTTAGCATGGAGTTTGCATGGGCTATGTATCTTACGAACCATGCTGATCCTACGACGGAGAGACCGATGCATAGCGCTATGCCCAAACTCGCGAATGTGTAGGGTGAGATGCTTTCGAGAAAGGCTCCGACCTGGTAAGGAGGTTTAGCATGAGTAGGGCGATCCGTTGTGAGGCTCAGTCCATACGTTGAAAGCTTCACCCTCGTTGTTGAAGAGCATGTCTGTCCAAGGTTAGCTATTGCCTGCGCCCTGATGACGGAACACGTACACAAGCCAACCACACCCAGGGCGGCTGTCGCACCACCAGTTCCATACGTGAGAGACATTTTCGCGGTGGTAGTGGGAGATTAGGCGGGAGATGGAGAAAGTGGCGTCCTGGAGCTCCTTCGTGACGGTCTCGCAGCGAAGCTGGCGATGATGCCCGCGGAACCAGCCGCCCGGTGTTAGCGCGTCGGCTTAGTCAACGACGCCCTCCATCGCTCTCTGCCCCAGGCTTCAGCCCTCACCTAACCACCAGCGCCGGCGCATTCACACGTTTGACACCATGACCGACAACACCAAGTACTATGAGCTTTACCGCCGAAGCAGGTATATACGCGCTTGCAGACACACCCGTGTGCAGTCCCTGGCTGACAGCATAGTTTGGGCGGTGCCCTCACAGATACGCTGGACCAGCTCATCACCGAACGCCGCATAGAGCCCCAGCTCGCCATGAAGATTCTCCTCAACTTCGACAAGGCCGTCGCCGATGTCCTGAGTGACAAGGTCAAGTCGCGCCTGACTTTCAAGGTTCGTTTGGCATCATGCGACTTACGACTTGCGACAAAGCGGAGGACCAAAGCAGTGTACTAACCCACTCATGTGCAGGGACATCTCGATACCTACCGCTTCTGTGACGACGTTTGGACCTTCATCATCAAAGACATCAACTTCAAGCTCGACAACACGAACCAGGTGCATGCCGACCGGGTCAAGATTGTTAGCTGTAATGCAAAGCGTCCGGGAGAGGCCTAGGCTAAGCCTCCGGCCTTGATTTGCTTCTTTTTATATGCTGAAGATTCTGGGACAGTGAATTGAAGCTCGCCATCGCTCGACGCCAGTAGTGGTACAGGCGCTACAGTATCACTTCCCGAGGGTATGATATTTTGTTTCAGCGAAGCTCACAGACTTTGATGGACACGGAAGTGATAAAACAATGTTTACGGGCGTTTTGCGAGGAATAGGGCAATCGAGTTCCTGATAGCATGGGTCGGAGTTTGGGACGGCACTGCAAGTTGCCTTGCATTTGATACCCGTAAATTGACAATTACACAAGCTGAAACTCGTGTCTTGTCTGATCCATGTGCTCATCTCATCTCGACTGAGATTCTGCTCATGCTGATATATTAACTCCATGCATGTACACTGAGCAAGAAGAGGCGGCTCCTGACGTAGTACCCCATATTTGACTAAGCTCGAATGAGATCGTCGGTACCTGCAGATCCGCCATGCATCATACCTCAAGCCGCCGGCATCAACATACACCCCCGCAAAATCTCCCACATTCAACCCGCCCATGTCTCTCCCGACGACCAAGTCAGCATGGTTGATGCTCGCCATCACAAGTGGTGCATGTGCCGCTTTTAACGGTGTCTTCGCGAAGCTGTGAGCCTTACCATGAGCCTTGATCAACTGCGTGCCTGACAACAAAGCAGGACAACTACAGAGCTCACCACCACTTGGTCGAGTTCTATAGCCCTCGCTTTTGGTCTGAGCGCATCAAACAAAGTCGTTGAGTATGCTATTCGAGGCGTGCGTATCCCCCGTTCTTCCATTCAGACCTCAAACTAACCACATCGCACAGCTCTTCTTCGGCTGTAATCTCCTCTTCAATGCAATAATGTGGGGTCTCTTCACACGCGCCCTTACACTCGCCTCCTCAACCGTACGCGTCAGCATCATAAACACGTCTGCAAACTTCATCGTGACGGCCGTACTCAGCTTCATCATCTTCAGCGAATCGTTGCCAGGGCTCTGGTGGCTCGGCGCGGCAATGCTTGTCACAGGCAGCGTAATCATAGGCATGAGGGAAGAGACGGAGAAGAAGACTGTGTTGGCTACCACGGGAGAGGCCCCACTGCTGGGTGGCAATGGGACAGAAGGAGAAGGGGCTTTTAGGGATGAAGACGAGGATGAGGCGGATGAGCGGGTGGAATTGCGCAGCGTAAAGAATACAGATGACGATAGCAGTGATGATGATGGTGTTTTGAAATAGCTGGGAAACTACAGTAGCATCTGATATGATGGCGCGGCGCGCCTTCCTCAACCATGGACCAGACAACAACTCGTGCCATCTGCATGCGCGTGCCAAGGTAAAAAACGACGACACTAACAGTCATAGGAGCCACACAGTGATTGTGACCATCTTTCTTCCACAGAATAAATAGACGGAACGATTCTGGAGATAACATGCATGTGCCCGCACCGTCTGCGCACGTAGTGTACCGAACGGGAAGACGCGTAGTTTGTTTATAGCTTTCACCTTCACCTCCATATGCGACCGACGCTCGCCGCATCATAAGCGAGTGCAAAGACAAACGCGCTCGCCCACTCTATTATCATAAGCTCACCAACTCAAGCGCAATCCGCCCACCTCCTCACTCTTGCACCCGCTATACTCTCCACCCACAGCTCCACAACACCTGCTGCGAGAATGGCGAAAGAGCAAGAAACCAGCAACTGCAGTAGCAGCTACAATGACTACAACACCAACACCTGCAACATCAAACGCAAGAGCAAGATCCCCGTCGCCGGGCTCAATCCTCACGCGCTCGCCTTCCACCAAGGTCGCCCATCGCACGTCGAGCCCCATCCTGACGAGAAGATGATCAACGAGCACATGGATGCGGTACAAAACCACTGGAATGGCGCCTTCGAAGCGGTTGGCGGTCTCCGCCTCCCCCACATGCCGTACATCAACTTGCCCAACGGCGTCAATGCATCCGACCCCTCCTACCATTCTCCTGCCGACTACAAGGCCTACCCCAATCCCTACACCGACCCGGCCTCCTACCAACCCATGAACATGCCCATTGGATCATATTATGGGTACCCGTCGCAATATTTGCCCAACTACAATGGCGGCTTTGCCTCGAACTATGGTCATGGCGGCAACGGAAACTACGTCAACCCTGCAGACCCGTTTGCAGGCCAACTCTACGAAGTTCAGACAGCTAGGCATGGCGGTGCCGTGCGCGGCTATGCGCCTCGTTATGGCTATGGATGTGGAGATCCCGATGGCTATGATGGGGCGGATGAGCGCATTGGCGGTCCTCGGATTGGTGGGAAGAAGAAGAAGAAGGGCAAGAAGATGAGGAATGCACAGAGAGAGGATATGGGCAAGGGTGCTGCGTGGGGAAAGCGTCGACAGTATGGGCAGATGGTTGGCGGAGACTGAGATCCGTGCATTTGCGAGGATGCTGGCGTGTTTGCCCGGAGTAAGAACGATTGTGGCGGCACAGTGCCTCCTGGGGTTTGGATTTGGCGTTGCTGCAGGCGGGTTCTCTCTGTTCATAGACACGAGCACGGAAAATGTATAGACGGCGTTTGGGGGATGAATCTCTTGCGAAAATTTGGGTGAACATGCGGTGTCTTTTCAAGCACCTTAGCATGCAACATGTCCATCGTAATACTGTAGTAACTACACATTCTCGTCACATAACCTCATGTCCTCATCCTCTTGCAAAATCTTTGTCTACACCACCTCATGTCCTTCCACCACACTAATGCAACCGCCTCAACCCCTCAACCAACCCCTTAACCTCCTCAACATCCACACCCAGTCCCTCCACAGCCTTCCTCTGCACCTCCTCTCCCACATCCAAAAACCGCTCCACCAACTCTCCATCCACAAACCGCATCGGCTCATCTTCCTGCCGCACCTGGTTTCTGAACGCGCGGAATTTGGCAAACTCCATGTCCCCCGGTGCTTGCACGAGATTCCCAAGATTCGACTGCAGCGTCATGAGGAGATTTTGATGGGATGGAGCGATAAGACCAAAGAGGTATATACTACCTTCGACCTGCACAAAATATTAGTAATGATCCGTATATGGATGGTCAAGAGGACAGCAAAGGGGTGATTTCTTACAGTGCCCACAAACGCCCTTGGTACAACCACTGCATCCGCCGCAGTCTGTACATCAATTCTTCGAATTCTATTCACCATCTCACCGAGTAGCAATTCAGAACTCACATGCAGCCTCCTCTTATCATCATCCGTAACACCCTGGGGATCACGATACAACACCATAAGATTACCCTCTGCATCGCTTTCAAGATATGTATTTATGTCGACTTCTGCGACGGCCGTCGACCATGTAACTTGGTAGTGTCGCGCGACTTCGACGAGTTTATCCGGGAGTCCTGCTTCGCCTTTTTGGTATTCGACGACGGCGAGGGATTTCATGAGATCTGCGATTGCGATGATGGAGCCATTTACTGTGACGTCGATGGGTGCGGTGGAGCATCTGAATGTTGCGGCTTTGATGAGAGTGGGTTTACTTTGGGTTTTGAATTCGACGTCGTAGACGACGATGGTTTTGATAAGTGCTGCTACGATCTTGCCCTCGCACATGGCGAGACATCTGCAGCCGCCCTTGACGGCGATTTCGGTGACGAGCTTGAGTACGCGTTCGGGTGTGACTTCGAGGATCAAGATACGGCCGCGTTCGGCTGTTGTGTTCTGGTCATCGAGATATGCAGTGCCAATGACGAAGCGTTCAGCAAGACCGCCAGAGCCGTCGGCGAGTTCGCAGCGCATCACGCATTCGATGAGTTCTTCTTCGTTGAGGGCATATGTGTCAAGCTCTTTAAACTGAATTTCATCGACGAGTTTGAAGTGGCTTAACATGAATTCCTCGCCATTCTTGAGTATGCGTTTAATGGTGCCGAGACCAAAGGCTTTGAGGCTGGGTGAGTAGGCTATGCGGCGTACTGTTTCGTCGACTTTGAGGGTCTGGACGTGGGTTGTGCGTTCGGTGTCTACGAGGGCGATGCGGAGGTCTTCCGACGTGGCAATGGCTACGGAGCCGGGGTAGGCTTCTGAGTCGAAGGGGCAAACGGCTGTGGCTTTCTCTGCTGTGACGGCGGAATAGACGAGGCGGCCTTCTGATGCGTAGATCAGCGAGGGATGTTCGCAGGTAGCGAAGACATTGTGGAGTCCGTCGCCGCGTGGTAGGGCGCGGAAGCTGGCTTCTCGGGTCCCGAGGACGATACTCTTCTTCCCCGAAAGCTCATGCGATGCTGGGTCGAAGGCGTACGTGATGACATTGCCATCTGCCATAGCAGCGAACAGCGTTGGAGGTTGATCTGGGAATATTTGAGTGAGTAGTAGTGAACGAGGGACGGAGTCCTCAGAGATAGAGACGACTTTGATGGTCTCCAAAGTTTCGAGTGAACAGATTGCAAGTTGCGAATTTTTCCAGAATCCGAGAAAGCATATTGAGCTTGAGTCGGAGGGTAGTGCGATGCAAGCGACTTGACTTTCTGCCCCGAATATCTTCTCTTGGACTACTTTCAATCCATCAGCCGTACTAAGGGAAACGACAGTAACGCCACCTAGCGAGATCAGGACGTGACTGTCAGTAACGGATGCCGCTGTGATGGTTTGGCCACCCATAGGCATCCACTCGGATACTATCATGCCGCCATCGAGGTCACTGATCCGTGCGCGACCATTTGTAACCTGGACTACGCGACCTTGTGAGATGTTAGCTGCAGCCAGGGTTGTCTCCTCCAAGGCAAGCGATGCAAATTCTTCAACTTCCTCTACCTCGCCCTGAGGATCGAACCTGAAGATGCGTGACTCGTTCACAAAGGTTACTAGTAGCGTGTCCGCATACTGGGCGGATGTGTCGGACTTGAGACTGAAGAGATTTGAAATGTGTTCCATCTCACCCAGGACACCAAGGTCTTCCAGGCCCACACCGCTTCTGACACTCCGCAGACTGCCATCTTGATAGGCACCGCTTCCAGTGACTATGCGTGCCTGACCAGAGGAATATTCATTAGTCTGTCCTTCTCCCGATCTGTTGCCCATGTCCATAATAGTGAAGTCGAGGACTGGCGCGATATTGGAGAAGGTCTGGATGATCTCCATCGACCTCTCTGCAATCTTGACAACCTGAGAGTCACCTTGATGCGAGCCGACGAAGACATATCCAGCATCCAGATATACTAAGACTGAGGCCCGTGACGTTTGCCCGATTATATCCAACTTCCATGATCGTACCTTTTGTCTCCCATCTAGGATAAGCATGAACATGTATAGTCTGCCATAGTCGTCCGCCAGTACAAATCGCTGGGCGTCAACCCGTTCCCAGGCCACAAAGATGGTGGCCTCATCCAGAGGCTCCGTCTGTAGCTCTCCAGACTCGTCGTCATAATATCCAATAGATGTCTCGCCGATCACGATAAGGCCGTGTGTAGGCTCCTCAATTGGTATGAGATGGCTGGATCCAAGCTCGAGCTCCGCTCTGCAAGCCTGTCCGTCTTCGAGTTCCACCGTATCGCCGCCAGCAAATGTGAGCTCTCGAAGTCGCAGCCTCACTTGAGAATGTGTATCTTCGTAAAGTAGGGCGATCTTGGGCTTGTCGTCGAAGGACCGTGGCCGGAGAAACGCAGACGCACGAACAAACATCTCGGATAACCTGACTGGCTGGGGCTCTCCAAGATGAGCTATGTCGGCTTCCTGCTTTCTTTTCTTTCCCCTTTGCACTAATGGTATAACCGTCATGATTCCCTCGTAGACCTCGACGGTCATGAAGCGTCCCGTGGGATCAACATGACACCTTTCGCCAGTTTGCGACTCTCGGGCGGCACTGTCCGCGACGCTGGCAAATGACTTCTCTGTCTGCAACTGCCTCTTCTCAGAATCCCAGGAGAGGGTGAAGTACATGAATCGATCAGTCCCCACGAAGAGGTGGTCGGTTGGTGATAGGGCAGGCCGGAGCTTCTGCAGCATGGTGACTTTGCCATATATGGCTTTCGAGTGTTGTAGAACCAGTCCATCTGCTGACTGCGTGTAGAACTCGAGTCTATTGGATTTACTGCCAGCATTTCAGTTCGCTTCTTGCCGACTGCACTGTGTACTTACGCCACTACTAAGCAATCCTCGTCTGCCGTGAGGAAGTTCAGCTTGAGGGCGTGCCGCACGCTGCTTGGGCGATGGATCGGGGCGATGTAAGCCATGGTGAGCCTGTGGTGATTATGGAGCTCTACATGTGTCTCGATGAATTGTATGGCAAACGCGCGGGCTACACCAGGCTGGGCTCTTGGGTGTATTCCGTCATTGTCTTATCCCCGTCCTGCGCACGGGCAGCCGCGGCGCGAAGTCGCGTTGCGGGTGGTGGTGGGGCACTTTGCTTTGGCCTAGGGAACTTTTTGGAGCTGAGCTGCAGGCGCGTCGCAACACCCACAACCTCACACATCATGGCTCGTAAGCCTAGCCTTTGCTCGCTGCACACCGTCTGATCATGCTCGCTAATCTGTACGACTAATCCAGCAGCCATGGACGTCGAAGACGACGATCCCGTTGTGGCCGAGTACGATGTCTTCATCACCCCCGAGGCCGAGGAGCAACAGCTCTACGTGCTGCAGTACCTCAACCGCCCGCCCGACCAGCCCTTCACAAAGGCCACCGAGAGCAAGCCCTCTGAACTGCGCCTCAAGAAGGATTCTGGCTTCATCGAGGTCGATGTGCCCATCAACATCCACACCAACTACAACCGCACTGCTGGTGTGCAATGGGGTGAAGCCATGCGCAAAACGAAAGGATTTGGGCAGAAGGCTTTTGGTATCGCCTCCGGGTTTGAGCGGGCTATGCCTCGAGCCAGCAATCGACCTGGTGTTGACGGCGCGCCGGCACCGCCCGTCACCGTGGACGATGACAACCTGGAGGAATACGTCAATCACTTCGAGGATGCCAACGAAAAGGGACATGTACTCAACTCGCAGACTTTCGGTGGACAGATCATAAACGACAATGGCAAGGGACCCAGCTACATGCTGGGAACTTTCCGTGACGGTGGGTAGCATTCTGGTCATATTGCGACTGATAGACTGACCCGTGACAGACCAGTTACACCTAACACGTCTCAATGGACTCGTCCAACTTCGAACACAATTCCACCATATTGATGCCTCGGCACAACTAGAAGCGGTAGCCCGAAGGCGGGAGAAGGAGTCACAGGAAGGCGCGAAGCCAGCAGAGCCCAAGGCATTTCTGCCAACTGTGAAGAAAACGGGCGGAGACACTGCTGCAGAAATGACGCAAGCTTTCATGAAGCAAACGAACCAGGAACAGTGGCAGAAGATGAACTACCATGACGAAAACGCAAGTCATCATCAATACTCGTGTGAGGATATTACTAACACATGGGTAGAGTGAAGTCGCTTTCGACTCGTACAGCGAGAGGCTCTTCCTTGCCGATGCTGCTGCAGCTCCAGTCCTTCAATCGCGTCTGAACAATAACGAGTTTTTGGACACCATCAGCGCACCGTCAAGCAGCAAGGGAATGAAGAAAAAGACACCAAACAAACGAGGTGCGGATGACCTGGTGGAGATTTCAGATGAGTCAGATGAGGAAGAAGGCGGAGTGCTACAAGTGAGTTGAGCTGTGGATTTGCAGCTCGTGTTAGGCCAAAAGATGTATGCCACTTATTATGATCTGCTTAGAACAAACGAAGATACCCAACAATTCTATTCTGTTATGATACAATTTCGTGTCATATGGAGCTTAAATCTGACCTTAATAAGGACCTGTGACCAGACTACAGATCAGTTGAATTGATGAGGACAGCAGAGCGTAGAGTACATATCGTCCCAACCTTGCTCACAGAGCCCCGGGACATATGGTTACAAAGAGCATCGCATTCTCGAACCTGAGAAACGAAGCTACAGCGAATGCTGAAGACCTTGGCAGTGCACAACATACATGATTGTCAACTTCCAGGTGGTTTGAAAGTATCTGTATACGAAGTGTTGATACGACTTGGAGGATAGGGCACAATCAAGGCGTCTCGTTTGCGTGGCATAGGTGTCTTTTGGTTGTGCGTCTTTCGTACCTCGCTACAATGGACGAGGCATATCGAAAATTGCGTCGTTTCACCATCTGCTATAAAGTTTAACAATGAGGTTCTCACGCTGTTCAAGTTGTGCATCTGATATAGCTGTGCAGGTACGAATTGGGCTTAGCAGCTCCGGCCGGATATACTTTTCCCACGCCCAAAGTTTTCTTTCCGGAGCTCTCGATTTCCTCCATTGCACTTACAGCACCAAGCTCAGCCTCACGGAACATTGGGTTCTGTGTCGCGACACCTACTCGGTCTGCAAGATGTATCTAGAGCACACTTCAGTCGGCCGCTGGGCTGCTGGACGTGATGCATTGGATGCAGATGCCTTGGACCGCGACCTCGGCTGAACAATCGCGGACCTTGAGTGCGGAGACCGCGTTCAACCGCATCTCGCAGCTCAGTTGTTCAAACCTCCATATCACCTTTCGACATTCGATCCGCACAATCACACAATGCGGATTATCTCAGTCACAGCTCGTCTGGCAAGGACACCACTCGCAACGGCACGTCAGAGTTCACGGCGCTGCTTTTCAAGCTCCCAGAACCTGCAAGCCTCATGGGGCTTCATAGGCCTAGGACGCATGGGTAGGTCCTGTGTGATGATATTGTACACGTGCCTATATACTAACACTTACAGGCTATCCCATGGCAATGAACCTCCGAGCAAAGATCCCCGCAGAAGATACACTCTGGGTGCATGATGTCAATACTGCTGCCACTAAAGAGTTTCTGAAAGTAAATCCGGAGGGCGTGCGTGTTGCCGACAACGTTCGACAGCTCGCTGAGAATGCTGTAAGTTTGCTACATCTACTTCTTTGACACCTTCACGTGATGAATTAATTGTTCTATCCATGATCTAAGTTGGGGGTCGCTTGCGACTTCTTTTCTGATTACTCCAAAATTATAGCCAATCCTCTGATACATCTTCACTACACATGGTTAATCATGCTGTTTGCGGACTAAGACACTGACCCGTCTCAGGAAATAATCATTACTTCTCTGCCTGCTCCACAGCATGTGAAGGGTGTCTTCAAGGAGATGCTTGAGCCGGCTACTCTCCTGGAGAGCTCGGTGAAAAAGGAAAGACTGTTCATCGACTGCTCTACTATCGACCCTTTGACATCCGGCGAAGTCGCTAAGGCTGCGTCGACATCTGGCCAAGGAAAGTTCATCGATGCTCCAATGTCTGGCGGTGTTGTGGGTGCGTCAGCTGGTACGCTTACCTTCATGATCGGAGCTGCGTCCGAAGATGTCCAGCGAGCCACTGATGTCCTGTCGCTGATGGGCCGGAGGGTGGTGCACCTTGGTGAGCAGGGCGCTGGACTGAAGGGGAAGCTTGCAAACAATTATCTGTTAGCCCTCAACAATATTGCGACCGCCGAGGCAATGAGCATGGGCGTAAAGTGGGGACTTGACCCCAAGGCGCTCGCTGGAATGATCAACACCGCTACTGGCAAGTGCTGGCCGAGCGAGATCAACAACCCCGTACCAGGCGTGATTGAAGGCTCGCCGGCAAGCAGAGGCTATGAAGGTGGTTTCGGGGTTGCTCTCGCAAATAAAGACCTGAAGTTGGCGCTGAAAGCTGCCGCTGATGCGGGCGTGAAGCTTGCGCTTGGCGAGCCTGCAAGAGCGCTTTACGATGCCGTCGAGAATGCCGATGACTGTAAAGGAAAGGACTTTTCTGTCGTCTACAGATATCTAGGGGGCAAAGAATAGATCCAAATGGAATGATCTCGCAATACCTTACTAGGCCTGTTCATGTCATTCATGTGATGTTCGTGATTTTCCACCATGGAGGACTGCGCCACAAACAGCCACACGAAACGCGTCATAGGACCAAGAGCCCGTCCCTCTGCTCAGGCGACATTCAGCACCTTCAACACTCCACTTCGTGGCCGTCACAATAATCCAGAGCAACCTCAAAATCACAGCGCAACCAAACTATAGTCATCATGTGCAGTTCCGACTGCTTCCTGATGCTCCTGAGCGTCCTGTTCCCACCCGTCGGAGGTATGTACATGGCCCCAGTCATGGCTCCAGGCACCACCACACACTGCACTTTAGTCACACGCCTACCAACCCTCTACACGTTCACCTATACTAACATCCCCTCACAGTCTGGGTAAAGAAAGGTCTCTGCAGCGCCGACTCCCTCATCAACCTCGCCCTCTGCTGTCTCGGTTTCCTCCCCGGCCTGTTACACGCCTGGTATGTGATTCTGCAAAACCCGGACCCATACGACGCCTACAACCAAGTCCCCGCCTCGGACTCTGAGCGCGGCGCCGCCCCCCGAACAACATACTACGTCATTACGCACGAGCAGCCTGCGCGCCATGGCCAGCCGAATTATGGAACGGTTGGTGGTACTGGTGGGAGTCAGCCGTCGAATGGACAGTTTCCCGGGCAGCAGCAGAGTGGGGTTTTGAACCAGAATAAGCCGAGGAAGGGTGCTGCTGTGGTGAGTGAGCAGGTTGGGGAGGGCAGTGAGAGCGCGAATGTGGAGCCGCCGCCTACTTATGCGGATGTTATCAAGGGGGATAATAAGGTGCAGGGTCCGTAGGTGGGTGGAGTTGTTGTGGAGGATTGGCGAGATTATGGAGAGCTGAGAGATCGTATTTTGTTGGCGTTTGTGGGTGGGCGCTTTAAGGCATATGTTGCGGTGTGAGTGATGGATTGAAGGAGATCAGCTGAGTCGCATACTTATGTGAATAGCTGATATCGAGCTATCTCTGATCCTGGTATCTGTGGTGTTTGGTTGATCTGTACGAGCAGACGTGTATTAGTATGCTGACAAGTGTGTATAAGCTGTGGACTCTGTATTCGCATACTATATGTGATCTAGCAGATAACTTTATCTCTGCCTCCTACATGCATGATCTAGTAGATGTATCGATCTATGCTCACTGTGTTGCTATAATTCTGAAAGGTCAATAAATGTAGTACAAGCTATGCTTCACGAATATGTATGCCTTGGTTCAAAGGATTTTCGTTCAGGGAGTGGCAGGAGTTTCCCATTCCAAAGGTTAGTGTTGTCAAATTGCTCAGTTGCTTGACCACATGTTTGGTAGCAGAAATGCATGGGGCTTGGTTTTGCTTGGTATTCACTCAGAGATATTGGTTGCGACACTAAACTTACGATAGAATAGGTCTGTGGTCGTTCCAGTGGACTCTGCTTTTCCACTGCCATAGTATTCTCATGCTTGGAGTAAGATCTATTCATGGGTACTAAAGGCATTTCATTGGACTAGGACAAAACTCATCTGGCACCATGTTCCATGCGGTGAGGGAGAGCGCAGCTCCTACGATGTGATGTCCGTTTCGCTTTGAAGACCGTTGTGTATTCACGAATCGTGAATTCTGATCGAGGATGGCAAAGTAGTCTGGACCTGGGACGTCATCGCAGAATGTGAGCAAACAACAACTAATCATACTAGCTGTAAGTTTAGCCATCTGCAGCCAACCGGTCATATGGCTCCGCAACTTCAACGTGCCTTGCAGAAGAACCGAAAAGCGAGTAATGTTGCAAACACGTGCATGGTAATCTCTGGGCGAATCAGCACCTACTCTGCCGTCTACATTTCGCCACGGCCAATAATTGTCCGGACCATGGGCTGTGGGGAGACGTGTCCGGCATATCTTTGTTTTTGTGCCCGCCGCAATCGATGGGTTAAGGACTTGCCTCATTCGGCAGCTTCACTCATTCTCTGCTCGATGCGCAGCATAGATGGCGTATGATGAGAATGTCTGTTTTCAGCTCTGCGCAACACTGCTGTCAACGGTCCTTTCGGGCCTTTATCGTGCAGCAGTATGCTTAGCCGGGCGCGTGCGTGAGGGCTTCGTCATGAAGCCAGCCCAAGCAACTTGGACAGCTCCGAGGCTCATAACGTATTTGTAGGTCTGACGCCAGCGTGGTGCAGTTGTAGAAAAGCAGGGAAATGTATCAGATCCTGCGAATCGGAGTGTGTTCCTATGTTGCACGGGAGTGTTTCACGATCTCGCTGCAGGTTAAGCGTTTCTCGCCACGTCAGCCCAGGCCCTAGACACATTGGTTATCGTGGATCAAGCCCAGCCAAGTACATCTCGAAAGGCTTGAATGGTGACGTGTGAGCTTCGCTATATCAACGTGTAGAATCCCGTATCCCACACGCTGCGATTTGTGTTATCCTACGTATATCGCCTGCACTACTTGACTGCGCCCTCGAAAATCACTGCTAGTGTTGCGCTGATCCACCAACTGTGGCTGAGAAGACGCGCACTGTTCGTTCATTCGTGCCATCGAGACTTCAGCCACCGCAAGGCGGCGTTTACTCCACACTGCAATAGGAGGTTTAATTACCCTGATTGTTTCGCTCTCCCTTTCTCGGTCACACCAGTTTCTTGTTTGCTTGCAGGGCAGTCCACGAGGCAACGACAATCAATCTTGCGCGACCTGCAACCTTGCGTCTACCTCCCCCGGACGACAACAGGTACGACGACGCGCGCTTGTCCACCCAAACATCGTTCCCGTCCTCATTCCAACGGTTACGGCCCCCAAACACTTCCCACGAATTACATACATCCACTGCCGAGCCGTCACACGCTTTCTTCGGCCTGACAGACGCAGCCGACGCGAGTTACGACTAGACCGCAGTTCACCACTAAGTACCCCAGGTCGACGCAGCTGCCGCGCAATCCGCACCACTCATGCGTAAGTGGATCCCGCCATCCAAATCATCAAGCCCAGCATTTTCCTCGTGATTCTAATCTCCACCTGCGCAACACAAACTAACATCAGTCAATGGGTACAGATACAGTACGAAGGCAGGCGCATCGCGTCGCCTCAGGAAGAGCTGGAGATGGCGCCTTGAACTACAACCCGTTCGCCCGACAACGTAGAGATGTACCGACGGATGTCGAGAACGACATGTACCGGACACGGTCAGAAGCACATGTCACACCTGATATGGAAGCACAGAGACGGCAAGATGGCAAAGCGGCAGAGGCAGAGTTCGGAAGGCCCGACCATCACAACACCGAGCCGAGCAGCAGGACGCCTTTTGGTAGCGCATCGACCACTGTCCCTGAGTCTTCAGCCGAAAAAGATATCACCCCAGATCTGAACGGAGCTACCAAGGACTCTAGCGATGATGGTACAGTTGTTAGCTCGTCCAATGGACCTACGAAACGAGCTAGGTTCAAGACCATCTTCAGGAAAGAGCATGGCCACGACGAGGAGGGTGCAGAGCTCGAGCGCGTTGAATCTGAGCAATTGTCACTTGAGGAGAGGAGGAAGAAGGCACTCAAGAAGAAGATTCCAGTCGGTGCCCAAATTCGATTCGTCTTGTTCGGAGCTTGGATCAACGTCCTCCTGGTTATGGTACCTGTCGGTTTTGCAGTCTACTACGCCCGTCTCAAGCCAGTTCCCGTCTTCATCATCAACTTTGTCGCCATTATTCCGCTCGCAGCTATGCTCAGTACGGCAACAGAAGAGTTGGCTATCAGGGTTGGTGAGACGCTTGGTGGACTCCTCAACGCTACGTTCGGAAACGCTGTCGAGCTCATTGTGTCGGTTCAGGCCCTGATCAAGAACGAAATCACGATTGTCAAGACTTCCCTCATTGGCAGTATGCTTTCCAACTTGCTACTGGTGTTGGGTATGTCTTTCTTCCTCGGTGGTATCAACCGCCTGGAGCAGTTCTTCAACGTGACCGTTGCGCAAACCGCGGCTTCGTTGTTGGCTCTTTGCATTGCATCACTCATCATCCCGACTGTGTTCCACAACATGATCGCCGAGGACAACATCGTAGCAGGCGATGCGCAAAAGAACCAAGAACTGTCCCGGGGAACCGCCGTAATCCTACTTGCTGTGTACGCCTGCTACCTCGGCTTTCAATTGAAGACGCACGCTGCCATGTACAACGCCCCTAGCCAGAAAGTCCCAAAGCGCAAGTCCAATAAGAAGGAGGAAGGTGACGCAGCTCGCGGCATTGCAGCTATCGGTGCTGGAACCGCCGCAGCGTCTGGAGGTGGTGTCAACGTACAGTCGCTGTTCAAGAACCCAGAGGAGTATGAGGATGAGGAAGAGGAAGAGTTCGAGACGCCATCGCTCTCGGTCCTCGGTGCTCTCGTCACCCTCGCAATTTCCACTACCCTGGTAGCCTTCTGCTCCGAATTCATGGTTTCCAGCATCGACGGTCTCACCGAAACAGGCGGTGTCTCCACCACCTTTGTCGGCTTGATTCTTCTCCCCATCGTCGGCAATGCAGCCGAGCACGCCACCGCCGTTACTGTCGCTATCAAGGACAAGATGGATCTTTCCATCGGTGTCGCTGTCGGCTCTAGCATGCAGATCGCTCTCCTCGTCTTCCCTGTCATTGTCATTCTCGGATGGATCCTCGGCAAGGATTGCATGACGCTGTACTTCGACACCTTCCAGATCGCAACACTCTTTGTATCGGTGTTACTCGTGAATTACCTCATCCAGGATGGCAAATCACGTAAGCCACTCACTCCGTCTTATTTCCCACCAAAGCTAACATATCACAGATTGGCTCGAAGGTGTCTTACTCATGGCGAGTTACATCATCATAGCACTCGCAGCCTGGTTCTATCCCAATATAGAGGAGAACCAGTGCTAGACCTTCTTGATCATCATGCCTTCTCCCCAAGTCTCACAATTAGATTTTCCTCTCACACACATTGGATTTCAGCGCTTATGTGGCGCACCCAAGCAGTGCACTATTTGCACTCTATTTCTTGTACATGTCTACAAAACACTACCAGCGCCTGTGTTAGTTTCCTTCCCCGATTGTAGTTTGCGTCCGATACCCTTTTTATGTACAATGAGTTGGTAATACGTCATAATTAGTAAAGAAATGTCATAATATAAAAGTTTCAGCTATGCATTAGTTTCGCGTCGATTGTGAGCTCTGTTGAGCTACGGTGTTGCGTCGGCTTGGCGGTAAGTTGGACAGAAGGAGGGACTGCTGTTGGGGTTCGTAGTAGCAACTTCCCTACCACGATCAGATGACGCGATCATCCATTCGTTTTCTCTCGAGGAAGGACCGTCGTCATAGTATTCGTGGGTATCCCCTAACCTCTCATACAGTCTATACATGCTAATGAATCAACAAACAGGGATTTTCGGTCTATCAAGTCGTCTACAGCCTGCCCCAACCCCATCCTCTTGTATGCCATAACGTGGTCGGGAGGGCTTCGAGGTCCTTTGGTTCAGCAACACAGGATCACCCTTGTATCCTTTATTCAGTTACAGGGCAGCCTCTTGTCGACGCCCCAGAGCTGGCGAGCCGTTTTTTCGTGGTGTGGAGTGGGACGGGGGTTGCCTTTTACTTGGGTTTCTCGGTTGTAAGGATTAGTTACGTCGTGAGGCGTGGTGAGGCGTGGGCTGTTGGGATTCTGCTCTCTCACCCACTTCAAGGGCTGGCTGGAGGTGAGAGGACAGTTGGCGGGAGGTATGGGGTGTGTATATAAGAGATCACACCGTACGCTACCTCTCCTTCTATCCACCATCCATCCTCCACGACTCTTCCGATTTTTAGGACTCGGACTCACACCTTACGGCTCCTCTACTTCTCATTCTACCTCCCACATCTCTTTCAAGTCTGCAGACTACTACTGACGACTACCTACACGTGCCTCTACTCTGCCGGACTGAGCCGACAGTACAGCCAAGTTTAGTGTGCTCTCTCACTCTTGGACTTGACTGAGCACCTACTTCACTAAGGTACAAAATCAGCTCCCTCCCTGCGCTCTCGCGCTGACTTCCATCGTAGAAAACGACCTCCTCCCCTATACGTACGCCACCGACCACACGCTAAGTACACACCAAGCCAGAACGCTGATGCTATGGCTGACGATATGGGCACGAATTCACCATCGCCAAGGGCCAACTCCATCCTAGCAAGTGACGATGACGATCTAGCGCAAAGTGCTGTAGAATTACTCTTGCCCGGTATCCTGGATTCCCTCGGGGAAACAGCTGGCCAAAACGACAATGAGTCAAGCCAATATGACGAGGACATCGAGCCAAACGACATCAAAGAGTCTATCGAGCATGACTTCGATTCTCAGCCAACGCAAATTGACCAACTGGAGCCTGCGGCCTCCATGCTTGATTACCGCCACCAGTTGCAAGACGATAATACGGACGAATCCACCCAACAACACCAAAACGAGCCACGAGAGTCGCTGATTGAGAATGCACGGGCCGGCCCTGTTGTAGGTGGATCAGAAGACTCGTCAACACTGTTCGTTCCTGAATGTTCGCCGTCTCGTCCCCCGGTTGCGCGACAGTCAAGTACTTTCGGGCGCATGCTACCTTCTGTCCATCCATTGACACAGTCCCGTCTGGGGACCCCAGCACAGAAACTAGGTGTGTTCGCCAAAATCCGCAATATGCAAACCAAGCTGCAGAATAAAAAAGATCTTGCGAGCAGACGAATTCCAGTACATACATCCAATATCGACCCTGATAACGAAACATATCTCGAGGCCGTTACGCAAGGACGGCTGCCAGCTGTATCGGGAGCTCCATCAGTTGACGAAGATCTTATATCTGATAGGCGAGCAGCTGCAGAGTTTGAGAAGCGGCGACGCTTCTATGATGACTTAAGAAGCAAGGCTCGTGATGGAAAGCTCAATTTCAAACATGATGTCGAGTGGATGAAGATCAAAGGCGCGGAGGACGCTCGGAGACGGAAGCGAGCCCGGGATGCTGCGAAGGCTCGTGAGGAGGAAGGGGATGACGAAGGTGTCTTCCCCCAATTCAGGACCGCCACGCAGGAGAGTCCAGAAGAATCTGATCACGATTTTGACTTTGACCAGACAGGACCGCGCAAACGTGCTAAATTGAGCTTGTCTAGTAAGCAAGGCAAGCCTATCTCTATGTTGGATGCTGAATTGCGGAGCATGCAAGTTGGCATGGAAGCCATTGAAGAAGCCGCAGTAAAGAAGAAGGACAAAGGTTCCGACGAACCGGCTGCTACATTGGGTCGCAGAAAGTCAACCAAGTCCGCAACTCGTAGCAGGCCCTCCAGAGCCAAGGGGGCGCCTAAGAAGGGCTCTGGTAAGACAGTAAAAGACAAACGCGAGCGCGAGCATGCTCTCCAACAAGCAAGTTCCCTCTTCAACTCAAATGTCTTCACACAACAAGCTGGCCCAAATGCAGCTGAACAGCCGGGATTTACCTTAAAGAACAAGACAAGTGCCTTGAAGGAGCTTATCGCGAGCGTCCCGATGGACAGCATGCAGAAATCAAGAAGCGAAATAAACATACTGTTGAGAGCGACCAGAGACTTCGATGGCCGCGGCTCCGTGAAGTCCGCCCCGGGAACCAATGCCTGGCAGGTGAAGGGTATGAGGACGAATCTGAAACACTATCAGATACTTGGGAGTGCCTTTATGCGTCGTCGTGAGAATGCCATGGATGAACCAAGGGGAGGCCTTCTTGCAGATCAGATGGGCCTAGGCAAGACGCTGATGATGCTCGGTAAGTGAGCGCTCCTTTGAACACCATGACAGTACTTATATAAGCGTTAGCCAATATCGTCAATGGCCAACCGGCCAGGGGACACCACGGCCCCAAGACCACTTTGATCGTGGCTAGTCCCGCCCTACTTAGTCAATGGAAAAGTGAGATCGAACAACATACCGATAAAGGCTTCAAGATCATGCGATATGGCGCTGGTAATCGCCTTGATTCAACTAATGCTTACGACATTCTGGGTGCCCACGATATCATCCTCACCAGCTATACTGAGGTGATGAGATCGTACCCAAAGAATGAGCCTCCAATAATATGCCAGACCGCTGAACAGAAAATTGAATGGTGGAAAGATGTCTATGAAAAGCAGAGGGGCGTTCTGCATCGCATGCGATTTCTCCGCATTGTGCTCGATGAGGCTCAAGCTATCAAGAACCACATGGGGCGCACGTCGATCGCTTGCCGTGCTTTGATGGCTACGCACAAGTGGGCGCTCAGCGGCACTCCTATCCTTAACAGCCTCACGGAACTTTATCCTTACTTCAAGTTTCTTGGTGTTCCTCACACTGGTAGCTTCAAGATTTTTAAGCACAATTACTGTGATACGACCGATCCGGAGAATACCGAGCGCCTTTTGGTTCGGCTTTCTCAGTTCATGCTCCGTCGTACCCACGAGGATGAGATGTTTGGGACTCGGATATTGAAACTTCCTCAGGCTGATCAGGACACTTACTGGTGCGAGTTCAATCCCGTTGAGCGGTGTATCTACGATATCGTGCAGGCGAGATTCACCAAGAGGATAAACATGTGGTCGCAGCAGGGCGAATTAGAGAACTCTTACAGCAATGCTTTGGTGTAAGTGTTGTTACACTTCACGTTTCCTTATGCTAATAATCACAGGATGTTGCTGCGACTTCGGCAGCTTACGTCTCACGTTCTCATGCTTCAGTTTGTTATGCGAGATCTGCTAGAGCGTGAGGACATTGAGCGAATCAAGGAGATTACCAAAGATCACTCAGCAGACACCACCACCCAGTCTGGGAGGACGATACTAGCCATTCGCAAGCAACTTGATCAGCATGCAGCGATGGCAAGAAAGAAGCGGCTCGCCGCGGAGAAAGCAAAGGCAGAAGCAAAGGCAGCTGGACGGTATTATCGAGAGAATTCAGTTCCCGAGGAGGAGGAGGAGAGGGAGGAGGAGGAGGATGACCGGGCCGTCGATGATGAAGAACCAGCGCCCCTTGATGG
Source organism: Plenodomus tracheiphilus IPT5 (assembly GCA_010093695.1). Lineage (NCBI taxonomy): Eukaryota > Fungi > Ascomycota > Dothideomycetes > Pleosporales > Leptosphaeriaceae > Plenodomus > Plenodomus tracheiphilus. Next base: position 666,100 of record MU006290.1, on the reverse strand, counting down.
AGAAACCTCACATCAGGGCCGACAACGCTATGCCTCTGGAAATGATTTCGGCAAGAATTACAATTTCAAGCCATTTCTACGAAGTCTTGAGACGGGTGAGAGCTGGGAGAAGGCGAAGAAGAAGTCCAGGTGCTCTTGGTGTTCCAAGGAGCCAAGGAACCCCTGGATGACGTCCTGTGGCCATTTGATTTGCAACGGGTGCTTGGGGGATTCGAATTTGGAAGCTGCAGAGCAGGAAAAAACGCGTGCGCCCTGCAAAGCATGTGGTATCACTCCAAGCTACATGCACCCATGTGACCCTGATGATGTCGATAGGCCGGAGGCTGTGGCACAGGGCACCCGATCTCAGGCCAAGAAAAAGAAGAGCCAGCAGGCTCGCGTCGAGCAAGAAGACATCGCAACAGAGTGGTTGGCAAGCCAATCCGACGAAATACTCCCATCAGCGAAGACGATTGCGGTCAAGGCTCAGATCATAAACTGGACCAAGAAGAACCCGCATGTCAAGATTATTGTCTACACGCAGTTTTTGGCAATGTGAGTTCTCACGCCTCTGAGATGTCGTTGCTGCTAATCATCTACAAGGATCAAGATACTGGCGAGAATCTGTCAGAAAGAGGGCTGGAAAATCGAACAGGTACGTGGATTCGCTGATAGACTTTTCGCGTGCCGACTGTTATTTGGAAGTCATTGGTCGATTCCGAACGATGTTTCGATTCCCTCTCAGGAACACGTATGCTGACTTATGCTACAGTATCACGGAGGTATGAGTCTACCTGCTCGCGACAAAGCCATTGCCTCGTTTGCCGAGAATCCAAATACACAGATCATGCTAGCCTCTCTTCGCTGTGGTGGCTGTAAGTGATGGCCGAGCCCCTTGTTGCTACGACTACTAACGGTGGTACAGTGGGCCTCAACTTGACCATGGCATCGAAGGTCATCATGATGGATCCGTGGTGGAACTCGGCCTCTGAGCAACAAGCCTTCTGTCGTGTCTTCCGCTATGGTCAAAAGGAAGAGACGTTTATGAGCAGGCTTTGCGTCAACAACACGGTTGACAAGCGACTCATGGATATGCAGGAACGCAAGGATGCGGAGATCAACGCGGTCATGGAGAACGACGGGAAGAAGAAGTCGAAGTGAGTATAGTGTTGGGCTGCCGACTGTTAGAGGATTGGCTGACCAGAGTGTAGAATGAGTATTCGAGACTTGATGAGGCTGTTTGGCAATTTGGAAGAGGATGCAGAGGGCAGGCCGTTCATCATGGTGGATAACCCGGATGCGCGGGGAGGGTTCCGGGCTGATCGAGACGATGAGGGCTATGCAGACGAGTATTAGGGATTACCGAGTTGCATGCTGGGTGGATTGGGCTTGGTGCAGTGCGTCTTTCAGGGGTCTCTGCCTGTGATGGCGGATGTGGTCGGCTAAGTGTGGTGTTGTTCTCAGGTGGTGGCAGGGCTGCGGCTGGACTGGGCGGGCGCTCTTTGTGGGTGGTTGCTTTTTGCCCAGGATTTGAGGGGGTCACGGCCGCCTTTGCAGGCTACTTATCTCTGGTATCGTCTGATAGCAATGGGAGCCAGAGTGGTCTTGGCTCGGTGTGTCTCGATTGGCCGCGTGGTGGGTGTCGCAGCCGTCAGACGCGTCGTGGGCATCGCGTGTGGTGGTTGAGGATGCATGGGCGGCGATAAGGGCTGGGCCCCGGGCCAATCACGCGGGTGGCGATGGCGAGCGTCTTCCCCAGTGCCCGCCGTGCCCGCCGTGCCCCCAATGCCCGCAGTGCCACCCCCGTCGTCGCGTGCGCCTGCTATCGCGCAACTGCTGCTGGGAACGCCATGTCGAGTGCCCTGCTGCGCGCCCTGAACCACGCCCGCTGCTTCGCCCTCGCCGCTGATTAATGCGCCGCTGCCAGGAGGGCCGTCACCTGTCAAAGCAGAGCGCGCCCCGCTCTATCCCCCCCCCACATGTTGCATCTCCGGCCTCCCTCTCCGCCAGCCATGGACCACGACACCACCACCGCGCCGCACGCCCTGGCCGCCGACGCCGCGACCAAGAAGGCGCGCCGGGGCAAGAGGAGCGCAGAGAGCGACGAGTCCAAGAAGCGCAGGTGCATCTCGTCGGCCTGCGTGCCCTGCAGGAAGCGCAAGAGCAAAGTACGTAAACGCGACTTGGCTGGTGCTGCTTTCTCCGCTGGCAGCGACCAATGCGCCGGCTGATGGCCCTGCCCGTCCGGAGATGCTCGTCGCAGAGGGACCACGTGCTGACATGGTATACAGTGTGACGGGACCACGCCCGCATGGTAAGACGCTCCCTCTCTTTGCAGCAATGCGCCTGCACGCAGCGTCACGCAGCGTCACGCAGCTTCGCGCAGCTTCACGCAGGCCGAGTACACACATAGCATACGAGTGGGCACGCACTGACACACACGCTCCGATCTCGCAGTTCCGCATGTGCCGCCGTCTACAACACCGAATGCATCTACGACCCCAACTCGGACCACCGCCGCAAGGGCGTCTACAAAAAGGACATTGACAACCTCAAGACGCGCAACTCGACCCTGCAGACGCTCATCCAAGCCATCCTCAACTACCCCGAAGATGAAGTCGCCGACCTCGTCCAGCAGATACGGACGTGTGAGAGCCTTGACACCGTCGCCGAGGCCATCATCGCAAAGGAGAATGGCGAAGACGAGGAAGACGAGCCCATTAGCCCCATGTCCACGCCCACCATGGCCGCAGCGAACGCAACTTTCGAGAGTCAGCTGAGCGGCAAGATGGGAGAGCTGCGACTCGAGGACGGCTCGACGCGATATATTGGCGGCACATCACATCTCCTATACCTGGGCAATGGCAACGATGCCCCCGAGTCCCCGGACACGTACCCCGACGAGCACTACCAGCAGCTCGACGACCCCTTTTGCTCGTGGACCACAGTCACCTCAGATCCAGAACTCGTACAGCACTTGATCAGCATGTACTTTTGCTGGCACTACAGCTTCTTCACCACCCTCTCCAAGAATCTTTTTCTACAAGAATTCAGGCTAGGAAAGCCAGCGCCTGGCTCGGCAAGGAAGATGCACTATTGCACGCCGTTATTGGTAAATGCGATGCTAGCACTCGGCTGTCACTTCACATCGTGGCCGGCAGCACGAGCTGTTCGTGACGACTCTGCGACAGCAGGCGATCACTTTTTTAAAGAGGCCAAAAGACTGATCATGGAAGGCGACCTACACGAAGTCCCGGATCTGGCAACAGTACAGGCACTAGCGTTGATGTCTGTACGCGAAGCTGGCTGTGGACGAGAAGCAAAGGGCTGGGTGTACAGTGGCATGTCATTCCGCATGGCCGGCGACCTTGGTCTCAACCTCGGCATGCATAGCAAGGATGCCATTGACGAAAAGGAGGAGGATGCGCGGAGAATTACTTTTTGGGGCTGCTTCTTGTTCGACAAGTGCTGGAGCAACTATCTCGGACGCATGCCACAGCTTCCAAACACCATACTCACGGTCCCCAAATTCGAAGTCTTTCCGCTCGAAGATGCGGAAACGTGGAGTGCAGTGACGGACTCTGGTATCAGCCAGGCACATTCTCAACCGAGTAGGACACGGGCCATTGCACTTCAAATCTCGAAACTGTGCGAGATTTCGAGTGACTTGATCAATTTCTTCTATAATCCGATCGACATTGACAAAACCAAGGGCAAGCAGGCGGAGCTCAAGAAGTTGAGTGAGATACACATGCGGCTCGAGACGTGGAAAAGAGAATTGCCGAAAGAGTTGGAACCCAAGGAGGGCGGGCTCCCGCATATGCTAGTTATGCAGTAAGTTTTCGATGATTATCATTCCATGGGCGGGTAGTCACTGACAATTCATAGCATGTTCTTCCAACTACTCTACATCCATCTCTTCCGACCTTTCCTGAAATACAACCCGAATAATTCCCCACTACCATCACACGTCTCGCCTCGGAAGCTCTGCACGCAAGCAGCCGCAATGATCTCAAAACTACTTCGGCTATACAAACGATCACATGGCCTAAGACAAATATGTAATATTTGCGTGTACATTGCGCATTCGGCATGTACAATACATCTTCTGAACCTACCCGAGAAGAATGCCAAACGCGACATCATACATGGTGTAAAGCATCTGGAAGAGATTGCGGAGGGCTGGCTTGGCGCTAGAAGAACCCTGGGAATTCTGAGCGTTCTGGCAAAGCGGTGGAAGGTCGAACTGCCCGAAGAAGCAGCCGCCGTACTACTTCGCACTGATCACAAGTTTGGCCCTTGGAACGAAATCACCACGCCAAAGGCCAACCGGGAGGCGGCGCCAATCCTGGAACAGCAAGCATCGCCCGCAGATAATGCCTCGCCATCTCTTCAGCCCTACAGCATGAACCTGGCCAACATGGCATCACCGCAGTTCTACAGTCGACCAGGCGCAAACAACAGCAATTCCGTAAGCTCTGACCCTTTTGCGCGCTCTTTCGATACCCATTCTTTGCCTCCCTCCGACGAAAACGCACTCGCTTACCGGCGTCCTCAGCATCACTCTGCAACACCTCAGACTTCTGGCATGACGCCAGCTACACCCGCGTCGACACAGGGCCGCCGCTCAGTCGATGGAGGAGCCACAACTGCCGATAGTTCCCCCAGCCAACTGTTCGGTGGTGTAGACCAACTGCTACGAGAGGGCCAGGACTGGATCTACCGCGACCAGACACAATTAGCCTCTGGATTCGAGAATTGGAATCCCCAGAACATGGATGACATTGCGTCGTGGTTTGCGAGTACGGCGTCCCCGACAGCTGGTGGTGGGTATCCAGCTGCTGGTAATCCCGCTGACATGAATGGCGGCGGACCTGTTGGCGGGAATGTGGCAAGTGGGTATCCGCCTAATATCAACGGCGGTGGCAATGTCAATGTCAATGGGGTTGGTGGCGTTAATGGTGTGGGTATGCCGCCGGGTTTTACGTATGATGAGAGGACGTGGTATGAATATCAATAAAAGCCCCTTTTTTTTGTGTGGGGATTTGAATTTTCCATTATTTTGCACCGACAAAAGGACATGATGTGATTTGATTTGCATGTTTTCTACTCCCTCTCTATGTCAAGCAACACATACTTGAACGTCGCACCAGGGCAAAACAGATAACACATGTTTCTCGACAATCCCTTTCCCCCCCCCAATTTCTTGTTTCTTCTGCAACACCAAAAAAAACGTCCTCACACCACACTGTCCGTTTCTCCATCAGAGACTCGATTCTTGTCTATTTGTATACACTTTTATCTGTGTAAGAAATCTCTTTCGAATTTGTGGTAGACACATGTACACACAGAGTAATGTATACACGGCGATGCTAGGGTTTCGAGTTGATAGGGCGGTCTAAGCCGGAGCTGTGGCGTTGGACGGCATGGGTTCTGCGGGTGGTGGTGGGGAGGCTTCAGCGGGCGGAGCAGCAGCAGCAGGCGGTGCAGCATTAGGATCTTCAGGCGGCGCTGGTACAAATCTAAAAAAAACCCCAACGGAACCCCCCTTCGTCAGTCCCCATACTCCAAATCAAACATCTTTGCTGGAAAACACAGACACACGAGGAGCCAAAAAAAAAAGAGACGGGGGACGAATGAAATTTTCAATAAAAAAAAACTTACGCAGCAGCATCTAATGCAATTTTACCCTGTGTGCCACCAACGACATCCGTACCATCTGTACTTGCGGTTGTCTGTTGGCTGTTTTTCACATATTGTGCGACTTGTGCTGCGTTGACACTGGGGGGATTGGTTGTTAGTGGGTTTCTTCTTGAGCACACGGGGTGAGAGCAAGACTCGATAGATCCAATGTGCGTCTTGACCTGGGGATTTGAGGGGGAAAACATGGGTGGAAGGAAGGAGAAGGAAAGACGCTGAATGTTTGAAGGGACGAGGAAGAAGAGGGTAGAGGAAGAGGAAGAGGAAGAAGGAGAAGGAAAAAGAAGAAGCAAAAACTCACGGATTAACAACCATAACCTGTCCATTCTGACAATGCGGACCAGTCGCACAATACAAAAACATACTCTCCGCACTCAAAACCGGCATGTTGAACGTCCCCACCTCTGTCTGTCCATCTGCAAACGGTATGTGGCCCGAGTGCACGCCTGTGCCGTCGGCAATGGGCGCACAGGCGGCATCGAGCGTCGATTGCGTGACGGTGTGGTTGCCGTTTGAGAATTGGAATTGCAGGATGTCGCCTACGGCGGCGGTGATGGAGTTTGGGACAAAGGTGTCTTGGGGGCCGCCGACGATGATGGGGACTATTTGGTTGGTAGCGCGGCGGTGGGGGGAGGGGAGGGCGAGGGTGGTGGTGGTGAGGAGGGTGAGGTAGAAGAGGGGGGTAGTGGACAGCATTTTGGGCTGGGTGTAGAAGGTTTGGGTGGGTGGTGGTGGTTGTGGAGGGTTGGATTAGGGGATGATGGGTACCGTTCAACGGTATGGTATGCAAAGAACTGAAAGTCTGTATGTATGTAGTAAACACCAGACAAGTACAACAATTAAAAAAATGTAACAACCAACAGAAAAAAACCGTTCAACGGCTAAGAGAAAGATCTTTTTTTGATTTGAGTCTGAAAAAAAGAGAGACAAAAGAATCGAGGGAGAGAAAATAGTACGTACAAAACACAAGCACATCAGTCCACACCATTACATATGTGTATATATACACAGCCACCGCATCCCGCGGCCCCAACACCCATTAACCATCACAAACCAAGCCCACCCAAAACCAACCCCTCACGTCTCCTATTCCCACCTTCGACACACACATAACATGCACAATACGTACATCCATGGCACGCCTAGCAAATCAGGCACCTGAACCCATCCACCTCGCAGCCTGTGCAGCTGCATCACGACCAGAGACAAAACACCGGCCAAGAAGTCATGCTGGTCGCAGGTCCTTGGTAAACGGCTTCCTGGCGTTTGACGGCCCGCTTGGCGGGAGCGGAATCGCGTGTTTTGAAAGAGCGAGGGCTTGGTGTTTTAGGATAAGTGGGGGCGGATGTGTGCGGGTAGGTGTGCTAAGTGTCGAAGTGGCATTCTGCTTGGAAATCTTGGAGGAGGGAGGGAGGGGGGCGTTGTGCTGTGCTGAGTTGGGGTGTGTTGAGGTTCGTATGGAGAGGTGGGCTTGTTGTTGGAAATCATGGAGACTTCATTTGACTTGTTTGAGAAGTTTTATCTAATTGGCTAGTGCCCATGTACAAAAAGATAGAACAAGTGCGGGCGAAGGCGAGGGAAGATGATTAACTAGGGCGCTTCGAACTGCCGGTTGATGCGGGCTATGCTGCGGTGGACATCGAGGGAAAAAAGGGGAAAGGTATGAAATGCGATTCAGCCAGGTGGTATCAGTAATGCAGCTATTTTCCTAATAGAACAGTTAATTTACAACACATATAAAGTCACAAAATTTCCAGTTACATTTAGACATACCAGTGTTACCTAGGTGGTTTGTGAGATTGTTGAAATTGAATCTTGTCTTGGTGATGTCGTCGTCTACAAGGCCTCCCATCTCGAATCACACCAACTAGATATCTTGCAGGTGCAACGCCACGCCACGCCACACCAGATCTATGACCCCTCAGGTATTGAACTCTCTGTAAAAATTCGTTGTGATGCAAGAATACAACACAGACAGCGTCAAAAACCTAGAAGATCTCGAAATAGTCGAGGTAATCCAGAACTTTAGAGAGTGAATGTTAGTCTATATCCCACCATTTCACTCTGATAACATCCCAAAGATATATTGGAAACATCATCATCCCAATCCAACCTAAGGTCACAACTCCATCCCCATCCAACCATCACCGCCACCACCGCCACACTGAAAGCCTTCTACCCATCCACCCTATACTCTCGACGGAGGAAGTGGTCTCGGAGCCTATACACAAAAAACACAAGAAAATCAGCCCCCAATTTCTTTAAAAATCTTCACGCCATCATCATCATGAGGAGAGACAAAGACAAAACAAAAAAGAACATACAGGGCACGGCACCAACGGCCAGAAAATTTTAGTACACTTGTTATGTGCTTGTTTCCGAGACTCCATCTCCATGCTTAGTATGATATCGGAAACTAGTGCTGCTGCGCCGATGACGAAGGAATAGTAATTCAAAAAAAAATAGTCGCAGGTACGTTAGGTATGATACATTACCATCATCCCTTGTGATATACCACACCTATCCAACGCATGCTTGTTAAGACTCAGGACATGGTGTGATGTAAAGCTTTCTTTGCGCTTGTACCAAGAGTCTTGCTATTATTCTTTTCAGTTCGAAGAGGGGTCTATGGTACTCGACGTTTGCATGCGTGATACTTGGCGTAGGTGGATCTTGGCAACGTGTTTTGTGAGACGAACAGACGCACAAGGGATGTGAAAGGTTCGTTTTCATGTAGAATGCTTGTCTTGGGGGATTGGTAATGTTGGCACTGTAATGCAATACACGCGACGCCACAACAATAGTAAGCCCCTCTGTCCTGTGACCCCAGTAACTCAAAGTGAGGAACCACGATTCGCAAAGAACCAAATAATCGATCCGAGTTGAAACAAAGCGGCACTATCTTCCTCGCACGAAAAAGCAAGCAAGCAGTGCATCAAGCATGTAAGAGTATAAGAGTGGGTATGTTTTTTTTCCTTGGCTAATATGTGACATATTTTCTAGGCAGATGTCTCTGCCACAGTTCGAGGTCCACACACTCCCGTCTGCAACTTATCAACAAAGGGAACAAAAGGAAATCCCGCCAAATTTCCTTCCTTCGATCCAGCGCAACAAACATCTCAGCGCGGCACTCCTCATTTTTCTGATTTCCCCATTGTGAATAATATCAGGAGAGGTGGAGAGAAGCAAAAACGCCCAAATATGCAAATCCAAACAGTTCCCCCATCCTTATTCCCGTCGGAACTCAGTCGGAAACAAAGGAGACCACGCACGTACGCACACACTCACACACATGATCCTATCCCTCCTCCCCCCCAAATGTACACGAATCGCAAAACAAGGACACACAAGAGAAAGATCCTCCAGATTCGGTGCAATGGCAAGTGGCAATATAGCCTGGTATAACGCCGGTGAGAAAATGCCAAAGAAAAGAGTAAACCACACACACGACCACACACACCTCACACTTCTTGTATACCTTATCCCGTAGAATCCACCAACCAGCCTGAAATCCACCCAGATCCGAAATCCGCCCTAAGTTCAATCGTTCGTGAATCATAGATCGTCGTCGAGCTCAATCGCGTCGGGATTCGCGGTTGTGTCCTCGGTGGGCTTGATGTTGCCTGCAAGACCTGTGCTGGCGGCGACGAATCCAGCAGGTGCTCGTGCTTGGCGTTCAAGAGCGGCCATGGCGTCTTCGCTGGGCTCCTCACCGTCGGTGGCAGCCTGCTCGCCGTTGCCGTTGGCTTGGCCACGGGCAACGGCTTGGGAAGCGATGAAGTTGACATCGGTGCTGTGCAATGTTAGCAAGATTGTGATTTATTTGAAGACAAGGAAGATGGACATACTTGTACTGAGCCTGGACACTCCGCTTGATACGCAGCATCTCCTTGTAGGTGTCTTCGTTGCCATGCTGGACCTCGAACGACTCCCACTTCTTCCAGAATTCTGGACTTGTCCGGGGGTCGCAAAATTGGCTGGCGTGTCCATAGATGGCTCTTGCTCGGTCGATTTCTCCCAGTCGTCGCTCCATTTCAGCGAATTTGAGGCACATTTCCTTGGCCTCGCTATCGGGCAGGGCTGCAATGGCACGCTCGTAGATTGGCCGGGTGGAGGTGAGGCCAAAGTTTGACGCAGACTTGGTGATGTAGAAGTTAAACATCTCCAGTCTGTCTTCGTCGGCAACGGCACGTGTGGCACGCTCGTAGATTCGCATAGCATGACGTGCTAGCCCCCGGTCTTCTTCCAAAGCACCGTACATCAAGTACAGCACCTTGGCAAATTTCGGTGGGCAGTCTTCGACAGCTTGCTCAAACAAGTCTCGCAACCGCTCCATGCCAATTTTTCGGTCGACAGCCTTGGTGAGGTACAAATTCCAGATCTCGAAAGCGACAGGGTAGCTGAACAGGTCGAGACCGCGCTCGTACACCTTGAAGCAATCTTCGAAGTATTTGTTCTCCTCTAACAAGTTGGCATAGTTGACGATGGTTTGTGGTGTCGCGATGCGCAGCTCAAATATCCTCTCGTACACCTTCTTCGTCTCTTCCAAGGTGCTGACACTCTCGACGAGGTCCACATAGAAACTCCACAGCTTCCAACTCTTGTGTACTCGTTGTTGCGGTGATAACGACTCATCGAAGTAATCGACATTCGACCGCTTGGGTGCTTGTGTCGCCTTGGCCATGATGTCCACAGCCCTGTCGAAGTTCTCATTGCGGAGTTCCATCTCGGCCCACTCACACCACATCTCAGCTAGCTCGGCTACTGACTTGAACGGCACCTTGACCGCTTTTTCCATGATAACGCGAGCATTCTTGAGATCTCCGCCGGCTTCATAAAGTTTGGCATAATTGGTCCAGAGCTCATGGAATTTGCCCACTGCCTTTTTAGGGTGGATGGCGGCAATAGCGTCGGTGTAGGTCTGTACCACCTCTTTCTTGTCGTCTCCCCATAGGGCAACGCGCTTTTCCCATTCGATCACGTTGTGCGGGTTCTGGCGCAGCATGACATCGTTCAGCAGGAAGGGCCGTCTTTGCATCAGCGACTCGAAGCGGACCATCCGGATGTCGAGGTCCGCATCTGCAGCCTGATCAATCCTGCCTTTTTCGGACCGAGTTGCGGCCTCATTGAGTTTAATGCCGATCATGGTCTCCTCCGCTTCGACGTAGGTGTCGAAGACAACAGAGAAATCGCGAACGGTCATGACGGTAGTCACGCCCTCCTCGAAGACGTCTCGCGCCTTTTCGTATTCGCCCTTGTGCATCCAGTATCGTGCCAAGCCAACCCATAGGATTCCTCGCTGGTCAGGGAATTTGACGATGCCAGACTGTATGATCTTCTCGACATCAATGCCACTATCGTCGTTGGTATCAATCTCCTTGGCGTGGTCGATCATCAGGTCGATCATCTCAGTCCAGAATTGGAAAGGACCCTTTGCTTCTTTGCTCTTGAAACGCGGGTTGTCGAGGATCTCCATGTACTTTTTGACGGCTTCGGTGTACTTGTGCATGTCCTTGAGCAGTTCGATGAAGTCTTCCGTGTCTTCGGGGTGGATCTGTACGTAGCGTCGCCATATCCGGACAGCGGTCTCGCCAGACGCAGAGCTTGCAAAGGGGCGGTAGAGGGCCCAGATGCGGTTGTGCTGGGTCAGCGGCAGGGCGCGCAGGGCGCGGTCGAAGGTGCGGCGGGTCTTGGTGATGATGGGCTGCTGCATGAGGAAGTGCAGGTACATCTCCCAGATGCGCGGCATCTTGTTCAGCAGCACGAGGGCGCGCTCGAACAGGGCATTGACCTTGACATAGTGGCTCGCAAACTTGGCGGGGTTCTTCTTGGTCAGATGGCGGGTGCGCAGCTCGAGGTAGAGCTTCCAGAGCTTGTAGGAGCGCGGCAGGACGGTGACGGCGCGCTCGAGGACGAAGGCCTGCTCGAGGACGCTGCCACGTGACTTCTTGAAGCTGTAGTAGTCGAGCCAGGGCTTGACGCTGCCCGGGTTGCGCTGGATGTCCTGCTCGTACGCGACGTCCTGGTCGGTGACAAGGAAGAGGTCGGCGGAGCGCTCCATCTTGCGCTTGCTGGGCCGCGAGAGGCTCGCCGTGACGGTGCGCAGGAGTTCGCCGGGCATGGTTGCGGCGGCGGAGGGCCTTGTCGGCGGGGAGGGAGAGGCCCGCGGGGGGCAGAGACGCGACGAGGGCGAGCTGGGCGGGTCGAGGGCAGGACTGGAGGAGTCGCAGCGTTAAACTTCAGCGTCCAAGCGGGAAGCCCTCCAGTCTGCGCCCGCTTAGGCCGTCCTAGCGGTCAGGGCCCACTTTTGCACAGTTGGCAGTGCCAGGCCGGCGCAACGCACGGCCCGCGCAAGCTTCCCAGCATGACCTAGTCCGATGCAGGTTACTGCCAGCTAGCTGCGTCACGTTGCGCGCCCTTCACCAGTCGGCGCTCAGTGTGCGTCGAGGCCGGGCTATCGTCCACACATACACACCACCAGGATTCCTCGGGCTATTTATTCACCAGCGCCTATTCTCCGTTGGCCCCCATTCCTTGTAGCAGCGCCCTCTTCGGACGCCACAATCCGCCATCATGTCTGGCAGCGGGGTACGTTGTTGCAGCTACAAGCTATGCTATGCTATGCTGTGCCATGCACCGATGCTGATAGCCGCCCCAGGCACGAGAGGCCGTCTTTGCGACCCGCCAGTCGCTGGGGCTCATGAAGAGCAAGCTCAAGGGCGCCCAGATCGGCCACGACCTGCTCAAGCGCAAGAGTGAAGCCCTGACCAAGTAGGCTTCCTGCTGTACGCACACACTGTGCCAGAGCTCTACTAATCAACCCCAGGCGTTTCCGAGGTGCGACACCGCCATCCACCCTACCACATTGTCCGCCCCGTACTGAAACCAGCCCCCAGAGATAACGCGTCGCATCGATGAGGCAAAGCGCAAGATGGGCAGGGTCATGCAGGTCGCTGCTTTCTCCCTCGCTGAAGTCACATACGCCGTCGGTGGTGACATTGGCTACCAGATCCAGGAATCAGTCAAGCAGGCACGCTTCCGCGTCCGCACCAAGCAGGAAAACGTCTCGGGTGTCTTCCTCCCACAGTTCGAAAGCTACCAGGCCGACAGCAACGACTTCGCATTGACAGGTCTGGGTAAGGGTGGGCAACAAGTGCAAAGATGCAGGGAGACGTATGCACGAGCAGTCGAGACATTGGTCGAACTGGCTAGTCTGCAGACAGCCTTTGTCATATTGGACGAGGTTATCAAGGTTGTCAATCGCCGTGTAAACGCCATGTACGAGTCTCCCCTGCTAAGCTAATCCCTCTGCTGACACCCCAAAGCGAGCACGTCATCATTCCCCGAACTGAGAACACCATCAAGTACATCAACTCCGAGCTCGACGAGCTAGACCGAGAAGAGTTCTACCGCCTGAAGAAAGTATCCAAGAAGAAGCAGAAGGACGCAGCCGAAGAGGAGGCAGCTCGACAAGCCAAGAAGGTGCAAAACCAAGCTGCAGAGGCGGAGCCCGAAGACACTGGCGACAGCAAGGACATGCTAGGCGATGAGGACAACCAAGATGTCATCTTTTGAGCTTTGAGCAAGGGCCTGACACCAAGCCCATGCTTGGATTAGTAGCGGCGATTGCGAGAGCGGTAGTTGTGACGCCGCGAATGCTCTTGCTTGACATAGCCCTGAGTCGAGGCCTCGTGATTCTCCCACTCGAAAACCGGCCAAGCAACGGGTACAACGGTTAGAACGGGTGGTGTTACACTACACATGAAGATGAGTTTGTGCCATAGTAAATGTGAACATAGCAGCCAGATAATAGGCTCCATTACATAGGCCGTTGACCAGGGCCCATGATTGAACTTCAAACGATAAAGGTATCATAAACGCATAAATCCATGTGCAATAACCTACTGCCGCTGGTATGTGACCTTCATGGGCTTGCCCTCTGCACCAATTGGTGTATTCGCAGTCGCCTCCTTCGCTGTAATCGCAAACTGCTCGTTTTCGAATTCGGCAAATGCCACGGATCTGACCGATACCAGACGAACTTCCTTGAACCCTTCGAAGCGCTCGAACACATCTGTAAGTGTCTCTTCGTCGACGTCGCGCGGGATGTTTTGCAAGAAAAGTGTTTTGTTGGGTCGAACGTATTCGTCGGGGACAGCTGCGGCGCCTGTTTTGGCAGTGCGAGGTTTCTCGGCCGCAACGGTGGGGTTGGCTTGCGCTTTTGCGTCCTCTTCTGCGCGCTTGAAGTCTGGCGTGTACATTAGCATCCATTGACCCGTGCTGGAGACGGAGAAGCTGCGCACCCTTGAGCATGAGGCGCTTCCTCTTGTGCTCCTCGAACATATCTGCCGCTTTCCGCTTAACAGTCTCATCACTGTGTGTCTTTGCCCTCGTCACCTTCATAACCTTGCCATACATCTGGAACCCGTTCATCTCCTCCACAGCCTCGAGCGTAGACTTCTCACTGTCAAACACAATGAACGCCTGGCCCTTGCGCTTCAAACTGCTCTTCGCGATGACATCGAGAATAGGACCGTAGTATTGGAACACGCGTTCCAGAGCCTGCTTCAGCGTATCGATCTTGACGCGCTCCTCAAGATTGCTGACCTAGTAGAAACCCACTCAATCAGCATCGCGAAACCACGGGTACATATTGTGCAATGCTCGTTTTGCGTATGCGGACTTGTGTATGTGCGTGTGCGCGCGTTTCTTTAGGAAATAGCTTTCAAACTTACGTATATTCTACAATGGCGACAAATTAGCTATCAAGGGGACCTACCGTTTTTTTTGAGGTCATGATCATTCAACTTACGTTTCGATGGGTACGGGGTATTTGCTGGGGTCTATGATGCTGTTGCCGCCCATTACTACGCCGTCCATTTTGTCTGTCATTTTGAGCGACAGCCGTGTGCGTGTATGCTCTGTAGTATTATGGTCTGGGTGGGCGTGAGGGTTGCGCGTTGAGTATATGTGGTGTCGGAAACTGGGGAGCTGGATTTCCGAGGATGCGCTAACTAATGGGTGCACGTGACTTGCATCGCACCTTCAGGGCTCGCCCGCGGGGTTATGTGCAGGGTCCATCAACTGAGTAAGCCCGATCAATCCTATCTATCTTTTCAAACTATATACTGGTCTGGGTTGATTGATCGAGGGACTCGAAATGATGTGGATTGATCACAAGCTGGTCTGCATGTGCTAGGCTTGATGCTGTGTTGCAGTCTGCAGCCAGCTGTGGGTGCATCGGTGAGCTTGCATAACATGAAAACCTTCCGTTTACTGTCCTAGTTCTCTTCATTTTCTTCACTCCAATCTCATATCCTGCTATTAGTGGCGGTCTTGCTCAGATTATTACACATCTGGAGGGTTGGTGGCCCACCTGTGGACATCAAAGACTTTTTAGGCCCCTTGACGTCACTCAACTCATACTAGTCTTATGCTTTGAAGAATCTTAGAAACTTTTGTTACAGTTGAGCAATATCGCATTCTCTTGTTCTATTTTTTGATCGGCAACATCTTCTACATTTCTGTCTCGATACTTTCGACCATGGTCCGCAGACAGAGTCGAGATAGCTCACCTCCACCACTAGGCCTGCGATGGAGATCCAACACCTTCTTTATTGTATTGACAGTAGGCATAGGAGCATTCGTTGACTTCTTCCTCTATGCTCTTCTTGTACCTGTACTCCCATTCATGCTCAAGGACCGCATTGGCGTACCGGACGACCAGATACAAAGCACCATCTCAAATCTACTAGCGATCTATGCAGCGGCTTCTGTTATTGTCTCGCCAATAACAGGAATACTTGCAGATAAGTTTGCTTCCCGTCGTCAACTACCATTCGTGTGTGGCTTGGTATTACTGCTACTGGCGACGGTTCTGCTAGCTGTCGGCCAGAGTGTTGCTGTTCTAGCTATTGCAAGATTTCTGCAAGGGGCTTCGGGAGGAGTGGTGTGGACTATAGGCATGGCCATTAGTACGTATTCCCTCTCCTATTCCGTGCTACATATGCTAATTTTTCGGTCTCCAGTCATTGAGACCGTAGGGCAAGAGAATCTGGGAAAGACAATGGGTACAATGTTCAGCTTCATTTCAGTCGCTGGGCTCTTCTCTCCCATCATTGGTGGCTTGCTATATGCCAAATCTGGATACACGGGAGTCTTTGGACTGGGACTGGGGTTGATCGCTGTTGACCTCGTCCTTCGCTTACTCATGATCGAGAAGAAAGCTGCTGCCGACTACGAGGAACCATCATCCAGTAGTTCAGACCCGAGTCTCCACGGGAGTCTTGATGATAACGAGCAGAGACCGCTACTGCCAAAGACCTTACCAAACGAGGATCGATACCGCCTCGCTCGACCAACGAACCGCTTTACCCGCACCGTACCCATCCTACTCCTTTTACGCGACTCTGGCCTGCTCACCGCTATATGGATCGGTTTCATGCAGTCCATGCTACTAGGCGCATTCGATGCTACAGTTCCCCTTGTCGCACACGAGCAATTCGGCTTCGATAGCCTAAAAGCCGGCCTCCTCTTCCTGCCACTTGGGATCTCAGACTTATGCCTTGGTCCCGTTTTCGGCTGGGGAATTGATCGCTACGGCACAAAGCTTTTCTCCGTCCTCGGGTTCAGCTGGCTTATCCCAATGCTGGTGCTTCTCCGACTCCCAGTCGAGCCATCCATTGCCGGTAGATTGGACATTGAGCATCTCATCGCGCTTTACTCTAGCGTGTTGGCGTTGAATGGTGTTGGATTGGCCATCATTAACAGCCCTGCTATTGTGGAGGCAGGCAGCGTTGTCGAGAAGTATGCGAATGCTAATACTGACATTTTTGAGCAGGCGCCTTGGGCGCAGCTTTATGGCATTAATAGTATGGTGTTTAGCGCGGGACTTACAGTTGGACCTCTGCTCGCTGGCTTGCTGAGAGAGAGTATTGGATATGGCAGTATGAATGCTTTGCTTGCTGGTATGTGTGGATTCACGGCTTTGTTGTCGGCGCTGTTTATTGGAAGGATTGGGAAGGATCCCTGAATGAAAAAGAGGAGCAGATTGATTATATTGGGTAGCATAGAGTTGGATGTAGAGATTATTGATTGAGTTCCACGGCCAGAAAGCCCGGTAGCCATTCTTGTTCATCTCTCCTTGGATGGGTCACGACCCATAGGTTGGTGGCGCAGCATGAACAACAACAATGTATACAGTTTATTGAGGCATGGGCTCTAGCCTAGCCTCACAGAGAAACGCGATCATGCGTCACAGTCTAATGTGTACATGCCACTTTCACATTTCGTACCAGGACTTTATGGGAAATGCGTTTCGCAACACTGGTGAGGACTGACGTGCGGTAAAGAAGGACTAGCGTTCGTCGTTTCGTTGTCACCCTTCAGGTCACGCAGGGAAGATGCTCCTTGTAGAATGCCAGGTAATCATCACCGCATTGTACTTTCGTACAACGACCTGCACTGTACCATGCGTCTAGATCGTAGTGGCTGTGCCGCCCAAATTTGCTTCCTTCAACGGTGTAGAGGCTCACTGCCATGGAACCGACGTGCAATCTCGGCGGTTCTTTGGACGTTCTTCCGGCCTTGCGGTTTCCTCAGGAATTGCGCAACCACGTATCGGTACCGCT
Source organism: Plenodomus tracheiphilus IPT5 (assembly GCA_010093695.1). Classification (NCBI taxonomy): domain Eukaryota; kingdom Fungi; phylum Ascomycota; class Dothideomycetes; order Pleosporales; family Leptosphaeriaceae; genus Plenodomus; species Plenodomus tracheiphilus. The sequence continues at coordinate 648,791 of MU006290.1, read as the reverse complement.
ACGATCCGATCTACACGATATCAAAAAAAATGTTAATATCTTTCAACCAAAGCGTCGTCACCCTATCCTTTCACTTGACATAAGAATAAGCGCGAGCATTCAAAAGTGACGTGGGAAGAACACTTACCCAAACCATGTTTCAAATCTTTCCAGACTAACACTTTCGTCTCTCGAAGCAGCAGCGCATGAGACTTGCAAACGATTCAGGCCCCGATACCCGTGTTTAACTAGCTCAGGGCCCATAACGAAACGGGAGTCAATCACCCGACATCTCCACTGATCGTGCACGGATACCCCATTGTTTGGCCAGATGCACAAAGTGCCGAAGCAAGGAACCACAGCTGTCTGTCAACGACACCACGCGGAGACGGCTGGAATTTGTTACACGGCAGTGACTGAGGTCATGTTATTCATGTCATCAGTTGATGACCAGGAAGTACGACTCACACGGACTGCGACATATTTTCTTCGCCTCGACGCCTCACGATGCACAATTTCCCACGCAAATCCCTCAGCTCCAGAACATTGGTAACAAAGCACCAATACACCAAGCTACTACGGCACTTCGCATGAGCTTAAGCAAATTAATTTCCATCCTTCGGCTTCCACGCGTTCTTCTGTGGACCTTAAACGGGAGCGTAGTCCGATATTTTAGCGGTTTCACCTTCTGTCACCGGTAGACGAGCTTCAATCTCTAGTCGGTCCCGCAAAGAGGCTGAGCTTGGCGAAACAATGAATCATGGGAAGCATGCACCCGTACTGGAAACACTTATAATAAGAGGATACTCCTCGAAATGAAGAAGCCACAAGCAGCCTTCGTTCCTTTCCACCACATTCATTCGTTTAAAACTTAGCTCACTGAGCGTCCATTCATTTCTTCCAACATGAAGTTTACCCTCCTCGCACTCGGCAGCGTGCTGTCCGTCAACGCTGCCGTCATTGGTGAGCGAGCGACTTACAAGGTTATTGGCAAGCCAGAGGGCTTCGCAGCAGGCACAACAGGTGGTGGATCTGCCGCGTGCCAAGTCCCAGCCGATGTCAAGCAATTGAAGCAGTGGCTTGAGGACAAGACTGCTCGTTGCATTGTCATTGACAAGGAGTACAACTTCAAGGGTACCGAGGGCACCACCAAGGAGACTGGCTGCAGACCCGCCTCCAACAAGTGCCCCGGCAATGGTGGACAGGATGCCATCAACAAGGCCAGCTGGTGCACCAACGGCAACGCTGGCACAGGCTCAAAGTCTATCAGCGTCACCTACGATACCGCTGGTGTTGCCGGTATCAACATGGGCTCCAACAAGTCAGTTATTGGAGTGGGCAGCAAGGGTGTGATCCGTGGAAAGGGTCTCCGTATCGCCAACGGCGCCAAGAACAGTATGTACTCTCACGAGTAAGTGTATCCTGCGATTGCTAACGTGATTTAGTTATCATCCAGAACATCCACATCACTGAGCTCAACCCGCAGTACATCTGGGGTGGTGATGCCATCACCCTCGCTGGCTCTGACCAGGTCTGGATTGATCATTGCAAGTTCTCCTTGATTGGTCGTCAAATGTTCGTTGCTGGCCAAGCTGCTTCCAACCGCGTCACCCTGTCCAACAACGAATTCGACGGCCAGACCAAGTGGTCCGCCTCGTGTGACGGAAAACATTATTGGACTTTGCTGGCTATTGGTGGGGGCGATTTGATCACTGCCAAAGGAAACTATATCCATCACACATCAGGCCGTAGCCCCAAGCTTGGTGGAAACACCGTCTTCCACGCTGTCAACAACCTCTGGGCTGAAAACAGCGGCCATGCTTTCGACAACGAGCAAGGCTCCAAGGTCCTCCTCGAGGGCAACGTCTTCCAGAACGTCAAGACCACTCTGCTCGCCAACAAAGGAAACTTCTTCGCTCCCAGCGGTAATGCGCTCAAGCAGTGCGCGGCAAACCTCAAGCACACTTGCGTTGCCAACTCCTTCACCAACAGCCCCGCCATCACTACTGCCGACACTTCTGTTCTCAACTACTTCAAGAACAAGTCTGTTGCTACTGTCGGTGCGGCGAACGCTGCAACTATCAAGAGCAAGGCTGGTGTTGGCAAGATCTAAAATCCCAAGCAGGTCTTATCTACTTATTCAAACTTCTCTTCTTCACTGTAAATCCTTGAGCGCATTGCAAGTCTACGGCACTCTCTGTATATAACTTGATCAGATTAAATGCATACATGATCGTCTTCCATTCTTGACCTGTGAAAATGCCACGGCCGTGACATCAATATTAGCTCTCTGGGCCCCAACTATCCTCCCATTTTAACTATAAACGTTACAAAAGCTATTTGTGCTTACAGTAGTAGCGTTGTAAGCTCTTCGAACGATCTTCAGGCCATGCATGCAACACTCCTCGTACACAAGTAGTGGCTGATAGAAAGGCGCTACCGTTCATGATTGCTTGATCAACCAACGATAGCATACGGAGATCCTCACCATAAGCTTGCTTACACGACTATATCATGAATCACCTTCCGTACTGAGCCTTCAGATCTGACTACAACTTTTGGTGTAGCGTGTCGGGTGTGAATAGCGGTCAGCCTCACAATATCCATCGTGCTACGTATAAATGTAGGAGCGGCATTGCAGCATGTCTCCGGGTGTCGAGAGGATGGTTTGAGCTATGAACGCAAAGGTGTGACCTCCTTGGTCATCTAACGCTTACATTCGTACACCCTGAATTTTACAAGTGGTCGCCATGGTTGTTGTTGAACCACTACGCACGCAGTCGGGGATTTTGGTGGAAGCACTGAGCATACTCGTGGAACGCGGCATCTAGCGGTATAATCAAGTATGACCTACCATATTATTTATGTCGAAAAGCCAATCAGTTGAGCCGAGGTAATCGACAGTCACTGAAGATATATAAAAGTTACCTTGACGTAGTCAGTTGCCTACTATCAATCGATAATCATCAAACTTCATTGAAATTCCCAACACACCCAAAACAATCTTAAGAAAAATGTACTCTTTGACCATCTTGTCGTCTCTTATCCTCTCATACGGCTCCTGGCAGACTGTGACTGCAGCCCCCAACGGCGAAGCTCGCACAAGCTACCCAAGAGTCGTTCCAGGCCCGGGGTTGCCGTCTCTCGAGTCGCTCGGTCTTACTACAGCGCAATTATATGAGATGCCTCTTCCTAAGAGTATGTTCCCCTTACTCCTCATCCGACACAATATATTATGTTTACTTATATCATACACATACTAAACCATACCTTGAAGATGCCAGCGACGAAGTGGGTGTTAACTTTGTCCCCCGTTGCGGCCCCAGCGAATCAGCCTACGCCAATGTCAACGGCGTCATCGCATGCTACAACTATCTCAAGCGCATCGGGCAAACGCGGTGCCCAGCTTCTGGCAATGCTGCCGTCAGCCATTTCTGTTATGCTGGCGATGCAGAGGTTTCTGCGCAGAGTATTAGTGGGAAAGATGAGAGCAGTTCTTGGTATACATGCCCTGGTTCTTGTTTTAGGTGTTGTTCGTGTGAAAGTGGCAAGATGCTGATTCTCGGTAGTTCGGATGTTGCAACTGGAGTGCTTTGGATTGTCGATCATTGCACCCGTGGAGACCAAGTAAGTAGAGACTGTGTTCATGCCGTAATGATATACTAGCTGACTATGACTGACAGACTGTTGCGGGATTCAATTCTGCGGCTGGGAACGGAAATCTGATCGTAGGCGGTGCCAATATCAGGTACTAGACCCTTCACTGATCGGTGCTAGCTATGTTGTCGTAGCAAATCTACGGACGATTTTTTTGTAGCTAGGAATACTGTCGTTACCGATTACATACCATATGCCAATATTGCTTTTGAGACCAAATGCTATGATGATACTCATCTATTTGAAACTCTTTCCCGCCGGTTACATACGGTTGGGTCTTGGGGCTCTTCTGCCATGGTTTCGTACATTGGTCTTGTGCTCTACCTTCTGGTACGGGCATCCTAGCTGAAGTTTGAAGAGCTCGTGATGTAAATAACACACAACATAAAGTATCTGGCACTGATATTTGATCATGAAGTTGCGCAGATGCAGCAGTGCGTACAGCTTAGCTATCGGTCTTCCTCTCCGGTGCATCGTGGCATCACGCTAGCTTGAACTGAAGACGATCTACAAAACTCGCACTGGGGCACCTGGGCCATGTTTCAGGCCTCCTTTGCCAATTACTTTACTTCCGATGCTCGGACCTGAATTGTTTGAAGAACGCTCAGATTCTACATCCAAATACAGATACATGTGCTACAGCGTTTGTGGTGATGACGAAAAGCATTTTGAGCCCTTCATCTCAGTTCCCAGATCTTCAAATCGACTGACGATAATTCTTCCTTTGTGACACTGACCGAACGATCACACCACATCATGATGGGGCGTAAACCGCCCAGCGCCACTTCTTATATTGTAGCTGACGTCCTCAGGGAAGCCCTATAAGAACTAAGATGATATGATCCGAGACAACGCAAGTTGTCCTTTCTTCGCGCGTTCACGCATCAACAGCATGCAACCCACTCAGACAAAAACCTGGGCATGCTGACTAATGTACTTGTACCATTCACCATCGCCTTCAATTGGCATGGGCATTGCTGTTATTATTTTTCTCATTTACATAACCACCATTGTCACAATCCTCTGCGTCCCGTGGATAGAACGCCATGCCGTCTACATACACTACCTGAAGCTCACCGGTGGTAAGAATCTAAACCACCCTGAGAAGTTTGGTTGTGCTCACCGCCAAACAACGCCATTTCTCGTCGAAACCAAAGATGGAGAGAGGCTTCACGCGTGGCACGTCATACCTATTGGGCTGTATTACAAGAACGCCACAAGACTTGTTGCGCAAAATCGGTGCCCGGGAAAAGATTTCTCGGAGACGCTGAACTTGTAGCTTCTGAGAGAAGATCCGGAAGCCAGGTTGGTGATTCATACGCATGCATCGTCGGGGAGCATGTCTTCCTACTGCCGGACGGAGTACTAGTGCCGTTCACTATCTTCGACAATGCCAGACAAATTTCACGCGCTAGTCTTTGACTATCGCGGCTTCGGCCTCTCATCTGGAATGCCGAGCGAGGAAGGCCTCTTTACCGATGCGCAATCTGTCTTTCAATGGGATACCAATGTCGCTGGCATCCCTCCAGAGCGCATTGTCATATTTGGTCAGTCGATGGGATCCTCTTGCAATTGCTCTCGCCCAGAGACTAGACCTCAAGAAAGTTTCTATTACCGGTCTGATCATCACCGGATCTTTCCCTGATGTACCAACCATGCTGTCTGAGTATCGCGCCTTCTTCAGCATACGTGCTTACGGATTGGTTGATCTGGACAGGCTCACGGATATCGTACGTCGCAGTCCCACTTACCATATTGCGATTTTTCACGCACGAGACAACCCCATAGTACCTTGGTCTTTAAGTGATATGTTCTTCGAGCACGCCGTCAACACAGCAAGCAATTCAAGTTTTGAAAAAGAAGGTTTCGAGCAGGGGAAGGTTAAGAAGGTGGTTCTGCTGGAATAAGGGGGTTGTTACATTGAGTGGCCAACCTCGAAAGGACTGATTAGGCAAGAGGTGCTTCGATACGGGGAACACGACAAGATCATGATGTACTCACAAGTAGCCATGGCCGTCAGAAGAGCTTTCGAGAGCACGACTTCCACGTTCACAAAAGCAGATTGAGCCGGCTCAAATTCAGCAAAGGCAGATTCGAGAAACATTTTTCTACTCTCAAGAGGTAGAGCTATTTCGATGTAGCCTCCCAGTTGTATGGTAGCCACACTTGAATTTCGTTATCGATCGAGAGATTTTGACAGATAACGAGCATTGTAGATACGTCCATTAGAATGCCAGCGTCTGGCCAGCTTCCTTCGTAACCGCTGCCTTGACATTCTCTGCGCTTAAAGGTGTGTAAGTGTATGGGATACTGCTTGCACTGAGTGTACCAGCAGGCGCAGTGTTCGCACTCTGTCCACCAAATATTGTGTCAACCACGACGGCGTAGCTAAAAAACGGTCAGCAGCATGCTATTGAACTCCTCAAGATGGATCTGCTTACCCGACTTCAGCACTTGACTCAGTGTATACCATTTTCTTGCCGCTGTTCTCGAAGACATTACCCTCGACTAAAGCCTGGGCACCCATGCGCGTGTTCACACCGGTAGACTGTTCGTTGTAGTAGTTGTTGAGAATGTGAGCTGTTCCGAAGCGGAGGAGCGGTCCCCGACTGGCCACTTTGTAGAAGTGGTTGTTTGCGTATGTCACGCGGAGGTGACCGGTATCCTCAGCAGCGTTCTTGTCAGAGTGGCCAACGAGTGTTCCTTTTGCTAGATGGGATCGTCAGCTAATCTAAATGCATGGCGCGAACATCGGGTTGCCACAAGGATCATGGGTTGCTTACAGTGATTGTGAAGGTAAGTGTTCGAGATTGTCACCCAGTCAGCCGCATGTGACAAGTCAACAAGACCATCATATGTGTCTTTACCCACGGTGTCATCTCCGGACAGGTCACAATGGTCAACCCATACATTCGTGGAAAGTTGGATGGTGATACCATCACCATACGCCGCTAGCACCTTGGAAATCTTCATGTTCCTCACGATCACATTCTTCTGGCCGAGGATCGTAAGACCAATGCCGGTCAAGGCTAGAGACTATCAGCAAAATAATGGAAAGACGAAAATGAACTAAGAGCTACACACAACTGCCTGTCTTTCCGACAATTGTCTTGTCTGATGAGACTTGTACCTTTGCTGCCCCACTGATGGCACCTTGCACGACAATGTTAAGAGGTCCCGTGGAATTGGCCGCGGCTGATAGTTGTGGCAGAGTGCTGACAGTAGTCGTAGGTCCGCCAGCGCCACCCTTGGTGCTACACCGCGTTAGTCAGGCATATATCTATGTTATAGATGTCAGAACTCCTACCCGCCATTTAGTGTCGCATAGCCGATGTTGGCAGCATCCGTGATCGCGGCTCTCTTCGCAAGCACTCTCGCTGACTCTTCCTTCAAAGTTGGAGTCGGTGATCCATCAATGACAGATGCAGCCAGGAGGATCAGGACTGTGGTGAACTTCATGGTGGATTGTTGTTGTGACTTGTAGATGGAGATGTGTTTAAAGCTTTGGAATTCGGCGCGGTTCTGGTTGAATTTGTAGGTTTGTTCGGCTTTGGAGACTTTCCGGTATATGTTATTCCCCTTGGTAGATCATCCGTCCGGTGTGCTTGATGACAGCTTCCACCTGCGCAGGATCAATATATACAACCGCATTTCGTAGGTGGGATTTGACTCAGACCCACAGCAAGACCCTACAATTGCGATCTACCTCATGCTTGACTCCTATGCCTGGCTATCACCCCCTGTACCCGACATGTTTCCGCCTTTAGGATAATTTGGGGACTCTTGGCTTTGTCGCAATGGATGCGAGGGTAACGCGGAAGAACTTCTTGTTGGAGGAAGATCGCCAATTTGGTAACCCCAGACTTGTCTATGCAACACATGTGCGAGCTAAGCCTGGGGTACATGTATAGAGCCAGCACGGTGGAATTGACGTTATAGCTTCACAAGGTGCGTTACTAGTCGCACTAGTTGCAATTGGGAGGTGTTGCTGCATGAGTGATCATTGGGATGATTACATATGGAAGGTGGGACAAGATCCTGCACATATGTCTATCGAAGTATACTGTATCGCTAAAAGACATGTGTGAAACATGACGTGAATATTCGACTAGAATGGAAGCAGCTACGAAACCGAAGAAAGGAGTAGAATATGGCAGGTAGGAGCTTCGGTCATAGGTTCTGTGCATTATGGTAAGTATGCGAGGACTATTGCGTGACGAAATCTCTACAACTCTGTCTTAGTGCGTACACTACCACAACAAAGGCAAAAAAGGATATATTTGCACGACTACCGAAGGTAAGATGACGAGTCGATGAGGTACTACCTATGGTATGGTAGGTAGGGAATGGTTGCGTCCACGGGTACAGGGCCCGGGCGTTTTTGGCCATCCGCACGTGCCCTCCATTCTAGGAGGCTGCCGACTTCCGACCTCCAGCCCACCAACTTTGATAACACTACGTTGTACAACAGCACGCAAAGCCATGAATTGGCAGAACTCACAGCGGTAGAGGTTTGCTATGGGCCATTCATATGTGCACCAATCCGCCTAACACTATTTACAAGACAATGCTAACACGAACCTCGGACTGTGCTTGAAGGGCATGTTGTACCATTGCTAGTGTTCCATTCAATCCTCCACTATGGGAGGACAGTTGGCGCGGCATACCATGGCATCCGCCATGTTACCTCTGAAAGTTCGGGTAAAAGAAAATCAAAATCGCTGTGCCACATGATTCACGCGCAAATGAGACGATCTTGCACAACAAAGCGGCTTTGCATGACTTCAAAGCGAGAAGTAAATCTTCAAAGTGCTGATACGTCCTAATACCTAGAGGCCAGTTCCAAAGCGTGAACTTTTTCGTGAACCGGAGACAGAAGCCACAACGAGCACCATTCAATATGACGACTCGCACTGCGCAATGTGGCGTTGATCTGACTACATTGTCGAGTCTGGCTCACATATCGATGGTCCACGTCATACCGTCGAAGATACTACACTTGAACGCTGACTTACCCCAGTGGTCAATGAAAATATATGGTATAGACATGTATGGACTCGCCTCGTTGGCACTTACCAGACACCTTCACGCGACAGCCTCCCAGGCGCATATATTCCGGTTATCATGGTTTTCCTGAAGTTTACCTGCCATCCCGAAGACCAGCATGTCACTCTAGGCGTTCGCATGACCATATCGCCCCAAAGCTTATCTTTATTAGGCATGAAGTCAGTCCCCACTACTCGATAGCGGTGGATCTCGAGTAAGGCGACTTGTAGGAGTGCGGACGTTTGATAACGCATGAACAACGTTAGTGTGCGCTGTTAGCATGATCATTCTCATACAGTATGGTATTGCAGACTGTCCCAGATGTTATATTTGCAGTCGTCGTACGGCTATCTATCCCTCCCCAACCGTTCTTCGTAATCATCTACCAGCTCGTAGGCTGGTCTGAATTTAGGCTTTGACGGGCCATTGGTGCTACCATTTGCTTCGCCGAGCGTTGGTACTTGTTGTGTTGAAGGTTGGCGCGCGAGTACTGGGTTCGGTTTTGTGTCGGTGATTCCGCCTAGTGAGGTGTATCCCATGTCGTATAATGAACAGTAGGGTATGTTGAGGTATCGAATGAACTGATGCAAGTCAGTGGAAAAGTGAAAGATGGGAGAGGGCTTCTCACGGTCCATATATCTACATAGTGCCAGTCTATGACAGGATGCACTCGAACAAACTGAGGCCAGTTGTTGTCCGTCGGATCAAAGTGCTTCAAGTGTTCGCCATGTGGATCTGTCCGCCGCGTGCCTACTAGTATGGCCTTTACTGATGGCGTGTCTCTTAAGTAATCTGCAAATGCGTCTTTCATAGGCTTCGCATATTCTAGCAAAGCCAGAGAATATGTCTTGATACTGGTGGCCACAAACTCCTCCACCTCTTGAAACGGGTGCGCATCCTGAATGTAGACGCACTGGACGGCGGTCTCAATGTTCGAGGACGGATCGGAGGTGTCGGTCAAGCCGCGTTTGTGTAGAGCACAAAGGTATAATATGAGGAGCACGAGACAATCTTTTCCGCCATTATATGCCAAAGAGAGTTCTGGCAGCCTGCAATCCGCATCAGCTTCCGGGCCTCCGCATGCTTACTCTGAGATGACAGCCCACCTATACTGCTCCAATGCCTCGCCTATTATATCCAGGGAGAGGCGCGTCTGCTCTTGCACGCTCTTGACGCGCTCCGGTACGTCTCTCGCGTCCAAGAATGTTGCGACACGGCCATGAATCTTTGCGCACAGCTCGCGGAACGGAAGCGGGGTATCTGAGGGTGTGACTAGAGGATCTGGAAAGCCAGTATCTGTGTTCATTGCGAGGGCTGCGCTAGCCTCGACATCAGAGACAGATGCAAGTCACCGCGGAGGAGAGTCGTGGACAAATGGCCGGAGAGGGCAGTGTATCAGGGCATGATGATGCATGTGCTGCGCGTGGCAAGCCGAACGGGTGGAGGTCGCATCTCGGCCTCGGTATACGCACATGCGGTTAGCGCGGGCCCCCACGGCTCCCTTCCGACGTCGGTCCATTCACACCTCGCTCAGACCCGCGTAGTCAGCACCGCCGGCACCGCAGCGATGCATCCCTGCACGACCCGGGGCATTGAATGGGCATTTCAGCCTCGCGGCCAGTCGCTCCAGCGTCCAGCGTGGCCCGTCAAGACGTGATTACGGGAGAGCTAAGCTCATTCGCCGCTCCAGAGGCTGCCCCAGACCCAGACCCTCATTCATCCTAGCGGATCGAGCACGCCATTTGCGCCGCGCGCGGCATCTCTGTGGTCCACGACATTTTGTTCAATCACCGGTGCCGTTGAGAGGACTGTCGCCCGACCGCCCGCGCCCCAGTGCTCCTAGAGTACTAATTCTTTCTCTCCCCTCATGATTGTTTTCCCACCGCTTTCAATTCCACATCTGCAGTCATAATGGGGTCAATTTCAACTGCAGGAGAGGCTGGTATGTGATGCACCCATCAACGCACCCCACCATTACGTCCCCTACTCCAACAACGAGACACGAGACAAAAATTGGCACGAGATTGTTTTGGGCCAGATTGCTAATCTCGTTTCTGTTGCATAGTGGCCCGCATTGCTCACTTGGCCTCCGACGTGATTGTGTCGGTCGTGCCTACTCTCGCCACAGAGTCGGAGTTCTCAAAGGCGTTACTCGAGCTAAAGAAGCAGAATGCACCCAGTGTGGTGGCAAAGGGGCAGCCAGAGGTACCTCGTATCACCACTTCAACTATAGCACTTGTAGTAACAGTTTGCCCCAGGTCGTCTCCGTACGTCAAAATGCGGATCCGCTCCTCTCGGTCTTCCAGCCCATTCGCGCGGGCAAGCTCACCAGCGTGACCACCGACTCGTCCATCCTCGTCAAGTCGATCCCCCACCTTTACAAACTCGCGCAATACCCTGTCGTCCTCCACGTGTCGGTCCAGCCCTCTGGCTTCCCTGACTTCTCCGATATTACTTCCATTAGGCAGTCTGGCTTCACATTCCTTCAGTCAGAGACATTGCAAGAGGCGCAGGATCTTGCCATCACAGCACATGCTTTAGCTATAAAGTCTGGCAAAGGTGTCATCCACTTTTTTGATTCGGGCGCCACTGCTTTCAGGAAGTCAATTGCGCTGGAAGATGCGGAATTGTTTGGAAGCGTCGTCGATTTGGACGCAGCGGCAGCATACCAGCACATCAAGTCGGGGGAGACCACACTATACGCAGACGATGGCAGGAATCCATCCCTGACATTCGCTCGCAGTCAGGCTGTGAACGCTGGTAGTACCCCTGCTGCTGCTGCATCCTTGAGTGCCGCTTCGGTCCCCGTCTCAGAGAGGAACAGCCAGCGTGCGGATTCTTCGTCTGGTTCGTCACAGCGCGATGCCAGCACCAGTGCCGCTTCGGTTTCTTCAGCCACAACTGTCGAGTCCTTAGTCTCAAAGCCAATCTCCTCGGACGATATCTACCGTTTCGCTAAGCAGATCTGGGATACTATTAAGGAGAAGACTGGTCGCGAATACGACGCGTTCGCATACACTGGCACAGGCAACGAAGAGGCAGCAATTTTCTTGTTCGGTGCCGATACCGGCGTCTTTGCCACCGAGCTGGACACTGTCGAGGACAGCGAGACATACGCGAAGACTGGCATCATCACTGCCCGACTATACCGACCTTGGTTGGGTGCAACACTTGCACACCTTCTCCCACGATCGATCAAGAGGATCGCTGTCCTGGAACAAGTCCGACGAAAGACTACAAGATGGGGTCCCGTACTTCTCGACTTGCTAATGTCACTGAAGGCTACCGGTGGTGCCGCCCCTATTGTTGTAGGTTACCAACTTGGTTACATCAACGAGAAAACTGTTCAACAGGCTCTACGAGGTGTATTTCAGAACCTCACCAGCGAGTCACCCGTCCAGAACCTCCAAATCGGTAACCTTGATGGCCCTGAAACTCAGCCTGCAAAAGTTGAGCAACCAGGACTAGAGAACGCGTATATGAAGATCCTTAACCAAGTTTTCGGCGACAAGCTTCACATTGCCAACCAGCTCGGCTCGCAGCACGCCGGGATCTCCAACGATATCTCATCAAGCCCAGAATACGGATTCGGTTCGCTCGTGGCCCGTAAGGAACACCGTAAGCGCTTTGTGGTTGAGGCAGCGACTGCCTCAAAAGGAAACGCATTCATTACCGAAGCACCGAAACAATGGCTGTCGAAGTGGGCCCTCAGCGCTGAGGATACCGACAAGGCAAATGAGTATGCTCCCGAAGTCATTGCTCGCTTAAGCACCGATGGCTCCTCAGTCGCAACCCAGCTCTTGGAATCAAAGAAGCTCTTCTACAAAGAGTCTCCGTGGTTGGTTGGCTCAGATGCATGGGCTTACGACCTCGGAAACTCTGGTGTTCATCACGTTCTCGCATCTGGCGAAAACGTCAACATGCTCATTGTCGACTCCACTCCTTATTCCGAGCGCGCTGCTGCCGATGCTGCAAGGCGGAAGAAGGACATCGGCCTTTACGCGATGAACTTCGGCAATGCTTACGTAGCCTCTGTCGCTGTATACAGCTCTTACACTCAGGTGCTTGAGGCTATGATCGAAGCCGACAAGTTCGATGGCCCATCTGTGGTCCTCGCATACTTGCCGTACGAGAAAGAAACCGACACACCTCTGACTGTCCTCCAGGAGACAAAGAAGGCCGTCGATCTTGGGTACTGGCCTCTCTACCGGTGGAATCCTAGGGCTGAGGAGAATGGCGAGGACAATTTCAAGCTCGACTCCGAGAGGGTCAAGAAGGAGCTCGAAGAGTTCTTGTCTCGCGACAATTACATGTCACAAGTCATGAAGAGGCACCCTCAATTCTCGTCCAACATCTCCGGCTCTTACGGTACCGAGGTCAGGCAGCTCCAGAAACGCAAGGCCAAGGATGCCTACAGCAAGCTTCTGGATGGTCTTGCCGGTGACCCAATGACTGTTCTGTTCGCTTCCGACAACGGCAATGCCGAGAATCTCGCGAAGCGTCTAGCGAACCGCGGTAAGGCCCGAGGCCTCAAGACAATGGTCATGGCCATGGACGATTTCCCAATTGAGGATTTGCCCAATGAGCAAAATGTTGTCTTGTTCACTAGTGTTGCTGGTCAGGGAGAGTTTCCTCAGAATGGCAGAACGTTCTGGGAGACTGTCAAGGATTCTACCGATCTTGACCTGGCGACAGTAAACATTGCAGTGTTTGGTCTGGGTGACAGCCACTACTGGCCACGCAAGGAGGACAAGATTTACTACAACAAGCCTGCTAAGGATCTCCACGCTCGCCTGCTTACTCTCGGTGCGAAGGCCCTTGTCGAGTGCGGTCTCGGAGATGACCAGGACCCAGATGCCTATCAAACAGCGTATGGCGAGTGGGAGCCAAAGATCTGGCAAGCACTCGGTGTCGACAACGTTGAGGGTCTTCCCGAGGAGCCGGCACCGCTCACCAATGAGGACATGAAGGCTGCATCCAACTATCTTCGAGGAACCATCGAGGAAGGTCTGGCTGACACAAGCACTGGTGCCATCTCTGCCAGCGATCAGCAGCTGACCAAGTTCCACGGTACCTACATGCAAGACGACCGTGACCTTCGCGATGAGCGCAAGGCACAGGGTCTTGAGCCTGCCTACTCTTTCATGATCCGATGCCGGCTTGCTGGAGGTGTTTCTACACCCAAGCAATGGCTTCAGATGGATGAGATCAGCAGCACGCTCGGCAACGAAACCATGAAACTGACAACGCGACAAACATTCCAGTTCCACGGCGTTGTGAAGGGTAAGCTCAAGCCAGCAATGCAGGCCATCAACAAGGCATTGATGACTACCATTGCCGCTTGCGGTGATGTCAACCGCAATGTCATGTGCAGCTCTCTCCCAACTCAGTCCAAGTACCACTCACAGGTTCATGCTGTCTCCCAGAAGATCAGCGATCACCTCCTTCCTTCAACAACTGCATATCACGAGATCTGGCTGGAGGATGACGAGACAAAGCAGAAGAAGAAGGTTGCTGGTGAGGCGGTTCAGGACCATGAGCCCCTCTACGGCCCTCTGTACTTGCCCCGAAAATTCAAGATCACCATTGCCATTCCGCCGCACAACGATACTGACGTTTACGCCCACGATATTGGTCTCATCGCGATCAAGGGTGCTGACGACAACCTCGTTGGTTTCAACGTCCTTGCTGGTGGTGGTATGGGCGTTACTCACAACAACAAGAAGACCTACCCCCGGACAGGCAGCATGTTCGGCTATGTTCCAACAGAACAGGTCCATATTGTGTGCGAAAAGATCATGTTGGTACAACGAGACCACGGCGACCGCAAGAACAGGAAGCACGCCCGCCTCAAGTACACCATCGACGACATGGGTATCGATGTGTTCCGTGGCAAGGTTGAAGAACTTTGGGGCCAGCAATTCGCGGATCCAAAACCATTCAAGTTCCAGAGCAACATCGATACCTTCGGATGGCAAAAGGACGAAAACGGCCTCAACCACTTTACTTTCTTTATTGAGAACGGTCGCATTGAGGACACTGCTGAGTTGCCAATGAAGACTGGCCTCGTTGAAGTCGCCAAGGTACACAAGGGTGAATTCAGACTGACTGGCAACCAACATCTCATCCTTTCCAACGTAGCGGACGAGGATTTACCTGCGATGAAGGAACTGCTCAAGAAGTGGAAGCTCGACAACACCAACTTCTCTGGCATGAGGTTGTCTAGCTCGGCTTGCGTTGCCTTCCCTACCTGCGGTTTGGCCATGGCTGAATCAGAGCGTTACTTGCCTGTCCTCATTTCCAAGCTTGAGGGCACACTTGAGGAGGCTGGACTGCGACAAGATAGCATTGTCATGCGCATGACTGGTTGCCCCAACGGTTGCGCTCGTCCTTGGCTCGCGGAGGTGGCGTTTGTTGGTAAGGCGTTCGGCGCATACAATATGTACCTTGGTGGCGGTTACCATGGCCAGCGATTGAATAAGCTGTACAGGAGCTCTATCAAGGAAGATGAGATCTTGGAGATCATGCAGCCTTTGATCAAGCGATACGCCAAGGAGCGAAATGATGGCGAGCACTTTGGAGACTTCGTGATCAGGAAGGGTTATATCAACGAGACCACTCACGGCACAAACTTCCATGACAACGTAAGCAACTTGTCCTCTTTTCATTGATTTTCCATGTTACTAACCACATCACAGACTGCCGAAGAAGAATCAGATGGAGAGTAAGTGCTCAATTGAGCATTGAAAATTGTATATATCAGTTACGGCATTGCATGAACGGCATTGGCGATGTGTCACTTCTCGGCGTTTTGTGTGGAAAATTTAAGCGTGCTATTTGCCAGCTAAGAGTCATACTCTCTTTGGAGAGTTTATCCGATACAATGAAATTATACCCAGTTCTTCTCAGGATGAAACAATTGCAATGCGCGTGGACATTCTTGTATCTGAAGTCTAGATCCCTACGTATAAAATCAAATTTAAACACCTGGGCAGAAGGATGTGCGCTAGGCTTTCATGATGTCACCCCACTCTTTCCTGATCTGGGATCGTGCCGAACGTGACACCTTCGACATAAAGACGATAGAAGACTGAATCACCCCATACCACTGGTCGACTGATCTCCAGAATACAAATCACAGCGAGAGTCATCCATGCTGATCAGGAGAGCGCCCATCGTACATAGAAGCTCGTTCCTGTTCGCGAAATCGCCGGTCAGTCAAGTGCCATCACCATCGATCCGCCAACATCTTCATCAACCGCGCAAAATGCTGCACTCTGCCGCCCCAGCGGCGAAAAAGATCTTCGCACCAACCAGCAACTCCTCCGACCCGGGCCACGCAACCCAATACACCAAAGGCGCGCTCGACCGAGCCGACCTCCTCCCCTCCCCAACAGACCAATTCCACAAATGGTTCCAAGAAGCAACCTCAGCCTCCGTCTACCAGCCCGAAACCGTAACCTTCTCCACAGCAAACCTGCCTTCCGGCAAAGTCTCCGCACGCATGGTGTACATGAAAGAACTCGACTCACGTGGTTTTGTCATCTACTCCAATTGGGAAACTAGTCGCAAGGCGCACGACGTCCAGAGCAATCCTCACGCCGCGCTGACATTTTGGTGGCGGGAATTGGAACGCCAGGTTCGTGTTGAAGGTACGGTGGAGCGCTTGACTAGCGAAGAGAGCCAGGTCTATTATGACACGCGGATTCGGGGCAGCAGGATTGGAGCGTGGGCTAGCCGGCAGAGTAGTGTGATTGACGGGAGGGAGGAGTTGGAGCGCCAGGTTGGAGAGGTGGAGAGAAAGTTTGAGGGAAAGGAAAAGATCCCTGTGCCGGAATTTTGGGGGGGCTTGAGGGTTGTACCGGATGTGGTGGAATTTTGGCAGGGAAGGGAGAGTAGGTTGCATGATCGGTTTGTGTATAGGAAGGTTGAGGGGGGTGAGAAAAAGGGGGGGGAGTGGAAGGTTGAGAGGTTGAGTCCTTAGAATGGAACAAGGTAGAGGTGACTTCAGCAGAAGGGGTCTGAAGAGATGACTCTAGGTGCATGTACGTTGTGTACCTGGGTATGCTTGATATTTTGCAAGTTCAGCTAATCGAAGAGGATTTTAGGAACCATAATTCTCGTTGGTTATAGTATCGAAATATGATATCGAAAGGATTCATTGAAAATAATTCGGCTGTATTGTCGCGCACGATCGAGCTCCTGGTTCTACACGTTATGTGTGACGCCTGGGATAGCTACCCATACATATTTCATCATCTTGTTGTTGACTCTCTACAAGGAGTGAGTTACAGTATGTACTGAGAATATGCGCTCAGCCTGAAGCATACCAGCACAAGAGAGGGATGATGAACATGAGAGACTTAGCATAGAACACCAGTTGGCCACGGTAGTACATTTGAGAGTGCGCCAGTCGTTACTCTACAAGCTCGGTCAGGAATGTGTCTGGCAGACCAGTTAAAAAACATAACATTGAAGTTCAGTAGCCATTGAGTCATCCCTTTAACGACATACTAGGAATCGGTCGCGATAATCCAAGCTTCAGCTTCGCTTTTAGGCTCTTTAGTATGATGCTCAGCAAATAACTCGAGACCGAATTTTGCCACACAGAGTTCCGCTCGTTGGTTCCACCGTAGCGGGAAGTTGTCTACTATATCTGTGATAGGTTTGGACAATTGGCTGCCATTATCATTCCCGTATGCTACGATAGCATGGGCGGTTTAGCGATAGCTAGCTCTTGATTGTTGATCGAGGCTGCCAGTAGCTGTACTGGAAAAGCACCTGTCTACTATATCGCTTGTCGCCATCATGGAAGTACGTTCAGCCAAGTCATCGCCGATTATTGGCGGCACAAACGGAAATGCGCAATGGATGTTTAGCTCTTGCTTTGTCGCGCATTGCTTGTTGTGTTTGTCAATTCACTGTCAAGTCCTTTCAATAGAACCTTGTTATATCCTGTTCTAGCGTGGCAGAGAATCGTTAACCGTTTTTTATTTAGTTCTATCTCTTCTTCCACTTTTCGCATTATGCTTCTCGCTATAGCTCTGTTGTGGGCATCCATTCCGTCCGTTGCAGCCGCTCGCAGGACAGAAGACTGCTAACAGAATGCGTCAGAGACAGACTTTTCCACGCATATGACACCTAAAGTCTAGCACACATCAGCCTACGAAGACCCTTGCTACCTCTTCCAAATATCTGAATTTACGCCATCCATTTGCAACGGTGTCTTTGCCGGCGCCTCTGCACCAAGTAATAATTTCATCTCTGGATCTCCCTTCTACATTACCCTTCGATACACCGGCCGATCCCCAATATCTTTCAAGTATCTCGAAATGTTTGGATACTTCGCGTAGCTAACCAGCGGTCCAAAATACCATTTTGAAGACAATGAGAACACAGCCATGATATCCGCAGCCATGAAATCCTGTCCAGCAAGCCATGTGTTTTTCGCGAGGTGCTCATCTAGCAACGCCAGCGTGTGGTGCAAGCCTGCCATTGACCACTGATGCGCAGCATTCTCTGCTGAGATTGAGCAATCTCGAAGAATGTGAAGCGGTCAAGAAGAGCCTGAAGTGTGCTGTTCGACCAGTGAAACCAATACAGATAATCTGCATACGCTTCTTCACCAAATGTCTTGAACAGTCTCTTTTCAGGTAGTTGGCTTCCCAGTTGTCCTGCGGCGTTCCTAGCCAGAATGTATCCGCGGATCGCTCCGCTTTCCTGCAAAGTGAAATGAGCTTCTGGATCCTCCAGGAATGGCGCCTTGCCTGTTGGGTTTCCGGGGAGATCTTCAAGGGATTGTGGAGCAGCGATAGGGTCGCGCGTGTGATAGTACAATTTGGTATTCGATGGCGAGTTCTTCGCAGAGGCAGAGGATGCGCTCGCTTTGGGAGATGCCGAGGTGGTAGACCGTGAGGACCATCTTGATTCGGTCATGTGTTGCGGTCTGGGTCATAGCGGGACAAGAGGACTCACTCCTACCGGTACCCCGCTAGACCCCGACTAAGCACGCACCAGCCACGAGGCTCAGGTCACCAACTCATTGCAGAGGATGCTTGTGTTGAATAACTCTGAAGCGGACCATCGGTACTGCATAGTACACCGTCGAGTACCATACTGTAGGACCGTAGAAAGGAGCTAGGCGCTAGTGCAAGGGCCCCACTCTCTCACTGTCTCACACCATGCGGGGTCTCGCCGCGACTTGGGAGACCGTTCCTTTTGTTCACTCTAACAACCTTGGAATTGTCTATCCCCTGCGGCTGCAAACTTGCGCTCTTCACCATGACGAGGAATGCAGATCACTATCGGTATGACCTTGGCGGCTTTCATCGAAAAATCACCACATCCAGCCCGAAAGCACAGATGTGGTTTGATCGTGGTTTGATTTGGAGCTACGCTTTCCATCATGAGGTGAGTTTGAGTGCAGTCACATTGGTGCAATTGGCAAGCATGCACTGACCTCTTTCAGGTGCGTAGAGTGTCCCCAGCATCGTGCAACTCGCATTTTGAAGGTCACAATCATCTGCTCGGTGCATAAAGCTTGAAATTGGTGTCTCTACACAGCAGTACACTGATTATCATGCGGTCTGATAGGAGTCGGCCCTTTGTTTTGAGCGGGCGATCCATGAGGATCCTGAATGTGGCATGGCCTACTGGGGTGTGAGTCTCGGCCGTTTACCACAAGATCGTCAGATATCGTGACTGACTCGATAGTTGGCCTTTGCGCTCGGACCGAATTACAACAAACCATGGGACCTCTTCGACGACAATGAATTGAAGTCAACACTCAAGAAAATCCGTGATGCGAACGCGGAGGCTAGAGCCCGTGCCTCTGGATCTACAAACGTGGAGAGAGCCCTGATCGAAGCAATCCAAGTTCGAGTACCACAAGGTTTAGATGAAGCCGCATTCAAGGCGTGCAACGAGGAATATGCCGAAGCCTTGAAGCACGTCTACGAGCGGTTCAGCGACGATCTCGACATTGCTTCTCTCTATGCCGACTCCATCATGAACCTTTCCGCTTGGGACCTCTGGGATTTAAAGACTGGCAAGCCAACCCCGGGTTCGCGCTCACTCGAAGCCAAGAAAATCCTGGAACAGGCTCTTACCCAAGATGGTGTGAATCAACATCTTGGTGTCCTACATCTATATATCCACCTAATGGAGATGTCGAAGACGCCGGAAGTGGCTTTGGTGGCTGCTGATCATCTGCGCAAGCTCAGTCCCGATGCGGGCCACCTCGTTCACATGCCATCGCATCTTGACATCCTTGTCGGTGACTATCGACGAGCTATTGAATCCAATGCAGACGCCTGTCTGGCTGACGAGAAGTATCTCGCTGAACATGGAGGCGACAACTTTTACTCCTTCTACAGAATGCATAATTACCACTCGCTAATCTATGCGGCCATGTTTGCGGGCCAGTCAAAGGTCGCATTGGACACAGTCGGTCGGATGGAAGCATCCTTGCCTGAATCACTGCTTCGAATCGAAAGTCCACCAATGGCAGACTGGTGGGTTTCACCATTTTCCGAGACAAGAGAGGATTCTGCTGACATGGATTTTACAAAGGCTCGAAAACTTTGCTTCAGTCCGCATTCATGTTCTGGTGCGCTTTGGTCGCTGGGAGGAACTCATGGCCATGAATATGCCTGCAGATAGACACTTGCACTGCGTGACGACTGCCATGGTGCACTACGGTAAAGGCGTCGCATATGCAGCTACCGGAAATATCGAAAAGGCGCAGACAGAGCGAGACCAGTTGGGTGAGGCTGTCAAGCGCATACCTTCTTCACGGATATGCGGTGACTTCCCGAACAAATCCAACGTCGTCCTTCTAGTGGGCCTTGCTATGCTAGACGGTGAGCTTGAGTACCGCAAAGGTAACTACGACTCGGCGTTCAAACATCTCGAGGAGGCGGTGGAGCGGGACGACGCACTTACTTACGCAGAACCCTGGCCATGGATGCAGCCGACCAGACATGCATATGCTGCTCTTTTGATGGAACAAGGCCGAGTGGATGATGCAGCTGCCGCGTATCGTGCTGACTTAGGCTTTGATGATACCTTACCACGGGCAAGGCAGCATCCGAATAACGTTTGGGCACTGCATGGTTATCACGAATGTTTGGTGAAGCTTGGCCGTGAGGACGAGGCTGGGATCGTGGGACAGCAACTAAGGATAGCGCAGGCGGTTGCCGATGTTTCAGTCAAAGCAAGTTGCTATTGCCGTGGCAGCGGGAAGGCATGAAGATGCTTGGGGGCTCTAAGTCACTGTAGTGTGAGGGGCTCCATTTGGCCCGCAAGCTGCTTACAGCAAGGATCGCCTCGGTTCCTTGAATCGTCGGTCAACTCGACTTTCTGTTCATTGGTTGCACTGGGGACGGCATCGTTGAAGTGTGTTGGGTATCGAGATCGTCCTAGTGAGATCCGGGTTGCAAGGGAAGGCATGGAAACTCTCGATATTGCCATGCTGTCTCCCGATCGTATCGAGAATGGTCCATGTCTTAAGGATGAGGCGTGCCGTCTACGCATGCATGCAGCCATATTGACTGGGAGAGAGATATCGGATGGGTGAAGGTACCCACATCACTCCCCTTTTATGTCGTCAGCCCTACGCAGGTTGTCGGAGGTCGCCCCTACGCCAGTGAGAGGCGTAGAGTCAGGCGAGGTGCTATCTCGCGATTATCATGCCGCCTTTGAGTTTTGCCTACTGTCTGCGAGGATGAATCTGACTCGCTCGCCATGGTCCAATTGCCATCCACAATGCCTCGGCACTCGTCGACTAAGTTTCACCATTCGACCGACCTTGCCGTCGAGGTTCGCCGACGTTCTCGTCCCCCCCTGCGCCCTTCTCCACGCTTACCCGATGTGCCCTAGGTCGGCTCGCCTAAATGCTGGCGACGGAAATTTCGTCCCAACACGGCTCGTCGCGTGAATGGCGAAATGGCGAGTCGTGCATCGTCAGCGACGGTTCCTGACAGCCATGCGGATCCTTCCCGCTCTTGTGCCACGCGACAGAAAGCGCATTGCCGACCACGACCGTCTTGTGTCCAGTGGGTCGGTCAGGCAAGTTGCGGATCAGAAAGCGGATACCTCAGTTGCAAGTGTTGAGCGAGTCTAGGTCCGGACGTCGTGCCAGCTCTGAGCGCGGGAGAGGAACGGGAAGTAAGTTCAACTTGCCCTTCGTGCCCGGGTAGCCTCCGTCGCGGAAGCCTTAGAGCCCGAACACCAAGTAACTTCAGTCGCGTTGATCCTCAGTGGCTCCTCTTGCTCAACGGCTGTCAGCTTGGTGTTGCAGGCTGCAGCTAGTGATCGTCAGCGAGCATCGAGACTGGAGACCACGCCCCTGGACCCTTTTCGGCCGCACGAGCTTTCAGAGCAACGTGGAACTTGCAGCCCAAGCCCTGGTTCCTAAACCGGTGGCGGATCCAATTCAGTAATGGTTGCAGGCCATTGAGCCGCCCGTTCCCCTGGCGTGTACAGGGTGTTCCGCGGAACAAGACTCGCTAATCAAAAAGGACCCTCGCTCAAAGGTCCATGGCTTTGGTATATTTCGTCGGGACGCGCTTGTTTCTTGATTGAATCTGGGGCGAACCAGATTTTCCAGACGACAGACAGCCTTTCAATATGTCTGATAATCGGGGTCCAGAGCTAGTAGCAGTATGTATTCCATATCAAATAAGACATGCGTCCAGCCGAGATCCTAACATTTGCAGGTGTGCTCAGTGTTCGTTTCTCTCGCTTTCATTGCTACTGTTTTGCGTGTATACGTACGAGCCTTTGTCGTGAAGGCTTTTGGATGGGGTATGCGAACCTTTTGAGAACCCCAATCGACAAAGCTCGTACTAACAGGACATTCTTAGATGATGGCTTCATGGTCTTTGCACTCGTGAGTTCAACCCTACTCTGTTCAGTCACCATTTTCGAAATACTGATACTTCCAGTGTGCGCATGTCATGTTCGCCACTTGTGCAATTGGTGGAGTCCACTACGGGACCGGCCGACACATGACTGCCCTTACAGGTGAGGAGATCTACAAGGCCATGAGGGTATGACTGCAACACAAAACGTAACATAGCTACCAGCTGACACTTTTCCTAGTACTGGTGGCTTTGCTACATCGCGTACTGCTGGGCCATGATCGCATCAAAGATTTCCATTGGCCTGTTTCTACTCCGTGTAACTGTCAAGACAGTGCATAAGTACATCCTCTACTCTGCCATGGGCCTCACCGTTTTAACCGGCCTCATCTTCTTCCTCGCCACTTTGCTACAGTGCACGCCAATCAGGTTCTTCTGGGACAAATCCATCCCAACCGGCACTTGCGTAAATATCGACGTTATTATCGGCCTCACATTCTTTTATAGCGCCGTGTCGGTCATTTGCGACTTTACCTTTGCTATCCTCCCGTTCTTCCTCATTTGGGGCTTGAACATGTCACGAAAGAGTAGGATCATGTTGATTCCGATTCTTGGAATGGCTTGCGTGTAAGTTGCCTTGGGCACTCCGTGCCTTCCACCCGCTAATCAAGTAATCGTAGTGCCAGTGTAGCCGTCGTAGTCCGCATGGCCTTCGTTATGGACTTCAAGAACCCTGATTTTCTCTACGCAACAGTCGACGTCGCAATCTGGAGTGACACCGAACAAGGCCTCGCCATTACCGCCGGTAGTCTCGCAACTCTGCGTCCTCTCTGGCGTCAAGTCTCGACAACTCTCGGGTTCGCTTCGAGCGGTACTCCCTTTGGCGGCTCAAAGCCATCTGGCATGCGAACACCACAGTGGAAGGGCGTCCCCAGTAATGACAGCCGAAAGAAGCCAGGCCTGTTCAGTCTATCAAGCACCTTGTTCCGAACAGAGAAGGGAACAGTAAAAGACAACGAGGAGGACTACGGCATGGGAGATCTCGCGCCGATACGGCTACGAGATGATTTGGTCAACGAGACGCAGACCGAGAAGAGCGACAAGGGCTTCAATACTTGGAGGATACAAGCTGGCAAGGTCTCTGATGAAGAAGTCCGACACGGTACCATCACAATGCAGCGAGAGTTGCACCAACAGACTGAACGACGGTAGACTGACTTTGCGAATTACATTGTACATACACCCCATACTCCCTCAATGATGTCTCTTGGGTTGGCAAGGGCAGGCACACACCGATGTCCCACTGTATAGAGCGAGCTACATTTTTAGGGGGGTTGCACGATACCCTTGTCACTAGGAGAGGCGTACACACCGGAAATAACGAACACATTAATGATTAGACTATAAATTTGCCTTTAGAGACCCACATCTTGCATGGTAGAGACGCGTCGTAATATGTACCGATCAATGCACATTCCCATGTCTGGCGCGAAGGAAATCTTCAACTTGGGCATCTGTCGGCTCTCGCACGCTGCCGTCGACTGCCGGTCCGTTCACGCTACCCCCTACCACGCTTTCGTTAGGTCGCTCTCGCAGGTGAATATCAGCAATCTGTTCGCCGAGGCTGCTGGTGCCATATTGATCTGCCGGTTGATGTTGCGTGGCGCCGCCATCATTTACGTGCGTAACCAGGGTGGCTGCAGCTGGTGGTGGTGTCTGTGGCTGGTCCTGAACCTTGTCCTCGCCATTCCTCTCGTCAGACTGGACACCATTAAACCTATCGTTTGTTGGAAGAAGGTCACCATGATACGGCTTCTTCGCACTCTTCACAGCCTCGGCATCGACTTTCCAAATCCCCCCTCTGCGATCCACAGTGTACGAGCCAGTGTCGTGAACTGAGAGCTGCTCAAAAACGGGGTCCTGCTCGACAGTCTGGAAGAAGAGGTTTCTCCACTGTTTGCCTTGTGCCTCTTCTTCTTTTCGCATTTCCCTTTGACCCTGTTCCACGCGAGACTTTGCGTTGGTGGTCCCCCTCATATCACCTCTTCGCAGAGCAGCAATGACGTCTCCCCACGCCCTCCGCGACTCCCAAGGATCCTGCTCAGATAGCTCAGGAGCTTCCAGCCTTGCAGATTGATGCTTGCCGACATCAAAAGTCTCGAGTTCCACTCCATTCGCATCAACAATGGTGGACACGCCGTTCCACGCTCCCTTGACAGTATACAGATCCTCTTTCGGCTGCTCTTGACGATACAATCGTGCTGAAAACCCATTCTTCGTCCCTGTCCCAAAGAACCCCTTTCCCTCAAACTTGACATGCGAAACATACCCACTCGACGACACAAGCGAATAATCCCCTTGTAACTCTGGATACGGCATCCCACTTATAATCCCCTTTACCTTTACATTCGGCACCGGAACCAGATAATGCTCATCATACTTGTCGATATGCAACACCGCATAACCCTTTTGCCTGATACTTACACTGCCATTAAACGTAATCTCCTGCTGCGTAAAACCCTCCGCACGGACACCATGTTTCTCATTCCACAAATAGCACGCCGTAATGGGCGGATGGTGACTGACTTGCTCAGAAACTAATCTCGTTTCACCGAGTTCTGCATCTTTCCAACTGCCGAAGAATAATTCGCCTAGGAATGCATTGAGCGGCTTCTTGACGCCCTCTTCTTCTCTTCGCCCGGCGTATTGCTGATTTCGCAGGGAGCCGAGGAACCACTTGAGAACGAGGAGTGCGCGTTTCTCTGGGTCTGGTTCTGCGGCTGGTGCGACGAAGAGGTGTGGATGGTCTCCCCAGTACTGGGGGATTTCGACAGTGGAGTTTTCTGCTAGGACGAAGGGAGGTGCGGTGATGTTGCTGAGGTCTCCGGATATGGTGGCTATTGAGGCGAGGAATTCCTTTAGGGTGGATCGATTGGAGACGATGTCGTTTGACATGGTGATTGGATTGCTATAGTCGGTTTTGACATTGCTTATTGGCGCTTTGTTGGTGTAGTTAAGGTAATTGTACATGCAGGCGCAATGACATCATGACGTAACGTTTCGGCGGCTTAGACCCTGACACGTGCTGATTGTTGCGCGGCTGTCAGACGCTACCTTGCATTGTTGAACTTAGATCTCAGAACTACGGACACGCTCTTGATTTCTTGCTCATATCGCGCTGCGTTCCGGTGACGGTCTATGTGCTGTTGCTGTGTCTAGTGGAGCTCACAACAACACAACACGTCCTTGGCAGCGTCCTCATCATATTAGGTTGGCATGTGAAATTTCCAAGACCAAAGTTCCAATCAAAGTTCCAGATGGCATTATACTTCGGCTACGATACTAAAAACAGACCGATATACGACGTCTTTCACAGTCATGGAACCAACTCAAAGACCTACATACTACATACCATGATCACTGCATATTAACACAAACCCTTTCATTACATTCAACATCAATCCAACACCACAACATAACCTACGGCACCGGAATTCCCTTGGCAAAAGCCTCCCTAATCTCCTCCTCCCCCCAACCCACACTCAACCCCAACTGCAACAAAATCCTCGCCTTCTGCGCATTATAAAATCCACTTGAAATTGTGAAATCCCCCCCCTCCGGTACCATCCCATCCGCACTCCTATGACTTGCTACAATAGGCGTTCCCGTTGCATTATAAAACTCTTCAGCTGCTAGACTTGCTTTCCTGGACATGCCTCCTGCCCCCACGCCTGCGAAGACGATGCCCTTGGCGCCGGCGGAGAAACTGGCGTTGAAGAGTGCAGGGTTCATGTCCTGGTGTGCATAGAGGATGTCGACTTGTGCTAGGTCGGTGACGTTGGTTATGTTGAAGAGGGTGCGGCCTATGGGCTCGGAAGGGGCGTAGAAGAAATAAGGGACTTGGTTGACAAGGACACCGAGTTGGCCAGCTTCGGTGCTGGAGAATGTGTCGAGGGTGTTTGCGTTGTTCTTGGTGGTGTACTGGGAGGGAGGTGTCAGGGGTTCATCGTTTGTTGTCTTGTTGTGGGTGGTTTGAACTTACAAAAGCTGAGCCGATCCGATCATTGAGTACAATCATGGTTCCTCGATTACGTCCTGCGGGCGATGCAGCCAGGGTGACAGCTTGGAACAGATTTAGAGGTCCATCAGCTGATAAAGCGGTGGCGGGCCTCATGGCGCCAACCACAATCACAGGCTTGCTGGAATTGACGGTGCTTTCGAGGAAAAAGGCGGTCTCTTCGAGCGTATCCGTGCCATGTGTAACAACGACACCGGATACAGTGTCTTTTGCCAGCTCTTCATTGATCATCTTCGCTAATTTGAGACTGATAGTCTCGTTTACGCTCCCACTGTCCACATTTGAAATTTGGTAGCCGGCGATGTTGGAGATGTTGAGAAGCTCTGGGACGGCATCGACGAGTTGTTGCACGCCGAGACCAATCGAGTAGCCCGTGGTTTGTGTATTTGTGGTGCCTTGTGAGGCGATAGTACCTCCGGTTGCGAAAATGGTGACGTTGGGGAGTGAGGCATTGATCGCTGTTTGAACATCTTGGCGTATGAAGAGCTTGTGAAGGCCGGATCGGCTGAGGTTGATGGGCGATCCCAGAGCCAGAGGTGTAAGAAACGGTAGTAGTTGTCTAGAGAACCTCATATTGACGGATACGGAACGAAAACTGCTTGCGAAAAGACGAAACAAGGTATTGTCTGACTGACTACATTTATACGTCTTCCTTACACCCTTCCATCACTCCAACTCAGATACCTACACTCGGCATCCACTCCTTCCCTATCTCCATTATTTCTTATCAACAATCATACCCAAGTAACCCGGGAACCACGCTATCGCACGTGGCCGCCACACAACACTCCCACACAACTCTCCACCCTCCCCAAAAGGCGCCGAAAACTAACACAGACCGCACACAGTCAGCACGAAACAGCGCCACAGATGCCCTTGTTATGTAACTTCCATGTCGTCGTTGCTCATCCTTATCAGTGACCCTTGCATAATATTTACGCTAGAAGATTCCTGGAATAATCGCCAAGCACATGCTAACCAGACTGACGGAATGTCGCGGGGAATACTGAAGATAAAAGGCCTGCGATGTCGCTATCTTGACTTGGCGATGGGGGCCATTGGGCAGAGAGGTTGTTGGTGGCTAATTCCGTCGTAATTCGTGGAGAGTGAAGGGCGTACATAATGTTAGCTCGTAGATGAGTAAAAGGTGTTTGGAGTATACGGGCTCTCGTACACTTAAGATAGCCGGATATCTATCAGCTATGTGCACGCAACCTAGAGTCTGCCTCAGATACCCGGCTTCTAGTATACTCTTGTTAGGTTTGTAGTATGTTAAGATCTCTACAAGTATTTTGCAATGGGGGCTTAATAATATTCTAGTGAGCTAGGGAGGCATTCGTACTACCTGGGATTTCTGAATTTCACGAGTGTACAAAAGATTGGATCATTCACAAAGTCTGCAGAGATCTATCGACGAACTCATGGTTGGTTTCGGAATTCGCAGTGTTGGTGAAAAGATTCGAAGGTCTCATGTTGTGGGAGTTGCTTACCCCTCTAATCCTTTCTGAGCTAGGAACTACAACAAGGCGTGCAAAACCTCATATAGTAACATGACGAGCAGTCAGGGGCCAACAAAGCTGCTTCCTGCTTCATTAATACTTCCCAAATTTCTTGAATATATCTTACATACCATATTATTGTATTGAGGTACCTAGACCATGTGTCCGCCGGCCGACCTACTTAATGTGTCCTCTACATCAACACAATCCTCAATGGACATTGAATCGCAGATCCCTCAAACAGCTATATCAAAATCCGCCTACAAACATGCGGCTAGCCTCCTACATCCCACAATCCTCAACCATAGCATCCGAGTGTATATGTACGCCAAAGCCTTGGCCGCACACGCCTCGTCAATGTACTCCAGGGACCCTCTGAAACAGGATCTCCTATTCACAGCATGTTTATTCCATGACATCGGAACGACGTCTACCTATGACGGCCCACAACGGTTCGAGGTCGAAGGCGCAGATGCAGCTGTGAAGCATCTGTCCCAATACGAGATCTGCGAAACGGATAAACATGATGTCTGGATAGCCATCGCGATCCACACAAGTCCTGGGATCGCAGAGAGAATCGGCGAATTGTCGCGGCTGGTCAGGGTTGCGGTTGTGACAGACTTCGGGCGTGGACGTGAGGGATGGGATATGCTGCTGCCACTGCGGGAAGAACTCGAGTGTCAGTACCAACGTGGTGATATTGAAAAAGTTCTAGGTGACGCAGTAGTTGCGCAGGCAGCTGAGAAGCCAGCGAAAGCGCCAATGGTCAGCTGGCCGGGTGTCATGTATAAGGCGTGGCTCGCGGAGCCGGAGTGGGATGGCGTGAACAAGGCCTTCTAGATCCGTGATTGAGAAAGCCATTCGCAAGTAAGATGGGTCGTTCTCGCTTCTCAACCACCATCGCTCCTCTCCAAGAATCCTGGATCTCGCTCAATCTTGTTCTCAAACTTTGTCCACCACGCCTGGAACGCCTTCAGGGGCACCGTATCACCTGTGCCCCAGCTCGTCAAGAAGTCGTAGCAGTTCTTGATAATTCTTTGTGCCAGCACCTTTGTCGTGACCGAGCCCTGCCCCCGTAACACCACTTCAGTCCCTTGCACTACGCCTGTCGATACCGCAGCATCTTGAAGCTTCTTCTGCTCTAAAGCTGCCGCGACTTGCTGTGCAGGTTCCACAGATATACCCAGGGCGAGGGGTGCTGTGTTGCCGTTCAGGGCAGCATCGTCCACCATAGCATCTGCATCGCCTAATCCCCCACCAGCTGGCCCGCCAGCCTTGTTGTTGACTTTGAAGATGGCGCTAGGCTTCTCGTTGGCGATTGCACCGAGGAGTTGGAAGTCTGACGCGCCAGGCAATTGCGCGTAGACGGCGGCGGCCGTACCGTCGGGTAGGGTGATGCCAGGTAGTAAGAAGACGACGATGTGGGAGAAGGACGGCTGCGAGGCTATTTGGAATGCGAACTGTGTTTGCGATACGACTTGTGCGTCCGCAAGGACTGGGCGGCCGGAGACGATGACGCCAAACGAGGCCATTGTCGGGGATTATGGCGTTTCAAGTTGCTGGGTCGCGTGTTGATTTCTGCTATCAGCTGGAGAACGCTTGGGAACTGCGCCCCTGCTTGGGAGTCGTGGGGTTTAAAAACAAGGCGGAAGTTTTTGGTGGCAGCTTCGAGTGTCTTCGGACCACTTCTGCGTCATTGGTCCAAGCTTGGTGCACTTTGGCCAGCTGCTCATCACGCACGCATTCACACATATGGACACTCATAGGAGTTTCTCACAGGCACTCCAACGAGTGCGAGTCGAGTATGGGTTTGGATATTTGTTAAGACAGCTACACATCCACCTCAACCACATCTTGGATCCTGTGCGGGGTAACGATAATATATTGATCGAGACATTACAAATGGACCTCGTTGTCGTGGACCATGAGCTGCGTGTGGGTGCTCGGCACGAGTAGCCTGAGCTGTTGATCGACCTGGATGACTCTAGAGCGAGGTCAGCTCGAGTCCTGCTTGAGACGCACCTACTGCTCGCGAAGACCCTCGAAGTAATGAGCACTATAACGATCGCCGAAATTCATGGTCATAAAGATGAGCATAGGAATAGGAAGCTTGCACAGCCTGTCAGTAACCGCTGCCGAGCAACAAGAGGATCCGAGGGGAGGGAGCCGGACAGAATGTGAGTGGTGCAACATGATGATAACGTACCTGCGTTGTTATAATGAGTATGATTGGAAGAATACCGATAGGGATACCGGTGAATATGGCGGGAAGAATAGACGGAAACAGTGTCAGGGAAATCGTTATGGCTTCCGTTGAGGCCTAATGAGTCGACATACCCAATAGTTCGCTCTTGGAGTTTAATGGCGAGTAAACGCCTGTGTCCGGCGTCACACACAGGATACAAGAGTAACTGCGCATCGAGGTACTGTGGTCCGGCCAATTGAAATCGTGCCGCCGACTCACAGATTGCACGACCTTCTTTGCACCTGTGTACCAGAAAGAAGAGAAATGTTGAAGGATCGTCGAAGAATAGATGAATAAATATCGTGAAGAACATGAATGGCTTGTCGTACCAAAGTCGATACTAGCAATCTTGTATGACAGGTTAGCAGCCAAAACCCAATGGCAGCGGAACGTGCGGGCTGATAAGCTTACATTTGTTTCGATTATGGGGTGCCGCTTCATGCATGCGGCGGAAAGCATAGGTAGGTTCGTCGTCTAGGTAGTGATAGGCCATAGTCGTAAGGATAGTCGTGAGGATAGTTGTGAGGATTCCAGGGAAGGAGAAGTCCAAACTAATATCGTCCTTTGTCGTCCATCATGATATCTTCATCATCTGTTGAAGCTGCTGGCGAAACATGATTGATTATTGGCGTTTGTGGTGGTGTGAGTGCATTCCACACAAGTGGTCGGATCTGCTCAGCTACCGGTAGAGAGGGATCGTGGGCTTGTCGGGGTGGTGTTGTCGGGGTTGGTGAACGCGACGCGATCGCAAACAGGAAGAGATAGTCGAAAGAAGAGTCGAGAAAATGAATGAAGGCTGAGTATACCTATGACATCAAATCCTGAACCGAAGTTCCAAGCGGTTGGAATGGTAAATACCTATGGTAGCAGTAGCGAACACAGCAGTGCGCTGGTTGCGCCACGAACGAGCTGGCGTGACAAGAGACTCGAGGACAATACCAGTGGAAAGACGGAGGAAAATAGCATTATCGAAATCGTGATATAAAAAGAGCAGACGCCGGCCGAAAGAGTGGGTCGGCTACGACCGTAACCATGGGAACTGAGTGAATGATGAGCAATCCGCGAACAAGCTTGCGATAAGTATTTACTGTAGGTGTAGTATGATCGAAATTCGCATTTGGGTGTGACTGAATCGTACATGGGCGGACACTGCAAGTAAATTGTTTGGCTTGCGTAGACCTAATCCATGACATGGTAGCCAGCGAGTGTAAGTCCTGCTGACATTAACATCGTGATATACCGAGGGGCGATTGAAGTTCTGTTCAGGGGCCTGACGAGAAACTGACTTGGTGTCCGCCTGTAGCGACGGCGACACAGCGTGGGATCCGATGCATTTGGATGACTCAAGAGTGGGAAGAGGACCGAGTGAGGCAAGTCAATGATGACTAGGAGTTGTGGCACTGTTGGCACGAGAGCGTGTGGGTTGGTGGGTGCGTCTCCATGTCACTGAAAGGTAGAGATGGGAAGAACCAGAGAGGACTTAGCAGGTGTAAGGGTGCAGACTTGTAAACAACGTTGTACAGGACCTCCGCAACTGTCATGTCCCGGCCGGCTTTGACTAAAAGGTGCGACTCTCCCAATTAGTTGGAACAGAGTGACTGCTACTACCGAGATCTTTAGCAACGATATCGTCTTACCATTGGAGGGTCTGTCATGTATCACAGATTTGCTTCACAATCAATATCACACTATACAGCACGATAATATGAGGACAAGGATGCTACAAGAGAGCCATTTTAAGAAGGGCACAGTGTTGGTATTCCAATGCTGCCTTCATACTCGGAACGTGCCTACCGGTAGACCATGTCCCAGATCCCAGTGCACAACACTGAGTTTGCCACAATCAATATTCTTCGAGACACTGCTAGCTGACAACGCCGAAGATTCGTCATATGGCGAGGCCTTTGGTACACAAAATGAACGTTAACGCTTTTGGCTATGTCCACAGAGTGTTGTGTGTGCGTGGGGTAGAATGATCTTTAGAGGCGACTTGACACCGTCTTGCGGCACATCGAACATCATCCTATCTCAAAGGAAGTAATCCGGGGTCCTCCGAGAGACCATAGGTTCACCCGCTCGTGGGCAAGGATCGAATTGAAGGCTGGAGAGTATGGTTAGAGATAATGGTGGATCTGTCACGGACCAGAACTCACAAAGTGTATTTGAGGTGCTCGTCAATTTCCATGATTGCGGCCTGATTACCGCACCTGTAACAGTAGTTTGGTGCTGGCACTGTGAGCAGAATGAAACAGAAGTGAGGTAGAGCAGCGTACCTGAGAATATTGTCACAACGTTTCTATCTTGCGACCAATTATAACCTTCCATAACGAGCTGATGGGCCCTTGCGACGAGGGTAAGACCATTGTTGTGATTGAATGCCTCCGAAATGTCCTGGCCGAAGGTGTAACCAGCTCCACGGGGTGAGATTCCCCAGCCACATCGGTCATCTGGATCCGACCACAGCAAGTCACACATTGGGCCTTCGTGAGGTACCTCTTGTATGCGGTCAAGGGCGCGGATATTGTCGAGTGTATCGATGCTGGGCGATAGACCGCCGTGCAGACAGAAGATCTGGTTGTCAATCAAAGCGGTAAGCGGGAGGTAGTCGAAGAGGTCTGTGAAATATTTCCAGACATTGGCGTTGCCGTATTTGCGGAGGCACTCGTCATAGAAGCCGTACACCTGAGTGATCTGACGAGACTCGTGGTTTCCACGCAGAATGGTAATGCGCTGGGGGTATCTGATTTTGAGTGCGACGAGAAGCGTCACGGTCTCGACGGAGAAGTAGCCTCGATCGACATAATCGCCTGCAAGAGGTAAGCGTCTGTCAACGAGGCAGGGCAGAGCAACGCACCCATGAAGAGGTAGTTCGTGTCAGGGTTGGGGCCGCCAATTTTGAACAACTCCATCAGGTCATGGAATTGGCCGTGGATATCACCGCAGACTGTGACGGGACATTTCTGCGGGTTTGTTAGGCAAGGCCTTCAAAGCACATATCACAGTTATACGCACCACTGGCTGTACATTGGATTCCTCCTGGAGCACCTCGCGAGCCTATTATGCCATTAGTATAGACCGCGACTCGTCCACGGCGCTAATTGCGCAAGCCATCGCGGCATACCTTGTCGCAAAGCCGCTGCACATCGCTCTCGGCCAGCTGTTTGCAGCTCATCAGGCTCTCGATCCAGCCGTCCAGCGTCGGGATTGTCGTGGGCTCTGTCGTGGGGGCCGACGACATCTGCATGGGCTCGGGCATCTTGACGTCCTCCATGTTGGTGTCCATGGCGGTGGGGCGGCGGGTTGGGGAGTGGTAGGTGGGGTGGCCGCTTGTTGTCGTGGAGAGCTGTCGAGGGGTTCGTCCTTGCCCGTCAAACTAGGCGAATGACGTGCGGGCGATGGGCGCGCTGATGGCTCGAGGGGCAGGCGTGCAGCGGGAGTGTTTGCGAGTGAAAAGGGCGCGTGAAATGTGGGGGATGGAGATGGGCACACGGGGCAGGGTCAGCAAGAGAGTGTAGGACCCGAATGCAGTGAAGTCAGTACACACGGCGCCTGATAGACGCTGCGGCGCCTGGGCTGGGACAGCGCTGGTCGCCGCACCGCGGGGGCGTGGTTTCTCCGACACCGCGTCAGGTGACTGCTGGGCGGCGCACGGGCGCGTTCGCGGGCTAGCCCCGCTTGGCGCTGGAGGGTGCTCTTGACTCGTGTCTCGTCGCGACATCCTCTCTCTCATCTACACTCCACTCCATCCGCAATTGCAACCACACACAACCACAGCAATTGCAACCACACACACACACAGCAATGGCCAAACGCGCATTCGAAACCGCGTTCGCCTTCTACAATGAGAATCCTGTCTTCGAGAGTCTCCGAGAGCAGCAGGTGCGTCTCCATCGTTGCTGCTTTGCGCGTCAAGTAGGCAGGACTCGAACTGACACCACTCTAGAACCATTCAGAGTCTCTTGCAGCCTCTGGTGTCGATTCTCCGAACTCTCCACGCAGGTCTTGGTTTACAGCCATGAAGTCCTGGGCTACAGCGGCCGTCGCGGCGGCGAACCCGTTCACCCTCCGCCAACGCGTCACCACCCACTACGCGCGCGCTCAGCAGATTCTCGCTATTCCAATCTGCGACAGCCCCGCGACTCTAAAGAAGCGACTGGTCGACGCCTTTAGTATTGAAAATATTGCACGTTCCGACTGGGCGCGGGCAGCGAGACCTCGCCCCCGAAGGCAGGATTCGTCGCTTTTGACGCGCCTGCTCCAGAGGCGCGCGTCGCGTTCACCGCCAACAACACCACCACGAACACAACAACTCAACAATTCTCCGCATCTACAAGTAGCGCCACTAGTCTGGAACATCACCACACCCCCATGCACGCCACTTGTTAACCAGGACTCCCCCTCAAATATCACACTTCATGAAGACGTTTTTATGGACGATGAAGACGATATCAGTCTCGACTTCTCTTTTTCCGACATTCTCACTTCCACACCTACACATGGGATCGACGCGCGTTCTTCAAGTACGACACGCAGCCCTACTCCATCTCCTTCGCAGCCAAACAACCCCCCTTCCGAATTGTCGCCAATCAATTGGACCAGCCCTAGCATCTATGCTTCTGCGAGTCCATCAACATTCAACACTACAGCAAGCCCTGTCACGCCTAACCGCGATAACCTGCTTAAGCAGCAGCTGCGCAGAAGTGCCGAACTTTCGGACATCGAAGAGGAGACTTCTTTCGAAATCGCAAACGAGTCGGTCCATGCTACCCAGAGCCCCCTTGCCGATCCCCCATCCTCGCCCTTCGAAGCAGATATTGAATCACCACTCCAGTCTGACGCTGGATCGTCACCTTTACAGTCCAATACATCCTCTTCGCCATTCCAATCTGACGTTGGTTCTTCGCCATTCCAATCCGATGTTGGACCGCCAACCGCAGCACATGGCGAAGCATACGAGAATGATCTGTTATTCCTTAACGATGCGTCAACCCTACCCCTGCGCAAGGCAGTGCGCTGGGCACAACACGTTCGCGCGAAGCCATTCTACTATGATGAAGGAGTCAGCGAAATGTTAGACTCGACGCTGGAGACTATCAATTCAAGTCTGGAAGAATCAGAAATGTCCATGGAGCTCCAGGAAGAGCTTGAACATGAAGCGGACAGCCAGGTATCACTTGGCGTGCCGGCTCCAGTTCTGCAGCAGGGCCTCGTGTCACCTCTTGACACGCCAGAGATGGACTTTTTGGAGAACATGGCCGAGGCAACCGATTACGGCAAAGACACGGACTATTCGATTGTGGACGACAAGCTCAAAGCTAGGGACTTTGCAACTTTACTCCCTAGCATGTTCAATGGAGATCCGAAGGCCTGGATCAACGACAACATCGTCAACGAATATCTCTCGATACTTGTTAACTACAAGAAGAGAGATGCCGGTTTCGAGCACAAGCGTGGTGGACCCGCACCTCCTGTGCATGCCTTCTCATCTTTCTGGTACACAGGTGCCAAGAAGGACGTGCAGTCTGTGGGTCGTTGGGCAGCGCGCTTTCAATTGGCCGGCCCGCAATACCTGGATGCGCAATTACTTCTGTATCCCATATGTGACGCAGGGCACTGGCGTCTACTCGCCGTTAAACCCCAGGAGCGGAATATTGAGTACCTCGACTCTCTAGGCTTCAACGGGAAGCCCTACACTGCCAAGATCCTCGAATATCTAAAGATGGAACTTAAGGATGCCTTCATCGCTGAAGAATGGACTGTGGTAGAGAAACAGCGTAGCTCTCGCCAACTGAATGGCAGCGATTGTGGCGTGTTCACCCTTTTGAATGCTCTCGCACTTCTGCGCGGCGAAGAGGTCGACAAAGTCATTGCGTGCGATGGCATGATCGACGCACGTGAGCGCATCGCCACTACTTTGATGGCCGGAGTGCCCACTACCGAGATGGAGTGAGCCGCACACTTTACTTCGTGATTTCATACAATGATTACGATATGATTACGAACACGATTACGATTACGATTTCCTACTTTGGGTTGGGATTGGGACTGGGACTGGAGCATACTGTTGGATTGGGAGGAGTTTGTTGAGCGATTGGTTTCTTGCTT
Source organism: Plenodomus tracheiphilus IPT5 (assembly GCA_010093695.1). Lineage (NCBI taxonomy): Eukaryota > Fungi > Ascomycota > Dothideomycetes > Pleosporales > Leptosphaeriaceae > Plenodomus > Plenodomus tracheiphilus. The sequence goes on along the minus strand of MU006290.1, from coordinate 612,320 downwards.
TCACGGTTACGGTTACGGTTTTGCTTTGCTTTTGAGGGTTTTGCGATAGCAACGTGGATGGAGGGTGCATGAAGGAGACGCGCATTGCATAGGTGTTCGGTCGCTCACGAGGTTTACGTTCTGGCCTTGATACCCCCTTTTACCGCCCACAGAGGCTTACGATTGTTTTGTTTTGTTTTTGTTTTTTGTTTTTACGTAGTAGTAGCAGTAGTTTAGTACAGCAGACTCGTGGAGAGATGCTTCAATGATGATTATACATGAACTTTGAAGCGTCTTGTGTGATGGTGAGTGAGTGATAAGAGAAATGAGTGCAAAGCCAAATCCAGCGGCAGTGTCACCTCAATTGGCTGCAGCATTACGTAGACATGACAGTACACTTTTAAGAATGCATATGGTTTCAACAGTAGTCTGTACAGGACACCGAATATTGGATCAGCCACATTTCACAACCACCTAGCTGGCGAAATTCTAGCTGCCATTTACGCCCAGGAGAAACCAGTTTCAAAGATACAATGACACAAAGCACACACGATAAGATGATAATATCATAATTCATAATTGAACGACCATTGACGTCGCTATATATCCGCTAACAAAAAGGACACTGCACCAACCTATTGAGCAATCTTGATGGTAAGCTTACCAAAGTGCTTCTGATCCCACATGTACTGGTAAGCCTCCTTGAGGTCTTTGAGCTCAAACACCTTCTCATCCACAATGGGGTGAATATCATTTGCCTCGATCGCAGCGCACATATCCTCCATCTGCAGCCTCGAGCCCACAAAGATACCTCGGACAGTGCAGATATTGGCCAGCGTCTCGAGGTAAGTAGGCTGGTTCTTCTCCTCTCCGCCAATGAAACCGATGATGTCGATGACGCCGTCGATCATGATGGCCTTGAGGGATTGGGCCATGGTCTTGGGGCCACCGACTTCGACGACGTGGTGGACACCTGCTTGGCCTGGGGTGAGCTTCTTAGCTTCCTCGCCCCAGTTGGGGGTCTCGTTGTAGTTGATGACGTGGTCGGCGCCGTATTTCTTGAGGAGCTCGGCCTTCTTTTGCGAACTGGTTGTTGCGATGACGATTGCGCCGGCGGCTTTTGCGAATTGCAGAGCGAAGATGGAGACACCACCCGTACCCTGGGTGAGAACCCATTGGCCAGGCTTCAGGGCGCGGGACTCGAGACCGTAGAGGGCGTTCCATGCTGTGAGGGCGGCGCAGGAGAGTGTGCTGCCTTCCTTGAAGTCGAGGTTCTTTGGTAGGGAGACAAGACCTGACTCGTCAAAGGTTCCGTACTCGCGGAGAGTACCATCGAGGACACCGCCGAGGCCGGTCCTGATGGAGACGGCGTTGAGGGAGCCGGCCTGGTGGCCTTGGTTGAAGAGTGTGGCTACCTTGTCGCCGGGTTGGAATCGTGTGACGCTTTTTCCAACGGCCTCGACTACACCAGCTCCATCGGACCCTGGAGTGACATCACCATCGAGAGGGAAGGGGTACATGCCCTTGGGGATGACGAGGTCGCGGTAGTTGAGAGATGCTGAGTAGACTGTTACATTGTTAGCGCATGTTGTGTTAGGTACCATACTTGATGTGGCCTTTGGAGCACTTACGCTTGACGAGAACGTCCTTCTCACCGACCTCAGGGACGGGAGCCTTCTGGTTGAACTTCAACGAGTCGAAGCTGTTCTGGCCCTCGATCTTCCATGCTTGTTGTGTTGATGGTGCCATTGTGTAAATGTGGTGATTGAATTTCTGAGCGGAGAATAATTCTAGATGCTGGGTATATTGCTGATTGTGAATGAGGTACAGTATATGAACTGAATAGGCTTCTTATATTACATTCTATTATGATGGCGGCGGCCGACATTATAAAGCAGTGCTTGCCGTATGCTCGCCGTGCCCTTGTAGATGTGGGGTCTCTGATCTTTAAAGCTCCGGTAATGACGCAACATGGGCAGAACTAAACCTTTTCACGTCACAGCGTGATCCCTGTAGGCTTCTTCGTGCTGGGGAAGAAGGCAGGGGTATGAATAGTCAGTAGCAAGCACAAAGTCCAGATCCAATGACAATTGCTCCCAGCGACAGCGAAAGAGAAGTTGCGTGTGAAGCTGTAATTTGCCGCAACCTACAACGGAGAATGTAGAAATTTGAAGATGTGAAGGCTGTCGGTGATTGCTCGGGTAATGCGGTTATCTTGTTCTTCGAGGCAGCTCGAAGAACTCTGTCGCCCAGAAGCAAGGCCTTGGCAAGTAATCCAGAACATCGTCGAAGTTCTTCACTGTGCTTTGTCATGCTCGAGCAGTCGGTGTGTGTTCTTCACACCAAGGAGAGCTCTTGTCGGAATGGTCGCCCGATGAAAACTTTCGCCGATCCACTGCGTTACGAAAGCAGCACCACAAGCTCTAAGCATTTTCTTCAGCGTCCAAGATCGGCAACTTCATCGAATAATGCCAGAGCCCTCGAGAAAGTTCCTTTCAAACGCGTCAGCTACAACCGCTCGTACTGCGGTATACTTGATCATGCGAAGATCTCACAACGTCACCCTTAACACGCTTGCGCAGAGTTCGCTCATACGGATGTCAATGACGAGAGGTTAACATCATGTCGGTCACATATCAGAGGACATGTCTTACACAGCAATATGCGAATCTCCTGAACTGCGACGGCTAGATACCAGGTATAGGATCGCGCATCAGGCATTCGCACGCGAGGCTGTCAGTCTTGGCACATCAGTTGCAAGGGCGGTACTCAGGAAGCTCTTCGGTCAATTGCATCTGCACACAAGCACCATCTACCGTCCATTGGTCTTATCGTATCGTATCGTGCATCGGACACAATGAAGCTTTAATTTAGCAGTCAAGCGTCTCCGGCTCAATCACACGGCTGCACCTAATGCATGCTGTATTGCTACCTGCATACATAGGTAGGTAGCCTATTACGGCTGAAGGCCTCGCACGCACTCCACACCCAGATGACGGCTTGGTCTCGCGTCTTGAGCAACTCTACTACCAGAGACCCTTCGCCTCGCGTACATAACACTTGTTGTAGATCTATTGGTTCGAGCGCGCTAGAGCGTTCACCATCTCTCGTACGGTCATGAAACCCAGCAATCCCAGGCAACATCAATGCCTCCCTAGCTTATTAGAATATTGTTAGGCCCTATTGCAAACTGATTGTAGACTTCTTAGCCTACTATAAGCTAGTTGTATAGCTTGAGAAAAGATTTGTGCTAAATTCACGGGAGTATTGTAAGCTGGCTCTAGGTTGCGTGCAAGTAGCTGACGGATCTCTGGGTATCTCAAGAAGTTGCATCAGCCAGACGAGGAGGTACCACTACGTCTGACCACTTAACTGTCCATAATGTCTGCTCGAGTGATTACTACACATTACCTATGTACACTCCATGCGGCTGAGTATAAGTAACGCGCCTAGCCAATGAACTGCAAGCCGTTGAACCCCGCTAATCAACCCCACGCGACACACCAAAAGTTGCGTCCGACAATCCATACACTGCGCGCAACGTCACAAGCATGGCTCTCCTCGACAGCCTGGCGCAGTTGCCAATTGGTCAGTAATACAGAGCCTTTAGAGCTGTATGGTACTGACTCGTGTATAGAGCTCCTCTATATATGGCATGCGCATCGCCTTGCGCTGCTCCTCTCCGCCGTTGTAGTAGCAGCCGTCTTGCGCCTCTGGATCTACACACGCAGTCGCAGAGAAAAAGTCTCTGTGTCGCCCACACCGTCGTCGCCTGTCGAGAAGAAATTCGTCGATCTGAAGCCCGAATGGCTACCAGAGTACACTACGACGACCACCCCCAGCTTCCCGGAACTAAACGTGGACGGCCATGCCGAAGACACAAAGACTGTCCCTAGCATAGCGAAGCCAAGGAAGGGCCCAAAAACTGTCAAAGGAAAGAAGGTACAGAAGAAGAGGACGATCCCAGCGCCGATATTCGACCACAACACGGACAAGATACAACCCCTAGTCTTCTTCCAGTCGCTGTCAGGAACCACGGAGCGCTACGCTGCGCAACTCGCTAAGGTACTCACCGAATGGACTGCTGGCTGCGATCAGTCTTCCTCGTTTCTCGAACCACAGACCCATGACATCTCATACATCGAACACGATGATTTCTTCATCACTCCGCCGAAAGCAGACGCCAATGTCAAGTTCTTCTACATCATCCTCGTACCGACATACAACATCGACACTGTTCTGGATATCTTCATTGAGAGTCTACAAGAGACACACAATGACTTCAGGATCGACACGGCGCCCTTGAGCGGGCTGCTTGGGTACTCCGTGTTCGGCTTTGGAGACAGAGAAGGGTGGCCAACAGAAGAGGAGGGCTTCTGCAGTCAGGCTAGGGAAGTGGACAAGTGGATGGCGAGGCTGACAGGCAGGAAAAGGGCGTACCCCTTGGGCATGGCAGACGTCAAGAAGGAGGCCGAAGATCGTTTGCAGGAGTGGAGGTTAGGTGTCCAAGAAGCTCTCGTCGAGATTGCAGAGGGTCGAGGCTTGGGTGAAGGTGTTCCGGGCAGCGGAGACCCAGCAGAAAGCGACGATGAAGACACAGAGGATGCGGAAGACAACAACGCCCAATCCACCCGCGTCGACGACGTTGAAGACCTCGGCGGTATGGTAACCTCCAATTCCAGCTCCACCGCTATCCCTATCGACTTCACAACCTACAAATCCGCTCCCAAGACCAAATCCAAACCCACCTCCGCGCCCAAAGAAATGGTCCCTACAACCTCCCCCACGCACGCCGCCCTCACAAAGCAAGGCTACTCAATCATCGGCTCCCACTCGGGCGTCAAAATCTGTCGTTGGACAAAATCCGCCCTTCGCGGCCGAGGCTCCTGCTACAAATACTCCTTCTACGGCATTGCCTCGCACCTCTGCATGGAAGCCACTCCCTCCCTCTCCTGCTCCAACAAATGCGTCTTCTGTTGGCGCCACGGCACCAATCCCGTTGGCACAACCTGGCGCTGGATCACCGACGACCCAGACCTAATCTTCAACGGCATAACCACCGCCCACTACAAAAAAATCAAAATGATGAAAGGCGTCCCTGGCGTACGAGCCGAACGCTTCGCAGAAGCCATGCGCATCCGCCACTGCGCCCTCAGCCTTGTCGGCGAACCAATCTTCTACCCACACATCAATGAGCTTCTGGACATCATGCACAAGAACCGCATCTCCACTTTCCTCGTCTGCAACGCCCAACATCCCGCTCAACTCGCCGCCCTCGTCCCGGTAACACAACTCTACGTCTCCATCGACGCTTCCAACAAAGCCTCACTCCGCAAAATCGACCGCCCGCTGCACAGAGACTTTTGGGAAAGGTTCTGCGCGTGCCTCGATATCCTACGTAACCGCCGGTTCGAGCAGAGAACTGTGTTTCGCCTTACGCTCGTCAAAGGATTCAACATGGCCGAGGAAGTTAGGGGGTATGCTGATCTAGTCGAACGCGCGTTACCAGGCTTCGTCGAGGTCAAAGGCGTAACGTATTGTGGAACCTCCGCGGCAGGAGACGCAGGCTTAACCATGCAAAATGTGCCGTTTTACGAAGAAGTCGCGGAATTCGTGGTCGCGCTCGAAAAAGAACTCAATGATCGGGGGTTGAGCTATGGTATTGGGGCTGAACATGCGCATAGTTGTTGTATCCTTTTGGCGGATCGGAGTCGCTTTATGAAGAATGGTCGGTGGGCGACGAGGATTGATTTTGAGAGGTTCTTTGAGTTGTGGGAGGGCAGGGTGGAAGGGACTAGGGTGGAGGGGGGCAAAGTGGTGGGGTGGAGGCCGGAGGATTATGTGGGGGACGAGACGCCCGAGTGGGCGCTTTGGGGGAATAAGGGGTTTGACCCGAGGGATCAGAGGGTTTATAGGAAGGGTAAGGGACCGAGGGTTCAGGAGGTGGGGGAGGGAGAGGGAAAGGAGGAGCGGGAGGGGGTGAGTGCTAAGGCCTTGGAGTTTTGAGTCGATGGGTTATGACTGGTAACAAGTAGTTACAATCCCGTCAAACAATCAAACAACCATGAGCAAACAATATTGACTTTCTCTTCACACAAAACTGGGAGGAAACAAACATTACAAGAGAACAATAGTGTATGCCGCAACTGGGTATCACATTTCTTGCAACTACTTCGACCTCTCCAAGGTCAGCTCATATAGCAGCCCATTCAACCGAAAACGCTCTAACCGGCTGCTTAATCTTCACGTCCTCCACATCGGTCCTAAACAAGTCTACCCCCTCGGCCTTGCCTTCGGGATCTTCTCCACCAATCATATACGCCTTCTTCGTACCAGTGCCCAGCCGGCCTCCTCCCACTACATCTAGTAGGTCGAATTCCTCGTCCCAGGCTAGCCCTGTGGCAGCAAAGTGACTGTGGTAGCGGAGTGGGTCGCCAGGATACACGTTGTAGTGGCAACCGAAGCGGATGCCAGGCATGTGAAAGTAGCCTTTGGAGTGCAGATAGCGGAAGAGAGGATAGCTGTTTGGCACCGCTGGGAGGGGGCGAGAGGTGTCTGGAGTTGGTATGGGGAGTGGAGGGTAGGACGTCGTAGGTGTGACATAATGTTTCTGCACACTGACAGGTTTCTGTAGATTACTCGGAGTAAAGGGCGCAGGTGAGGCGGGCGCGGATTCAAAGAGCGTGGTTTCGCTGGCTTCAGGTTGGACTTGTGACTGTTTTGACCCTAAGGTCGAGTCTGAGAAAGACGAGCCCTTCATAATGAACCCAAGATCTGAACTCGTGTCGCTAAGAGTATCCACGTTCACAGTCTCCTCCGTCACCGTGTTCTCAGCCGGACTGCTCTCCTTCTCCAACACCTCTTTCCTCAGTCCCTTCTCCTTGAGCGCCTTGTCCTTCCTCTGCTCCGCCTTGTCCAGATGCTGCCTCGCGACATCCTCACCTGCGCGATCCATCTCCTGCAGATACTTCAATCTATCCGCCCTGCTCATCTCCTTGAAGCCTTGTTGATGTACTTCTACATCATCGACAACATATGCAGCACCACGCTCAACCAGAACCCGAGCCTCTTCAGGCATGAGCTCGAGTGGTATGCCCAGGAAGACATTCTGTTGCGACAGATTGGGAATAGTACCGATCAATATGCCACAGATGTTGTGCGCACGGCGACAATGTGAGATGATATCGACATCGAAGAGCAGGTACCGACCTGCAATGCAGGATATCGGGAATGGTTCCGTGACTGGGCTTGGTGCCGGGGCTGGCGCCATCTTCAGATCTGAACACGAGCTGTTAGCTGTGTGATTTCCAAGTCATAATCATGAAGAAGGGGAGAGTTGGTTTCGATCAGGGTGTGAATACATAAGGGTCATCATGCTCAATACTTTTGTAAAGAGTCAGGGGATTGACAGATTATGAGTTTTGTCATCATTGAAGAGGGCTGCGCGCAACGCATACGCAATGCAGCAGTGGTGAGGGAAAAACGTGATATTGGCTTACCTTCACTTGTGTGGTTTCATGATTGTAGAAACCGTGAGGAAGAAACCAACGTCAAGCTTGAGCTTCGCGCAATTTTATTTGGGTAGTGCCGCTTAGTCACACCAGGACCCACTTGCTGCATCCCCGCAACGACGCGCGCGCGCAGATGCAACACCAACAAACAGTGTGAGACAAGAGTGCGAGACAACCATCTTAGAAAAAATGGCAGCAAATCGCGCCTCAACGGTCAATGGCACAGGCGCTGTGCCAGAACGATCGTACTATGAACAGCAGCGGGAATTGCTGGTTTCGGAGATTGCACAGGTATGTCTTGTAGTCCTTGCATGCCACCAGAGACATGGGCATTTCTAAACAATGATTACAGAGCTTAGAAGTCGTGTTGCAAAACATCAACAAGCTCAATCGATCCCTCGAGGAAGTCACACAAGTCGGTAGCGAGTTCGCGCCGGTGGAGTCGCTTTGGAGTCATTTTGAGAATGTCATGGCGAAGGATCCGAATGAGCAGCAAGAAGGTGCGCAAGAGGGGGCGACGGAACATGAGGGAGAGACGGAAGTCACTGAGGTGCAGAAGTAATCCCCTGAACCAGAGGATTTTACATGAGAAGAGCGGGAACAGAGCACTGGGATATGAAAGACGAGATGGGAAGCAGGCCAGGTTGGTGATCGACGCCGTAACAATGATACCCATGGCATACGACATTTGTCTTCTGTCACATCAGAATCACGAGGCACTTGAGATATCTAGAGTTTACAGAAATATGCTTCATTTACACCCTTAGCCAATTTGTGGCTTCTTCGCCATACACGCACGCTAGATACCCGATACAGATACAGAAAGAAAACAAGCTGCCGTAGGCGACTCGAACTCTGTGGTCGAGTGCTATGAGACCCCAAGAACGCCAGCCATCGAAGTGTACGTACAGAAAGCGCTCGCTTAAAGTGGGAAATGGCGTCGAGCAGAAAGAGTAGAGAGCCAGGGCATGTCCCAGCCAAGTCGCCCTGATGCGGAAAGAAACGAAGATCTTGGGGCGTCGATAGTGATGTGAGGTGAGCCGTAGATGTAGATGGTCATTAGGCATCTTGATCGTGTCGTCCAGCGTCGTAAATCTCGATATCTTGTCCTCGCTAAGGCCAGAGTAGAGGGCCAGCACGCTCAGAGTACTTTGCAGCCGCTGCGCTTCTTCTTCTTGCCGCCGGCAACAAAGGCCGGCGTTGTCCCTCCTCTTGACATTGGGATCTGCTTGGTCTCTTCTGGGCTCTTGTACTCGTCACCGACGGCCATTGTGACGGCCATGTCGAAGATGTCCTCGACACCATCTTGCTCTTTACTACTGCACTCCATGTACATGGCGCCCATCTTCTTTGCGACGACACGGCCCTGATCGGGGGTGACGGGCGTCAGCCCTTGTGTCTTGAGTAGCTCAATGCAGTTCTTCTTGTTGCGGAGGTCCGACTTGAGACCGAGCAGCATCAGAGGCGTTGTTGGACAGAAGTGGAGAACCTCTGGGTACCACTAGTGTATGTTAGTAATGGTGATGAGCGTACAAGACGAACCGACTTGACTTGCCTTATCCATGACGTTCTCCAGTGAGTTGGGGCAATCGATAGCGAAGCAGACAAAGATGATGTCAGTCTCCGGGTAGGAGAGCGGTCGCAGTCTGTCGTATTCCTCTTGGCCGGCCGTGTCCCAGAGAGCCAGCTCTACCATCTTGCCGGTGGGCGGGTGAGGAGTGTGGGTGATGTAGTTTTCAAATACTGTGGGTACATATTTCTGCGTTCGTCAGTACTTGATGTCGATGGTGATGCGACGGTGTCTTGAACGCACCTCTGGGAAGTTGCCGGAGCTGTAGCTGATCAGCAGACAGGTCTTGCCGCATCCGCCATCGCCGACAACGACGAGCTTTTTCGAGTACGTGGGCGGCTCTGTGATGGTGGTGTCTCGTGTGTGGGTGGTGCCGTATGAGCTGACGGTGCCATTGCTGTTGCGCTCGCTGGGGGTGCGCACGGGCTTGCGCACTGGTGTGATGGTGGAGATGGGTGCCTTTGTGCTCTGCTTGCGGCGCAGGTAGTCGTAGTTTTGCGAGGGTGCGGTCTGGGAGGCCATGCTGCGGCGGTGTGCGTGGGGGGGCTGAGAGGGTGGTGTGTCGGTGAAGGCGGTGGTGTGTGTGTGGGCGTGGGTGTGAGCTGCAGGACTACTGGCTCCAGACGGCGACTGACGACTCGGTGTGCGGTATCAATATCAGACGGCGAGATGGAAGGCTGGGTGGACGGAGAGCGATTGGGGGCGTGCTTATGAGGCCGGTGTTGATTGTTGGCGCTGGCAGCGTGGTTGTCAGGCGCAACGCCCGCACCCCGGCGGCTCGAGGGCTCGCTAGGCTCTAGCACGGCGGCCCCAGGCCCATTGCCAGTGCCCGCGTCGTCGATTGCTGCGATGCCCAGAGCCCTGCCACCCTGCCACCCTGCCACCCTGTCCGACTGTCCGACGGTCAGACTGCCTCTCGTACACAGGCACTCCTAGTTTCCAGGCCGGCCCGCCTCGTCTGACACACGCCCACGCTCCCAATTCACATTGCCCGCGCACTGCCCACTCTTCCCACACCTCGCTGCCCGCGTTGGACATGCACGCCCGCCCGATCCCGCGCCCTGCCCTCCTGCGCCCGTTGCCATGACTTCGCAACATGGCGTCCCCGCCCCGCAGACGACGATTGCGCCCGGGGAGCTGCCTCGCAAGGACCCCAACCTCGATGCCGGCAACAAGCACCATGACCACTGTGCGTGCCCACTCCAATCCTGACTTGCCGCAGAGAGGGGACAGGCTAATGCGCATACTGTCCTGAGCAGACGCCCGCAGACTCCCCAAATGGCGCAATGCGCTGCGAAACCGCCTGATCCCCATTGTTCGCTGGGAGACGCCGTGGCTCGCGCTCCTGCAGGACAAGGTCCGCTCGCCAGCCCTCGACTCGTACTTTGCCTACACGGCCAACTTGGGCACACATACCTTCTTCATGGTCTTCCTGCCGATCCAGTTCTGGTGTGGCTACACCAGTATTGGACGAGCGTACGTCTGGAAGCTGGCACACGGCGGCATGTGGGGCTAACTTGCACAGCTCTGTCTTCATGCTCGCAGCAGGAGTCTACGGCACTGGCTTTCTCAAGGATATGGTGTGCCTACCAAGACCTCTTTCGCCTCCGCTGGCGCGCATCTCCATGTCTGGATCCGCTGCGCTCGAGTACGGCTTCCCCTCGTCTCACTCTGCCAACGCAGTATCTGTGGCCTTTTACGCCATCTACACCCTTCGACAGTCCGCCAGTGAAGATGGCTCCTACACGAACACAATTCTACAAACGCTCTTCTACTTTTACGCCATGTCCATCATCATCGGCCGACTATACTGTGGTATGCATGGTTTTTTGGATGTCATTGTTGGAAGTGTAATGGGCGCACTCATCACAGCCTTCCAGTTGCTTTATGGGGACTGGGTGGACTCTTGGATCTTCAGTGGCAATTTCCAGGACATACTCATCGCAACGCTGGTGGTCTGCGTACTAGTGCGAATTCACCCTGAGCCTGCCGACGACTGCCCATGTTTCGACGACAGTGTCTCCTTTTCCGGTGTAGTGATTGGAATCAATCTGGGAGCATGGCAGTATGCGCAGACGAGCTACGCCCTGAAAGACGCTTATCCTTCGTCTGTCCCATTCGACTTGCAAGAGATGGGTATTCTGAAGACGACACTTCGGATTGCGCTCGGCGTAGTGATCATCTTCCTCTGGAGAGCTACCATGAAACCTGCTCTGTTCAAGATCCTACCGCCCATCTTCCGCCTGCTCGAGCAGGCCCGGCTTAATCTTCCTCGGGCCTTCTTCCTCAATGCCTCCAAGTACAAGTCCATCCAGCCATTCAACGACGACGACAATGTCATCCCTCCTGCTTCCGAGCTCCCCCACATGCTCAAGAACCTCGCGCACCCACGCAAGCGATCAGTCTCCGTAGGACCTCAATCGGCAGCTGATGCCTACGAAACGCTAGCCTACCGCAACCGAAAGAGAAGGGAAAGCATCAACTCAATGGACGGCGCCGTACCAGAAGATGCCGCGTGGTCGCCCTCCACACCATCAATCGAAAAAGGCGAGCCCCTGCTTGGCGCAGGTCTCCTCCCCACCCCCATGGCCTCTCGGGTACACTCATACGAGCAGATGATGGGAACAGTCAATGTTCAAATAACAGGAGACAACTCCACAACCCCACCAGGAAGCGATTCAGGCGTTGCAGGCGACTCCTACCAACTCGCACAGTCACCCACCGAAGAAGAGAACGAGAAGCGGGAAATTTTCAATATGCTCACGAAGCCACGAGTACGATATGACGTCGAGGTTGTGACGAAACTGCTTATTTATACTGGTATGTTGAATTGTACCTAGGAGTCAAGATACCTGTATAACTAACACGATATAGGCATTGCATGGCTTGCAGTAGCAGGTAACCCTATACTTTTCGAGTGGGTCGGTCTAGGCACGCCCGCCCAATGATCCCAATTACATATAATTTCCAATCAGATATTGTTGTACATACCACCCCATGATCGGCCCTCCCCGAAGACAAGTTTTCTTCATTCCCTATTTTCCATCTGCTTCTACAACACCCGAACATCAAAAACATAATGCGCCACGCCCGGCGCATACATCTTAACCCGCTCCACATGCTGCACGCTCACACTCCTCCTCCCCCTTTCTCCCGCCAACCCATCCACCTCATCCACCAGGTTCTGAAACTCTGCTTCCACATCCCTTGTCCTATTGTCAATATCCCCCAGCGCAACATTTTCATGCGCGTGGATCCACCCTTCACTCCCAGTCTCAGAGTCTAGAATCGCAACCGCCGTACCCCACGACAGCGTTGAAGAAGGTAAAAGGCCGAGATTAACATGTGTAATCCTTCCCCATGATCTATTTTGCGCTTTAAGAGTCGTGATGATGTGGGATGCTGTTTCGTTTGACATTTGGAAGATTATGAAATCTTGAGTTCTCAAATTATTTGCTTGTTCTTGATCATGTTGATCATGTTGTTGATGTTGGTGGTGGTGGTGGTGGTGTTTTTCAACCAAGAAATCCTGCAGATTATTCTCCGTGACGATACGAATACTCCATCCGTTCAAGCCAGCACCACGTCGCAATCCCTCGATTGACCAGGGGTTTAATTCCCAGCCTAGAACGGTGGGGATCCCGGCTTTGCGGTAGGAAAAAGCAAAGTAGCCGATTCCGGTGTAGAGATCTGCTGCTATTTGTACTGCTGTTGCTGTTGTTGTTGTCGTTGTTGTTGCTGCTGCGGTGTGTACGCTGGGTAAATGCAAGATTCGTGATTTCTCTTTAATGTTACCGCGGCTGAACATTGTGTAGAGGGGAGCCCAGGTCTGGTGGATTCCGTTTTGTGTAGTGGTTACCCAAAAGGCTTTGGTGTAGTCTGAAGGGATGGGAGAGGATAAAGTACTGGGTGTCGGTTTGGGTCCGAAGTCGCCGTGGATTGGGGTGATGTTTAGGGGGCTGCGGAGGATGTTTTCGTTGGGGGGTTGGGAGGTGGTGGGTGAGTGGGTGGAGGTTTGTAAGGGGATGGGTGAGTTGATGGCAATGTGTGTTGTGTTTGTGGTTGAGGTGATGTGCGTCCAGAGGGGCTGTAGCGCGGCTGATTCTAGAGGGTGCGTGAAGAGGAGAGTCTGCCATGGTGGGGATGCGAAGGCGTTGTGGGGGAGGAGGAGCATGGGCGTGTAGACGGAGTAGGAGTCGGGGAAATGGGATACCAGAGATTCGACTGTTAGACCCAGAGGCGTAAGCAGCGTAGGTTGGATCTCGGCGAGGGCAGTCTCGAGAGCTTTATGTAGTGGGTTTTTGGCGGATGTGGGTATGATGGTGTTGCTGAGGACAGATTTGGATACTGAGATGACTGGGGACAAGTCGCTTAGTCCCAGACCCTCGAGAATCGTAGCTTTCACTTCTTGCTCAAGTTCGCTATTCGCATTGAACTCGTAAGAAATAGTCGTAGGTATACGCATCCGCTGCTCCTGCACAGTGAAATCTCGATTTGGTCCATGGTCTTGCGACGTGGGTCTGTACTCTCCAACGACTGGGTCAAATTCTAGCTGAGGTTGTTTTAATCGTTCTTTGTATTGACCGCTCGAGACATCAAAATCAAGAGCCGGGTACTGTTCAACTTCGGATGTTTCTCTGTACTCGCCAGTCACCGGGTCGAACTGTAGTTTGGGGAATTTTATTGAGTCTGCAGGTTTGATGTATTCTCCCTTTTCCGGGTCAAATCGTAGACTGGGAAATTGCGATGGATCTGCTGGCCTTGTGTAATGACCACTGATTGCATCAAATGGTAAGCCTGAAGATGGGTTCAGCTCCGCTGGGTTCCTGTATTCTCCACTGACGGGGTCGAATTGCAGGGCAGGAAGTGGCGCGGTGCCGGCCGTGTCAGAAGGGACTGTAGAGGGCGACACTACGCGATTCGCCTGGCCTTGGGGAGATATCAATCCTGATGCATCTGGTTTACTTGATACTGGTCTCGCAGATTTGGCCTCTCCGTGCTCTTGTGTCTCAGACGTGATCCTGCCTGTACGGTCGAGTTGTCCATTCCGTTCCAAAGCAGTTTTGACTGTTTTCACATGCCGTACTGGAACAAGGAACACAATCCTGTTTTGGGGCTTCGAAATCTCTTTATGTTGGCTCATTTTATGTTTCGAGGGAGGTATACGAAATGTGAAGCAGACAAAGGGTGTATAGGAGACTGAACGGGGAGCATAGTGGACCCTGGAACTTGTCACTAAAGTTAGGCAGCTACAAGATCAACACGAGAACGCGTGTTAGCTTCATTGATAAACGAGACCTGATCGAGACGAAAGCGTACTTTGACTGGAATAACACTGCCACGATCGTCCGCATAGAGCAAGAAGCTCCTTGCTGTTGCAGCAATTCGACGGGACCTTGTCGCAGCCCCGCCCCCACTTATTCCTCCAACATGACGCAGCATCTAAGCACACGTCGTCTCCACGCGACGGTCAAACTTCGTTCTGCTCTAGTCCATCCTTCACCCACCACTGAACCTCGACTGCACAACTGAAAATGTCATTATCAAATCTCGACCTCGTGAACCAAACTGACGGCTTTCCCTACCCCGAGACAAACACTGACCGCTACCTCGCGAGCATAAACACATACTACCAGCTACGCGTCGCCGGCTACAATTATGCGCTGGGCTACATGCTACCTTCTGTCGCCGAAGTGTTCCGAGGCATACCCAATTGGGAGATCGACGATGATGCACGCATCTTGACGCTCACGGGCGGCACAAACGCCGAGGAACGGTCGAAAGCCGTAGAACTTACGCTGTTGGCGTTGAAAGAGACTGGGCATTTCAAGGTGTTGGATAAATGGCGGGGGGAGCTGTATGCGGTGTATGGGCTAGGCAAAGAGCTACTGTTCAATGTGGAGAGAAGCGCGAGTCCCTTGTTCGGTGTAGTCTCGTACGGTGTGCATCTGACAGCGTATACGAAAAAAGATGGGCAAATGAGGATATGGACACCAAGACGCGCGCGCACAAAGCAGACATATGGTGGTATGTTGGACAATGCTGTGGCAGGTGGCATCGCGTCGGGAGAGGTTCCATTCGAGAGCTTGGTGCGGGAATGCGCCGAGGAGGCATCATTGCCCGAAGCTTTGGTGCGCGAGAAGGCAAAGGCTTGCGGTACAGTCACGTACTGGTACGTCAGAGATGAGAGGGCTGGCGGCGAGACAAATCTCATGCAGCCGGAGTGCCAATACGTCTACGACCTGGAGCTGCCAGAAGACGTTATTCCCACACCTGGCGACGATGAGGTCGAGGAGTTCTACTTATGGACCATTGAAGAGGTGCAAGATGCCATGAAGAGGGGCGAATTCAAACCAAACTGCGCGTTGGTGGTGTTGGATTTCTTTGTCCGACACGGCATCCTTACGAGCGAGAACGAGAGGGACTACATTGAGATTGTGAGCAGATTGCACAGGAGACTTGAATTTCCTACACTATGATGTGGGAGGATCGAAGATGATCTAAGGACTCCTTTTGGGTATCCGTACGCCGTGCCAAATACACTAGACCAGATGATACCAATGCCACCACTTATGCCACCCCAAACGCCGCCCATGCTTGCTTTTATCGTCTTGTATGTCGTGATCCACTATGAGTGCTTGACGAGCATGTAAATGTTATCGATCTTCAACGCATTCAGCTTCTTGTGTGGGCCCTCCATGTACAGCAAAAGTCCACCAAAACTTGCATAGTATTTCCTGGACCTTGTTAGCAACCACAGCCTTCACGATATAGTTTTGCGCACTCACATGATATCGCCCTCTCCGTCCTCCATACGGTAGTGCTTGCCATAGCACACATAGTCGTACATATCGGCTAATGTGGTGACTCCATGCTTTCCTACATTCCTCCACATAGTCTCGTTCTGGTCCTTGGTTGCGCCGTCAAGTGATAGTGTTGTGGCCAGCACCATACTCAGGGTATCACCGACCCGTACGGGAAATAGTTCGTGGTTTATATCGAGAGTCATGGTGATTTGGTTGTCTGTAGAGTTACCGTAGATGCGCGAAACTCGGTCGTATTTCTCATTGTTGATGGAGGTAATGTTGAAGGTCTCTTCGAAAACTTGTGCGTCCGCCATAGTGAGATTTGCGCGGGGAAAGTATAGAGATGAGTTCAATACTAGGTTTGGGGGTATGACCGGGATTCTTGGGCGGTTTGTAGGCTGGTGGATACTGTTGCGACAGCTTTGTGAGTGAGTAGAGGAGTAGAAGGAAAGAGTGAGAAGCTCGGATCCCAAAACGGTTCTTGGCGCGGACCCCCGAAACTCCTCCGCGAACCGTCGCGAGACCGCCCGCCTTCCCCACGACACATGAACACAGTCGACTGTGACATCAACATAGCCTACAATTCCTGGCAACTCCCGAAACACCTGTATCTTTACAAGGGTACTGTTTTAGCCATATTCATCGATAATAGTTGTCGGGGTTGTCGGGGCGCTCCAGTCTCCCGGGCCTCACTTGCTGCGGTACATCTGGCTTGTACTTAAGCCGTAGAGAGCCCAGTACTTACGAAATGTCACTCTTTCCACTCCCACAAATGACGCCTCTTTCGCCATCAATGCAAGATTCGAGCGATAGCCGCGATTGCAGTCCCGTGGCTCTCGATCGGCTGAATCTCATCAAACTCAAGGCTGCAGCAAATCAACAGAACCCATTACTCAACCTCCCAGACGACATCTTCAAATGCGTCATCGACTACTTGGATCGGGATGCAGCATGGAGTCTAAAGCGACTATGTAAGGGTATGGCGAGCAGCGTAACTGTGAATCAGCTACTGTACAGATCCCCAATGCGGTTGAACGATGTGCGTGATATCAGGCTAGGAGACTGGAAGTACAAAACGAACGGCTTGATGCGCTGGGAGAAGTTCCAGTCAAGCATCAACGACGTGACCAGAAACTACGTACACAAACTTGCCATGTCTCACTGGGCTAGTATAGACGACTTCCGGTGGATTGAGGCGAATCTCCCCGCATTGACCAGCCTCAACATCTCGGCCATCAGGGACTTTGTGTGGACTCCGGAAGAGACGTGGTCTTGGAAGATGCTGGCCGAAGCGTGTCCAGGGCTATTTGGCCGGCTAGAGGAGTTACAAGTAGCAAATTGGGCTGATTATACGACCCACGCTAGGATCGAATACAGCTATTCATACAACGATTATCGATTCAAGCCGAAGTTCAGAATATCACGACGAAGAGATGGAGGGTCAGTCGCCAGCATGATCTTTCCGCTGTGCAATCAGCTGAAGACGCTCGCCATCCGCGACTGCTACTCTGGCTTCCAGTGAGTCAACTCTACCAGATAAATACCTAGCTCGTACTGACGCCGAAGCGTAGCACCTGGAATGAATGGGAGGTCCATCAACGCGTCTGCTCCCTGATCGATGGGATACAACGGCACTGCCCGGCAAGCTTGACAAAGCTAAGAGTACACGACTATGCGCCGTACCGATCGCTCTTTTCAACTGATGCTACCACGTGGTCACGCTTGAAGAATGTGGAGATCAACCTATACGGTTGGATGGAGGACCGGCGAGACCGCGATGTGATTGGGCCAATCCCGTACAGAATAACCCAGGGACACCACCATCGCGAGGAAGAAGACTCGTTTGATGACAAATCCTTCGCTAAATGCGAACGCGATCACATGGCACTGGGCAACCACGTTGTGCAAGATGTTGGTGCCTCGTTCGAGGACCTACTTCAGAGCCTACAGACCATCTCGAAGAGGTATCCAAACATCAGCATCAAACCTAGTCGCAATCTCGACAGAATCACTCTACATCCGTTCCATCTGGTCAACGTAATGCAACGGCGCTACCCCTTCGGCCAGGCTCCTCAGCAGAATAACGACACCGTCATCGACCCAAGCTCCAAACCAGAGGTACAAGAAGCACTACGCTGGCTTGCGCAAAAGTGCAACTGGAAGCCGATCCTAGCCTGGGACTCGATGATGTGCGACGTCTTTCCTGCGAACCTTGAACCCAACAGGACATTTCTGCCCAAGCCCGAGGTCCTCTCCCGCATTAAGACCATGGTTTCCACGCTTCGGGGTTTGAAAATACCCATCCGAATCTCTATTGGCGATCGTAGCAATACGTGTCCATCCTTTGGTCTGGATGGTTCACTTTACTTTGGTGATTTCAAGACGTTCGTCGGCGAGAGTGAAGCGAAACACGAGGTACTCCTGCCTACACAATCGTCTTACAACTTGATGCCGATTGCTTCCATGGTCGACGAACTCACGATACAATATCCCGTCGACGTTCCGGGAGTTTCAGGCTGGCGCGCAGCCAAGCGAGCAACGCCTGCAGAAACTGCGCTCATGAAGCGTGAGATGATAGGATGGCGACGGTTCTGGTTCCGCTACGCATCCCAGTTCAAGAACTTGAAGAAGCTGACAGCAAATGTACCCGACGACATTTACGAGGACTGGGGAAAGAGCGAGCTGGCCCAATTGCTTGCCGATGAGCGTTGGCAAATGCTGGAGGTTGAAGAGCAAGATGCTGACTACAGCTTCTTCAACAGCTACTTCCCGTTCAGCTCCACGTCTCTAACACGCATGTCACGCAAGTGCTCGCGTATCAGCACACAGTACCGTAAGAAATTTGTGCAGCGCGTATTCTTCCGACTCGATGATAAACCACTTAACCTTACGCCTCGACACACGGAGCTGAGCGATCAAGAGGGCGACGAAAAAGTGATTACAGACGACCAGATCAAGGATTTGGTGATGCTGTCCCATCGATTTTGGGAGAGGGATGTGGCGAAAGAGGAGCAGGATAGGAAAAGGAAGAGGTTAGAGCAGGGAGATAAGATGGCCAAGAAGCAGAAGGTTGACGAGGACAGTATTCAGGGCATTGCACAGCAGGCGGTGTTGGATCATGTTGACAGGACCTTTGCTAGGGTATGGGACCTCTAAGTCAAATCTCATTGGTAGGCGTTATGGTGTGTATATGGATGGATGCATGGTCATATCGAAGACTGGCGTATACAGGAACCTTTGGACACCATGCTGGGCATTTCATAGGTCGCTAGAAATCTAGGTTACAGAAGACGAAAGATCGTAGCATGCAAAGCACCAGACGGGACTGAATGTACAACATGGAAGCACTGTGATGTTTCCGATAACATACCACAGTGTCTACACGAAATCCCCCGCATTCACGTGCACGTCCTATCCAATCTAAATGTCGTGAGGAATGTGATGTCATTGCAGGATTGCCAGGCCTGTTCGCATTAGATGGAACGTGCAGCGACCGCGTATCACGTACCACTGGGCGTAGGTCATGCATGCCTCGGTTTCTGTATCGCATAAAGTGTCACGTAGTTTGGGCACAAGACATACGAGACGAATCAGTGTGCGATTGATTGGGCTTGTTTTTATCCACACCGGAGTCAGTGGGTGCCTACGTAGAGAGTTGGCACGATCCTTTTACGATGAGAGAGAGAGAGCAAGACTGGTTGCTGTACTCCAAGTACGTAGTCAACGGTGAACTGAGCGCAGGTAGCGACCGGCAACCAAGCGTTGGCTCGTGCATTGGGGCCGCGGTGGTGGTGTTGGTGCTCGGTGGTTGGTTGTTGGTGGTTGGCTGTTCTCAGAAAGGTGGAGCACAGAAACGGCGGGCCGATGACTAGGCTAGCCCTGTGCAGGCAGCCTGCCAGGGTCCAGTCCAGCTGAGGGCAACGGGCAACATCTTTTCGAGTCCCTTCTCCTGTGGGCGCCGCATCCAGTCCCTCTCTTCTCTCTCTTCTCTCCACGTCGCTCGTTACACCACGCCCCCTCTGCTTCCACCCCGGCCGCGCCGTACAGCTGCTTTCCTCGACATAGTCTGCCGCACTTTGAGCTTCCTGTCGCTGCTGCATGCGTCTCCGCCGATAGTTGTTCCGGATCCTCGCCATCCCTCATGGGAAAGTGTACGCAATCCCCCTGCGCCGAGCATTCACCCCGCTATACAGACTTTGTGCTAACACAACTGGACATGCAGGGAGATATGGCGTTGTCCTGGACGCTGGGTCCTCCGTGAGTGCTCCCCATGTCTACGAGGCCGCTTCGCATGGGTCCAACTAACACCGCATAGGGGACGCGCGTTCACATCTATCGGTGGCTAAACAGCGACACCGCCCGCGATAAGGCGACCGACGCACAATTGCACAGCCTGCCCGTGATCGAGACCAAGAAGAAGTGGACCAAGAAGATACATCCAGGTGCGCATGCAATCGAGTGGGACGGGAGGCGCAAGTGGTACTGACACGACATGGCGCAGGCATCTCAATTTTTGGCGAACACCCTCACGATGTCGGCATCGAACACCTCGATGACCTCCTCAGCCATGCGCTCAAGCAAATACCCGCCGAGGACGTACCGAACACGCCGCTTTTCCTACTCGCGACTGCAGGCATGCGCATCCTTCCTGAGCGCCAACGGAAAGAAGTGCTGAAGGAGGTGTGCGATTTCACGCGGAAGACTACCAAGTTTCAATTACCGGATTGCGACGTACATGTTCAGGTCATCCCCGGGGAGACTGAGGGTCTCTATGGCTGGATCGCGGCCAACTATCTGCTTGGTGGATTCAACCAACCGAAAGATCACGATCATGGAAAAGGACACAACACATATGGTTTTTTGGACATGGGAGGCGCATCTGCTCAAATCGCCTTTGCCCCAAATGCAACTGAGGCAGAAAAGCACGCGAATGACTTGACACTGACGCGATTACGAACGATTGGTGGGACAGCACTCGAATACAAGGTATTCGTAACAACCTGGCTAGGTTTCGGGGTAAACCAGGCGAGGGAACGATATGTCAAAGCCTTGCTGGATTCGAGTACATCGAAAGAGTTTCCGGATCCTTGTTTGCCAGCAGGACTGAAAATGGAGATCACCAAGGACGGTAAAGTGATCGATGCGGATGCAGACGATGATACGGACGACGACGAACCGAAGCAAAAAGCGGCAGCCAAATTAGTCGGAACGGGAAAGTTCTCGGAATGTCTACATCAGACTTATCCATTATTGGAGAAAGAGAAGGAATGTAAAGACTCCCCATGTCTGATAAATGGACAGCATGTACCTGCCATCGACTTCGACGTGAACCATTTCGTGGGCGTATCGGAATACTGGCACACAACACATGAGATCTTCGAGAAGGGACACAAGGACAAGGCGTACGATTTCAAGACATACCAGGAGCGCGTAGACGAGTTCTGTAACCAAGATTGGAAAAGTATAGAAAGCGGAATCAAGAAAGAGAAGTGGGGAAAGAAAGTCGACGAAGAAAAGGCTCGGGAAGTCTGCTTCAAAGCATCCTGGATCATCAATATGCTCCACGACGGCATTGGAGTTCCTCGCGTAGGCATCGAAGACCTCAAAGGCAGCCAAAACACCACCAAAGCCGTTCTTGATAATGCCAAAGAAAAAGGCTTCTTGGACCCTTTCCAAGCCGTGAACAAGATCAAGGATATTGAGGTTAGCTGGACACTGGGCAAAATGGTTCTTTACGCCTCTAGTGAAATCCCTCCACCGGACGACAAGGCCCTCGCAGTAGGCTTCGGTTCAAACGTCCCCGGCATACCAGCAGACTTCCAATACCCCGGCGGCACACCATTAGCCTACGAATCCGACAACGACTGGCACCGCCTCTTTGTAGAGAATCCCCAGCGCGTCCCAGCCTTCTTCATCATGATCTTCATGATCATCTTCATTATCTGCCTCATCCTCGGAAAAGAGCGTAGATCCATGGTATTGAAATTCCTCCTCTCCCTTCTCCCCAAGAAACAAGGCAAAGACCCGCTTCACCGCCGTCGCCGCGGTTTTCCCCTCGGCAAAATCTTCGGACGAGGCGGCAGCGCATTATCCAATCCTACTTACGAGCGCGTCGATCTCGAAGACGGCACTGCAGCCAATGATTTTGAACTCGAAGAGACTTATCTCGATTCCTCGGATAACGAACTGTCTGATTCATCGGATGGTTCGAAGCTGGGTCGGACATCGGGGTGGGCGACGCCACAGGTTCAAAAAGAAGCGGCGAGCAGTGGTGGAGCAGCGTATTTTGGAAGTGGGGATGTGTTGACGCAAGGTGTGGGGTTGGGATTGGGGCCGCAGAGTGCGTTTAATCGTGCGGGACTCATGGCAAGGACGGAGAGTAGCGAGAGGATTCGGAGTCGGGCGAGTAGTCCTAAGAGGGGGAAGGGGGGGTTGGGCAAGTTGGATGAGTGAGAGGGTTACTTTGTATAAATGAGGCATGGGTGGTGTTCTGGATTTGGTCTGATCTTTGCATAGAACAGCGGCTAGCGGTGTTTTGGGGATGGATTTCTGGGAGGATGGGTTGGCGCTGGTATGACTTGGTTTTTTGGGGGGGGCATTAGGCGCGTTTTGCTTTGCTTCGTTGGTTGCGCTGTGGGAAGCGTCGTTTTCGTCAGAAGTCTATTGGAGATGAAGATGTCGTCTATGTTTGAAACGTTCTAGTCATATACCACGAAGACACTTTTCCATTTCAACCTCTTCCCATCGACCTCCCCACCCCAACATCTCCTACTCACTCCAACAGAAACCTCAAAAACGCCTCCGCAATAACAACACCATCATGCTTCCTCCCCACCCTCTCCAACGCATCTCTCGCCTGCTCATCCCCAAAGATCCCTTGCTCGTTCCTCATGCGAACAAGATGCGATACAATCCCTTCGTTGAACTCAGGGTGGCCTTGGAGGCTTATGAGGCGGTTGGGCGTGTACATGCCTTGTGTTAGACAGCGGGGGGAGCCGCCGAGGGGTGTGACGGTGGGGGGGTAGGAGAACACCACGTCGCGGTGCATTTGGTGTATTGACTTGAACAGAATATTTGTTAGATAATAAGTTGCTTTTGCTCGCAGAGATGATAAGAGTAGTAGGTTTGGGTTGGGTAGGAGAATGGAAAGGGAGAATCAGGGGATGGGGGATGGGGATGTAGAGACGTACAAGTGTATCCTGTCTAAAAATCTCCTTGCCCTTTGCTGTTAATTCAACGGGCATGACGCTGATTTCCCAGCCGTCATCGCTACGACCGACTGGTGCGCCTAGGGCGCGGCCGAGGATCTGGTGGCCGAAGCAGACGCCGATTATGCGAATGCGGTCTTGGTTTAGTAGGGTTTCGGTGAAGGAGACTAGTTTCAGGATCCAGGGGTCGGAGTCGTAGGAGTTGTGCTCTGTGTTTGTATATCAGTGGGTTTTTCTTGATTATTGTGGGTTAATTGCGTAAATGTGCAGTGCATTATATATAGAGCGTGGATGATGAAATGGACAATAGGAGTTTTGAACGTACTTGACCCAGATATCAAAACAGCGTCAATGTCGTCTAGATTCGGATACTCCTGCGCCGTCACAACGTCGAAACTACTCAGTATTAAATCTTCCTTTGGATTTAGTCCCACGCCCACTGCGGCGTTTTCGAGTAATGTTGTGAAGATTGCGCCGTATTTGCCGTATTTGTCTACCACGGCGGGGGGTGGGGTGTCGCATTCTAGGATTGCTATACGGAGGGGAGTTTTCATTGTTTCTTTTGTTTAAGGGGGGCTTGAACTTGAAATGTTGGAGTAGTGATGTTGAAGCTGGGAGTTGGAGTTGGAGCCGCGTCCAGTTCAATGATGGCGTTGATAGCCGTTGATAGTCACGGCGATTTCGGCCGCGGGAAGACTAGGCTGAGAGGAGTTTGGTTGGTTGCGATGACTCGGAAGAGTTGCGCTTTTCCGGGGCTGTCACCTTTGAACATCTTTGTAATCTCCAACTTTGAAGTCGCAACCCTTTTGCTTTTTTCTCTTAAGATCGCGTATGTACATATTGGCCTAGGTGTTTGGATCTGTGAAGTGGAAATTGCGTTAGCGATCTTACTGGCATGCCCTCAATCACACGCAAGGACAACCGTTCATCGCATGCGTCCGAACAAACTCCGCTACTCCAGTCAGCGTCTGAACAGCGTAGTCATGGCACTGTTGCAACACCAGATGAACTCCCAGAATCAGAGGTAGCGCAGCAGGGTGAGGGCGGTCCACCTCAGTCCCCGGACATCAGAAAGAGCAAAAGTCATCCAAATGGACGACCGATTGCACCTAACAGCGAGGCGACAGGAACAGTCGACCCTAAAGACCTGGTCAAGTTCAAGAAGAATGGAAAACTTGAAGGTGTTAGTGATTGGCAATTCAGATGCGTGTTCGGCGGCATCGTGTTAGGATATCTTGTAAGTCAATTCATCCACCCTCTCCCAACCACGAATTTCTTTCCAAACTAACCTCAGATACTAGATCACCATGTTCGATTCCACACTCATGGCATCAAGCCACCCAGTCATAACATCCTACTTCCATGCCTCCAACTCAGCATCATGGCTCTCAACCGCCTTCCTACTAACCTCAACATCGCTGCAACCACTCATGGGTCGTCTCTCAGATACCTTTGGTCGCAAGCCATTATACGTCGCTGGTCTGGTCTTCCTAACAGCCACAACAGCGTGGTGTGCACTTGCACAGAGTATAGGAAGCTTCATCGCTGCACGAGCATTCTGTGGCGTTGGTGCTGCTGGCATGCTCTCGATGGGCAATGTCATGACCAACGACCTTGTCAGTATCGAGATACGCGGCACGTACCAAGCTTACATCAACCTTTTCTACGGTGGAGGCTCTGCATGCGGTGCTGCTTTTGGTGGATTCTTGTGCGATAAATTGGGCTGGCGGATGACTTTTGCAGTTCAAATACCAATCCTCTTGGTCCTGCTCATCAACGCCATCTTCACCACTCCAACGTTCCTTGGGCCCAACTTAGCCAAGCGCTCGGGACTAGGAATTAGAGATGCTATGAAAGGCTTCGACATCGCAGGATCGATACTGTTAATGGGATCCGTCGCTTTCCTCATCCTCGGTCTCAATCTAGGCGGCAACATCTACCCCTGGAAACACCCCATTGTCATTACCTCACTAATCATTGCATGCATCTCCGGCGCAATCCTCATCCGCGTCGAGTCCCTCGCCACAAGACCCGTCATGCCACTCCCCATGCTCTTCAGCCAACCTCGCGGCAACCTCGTCTTCAACAACTTCTTTGCGCAAATCGGCATGAACACCATTCTCTTCAACGCACCACTCTACTTTCAAGCCGTCAAGCTCGAATCCGCCTCCGTCTCTGGGTTCCGCCTTGCGGGACCCAGCCTCGCGCTCACCATCTGCGGTGTATCGGCGGGCTTCATCATGACTGCGACTGGGCGCATGAAATGGCTCATCGTCGTCGGGTCCCTTTCCATGCTTCTTGGAGCTACGTGTTTATCTTCCATGTGGGATGCTATACCGACGTGGCTGGCTACTATCTTCCTTGTCCCATCGAGTATCGGACAAGGCTTGAGTTTCCCGGCCACCAGCCTCGCCGTGCTCGCTACGAGTACCCAGGAGGACCAAGCGGTTATGGCGAGTACGTTGATTTTGTGGCGGAGTTTGGGCATTGTAATGGGCGTTTCGCTTAGTAGCCTTATCTTGCAGAATGCCTTGACGTTGTATCTGGAGCGGTTGGTCACCGGTCGGAGCAAAGACAAGGTACGTTTTGCACAGCCTTGTGTTCCCCCGTTGTGCCGCAGGGACTTATCGTTGCGACTGTGCGGATGGTCTGGTGTGTGAGGGACACGGTGCCCGAATGGGTATGCAGAGGGACTTTGCTCCGCCTTGTCTTACGCATTACGCATCCCCTCGCGTCCAATACCGCCACGACATTTTCCTCCTTAGCAGCACAGCGTCGCACCACTCCTTCCAGAGTACACTAGGTAGACACCAAGGCTGACCAGCTGAAATTCACAGATTATCCAGCGCGTACGCAAATCGGTCCGAAGTATCATCGACTTGGATCCTAAACACCAAAGTCAGGGTAAGCAAGAAAGAGAGCCCCATCCCCAATACCCCACATTTTCTTCATCACAAGACTCTGGTCTGCATCCTACAGTACACAGCCTCCGTACTAATAAATGCCAGTAATCGATGCATACAGTCAGAGTCTCCGATTTGTGTTCATTTCCGCAATCGTCATGTTTGTTATTGTTGATGTGCTGGTTTTTGCGATTAATTTACCGCATTTGAGGAAGAAGAGGGGGGAAGAGGAGGAGGCAGCCGGTGAGGAAGCGGATGGTGGAGAGTGATTGGCATGGTAATTGGCGTGTGTGTGTGGTACGGAGAGAAAGGGTACCCGCGGTTTTGGGGCAAAGGGGGCTGTGCACTGATAGTGTTTTGGTCTGAAAGGGCGGTAACAATGATGTGTGTATATGGTGGGGTTTCGCATGTGAGACGTTTGGACGATGTGCACAACGTGAGATAAGAGATAAGGATTGAATTGGAAGGGAATGTCTCATCCATCACAAGTACCTCAAGATTAAAACTGGCCAAACTAATCACCCAATCTCCAAACCTTACACATGTCCAACAATAAGAAACTGAAACCCTTCTGAGAACAGACCCCAGGCTTTATCACATATGCAACGTCCAATATCACCACAATCCCCACACACACATCATCTACCTACCCCCCATACCCCCCCATCAACGCATTATCAAGCACAGCCTCAACAAACCCCTCATTCGCAGTAGTATGGCACCACGGCTTCCGCTCCATCTCCTCCACCATAGCCGCCGCAAAACACGTCGACCAGTGATTACGCGGAAACGCAGTAGTCACGTTTTCGATGGTCAAAGGGGCGATGAGGTGAGGGTTTGAACCGATATTATCTGTAGTTGGGGAGGATTAGCTGTGGGGGTTGATTGAAGGAGGAGTATTTTTGTATATGTTTTGTGCTCAGTGGAAATGAAGAGAGATGCGGAGATCCTAGAGTAAGGAATGGCTATAGGCTTATCCATCATGTCGGCGCCATCCATGTGCGTGAATCATAAATAAGGACTTTGGCGAGTTGAATCCGAAAATTACCCAGTCTGCCTAGCAAATAGCCCTAGGTTCTGTGGGAAAGTATGCCCCATGCATTTTACCCTTTGCAAGACTGTTGATGGCAATAAGGTAGGGTGTGTAGACGTATCATTGCCTTCCCCCTCCCCTGGTCTGTGTTATGCAGGATCCCCGTTCCGGTCCGTTGCATCAGATCTACTGCTTACACAGCCTCAAAGCCAAGTCCTTTTCGCAATGCTTCCCGACAACTTGCTTAGCAAGATCTTGGTAATGGAAATGTGGCACAGACGTCAAGGCAGTGGCGAGAACAGCTGTGACATGACCACTCCGGAGAATCTTTGCGAATGAGCGGTTGATAACGGGAGACGGGAGCGCTTGCAACCAAGTGAGGTTCGGAGGGCGAGATGGGGGGGCTGTGCTGTACTGTGGACTTCGTAGGGAACATGGTGGAGACCCGGTAGCGCGTGTCCACTTTAACCCCGTATGCAAGTTGCTGCTTTGGGTGTTGGTGCGCGGAAATGGCGCTATGGGTGCCAGGTGGAGTGTTTGGCTTGGATATTGGCATAGCGCAATGACTTGAGGAAGGTGTGTCGTTATGTTGGAAGTATTATCTTGGTGGACTGGCCTGGAGTGAACACGCATGACGTCATGGCTGTCCGAGGAGAACGACGATGCCATGGCTTGGAACTGACGGAGTCCGTTATGCTTTTGCCGTATTGCAGGAACTTTGCCGATAAGTTGCCGCCAATTAATTGGCAGATGTGCAATGCAATCCAGGGTTCAAAGCCAGACCGTTCGAAGCACATGCTTGAGTGCGTAGTACCCGGGCAGTGCAATATCCCACACCACCAACCAACGGAAAGAGAAATACCAACTTACCAAAAACAGTGCTCAACTGGATCAACATCCCCAAACTCGTAAGTGTCCCCGTTTCCCCTAGATCAGCATGACGAATAATAGCTTCGCCTACAGCCTCAGCTTGATCTTTGGTTGCTCCATTCTCGCGTAAGAAGTTCATTGCTTGAAAGGACCCATAGTACTCAAAGGACATGTGCGTGCCATGTAGATTCTCGGTCGTGGTGCCGAGATCGTGTAGTAGGCAGGTGAGGTAGTAGGTCTCAAGGAGGGGTTTGAGATGTGGAAAGTGTGTGGATACGATTGCGTAGCCTAGTGGGAGATTAGTCGGACTGAGAGGTTCGAGGATCTCGGCGGGAATTGAAATGTGTCGTATTGCGTATTATCACTGAGTGCTATGCTTCTTTCCTAATTTAATACAGAGAGTTGTTACTTACCGTAATACACTACGCGCATGCTGTGATTGAATGTTTGCTCTGGCAGTTGAGCTTTTGCGAAAGCATAAGTCTTTTTGGCGATATCGGAGTCGGGAAGCTTCACATCTTGAACTGCTAGTCTGGCTTGCTCCTCTTGGTCTACTCCTGCGAGACTCTTTCTGAAACTCCGAGGAACCGCTGTCCACCCGTTCGTCCAGAGCTCCGAGTTTTCATTGCCGTAGGGCATGGTGTCTCGCAAGATACCTGTGAGACGCGAATGAGAAACCGGAACGTGGTGTTTGCTGCTTGGTTGAGAATCAGGAAGAACCAATCCAACGAGTTGTGCCCAAATCAACGTCTTCGTGAACTTGAGTTCGGTTCGTCAGGAATAGCCTAAGCCCTATGCTAGTATAGAATCTGTTTCAGAATTTCAACGTCGATCGATGGGGGCCAATATGCAGGTACCCAGTGTTCGCAGCGGCTGTATGAATAGCGTTTTGGGGGCCAGAAGATCTTAAAAACAGTACCCAGACTGACGGGACTTGAGAGACTATTGAATACGAACAAAGAATTAACTGAATTGAATCGATAGATGATTGTATTGAAGCCAAACTTAGACGATGCGCTTTATATAGTTACTCAATATGAGAGAATTCGTGCATGACCTTACCCTGACAGGACCAAAGGCGCAGAGGTCCAAGATATGTCGAATTACAACAGGCATTTTTTTTCCCGTCAGCTTCAAAGGGAGGTCTGTTGAGCAAATCACAGTGCCATCTGCTTCAGTCTTGCTTCTGTTAGAAGGACGTGCAAGTCGAGGAGTGACTATTGCTATGTTGGATGCGCCTTACGGTTCGAAGGAGTAAGGCGTTAGCTGTAATTACAGCGCCATGATTGGCTGGATCTACTAAATGCAGCGCTTTGTAAACGCCAGACCGCTGTTGGGACATTCTGCATGTCAGCAATAAGAGGCGGTCCGGAGGGTTCCTGCGGGTAGCATCTCGGAATAGACCATGTGGGTGAGCAGAGTTTATCGCATCTGCACATGGTCCTTGGAACGAGGGCTCTTGGTGTAATCTCACACCACGTGAGTTGCATACCGTTCGTCATCACACCGTCGACCGCCTGCGATGCGATCGGACTAGAATCAGTACCGTTGCCTAGCGTAACCAACGTTTGCAGCAAGTTTGCAGATTTGAAGGTCATGAGGGACGCACGATGGCATCACGTCTCGCAAGCGCTTTGTCGTGGCGATGTAAGCCTGCCAAGATTACAGGCCTGGTCAGTCGAGCTTCTTGTGTGCAGCAAGCCTTGGGTAAGAAGGACAGTTGAAGCTTGAGAAGATTAGTTAGCCGCCTCGAGTGTGAAAGGGCCGAGATCTGGTCCGGCGAGGCTGTGTTTGGCGGCCACCCAATCGATGCTTGACGTGCTGACAGTCCACCACTCGCCTGGTTATCGATATGAGCTACATGTGTTTTTTCGAGGATGCTGAAACCACTGGCAAGCAAATGATGATTGATGACGCGCACTGCGGGAAAGGACATCATCTGCGGGAGATGCGCTCAAACCTCGTTGGCAGCCAAGCCTTCGCGCCCTTGGCAATATCGGATATTGCTGTCTGCTTTTCGATACGTACGATGGGATGATGGCCAGGTACCATCATATAGCATGGGTTGTCGTGGATTGCTTGGTGGGTTGAATGGGTAAATTTCGGTCGCAGCGGGAAATGATGCTTTCTACGACCAAGATGGAGCGTCGCGCAAGGCTTGTAGGCTGTGTAGGCGGCGAGTAACATTGGAACGAGGATGATTTTGGTTCTCAAGGGATAGGGGCGACCAGTTGGAGCAGAGGCTGCGTTGTTGCTGCAATGCTGGTCCCAGCGACAACTCTGGGCAGCAGTCTCATCAGGGGGAAGAGGAGGGCGAGATACAATAGGTAGTAAGGCCGTGCCAGTCGCCTCGCCAAAAGTCATATCCGACATGGCGCTCTGACGCAGTATATGCGGTGGGCGTATCTTGGCCTCATTTGCGCAGACTCAAATCCTGCGCTCTGTACGACACGCCGGTGCTTCGTGCCACCGCCGTTGCTATGAGACCACATGGCTCCGCTGGCGGGTTGCTGGCTGGCGGGCCAGCTGGACAAATATGCAGCCCACAGCAGACCGTCCGTCGGCTTGGCCAGCGTCAGGTGGAGAGCTGGCCGTGGTGAAACGCAGGCCGGTGTTGAGGGGGCCAGCCCAGGCAGCCAATGGCACGGCGTGGGCCACTGGCTTCTCCGCCTGCGCTGGAAGCGGCCTAGCAGCGCAGACAAGCCAGTGCTGGCGGCCCCGGGGGCAGTGCAAAGGCTTGGACTCTTGGACCACTGCATACATCCAGGACGATCGCAGGCCAGCATGGGGGCGCTCAGTCCTCCTCTTGCTCGCCGTCAACCTGCGGCCCAGCCTCCTGCTCGTGACTGTCCGTTGCAACACCACCACCACCACCGACTCTGCGCGTCTCCAGCCGTCTTCGTCCTCTGGTGCTCCCTCTCGCAAGTGACGGCCATAGCCACAGCCCCTTCCGAAACGAGCATGCGCCTCGAAGCATAGCCACACACCCAGATTGCTCGCCAGCTTCGCTGAACCCCCGGGCCAGTCTTTTGCCTCGTCCCAGGGCCCAACGCTCCAGGTAGGTGCACTCCAGATTCCGTGGCACGCGTTGTCCGTGAGCGAACACGCGCTCTACACCTCCTGCTGCGCCACGCCAACGGGGGCGGCACACGGTGTAGCAGACGAGCTAACCCATGGTTTGTGCCAGTGTTTGGTAGATTCCCACAATCCACCGCTGGCCACTTCCTCGGTTCGCACCATCACGTCCCCTCCAAGGCGACACACATCCAGCCGCCTCGACACCTCGCCGCACCTCGACTGCTCGTCCTCTCTTATAACCTCGTGCCATATTCGCATCCAGCCTTGCTCGTAATCACCTTCACCGGAAACCCCCACGCACGGCTGACATTTCTACCTGTTTGCATCAATCACTTGCCAGTACCGCCCTCTGCACAGCCTCCGCCGGGACAACAGGCTTCCGCAATCATGACCGACCATAGGCAGACAGGTCCTTCGCGGCCAAGGGCTCCTACAATCACCATCGATACATCTGCCACCAACGACGCAAGCGTGGGCCAGTCTGTACCACTAGGAGAAATGCAAGATAGCAGTAGAAGATCAACACATTCTAATGGCGATGTTTCGCCGACGCACATGAGGAGCCCGTCGCAAGAGCTGCGCAACGCAAACTCCTTTGACTCCAACGCGAGCAGACCGACGAGCCCTCACAATATCAGTTCGCCAGTCACAGGATGGAACAACGCGGGCTTGTTGAGTGTTCCAGGGGCACACTCTCGCGGCAACTCAATAGATTCTGCTACAGAGCATGGGGAATCCAACTCTAGTGCTACCTATGTTACTTCGTCACAAGGCGACACTCTAAAGGGCGATCTTGCGCCGTCAGAGATTCTTAGTGCTGAAGAGTCCTTAAAGCCAGATCCTGGAACAGTAAGCGTTACCTGGACACATCGCCATGATTGTTAACTAATTGAACAATAGGAAGCTGAGTTTGAGGTTGAGAACAACAAGTTTGCATTCTCGCCTGGCCAGCTCGGCAAGCTCTACAATCCAAAGAGTCTTGGTGCTTTCCATGCGCTGGGAGGACTCGACGGAATTGAAAAGGGTCTTAGGACTGACAGGAAAGCTGGTCTCAGCATTGACGAGCAGCATTTAGATGGAGTAGTCACATTCGAGGAGGCGACCACGCCAACTGTGTCACAATCCCCCCCAAAGTCGGGTCTAACCGGCGCTGGAGATGCAGAGAGTGACCCTAAAGGCGCTGGCGAGAACGCCTTCGCCGATCGAAAGCGCGTCTTCAGCGATAACCGACTACCTGTGCGAAAACCGAAAAACATCTTCCAACTAGCTTGGATGGCCTACAACGATAAAGTCCTTCTGTTATTGACGGCTGCTGCCGTTATCTCGCTCGCTCTTGGTCTGTACCAAACCTTTGGAGTCGAGCACGAGCCTGGTGAGCCTAAGGTTGAGTGGATTGAGGGAGTAGCCATTATTGTGGCTATCGCTATTGTCGTTGTAGTCGGTGCTGCGAATGATTGGCAAAAGGAACGGCAGTTCGTGAAGCTCAACCAAAAGAAGGAGGATCGTACTATTAAAGTGATCCGCTCTGGCGCGACTCGCGAGATCTCGGTTTACGACGTCTTTGTCGGAGATGTTGTGAACCTGGAGCCAGGTGACATGATCCCCGTCGACGGTATTCTTATCACCGGCCACGGCATCAAGTGCGACGAATCCTCGGCTACTGGCGAATCCGATCTACTCAAGAAAATGTCCGGAGATGAAGCATTCAAGGCCATTGAGAGGCACGATAATCTGAAGAAGGTGGATCCCTTCATTCTGTCTGGCGCGAAGGTCTCTGAGGGTGTTGGAACCTTCATGGTGACCGCTACTGGTGTCCATTCCAGCTACGGTAAGACTATGATGTCTCTACGCGAAGACAGCGAAGTCACCCCGCTCCAGAACAAACTGAATGTACTCGCTACCTATATCGCCAAACTGGGAGGAGCAGCAGCGTTGTTGCTCTTCGTGGTGTTGTTTATCGAGTTCCTCGTTCGTCTGAAGGGAAGCGGTGATTCACCCGCCGAGAAGGGTCAACACTTCCTCGACATTCTCATTGTCGCCATTACTGTCATCGTTGTCGCCGTTCCTGAAGGTCTACCCCTGGCTGTCACTCTGGCTCTCGCTTTTGCCACGACGCGTATGCTGAAGGACAACAACCTGGTTCGTCTGCTGCGCTCTTGCGAAACCATGGGAAACGCTACAACCATTTGTTCCGACAAGACTGGTACTTTGACTCAGAACAAAATGACGGTCGTTGCCGGTTCTCTTGGAACTGCTCTCCGCTTTGGTGACCACAAACTGAAAACACCAGGTGGTCCGTCCAACCTGGACGACGGTACCAAGGGCAAGGACATTGTGGAATCGCCTGTTGAGAATCCAAACGACGTTTCGGCTACTGAATTCGTCTCAACGTTGAACAAGGATGTGAAAGACGTGCTTGAGCAATCCATTATCCAGAACACCACGGCTTTCGAAGGCGAGACTGGAGGCCCTGATCCATTCATTGGATCGAAGACTGAGACTGCTCTTCTTGGATTTGCACGCGACTATCTAGGCATGGGCAATGTCGCACAGGAGCGCTCAAACGCCAACATCGTGCAGGTAATTCCGTTCGATTCTGCCATCAAGTGCTCTGGGGCTGTCGCAAAACTCAACGATGGTCGCTATCGTATGTATGTCAAAGGTGCCTCTGAAATTCTCCTTGGCATGTGCGACAAGATCGTTACGGATGCGTCCAAGGAGCTCGTTGAAACACCCATGACGTCGGACAACCGTGAGACACTCGAGCAAGTCATTACGACATACGCCTCACGTTCGCTGCGAACTATCGGCCTTATTTACCGCGACTTCGAGAGCTGGCCACCAGCGGACTCCCGCAAGAGCGAAGATGATCCCAACCAGGCTATCTTTGAAGATGTTTCTAAGAAAATGACCTTCCTCGCTGTGGTTGGTATCCAGGATCCTTTACGACCAAGCGTTCGCGAAGCTGTCAAGGATTGCCAGCATGCAGGTGTCTACGTTCGCATGGTCACTGGCGACAACGTTCTTACCGCCAAGGCAATTGCTGAAGACTGTGGTATCCTCGTCCCTGGCGGCGTCGTCATGGAAGGACCCACATTTCGCAAGCTCTCAAAGAGAGATATGGACGCCGTCATTCCTAAGCTTTGTGTTCTTGCTCGCTCCAGCCCCGAGGACAAGCGTAAGCTTGTAAAGCGTCTAAAAGAGCTTGGCGAGACTGTCGCGGTCACTGGTGACGGTACCAACGATGCCCCTGCGCTAAAGACAGCCGACGTTGGTTTCTCCATGGGCATTGCTGGTACTGAAGTCGCCAAGGAGGCTTCCGCCATCATTCTCATGGACGACAACTTCGCTTCGATTGTCAAGGCTCTACTCTGGGGTCGCGCGGTCAACGACGCTGTGAAGAAGTTTTTGCAGTTTCAGATCACCGTCAACATTACCGCTGTACTGCTCACTTTCGTTTCAGCTGTCTCCAGCCCGGACCAAACATCTGTACTGACTGCCGTCCAACTACTTTGGGTCAACCTTATCATGGACACGTTTGCCGCACTTGCTCTCGCGACCGATCCACCCACTCGTAGTCTCTTGGACCGAAAGCCAGACCCCAAATCCGCACCCTTGATAACTCTCAGGATGTGGAAGATGATTATCGGTCAAGCGATCTACCAACTTACGGTCACATTCATTCTATACTTTGCTGGCCAGTCCATCCTCTCCTACGACAGCGACAGAGAAAAGGATCAGCTGCCTGCTCTTGTGTTCAACACTTTCGTGTGGATGCAAATCTTCAACGCATTGAACAATCGCCGTCTCGACAACCGCTTCAATATCTTCGAGGGCATTACGCACAATTGGTTCTTCATTGTCATCTTGGCCATCATGATCGGAGGTCAAACACTGATCATCTTCGTTGGTGGTGTCGCCTTCAAGGTTACTCGCCTTAATGGCCCTCAATGGGGATACTCGATAATTTTGGGTGCCTTGTCCTTACCCGTAGGTGTGATCGTCCGCTTGATCCCCGACGAACTCATTCGCAAGTGCATTCCCGATTTCTTCAGGCGCAAACAAACGCCTGAGGTCGTTGTCTCCGATGATGACTACCAATGGAACCAGGGTCTCCTGGAGATCCGCGATGAGCTTGCCTTTCTCAGGAAGGTACGCGGAGGACGCCTCAGCAGTCTCAAGTTCAAGGTCCAACACCCCAAGGAAATCTTCACCAAGTCGCGATCCAGCCTCTCAGCCCCTAGCACCCCCAACAATGGCACTGTTGCAGATGATGGCTCTAATGCCCCTCCAACACCCAATAGCCGCAGACGCACCAGGTCGCGCTCCAATTCCGCATTCGGGCCCGCGACCGTCATGGCCGGTATTGTTGCAGGCAGCATTGCTGGCTGGTCTCCTATTGACCGAAATGGTGACAACGATTCTATCAGATTTGGCCGTAACGCTACCAAGAACGATATCGAGGCCCAGGACGGAATTGAAGTTCACCCCGATACAAAATCAACAGATACTATTCTCGCACCTAGTCCAAGCGAGTACCGCGGTCCTCCAAGTCAGAACAAGGAGACTACGCCTGACTTTGTCACAGGCCCATTCGCCTCTGAACACTCAAAGTCGGACAACAACACCAAGCCCTCGGGCTCGTAAAGGGTTCCTTTTTTCTTGGTACTATAACCACTACCTCTTCAATTATCTCCTTGTTTCAAGCATCTCCTATGGTAGCGTACCACGCTGCGGGGCATTGCATGTTAGACGGTGTTTTCGGAGTCTGTACCTCTAATGTCCTCATACTGGTACATTGTAAATACCCTTGTTTTGCGCAACCATCATCAAACGCTGATGCTCTTCCCACGGCCCGCTCCTTGTATTATTCCTTTTTTTTTTCTATGGCGGAGCACGTACTAGAATAGCTTCAATTCCCACGAGCGGGGTTTGTTGCGCACATCGACTCCAAGGATAATTAGTCCCTTGGAAAATCATATCTACAATAAAAGTTCACATCAGACATTCTAAAAGCTTTCCTCCCGTGACATTGAATCATAATGTTTATGTAACTTGAAGTATGGCGCAGGAGATTTGCTTTACCCCGGGCCGAGAGCATGCAGTCGGCGCAAGTGTGTCGTAAGAAGATGCTTTTGGTCATCGGCTTAGGTTCGGTGTCGGCCGCACTATCGACGTCATCTTAGCAATCCTGAGGAATGGCACAATCGCATGTTCATCACAGTCCACAACCCTAGTCTATATAACTTGGGGCTTGTGCTGTTAATTTGAATCATAATTCCATCACAACATTGACACACAATTCCAAGAAGTTTTTGCAATCCAGTACCACTACCAGCCATCAATCCATCACAAAACCACAATTCGAACCACATCATGTCTCACCACGTCCTCCTCATCGGCGGCCATGGCAAAATCGCCCAAATTCTGACACCCCTCCTCCTTGCAAAATCATGGAACGTGACAAGTACGCCCTCTTCCCGCCTCCCCATCCATCCAACTCCCCAGCCCCGACACGTGACCCTTTCCTAACACCCCCCAAACAGGCATGATACGCAGCGCCTCCCAGAAACCCACCATCGAGTCCCTCGGCACCGCCCAACCAGGCAAACTCTCCATCCTTACCCACAGCCTGACGGACATCAAATCCGAAACCGACGCGCAATCCATCCTCGACGCCATCAAACCCGACTACGTGATCTGGAGCGCGGGGGCCGGCGGCCGCGGCGGCGCCTCCGCAACTTTCGCCATTGACCGCGACGCCGCCATTTACTTTACAAAAGCCAGTATCCACACACGCAGCGTGAAGAAGTTTCTCACCGTGAGTTATTTGTCGTCGCGCCGAGGTAGGCCGTCGTGGTGGAGCGACGAGGATTGGGCGGGGGCGCAAAAGGTGAATAATGAGGTTTTGCCTACGTATTACAAGGCCAAGGTTGCGGCGGATGAGGTTTTGACGGTGTTGGCGAAGCAGAGGGTGGAGGAGGAAGGGAAGAGTGGGGTCCCTGCTGGGGACAGGTTTTGTGGGATTAGTTTGAGGCCGGGGATTTTGACGGATGGGGAGGCGGGTGGGGTGAAGGTGGGGAAGATTGGGACGGGGGGGAAGACGGCGAGGGCGACGGTTGCGGAGTCTGTTGTTGCTGTTTTGGAGACGGAGGGGGCGAGGGGGTGGATTGATGTTGTTGATGGGGAGGACGAGGTTAAAGGGGCGATTGAGAGGGTGGTGAGGGAGGGGGTTGATGCGGTGGATGAGGAGGATTGGGAGAGGATGGTTAGGAATGCTGAGGCGTGGGCTTGAAGTCAGCTCTGTTTTGTTTAAGACAGATAGCTTTAGGTTAATAGATACGTAAAGCTTAAATCTTATTAATGCATGGCTATATTACAAAGACTATCTTGACCACAACTGCGAATGTGACGTAATATGCTGTTCAATCACATTCATCAGACATCAAACTAACCCCTCCATCCTCCTCATCCTCCTCGTCCCCCAAACTTTCATCTGGCTCCCCACTCTCCATAATCATCTTCTGCCCTTTTAGTCTCGGATGTTGTCTAGCATAATGCTTAATATGCCATCTCACTTGCAACACAATCACGTCAGCACATTACCATCTCATCAACAGACCAAACAAAAACAAAAAAAACACAAAAAAACAAAAATCTCACCATTCCTCGAACACCCCCCCTTCAACCTACAACAATACTCCAACGCAAATTCCCTAAACCAAATCTGCCACGACTCCTCGTCATAAACGCCAGGGGGTTCATATAAAGTCAACTCCTTGATCTTACCTTTCCCCTCCATCTCCCAATAACTGCACAGCGTCTTCCAAAACTCATTGTTGTCTGGGTCGAGGATTATGCCGTATGTTGTTTTTTTGTAGAGGGTTGTGGATTTTGTGACTTTGTCGTATGGGGTTGGGGTTGGGTTGACTCTGAAGAGGAGGAATTGGGCGGTTTGGTATTGGCGGTAGGTGTAGTGTGGTATTCTTTTGACTGGGGTTTTGTTCCGGGGGGTTTGTGGGGAGGTGGGGTGAGGGTTTGTTGTTGTTGTTCTTCTTCTTGGTGGGTAGGGTGGCGGATTGGTTGGGGTGGTTGTATATGGTAATGGCATGCTTTGGTGAGGTGTATAGAGACTTGTAGGCTGTGGAGAGTTCTTAGTAGGCTGTGGGTAGCGCTGTGCAGGATGATTAGGCTGTGTGTATGGTTGTGAATGATATTGCGTAGCCTGTGACTGGAAATTCGGAGATGGAGAATCAATAAAGTGTTCTCCGCGTGCAGAGGGTTTCCGATAGGACCCATTTTGGTAATTGTAGCTGTACATGATACAAATGCAATGATTGAAGATCCCGGGGTGTCAGTTGTAAACAGAAGGAATAAAGAGAGAAGTTTGACGGTCTTAGATTTGGAGTGAACATCTTGGAATTTATAAGGGACCTCCATTAGCGGACATGACTGCTTCGGTGTGAGAGCTCACTTACGTGAGTCTTCCTCTGATGATTCAACTCCATGGCATAGTCATATGCGTGCCAACCTCATCTTGACATTGCTTGATCAATATACTACTTCGTAGCTGTGACGAGGCGCTGCACAAAAGCTCC
This sequence comes from Plenodomus tracheiphilus IPT5, assembly GCA_010093695.1. Lineage (NCBI taxonomy): Eukaryota > Fungi > Ascomycota > Dothideomycetes > Pleosporales > Leptosphaeriaceae > Plenodomus > Plenodomus tracheiphilus. The sequence continues at coordinate 573,764 of MU006290.1, read as the reverse complement.
CCTGATACTTGTGCTCAACAACAATACTGGAAACAAGCTAGACAGACGAATCGATGAATGAAGTTTTTTCTTCGTCCCCATCTATCGTGAGTGGCCGTGAGGAATAAGAGGTTCGGCGTGCAACTGCAACATAGGTAGCGGGCTTTCCTCTCTGCATGTGATGTCGAGACCGACGAGGTGCACCATGTCTATAGTACGACCCCCTCCTGGACAGTGACGTTTCCCAGAGTCTGACAGTTCTCGATATTTTGCGTGTTGTTGCAGTCAATGCGATGACTTTCCCAACATGACGTTCAACCATCGGGCTTACTCAACCCCATATTTTAGTGTCTTGGCGTATGGTTGTACCTTGCAGGACAGGCAAGGCTGCCCTCCCCGCCTACCTACCACATCCTAGACCATCGTCGCAAATTGTGCATCGGCGTGGCTTATCATCTGTAATCAATTCTTTTTATATTTGTCGACTTTGTACCACTTTAGACATGAGAGCAGCGCATGCGACACGCGTGTACCAGCATGCGACATGAGGGATCCCTAGGGGAAGCTGACGCCAAATATCAACAAAATGCCGGCCTCCGAGTCCAACGCCGCAAAGCCTAGAGTGCGGAAAATCTGTACCCTATGGACGCATGATGACAACTTCTCGAGAGAGGACATCGTTTTTAATGGCGATAGATTCCCAGAGCTTCCAACGGCCCCTGGCACTTTGCTTCAAATCGTAGCGATCGGTACTGGTACTGCCGTGCGTGATTTTCAAGGAAGTACAAGCAATTTGGCAACACATGCATCCCAGGTGAAGACGGATGGTCCCGCAGCAGATTTTAGCTTGGGTAATTATGCGAGAAGAGATCGACGAGGGTCCATCACTATTACTATTGACGAGAATGGTACGCCTGTCCCCAGTGGACGGGAGGTTGATGCAGAGAAGGCGTACATTTTTGTATCGAAACCGCTGCCTGCTGATCTGAAAGCAAAGCACACAAACTTACAGGTAAGCAGTGTTTAATATAACACATCGATTCCGCTGACCGCAATGTAGGTCTCAATCTCGGAGAGGATTGCAAAGGTGTTTGGGTTCCGCAATCGAATGCAGATTATAATTACTGAGGTATTTGCATAGTATCCCTAACTCGCCCGCAGCTGACATCTTCAGGCGGACGAACGCAAACATGAGGCCCACCACGTGGAGCTGGTCTTCCGTGATGAGTACCTCGCAAGAGCAGACATGTGGCGTCTTGCAGTCTCTGAGCTCAGTAATCGCACCGTTTATCGTGGCCAAAAAGTCCTATTCATGGGGACGATCAAAGCCACAATCAAGCATATATACATCAACAACCAGTCTGTACAATCAGGTTACTTCTCGTCTAGCTCAAAGCCCATATTTCGCAGTGAGTCTGCTCGGTACGTATTGTTCCTTCAGATGTCTAGAGAGATGTGGGACTTCGATGCTGAAGGCGCTGGTGAGATCATGTTCAACAAAGTCGTCAGTGGTTTTTTACCAGATCTTTTCAAGAGATGGCTGAAGATAAACGCGAGACATCTGGTAACAATCATCCTGTTCACACGAATGCAATATGACGGAGAGCCTGTCTCGGACCGTCCTGTGGACGCAACTAGCAACACGGATCCTGAAACCCCATCCGGAATGTTTAGAGACTACTACCGGGTAGTCGTGAGCGACATGGCCAGCGGAGATTGGATCAATATACTGTATCAGTTGAAAAAGGAGTTCCGAAACTTCCTTCGTGAAGTCTCCCTGGTTCGTAAGTCTATGCCGAAGACGTCCATTGACGGCAAAACCGACCCAGAAGGCGCAACGACTGAAACGGTCGTGGCTGGAAAGCCTTCTTCTGCGAGCCAAGGCAACATACTGGAAGCAATAAATCTGGCCGCGGCTCAATTCGCGAAAGACTACATTGATCGAGATCTCGTACGAACCGGCATCTCAGTCATCGTTGTCACCCCCGGAACAGGTGTCTTCGAAGTAGATTACAATATGCTTAAATTGACTACGGACACTTTGATGGGCTCTGGGATAGGCATTGACCTGGTGTGCTTGTCCCCGATGCCACTGCATTCAGTACCTCTTTTCAAATACCGGACGCCTCGAGTGATCTCCAATCTGCACACACATAAAAGCGGTGGCAGGTCAAGCACCGTCGAAACGGGGAAAATGGAAGATGAAATGACACCTCGCCAATACCAGTCGAACTTTGCCTCCTTGTCACATACGCCCAGTGCGCCACCAATTCACAGCTTATCATCACACGTGGGAACTCAATCTGAAGATCAGTCAGATGGTTGGCGGTTTGCTATGCCCTACTGGGTCGATGTGTCCTTCTGGTCCGGTACATCTGAAGAAATACTGGAGTTGACAAAGCCGCGCAAAGCTGATAGGATTATCCAAAAATCCCGCAAGAAAGGCCGCATCTTTGCTCTGAGGTGCCGGTTGTACGAGCTGCAGATGATGGGTGTCATGGAGAACGAGTTTGGTGACATATCTATTCCCTATTTGGAGGAAGACCCGATGTATCCACAACGATTGCGAAATGCTGAGATGCCGCCAGCGCAAAGCTCCCATGGAAAAGCTTATCTACTGAAAGCTTCAGCAACGGCAGCAAGCTCATACTCGTCTAAAGGAGATAATGATTACGGTGATGATCAACTGGACGAGAGCAGGGCTTCGTACAAAGCGTGGATGGATGCTTACGATAACGGAGTGTACTCCCCCTTGCTGGAGAGGAAGCAGGTACCGAACCTGAGCCAGTCTCGGCAACAGAAACAGAGCGAGCAACTTTTCAGTGGGTCACCAGATCTGACCAGAACTTCATATCTATCCTCCTCCTTCCGCAGTGCCGGTACATCATTTGGCAAGACGGCCCGACAACCATTAGACGCGAACTTCCATCAGTTGATGCGCGAGAGGTCGAGTGAGGAAGAAAGCCAATCCCCGAATGCGAACACACATCGACTTCTCGAGCGAAATCCGCAAGGTGCACCACGAGCTGATGTCTCGCGACGACAGCAAACACTGGCAAAAGCCAATGCGGGTGTTGATCGCTCTGATGTCCATCGACGGAGTCCTTCTGGGGAGTCGGAGAATCAGCGCAAGTCCCTGAAATCTACTCCTAGGCCGTCTCCTGCTCCTAGTCGCGGCCCCTCTCCTCCGAGACGGGAGGTCCTCTCGTCTGCGTCCAGTGGTTCGAGCACACCCACTGTGAAGCTTGATTCGAAACCGCGCCCGGGCAATTGGTTTCTTCGGCAAATCAGCTTTGGGGGGAGAGCATCACCAGCAAAGGCTACGATTGCAGACCCTACCATCGACATAAGCCAGGGAAAAGTGAAGCCAGCAATGCTAACCGTCGAAAACAATCAGAAGGGTGCTATCGCAGAAAGACTTGCCAGCACCCGAGTTACGGCTAATGAGAAGCCATCGCAGCCAATTGCGATTAGGACTGCGTCGCGGGGTGGTCCCACGTCAGCCGAATCACTATCATCAGATAGGGCGAGCCGCTCTGTTGAGACAGTGAGGGACGGGCCGTCTGGGAAGACGTCACTACCTTCGCAATCCGGATCCGTCAAAAGAGACCCAGGATCTACCTTTCTCCTCGCTGGAGCACGCGCCTTGGGCGAGCATGTGGGCCCGAAATTGGATTTTTCGTCCAGTGGTGGTGCAAAAGACATCCCTCGAACGTTGTCTCCGACAAGTGCAATCGCCCCTTGGGCTATTCTGGTCAACCCCTGCAATCCGAAGAAGAACATCATCAACTCTAGGAACCAGTATCGGCGTTGGCATCATGTTTTCCCGCGTACCTTGCGTACAGGGACCGTCAAGTGGAGGTCGCTTTGCTCACCTGCAGCCGTGCCTTTAACACACGAATGGTTTCCTACACCCATGCAGATTGCTACCGAATACAACGAAAGTCCCTACAAAATCTCACCGAATGAGGACGATGATATGCAGGAAAATCCCAAGAGCAGGGAGTCATTGATCAAAGAACTCATAGCGTTCCGACTCTCCCATGGCTTCCAAGTTATAGTTGGATCATCTGTGGCGGAGTTCTCTGGGAGAGAAGAGAAGGCCTTAGCCAGTATCCTAGCACCAGACTACATGTCGAACGACGGTGACACTGTGTTTATGAGTGTGGGAAATAACATCCACCAATTAGTATGTGTAGCTGGTGGCGAGGTGGAGGTGAAGCGCTACACTCGGAAGCCTACCACCGCTCTGGAATCTTCTGCTGGTGTTGATATGCCGTTCCCTTACAAGCCGTACATCCGCACAGCCTTTGAGGACGATTACAATCCGCGCGACGTTGTGCTGCGGCCTCCACGAAAAGAGTACAACTGGAATATTATTGACACGTTTTTGGCCGGATATCATGACGAGTTTTCTGAAGTGCTACGATTCTGGAGGGCACGTTTCGTTTTGATACCCGTTGACATCCCGCACGTGCATCGACGTCACCTACCCATGCTTGCCGAAGACTCAGAAGAAGAGATCCGGCTCGAAGGGATTCAGAAATTAACCCAGCTCTGGCAGAAGTTCCGCTACATCTCGCCCGAGGAGCGCCATTATCACCCTGCGACATCAACGAAGCAAAAGGATCCCAATCCATTGGCGATCGAGTATCACACCCGGGACTTGTCGGCAATAGTAGCCGCCGGGCCTGACCATGCCATCTTCAACGATACTGATAGCGAATTTCAGCCGTCTCTTTATCCCGATGCAGAAAAGTACCACAAATCAAACATCGACCTCAAGAAGCTTGCCGAGGACTTACAAGGCGAGAAGGGCATCCAGATGTTGGATCGACGCTGGCATTTGAAGCTACACCAGAATTGTTTTGTTGGTTTTGACCTTACGAACTGGTTATTGTCTAACATCAAGGATGTGGAGACTCGTGACGAGGCAGTGGAGGTTGGCAACGACCTCATGAACAAGGGATTGTTCGTGCACGTTCAAAGACGACATCAGTTCCGCGATGGAAACTTCTTCTTCCAAATTGCCGCAGAGTACCGCGCCCCACGCCCCGAGTCGAGGACCGGCTGGTTTGGTATGCGTAAGACAGACAAATCTGTTCCATCTACACCGCTTGTAGATGCGCCGCGGTCATCACCTCTCGCATCCAAAGCCAGCAAACCTCGGCCTAGTACTGCAGACTCATCGTCCGCTAGTTCTGATTCTGTGCCAGATGGCGAGAAGACTCCAACACGAAACAATGCAACCAAGCGTCAGGTCACTCTATCACGTGTCATGCGCTACGATGTTGACCCACGGAAGCGCTCTTATCGACCAGAAATTATCTCATTGCACTACGATCGATTACACAACCCTGATAACTGCTACCATATCCGCATTGATTGGATGAATGTCACGGCCAAGCTGATAGAGGACGCCATTGTTACCTGGGCTACAAGTGTAGAAAAGTACGGGCTCAAGCTTGTGGAAGTTCCAATTGCGGAAGCTCGTAACATTGTCGAATACCACCCTTTCCGATCACCCTATCCGGTCAAACTTGCGCTGCAGCCACCGCTGGCTTACCCGGAAACAGCATGGGATTCAGCGCATTTCTCACCGCAATATTCAAGCACAGACCGCTTCGCATACCACAAAGCTTTGCTGCGAAGACTCAACTTTGTGCTGGACATGGAGGCTGCAAGTTCGTTTCCCCCTGACGTCAAGGTCACATACTCGTGGGGCATCCCAGACTACAAGTATACCCAGTTTATACATCGCAGTGGGACCTTGCTTGCGCAGATCACGGATGAGGGCAACCTCTTGCTGCTTGCAAACCGTCTTGCACACAATCGTGCCAAGGACAATGGCAGACTTCGACCCGTTGATCCATACGAGCACAAGAAAGCAACAACAGATGGTAGTCAAAGCACGCGCGTCCCTTCGACACCAGCGGAGCGAAGCAATCCCTATCGAAGCCCTTTCGCTAGTCCAATGGTGCGACCGGTGCAGGACTCTAGCCTTCTACACACAGCCCTAGCTCATCACGATAGACATGCGGCCGCTGCGTTACCGCTGGCGACGCTGACCCAAATGACAGCAGAGCAGGTCAAGGACGAAGTTGAAGAATTTTGCCACAACTCGGACCTCCTTTCGGCCTTCTACAGGGAAGCCTTTAGACACGCCCCTTCACCGTCGCCTCGCATATTGCCGGTATTGGACGATAAGATACCAAGCCTTGGTTTACCACCTGCAATCAACATTCGAGAGGCCAGTCCAGCCAGCAACAGCTGGGTGCTGAGCTCGGCTCTAGCTGGACGGGGCGAGCGGGGCATCTTTGGTGGCATCTCAGAGGTGAATATTGGAGCTGCAAGCAGTATTGCGGGTCGCAGGCAGGGAAGCGAGGGAAGCATGTCAACACTGGGGAAGAGAGGAAGCATCGTCGACGCTAATGCAGAGGGCCAGCCCCGCAGGCAGGATAGTCAAGGGAGTCCGGGAGGGAACGCGTAGAGTGCGGGGTGGTGGTGGTGGTGGTGGCTGGTTTGGACGTGGGGATGCTGCACTGTGTTGCTGTTGTACATGCAGTCCGCAACTAATCATGTAGTCAATTCATACCTGGCGCACAGCTTGCAACGCGAGCACCGGTGAATGTTTCGTGCAGGCCACGCCAGTTGACCGCGCCCTCCCTAGGTAGATGCAGGGATACGGAGGAGCAGAGGGGTCACGTGTGAGGGATGGCCGCAAGCGTGCTGCACGATGGACGATCCCGCCTCACGATAGTCGAGCCAGGCCTCACCGCCCTTTACATCACTAAGCACGGCCGATCGCGCTGGCGACCGAGACTAGAGCAGAGCAGCATCCAGGCCCACCACCGCGCGCTCCCCTCTCTCCACACGCGACACGCCTGCAGACGCTGCCCCTCCTTGCCACGGCCTGGCACCACCCCGCGACCACGAGGTGCTGCTGCTGCTGCTGCTGCTGCTGCCTTCTTGAGTGACGCCGACGACGACGACGACGACGACGACGACGACCGCCCTGGCTCTGACTCCCCGTCACCCTTCCCCGTGCCACTCTCCCTCCCCACGCTCCCTCCCTCTCCACGCCACACGCCGGCCGCCGGTTGCCATGGGGCTTCGACATCGCCATTCCGTTCGCGCCTGCCACATCTTCGACGGTGCCCCCGACATCTGCTAAGACCGCCGGCACGCGCCCATGGAGGCATGCGCCCGCTGCCAGACATGATCGGCCACCTTTTCAGCACCCGCAAGAGCGCGAGCGTCTCCCACTCGACGCCCACCGTCCTCGACTCGGCCACCGAGGAGAGCCACACGCGCCACCTGCTCTACCCCGACTCCAACACGCTCTACCACCCCGATGGCCAGCCATACCCACTGCACGCCGCTCCGCTGACCCCCGGGAGCGGCCATGACGGGCCTCTTCCCGAGATCGACCTCGACTACCCGCGCGACTGCCGCATCATCATCGCCCAGGACGAGACGCCCGCCATGCCCAAGACCATCTTGTTCGACTCGAAGCCTGCTCCGCCGCGAGCCGACTTGCCGGGCACACCAAACACGCGGGCGAGGGCGTTTGGTGGCAGCAATGCGAGCACCGCCAGCACCGCCGGCCCGACATTTGGAGGCGTGCATGCGCGGAGGTCATCGCTCATCACCGAGCCTACAGCGCCCAGGTCGCCCACCATGGGCGGCTTCACCCGGGTACGCGCCCGCGGCACCTCCATCTCCTCCATGCCCAACATTGACGAGCACGCCCAAGTACAGGCCAATGCACAAGCACGGGCAAAAGAGTCGACCGACCTGGCCAACATCTGCCTCGACTGCATGTTTGGAAACCTGGCCATGAACTATCGAGGCAACTCCAACAAGATACACATTGTGCCTTTGGAGAACAAGTTGGCCGAGGGCCCCATACTCAGTAGCAGCGTCCAAGATGCTGCCAACTCACTGGGCAGAGCAGAAGGAATTCGCAGGAGAAGCAATTTGGCCAAGTCCTTCACGCCTGCAAACCTCCCTACAGATCTTCCCCGCAACGACTCGAGCGAAAGTGTGACCAAGGAGTCCAGGCGGCGTACTATATTCATCACACGCATGTTCTCTGTCACTCTCCCAGATGATGACAATGAAGCACGCACTCCCACGCCACAGAGCTCGCTCCCAAAGGGCAATGGCTTCCCTTTTCCTCCAACCAGCACCAAGGCGGGTCAGTCCAAGCCGCCGTACATCTCGCATCCACGCAAGAGTCCTATGTACGCCATCACCATTATCCTGCATTTGCCGGTGTCGCAGTCCACATCGAGTGTGCGGCCATCCTCAAGGGGCATTAATCTGCGAAATCCAGCTCACTTGTCTTCGTCTGCCCCAGGGCAAGACTCGTTGGGCTCTTCCCTAGACTCTGACCGACGTGCTGGCTGGGCCTTCATTGACTCGAACTTGGGGGTTGATTCTTTGCTGTCCTCATCCCTACACAGCGATGTAGACGACCGCGTGGATGTGGTGGGACAACACTGGGATGTCATTATGCGTGCTCTCACGAGCCTGCAGTATGTGGTTCAAGAACGCATTTTGGCTCAATTCAAATCGCCGGATGCAATGTCACCACCAGTCTTCCACCAGCATCGACACCAGCCCTCTCGCACAAGCCTCAGAGACATGCCGGCATACCCTACGCGCAAGCCTTTGAGACTACAACCCAATGCTCTGATGATGGACAAAGAAATCCAGACTGCAGCCGAGCTCACTGGTACTCGCGTTGTAAGTGGTATGAGGATACCCCGCGTCATGACCGGTCAGGGCAAATGGGGTGTGTGGCGCGAGGAGGCAAGATGGCTTGGACGATGGGCTGGCCGACGAGAGCAGAACTTCTTCTTCTACAACCTGTTGACAGCATTCTTGGGCAACCACACAGAATGGCTCAATGTTCTCGGCCCCAAGTGGTACCGTAAAAGACATCGCAAGCAGCAAAAGGCATCAGCTGGTGAGACTCTCATTATCCCTAATCGTACAGTCATCGTCTCTCCGGATAAGATGGCTGCGCGAAGGCTCATCTTCCTGCTCGCCGCATTTCTGCCACCCAACGCCCCAAACAGTGGCGAGAGTAATTCGCTACTGCGTCCTGGAACCTCAGCGTCGCTTCGTGCTTACTCCCAATCGCCTCCTACAAACATGCCACCTTCGCGCAAACATTCACTGCGTCGACAGATCAATCGACGACCGAGGGGCCAGCAAAGTTTGACCAACATGGGGCTACTGCAGCCCAGTATTCAGAGCATACCTCAGCCACCGACGGATGGGAATCCTGAGCGCCTCGAGACTGGAGTAGGCGAATCATACAGGCCTGTTAGGCCTGTTGGTCACTCTCGCCGGTCCTCGGCCCACTCTATTCGCACCAATCTTGTGATACCGTCCATGTCTGACGGCTCAGCTATCGTGCAGGATAACAACATCATCACCACGACAACCACCTCGCAGGTTACGGTACCAGTGGCTCATTTCACGCTGCCGCGAATGAGATCCTCCGGTCCCGTACCCGAGCAACGACCCGAGAGTAGCGATAGTCTGGCATCTGCAAACTTGATCAATACTCTACAACGAAGCGGCACAGGCCAGACTAGTATTGCCAGCAACGATTCCAGTAACAACAGTCGCTGGAGTGGCTTTATGAACTTTTGGAGCGGGCGACGGTCATCCTCGACTGATCAGAGCGACTATCTTCAGACCACTGACGATGGTATTGGGTATCGTGGCCAAGAAAGGTCTAGGTCCCAGCTCGAGCAGATGGTACAGGAACTCTCGATGGATCGCGTCTTTGAGGGCGACGTTTTCGATCCTCCTATCACGAACACCACTACTGCAGCTGCAACCTCACCTGAGATCTTTCCACATGGTGGTGGTGGGAGTGGCATGCCTGCATCAGCTGCACGACCCATCCCAGATCGGCCCAGGACTTTTGAAGGACCTCTCAAGCTCTCAGTGAATGAGAAGGATGGCGTCATCGACGTAGATATCCCGTTGCCAGACTTTGGTTCACCATTACAGTCACCTCTGCTCGGAGGCTATGGCTCAGCATCTAGCCATCACGGCTCCAGCTTCGGCGAGTCATCCGTTCTTTCGACACCCTATGGTGAGTCAGAACAGCCTGTGAACGCCGCTGGCTGGCTAAGCCAGTTCCATCCCGACTTCGCCATTCAGGCTATCAAGCCATACCCAGAACTTGAGCGCGATATCAAGCGAGCCATGAGTGCCGAGCCTACACCACTCAGCGCTGCTACAACACCAAGTCTCGAAACAGGCCCGCTTGAGCGTTGGGTTGATATCTGCTCAGCTCTCATCGCGGATACCAGTGCTTTCAAGATTAAACGTATCAGCCTGAGACGTCTGGTTAAATTGACGCCCATGCCAACGTATCAGCCCTCGGCCATGACACCTAGTGTATCTGGTATGCCGCCAGGTCGCTCTCAATACGGCAACCCTTACTCGGCTGGCACGCTGGGTTCCATGATGGCTGAAGTTCACCTAGCGGAGAAGTTTGACGAAGAGCCCATCATGGACTTTGACAGCACGCTCATCGATGGCGTGGATCGCGTACTAGCGCAATCTGGCGAGGTGACTCGCGTTAATTCAGAACAGTCGTCTCGATCAAGCTCCAGACGGGGTCGACACGATCTGAACGCCGAGTTCGATGCATTAGCGCACAGCGAGCTTCCGCAGACTGATTGCAAGGGCGTGCTGTTTGAGGCGCTAGAGGCTGTAGTTAAGGATGTCACAGCTGAACGTATGGGGAGAGAACTGCTTAAGAGCGATGACAGAAAGGATACAGTGAAGCAGAGCCAGCAGAAGACGTTTACGGACTCGTCGCTGAAGGAGGGTGTGAGGAGATGGTTGACAGAGGTAGAGTGAGTGCGTGTGTTTGTGTGGGAATGCCATATCGTACGATCTGGAGCGGCTGCATTTGTTATTCATTGCGATTTAGCGGGCGTTTGTCTTTTACGAGTAGTTGTTATCGGCATGTTGGGTGCAGCAATCTGGGGTTTGGAAGCTGAGGCATGGTGGGGCTGGATTTTGCCAAGGAGATACCACTGTTCAACATTAGAAGGAGTAGAGTAGAGTATAGTAACAATATGATCCATGATCCATCAGATTCATCCCGAGTCTCTCAAAGTCATTGCACATCTTGACTCGTGCTGTAGAGTGGTTTAGTCTTGGCCCCCATCGAGACGTCGACCAATTGCTGCATCACTAAGGAATTGGTCAAGCTTTCCAATGCTGAGTAACCCGCGCTCGGAACTTCTTCCCGCAAGATCGGAACGACACAGCTATGACGAAGGTGGGGACCATTGGTAGATCAAAGCATCCCCGCGCCGCAACTTGCAGTTCGATCAATGACAGCCATATAAAACCGGTAGCTGTCGCATCACTTATTCATCCATCATCCTATGTTCCCCGTACCTCTGCGACTTGCACGACACAGTTTCCGCTGCACCACCACCACTCCATCGCGCTCCCCATTCCGCTCACCCACCCTCTCCCTCACGACGACCACAACAGCCACAGCAACCATGGACAAAAAGCCCGGCGACGAAATCAAGCAAGGCTCCATCCTCTCCTGGGCCGACCAAAAAACCGGCGAATTCAAACGCCAACAATCCGTCTTCCGCTCCTTCATCGAAAACAAGCCCAATGCCGAATTTCCCCCCGAAAAGAACCGCTACCACCTCTACATCTCCTACGCCTGTCCCTGGGCGCACCGCACCCTCATCGTACGCGCGCTCAAGGGCCTCGAAGACATCATCTCCTACACGAGCGTGCACTGGCACATGGGCGAAAAGGGATGGCGCTTCGCCACTTCGTCCGAAGTTTCCAACGGCGAGATATCGGGAAACACAACGCCGGACCCCATACACAAAGAATACACGCACATCCGTGATATTTACTTTGCGCAGAATCCAAACTACGAGGGCCGGTTTACGGTGCCAACGCTGTTTGATAAGAAGACTGGGCGTATTGTGAGTAATGAGAGTAGTGAGATTATACGCATGTTGTACACCGAGTTTGATGATTTGATTGAGGAGAAGTTCAAAGAAGTGGATTTATTTCCTGAAAAGTTGAGGGGGGAGATTGAGGAGATGAATGGCTGGGTTTATGATGATGTGAATAATGGGGTTTATAAGAGCGGGTTTGCTAGGTATGCTTGTCCCTTCCTCCCCCTCTCGATCTTCTCTTCTTGGACCAGAATGAGCCATCTTGCTAACGGATCTTGACTTGGAATATTACAGCACAGAAGAAGCCTACACAAAAGCAGTAACAACACTCTTCTCCTCCCTCGACCGTCTCGAATTCCACCTCGCAAACTCAAAAACACCATATCTCCTCTCCTCCCCACACGTCACAGAAGCAGACATCCGTCTCTTCACAACCATTATCCGCTTCGATCCGGTTTATGTCCAGCATTTCAAATGTAATATCAGGGACATCAGGAGTGGGTATCCGAATTTACATGCATGGATGAGACATCTTTGTGAGTTTCTCTTACCATTTTCCTTTCTTTCTTCACCTTAAATCACTTCCCTACTTGGATCCTAGATCCTTTTTCGTATCTGCACCCTTCTTTATATACACAAGCATCCTATCCCTCAATTGCCCCCCCACCTTTTAAAACCCCACTCAAAAACTACACACATTCAACACTAAACAACAACACGACTAACAACAACCTTACCAACAGACTGGGACTACCCGGCCTTCAAACAAACTACAAACTTTGAGCACATAAAAAAACACTACACCAAGAGCCACGGCCAAATCAATCGCTTCCAAATCACCCCCCTGGGACCGGTGCCGGATATCCTGGGTAAAGACGAAGAAGTGGCTGCGGTGAGGGGTGTCGCGAAGAAGAAGAATTAAGTGTGTGTGTGTGTGTGTGTGTGTGTGTGTGTGTGTGTGAGAAAAGTGGTGGGCTGGATTTGTATCGTTCTGTATATTGATTTGGTTTTTTTTGTGATGGGAGAGTTATTCTTAGGACACTGGTTGGTAGTGGTAGTGGTAGGAGGAGGTATATGATTTTTCAATCGGAATGAATTGAATTGAATTGAATAATTTTTATGGGGGTATCTATGCGCCTTAATCATTTTTCAAATTCCCAATTGTTACATTCATTTCCCAATCGTACCTCTCAACCCCTGTTCCTCCCCCCAACCCCCAACCCTCCCATACACAATGTCCCTCCCCCCTCAAAGCAAAGCCTGCCCAACATGCCCAAGCGTCTCCTTCGTAACCTCATCCCTCACCATTCCCACCTTCTTCGCCGAATCCAGAATAGCCCCCTCAATCGCCTTCAGCGCCTCCACCAACTCGCGTCGCTGATCCCGCGGCGCACTCCGACTTCCCGTCAACTGCTGTGCCTTTTCCACGGTCCCAGCCTCCATGGTACGAAGGTGTGCTTCAATCTCGCGAATCTGGCGCTGATAGACATCAAGCGTGCGTCCGATGTCGTTTGTGCGGCGATCAAAGTAGCCCATGAGATCAACAGGGCGTGTGGGATCGTCTTCGTCTAGTGCGCTGGTCGCGGGTGTCTTTGCGCTCGAGGCGGTGGTGAGGTTGGCGCTGTTGCGGTAGTGGAATTGTGCTGGTAATCGCTGGTTTTCGATTGCGCGGAAACAAAGGGATGCATCTTCCGCGTCCTTTTTCACGAGGCTCTTGAGGTGGGCAATGTTGGCCGAGTCGTTGTCGAGTCCGACTTCGACGGTGGAGAGGGAGGTCTCGATGTATGCGACGTCTGGGGCGATGGTTTGGATGTCGGCTTCGCTGCTGGGCAGGGTTTCGCGGATTTGGCTGCAGTAGTTGATTTTGCGTTGGATGCCTTCGTCGAATTGTTGGATGAGGGTTTGGAGCTCGGGGTGGAGGTCGTTGAAGCGCGTTGTGCCTCTTATTGAATCCAGGGTCATTTGGACGGGCTGTGCGCTTGATGCCATGTTGGAGCCTCCGAGGGTGGAGCCTCCGAGAGTATTGGACCTGTTTTGCGTGTTCATACCGCCGAACAGGGTGTTTTGTTGCTGCTGAGGCTGGGCCTGTTGTGTCGAGCCGAAGAGCGAGGGAGTGGACTGCTGAGGTTGTTGCGAGTTTGTGTTGCCAAACAAAGACGGCGTTGTAGTGGTTTGCTGTGTAGATGTACCGCTACAATTGCAATGGTTAGTCTTTGTGTAACTTCGACTGCGATTGTTCACTTACAATAGCGAAGGTTTGGACTGCTGGGTTGACTGCTGACCGCCGAATAGGCCTCCCGATTGAGTGGTGTTCGGCGTCTGGTGCTGTGTATTTCCTCCCAATGCGCCGCCAAAGAGGCCTCCGCTCTGAGGTTGCGTTGACTGTGCTGTCGTCGATGCGCCAAAGAGTCCTCCGCTCGCGGGTGCGGTAGTCGCAGGCTTGTTCAGGTTGCCAAATAGACCGCCTGACTGCGGCTGGGATGTCTGGGGTTGGCCACCGAATGGCGATCCAGACTGGGCCTGAGGTTGTTGTGTGGTAGATCCAAAGAGTCCACCGCTGCTTGCCGGCTGCGATGTTTGCTGTGCGGAGCTAGCGGTGTTCCCACTAGGATATGTCAGTATAGCCTCATTGGGAGCAAATTCTTCTTCCCATCGCGACGAGAGCGCAACTGCAAGGGAGCCACGTTGGCTCGCGGAGTACGTACAAGAGACTACCGCCCGTGTTGATGCTCAACGAGTTGGAGCGTCCAAAGCCCGCCATCTTGAACGATTTTCCTAGTTCAGCGTATCTGGCACGTATTCGAAACTGAAGGTATGCAATAGCGAAAGGACGGGATCGAGAACGGGGCGGAGCGTGATGCGATGTGAATGTCCGTTGCGCGCCTGGTGTTTTCCAAAGCTCGCAGCACAGACGCGTTCGGCTCGGCTAGTCATGCCCGTCGCGCTCTCGTTGAAGCTCAAGCTTGCCTTTGGGCATCCTCTGTCGCCAAATCCTACACATCACTTGCGCCAAACATATCCCAGGGTGCATTCAGTAGCTTGATACTGCTGCAGTCACCTGTAACCAAGATTCACGCGACAAGTCCTCGAGTACGCACATAACCTGCAGCAACCTCAGTAGAAGAAGAGCTAGGAACAATGGCAGACGAGGACAACTCTGACGATGATCTCTACGGCACCGAGGAGTCGTCGGAGCAAAAGAAGAACTTGACGAAAGAAGATGGTGCTTCGAGTGGTGACGAGCCCATGGACGAAGCCGAGTCTGGTGACGAAGAGGACGAAGATAGTGAATCCGTACGTCGCAAAGCGCTTTACACCTTGCAGGAAGAAAGATGCAGGCTAACACATCTACAGGACCTCGAGATCATCATTGACAAGCCGCCCACAGCACACAAACCCTCAGCGTAAGTCACACATCCACATCTCTCTTCCAGTCCATCCTAACACAACCCAGCCAACCACCCTCCCAAGAATCCAAAGCCATAAAGATCGAAGCGCCTCCCCTCTCAACAACCACACCCTCCCAACCCCCACGCCCCTCCTCAACTGCCCCCCAACAACACCCACCAGGCAGCATCGTCCCCCAACTCGCCCTCACACCAGGGACATCATACCCAGCCATCCGCTCCTCCACCCTCGACATAAACGCCAACCCTACCTACCCGCCCGCCGGCAAACCCGTTCTATCAATGGACATGGACGCCGACCTCGCCGACGAGCAGAAAATCTGGCGTCTACCAGGGACAGACCAAAGCGACTTTTTCAACTACGGCTTCGACGAGTTTACGTGGGAATTGTATCGGCAGCGCCAGATTAGCATGGCGAATGCGCTGCAGCTCGAGGAGACGACGATGCAGGCTATGAAGACGAATATGCAGATGATGGGTGCTGGCCCTGGTCCTGGAAATGGCGGGCCCATGCCGGGCATGCCGTCTGGTATGGGGGGTATGCCTGGTGGTGGTGGTGGTGGACCGCCAATGGGTCCCGGAGGTGGCATGCCTAATGTTAGTCCCGAGGAAATGGTTAATATGCTGCAGGCGCAGGGTATGAATCCAGCGCAGATGAGCATGGAGGATTTTGGGCAGATGATGCAAAGTATGGGGGGTGGCATGGGTGGGTTTCCGGGCATGGGAGGCCAGCAGCAGGGCGGTGGGGGTGGGTATCAACAGCAGCAGGGGAATCATGGTGGAGGTGGCGGGAGGGGAAGAGGCAGAGGAAGAGGGGGTTGGTAGAAAAAGCCTCGGAGACTTCATTCTGCTTCGTAATAGGCTGGGGAGAGGCTTGGATTGGGCCAAGATGCAAGAGCATCTTTCGGCATTTCTTCATGTCATGATTTGATTACATACGATACCAGGGGTGGACAAAAAGTTCCATAACAAGTTATGATGAGATTGACTTCATTCGCTTTCTTTGAATGATGTCCAAACAAGAGACTTGCCAACAATAACTTTGTTTGGTGAGAATTCGCAACCGTTCCCACAGCTTACCAGAACGCGTGCCGTATAGGCGGTCGACCTGTGCTCCCACGTACATGGCTTCCATCTTACTTCTTTCCTCTTTATCTCTGCTCTAAACCCTCTGTGCCAATGTAGCAAAGCCGTTTGTGTCCTCGGTCTGGGTATCTTGTCGTTCGCCCGCGTGGAAGACAGTTTCACGTTTCCATTGGGTCTCCTCCCTCAAGGATATACGCCGGTATCCTCCCCTCTGCAAAATCCTTCTCCAGCCTTGCCATTTCCGCAAGACTGCTCGCGTTGAGGATTGCAGCGCGCATTCGCTTCTTCTCGTCGTCGGTGTAGATGCGGTCTTTGCTCGAGTTGTCAGATCCGTCTGTGAGGGTGGGTACCACAAAGCCTTTCGATTTGACGCCCATAATCTAAGTTGACAGGGTTAGCTGAGAAGGGAGACTTTGGCAGAAGATTCGAGTGCGCACCTTGCTCGCCAGTTCTGTCGGTTCATCTGATGTTCCAAAGAGTTCCTTGGCTTTTGTCCGCTCCACATCGCGCACCTTTACAAAGTCGAGGAAGCGCACGCTTGGACAGCGCCAGATGATCCAATATCTGTAGTTCTGCGCGGTGTTAGCATGGAATAACAATCGTCGCAAGTGCGACCAACCCTGTCGCCGGTCCCATAGGACGTTTCCATTCCAAAATCACGTACGCGCGCAGCTCTCAAATGCGCTTTACCATGATTAGGCTCTGCCTTTCAGACTGCTACTGCATTTGACGTACCTCTTTGCTCGTAACAGGATTACCCATCAACGTCAGATACACCAACTTCTTGAACCCCGCCAGCGGATCCAAGTCAGCCAGCTCCGCAATTCTGTTCTTCGTGAGAACCAGCGTCCGCAGATTCGGTATGCTCGACGAGAGATTCGGTTGAATATTCGATATGCGGTTTTGGGCGAGGAACAATGTGCGGAGGCGGGGCTGGAGCGGGAAGTTGCCAAGCTGTGCGATGTCGTTGTCGGTGAGGTCTATGGCGTCGTTGTCCTGTGTTGCGCATCAGCTCATGCGTGGGGGCTTGGTCCTATGTGGAGCGAATGGGCTTACTCGTGCAGCACCCATGTTTTCAATGGCAGAGATTTTGTGGCCTAGAAATTACAACATTGATATCAACTCAGTTCTCAAGCGTAGTATCTGCTCTTTTCAAACGCACCTCGCAAATCGAGTTCACGCTCCGTGAGACAGTTGATGAAGGAGAGGGAGCCATTGATCAGGTCCGTGGTCAGCCTCATGATGGCTAAAGACAGTTGCGACTTTGGTCAGGTAGGTGTGCTTGGTGGCAGGGTAGGCTTGGGTATGCGCGGGTTGGTCCAGTAGTGGGATTTGGGTGTTGTGAGTAGCCTCGAGCTTCATCGAACTCAAATTCGTGCCAAGATTCCTCACTAGCGCGACTTCCGCTCCGCTTCAGGTGGCGGGTCGTGCGCGTGACAGCTGCACCATCGTCACAAGTCATGTCTATTGTGACTGCGCTACAGAGAGAAAGTAAAATGTACGCGTCCGCTATGACCCAGCCTGACCCAACAACAGCCTCAGTAACCATGCGTTTTCCGTATATGTTCAACAATGGCCCACGATTTCCAATCACCTTCCCTCCGATAAACAGTGTGGCAGCCTCGCACAAAACATCGATCATGTCTCTCCTTGGTTGCATGGTACATTGCATCTTCCGGCCGCATACACTTTCTATGTTCCTCGCAACCTGCCGAAAACTCTCGTTGATGGTACTCTAGTTTCTCATGGTCTGGGAACCAGTCCTTGCAGATGTGGCACATTTCGCGTTCCGTGTTGGCCTCGGCCGTGACTGAACGGTCTCCGCGCGGAGAGACGTTGTATGTCATTGATTTTATGGCATGGGTGCGTGACAGAGTGTTGAAAGTATGCACGAGAGGCTGGTGGAGAGAAGTGTCGATCTTGGACGTTCCGCGTCCGTATCTGACTACACCGGCCTGATGGTCGTACCCTCCACGGATGTTGTAATTGTTGCGAGAGGCGTGGTGGCTGTTGAAATCGTACATTTGGTTGCCATCGTATTCATCGACGAAGCGCGTCCTACGATGTTGATTGCGTTGATTCGCACGCATGTGAACGCCAGTCGGATCGGTCGAGTCGCTGTTGTAGTTGAAGTGCTCGTAGGCGTTGTATGGATACCTTTTGTCACGACCGTCATGTCTGTGGTGCCATTCGCAGTACCTTCCTGGTCCACTGAACCTCGTGTCGTATTTGCAGCAGAATGTCATCTTGGAGAATAAAGTCTGGTGCAATGAGACAAGGCTAGATGGATGGCAGGCCTAAAGCAATGGGAGCACGCGGCTATGATATATGCTCTCGAAAGAACGACTGCAAGACACAAGAGGCTGCATATGTATACGTCTTGTGGGCTTGACCGGTCAGTATTGCCAATCCGGTCAAGGTGCTTAGCTGATGAACGACCAATAAAAACAAAAGCGGGAAGACATGTCATTTCACTACACCAGCCGATGGGGTAGATTCTCAGTATTGTAAAAGGGAGGGACCAGGGTTATCAGTTGGCAGTGGAGGCGCGCAGGCACATAAGTGGTGAACGCACGTGACAATGCATGCAGCGGGGAAGAAGACAGTCCCAGTGCATTTGCCTTGCGTTGATGCTAGCCGTGTCTACATGAACAAATTGATGATGCCTGACCGGTCCGCTGATACCACTATTCCGTACGGCTGCTCGATCAAGGCTACGTCAAGTATGTTATCCATGTGACTCTTCAATAAGTGTTGCTGTTGCAAGGAGATCAATCCTGACTTGGAAGACTTCTGGGCTGGCCTTTTGCTTGTAGTCGAACTCCTACTATCTCGGCCATTTACAGCTGATGTCTGAGGCTGCGAAAAGCGTTCTGTTACAATAATAGTCTCGGGACTCGGCTGAGATGCAGTGTACTGAGGTTTAGCCTCATCGGCTTCCAATCCACTGACAACCATAGAACCATCTGCACGGTTCGTATCCCAATATCGGATTTTCCAATCAGGGCCAGCTGTCAGTAGGAAGGTATGTGGCTTCGAATCAGACCTTTCGTCGACAGCTTGTGTATGCACAGCGAGTGCACAGATACCTCTGTCAGCTGTCGAGTTTGCTGTAGGCTCAAGACTGGTAGCAAAGCGGCTCAACATACCGCCAGGTTTTTCTTCATCGAGGTCGATGAGGGTCGTGCTCTTCGTTCCGATGTCTTTGCATGTCCCTGAACGGTAGACTTCTTTACAGATCTGCTTTTCCCAATCCCATACTGTGATTTCCCCTTGACTATTGCCACCAGCAATATAGAGTCGGGTTTTCTTCGATTTCGGTAGAAAGACCTGGTATAGCCTGTGAACCGGAGAAGCCCCATGGCACACCCATGCCTTGAGCCGCAACTTGAAACGAAGATCCCAAAGATCAAGGACACCGTGTGACGTTCCAAGAAGCAGCCAATGCGCTCTTCTATCCACACAAAAGCAGGTTGGCGTACCGTGGTTCAATGGATTCTGTAGTGTGTAGAGTTCATCCATAGTCTTGAGGTCTAGTGCGATGACTTTTGATGTATTCGTAGCCATCAGAAGGATCGATTTGTTATCTTCGTTGTAGTGTTCTGACCATAATGCGTGGTCGTTCTTTGGTAGCTGATACTCACGTAGGAGTCGAGGTCGTCCAAACTTGGCGGCGCCATCTTGCCCCTGGTAGTAGTCTACTCGTACCACGTGCACACTTCCGTCACTACCTGTGGCAACAAACGAATATGTGAGCTCCACGAATACGAGACTGGTAACCTTGACGTTTTCACCAAGCCTATAGGTCTGTCGAGACCGTCGTGTGATGTTACGTTCGAGGCGCGAGGTGTCCCATATCTTGACACTGCCGTCGTCCGAGCCACTGATGAAAAAGGCCTGGTCAGGAGACACAAGTATGCGAGTTACTGCAGCTGAATGCTCGCCGAAACTGGCAATGAGAGTGCCTTCAGGCCGCCAGGGTGTGCCCGTCGGTGTCTGATGGGAATCCTTGGTTCTGATAGGCTGCCGTTGCATCACAGGCTGAATTCGAGGGCCAAATTCGATCTCATTGGATGGGAAACGCTCTGATAGCATAGAATCGAGCAACTTCAAGACGGCCGGATCGTTACCTGTATAGTTATGCGCATTGCGAAACCGTATCTGTAACGGGCTGTTTGGTGCGTCGCTAACAAGTGGTGAAGTAGGCTGACGGGCGCGCGAGGATTCTCGAGCATGAGTTCCGTCAACTTTGCCAAATGCATTGGCAGATGTAGTGCCGATCTCAGCCAAGGCTTTGCTCTCTCCTTTTCCTAGGAGACCCAAGGCACTACTGCGATGGCGAAGAGCAAGTGTGTGGTCGTCCGCACCAAGGGATCCGGATGGTGAGTGCGATCCCTTAGGAACCCGGAGAGAGTGTCCTTTGAGTTCGTCCTCGCCAGGTGATGGTTCGGTCGAGCGTGATGAGTTCGGTATTCGACGTGTGCTTGTCTCTTCACGTATCAGACGGCCGGCCTGACTCGCAGCATGTGGAATCGGATCGGCAAAAGCTTCAACTTCAGTCGTTGACGCATCCAGAAGTGCGTCTCTTATTGTCCGAGGCTGTGCATGGCTTTGTTGCCGTGCCTCCGGCTTCGTGGTCGGTTCCACAGCCTGTCGAACGTCTTCATCGAATATAACCGTAAGGGCCTTGATACCAAGATCTTTCAAGGCTACAACACTGTTGAATTTGGTTGGAGGTGTGATGAGATTGTCGGACCGTCGCCGATTTGTTGTCCTCCAAATGAACTCTCGTAGTGTCACGAGTTTGAAGTCATCCTCGGGCGTCATGCCTGCGTTTCGGAGCTTCTTCAACCAGAGGTCATCTTCTTCATTCTTCGCCAATCGCTGTAGAATCTTCGGATCTAATTCCCGGCCCGAGATAGCAGGCAAACTGTCACTAGACGATCCGAAGCTGAAGGTCTGTTGTTGCCTGGCGGGGGCCCAGAATAATCCTTTTTGGGCTTGTAATGCCCAATTCGAAGTCATCTCTAGAAACAGCCGTGAGAAGGGAGATTTCAGAGACTCAAGAATCCGCAGTTCTGAGAAGTCAGAGGGAACAACTTTGAGATACGGTCGAATCAGATTCACGAGGATGCTATGTGTATCCGCGACCGACAGGTACCGGGTAGCAGACGCAATGAATTCTGCAGCAGCTTCACGGATCCAAATATTGGGATGCATCGTAAGGCGCGCGACGACATCAACGAGCTCCCATGTCTTTGAGCGCTGGAACAGTCCAAGTTCAGCCATAGAGGAAAGCGCTCGCACTACCTTTTCGACCACGAATTCCTCAGGGTCGGTTAGTGCTTGCACCATGAGGGGGAGTATGTAGCCTTCCAAGCTCGCGCCTCCCACGAAGACAGCGACTCCCACGATGGCTTCAAAGAAGCCACACTTCAACATCCAATCTGGGTCATTGAGATACGTGTTGAGGTGACTGAGTACAACATCGTTGGCTCGAGGGCTCCCAAAGAAGACGCACAAGTCGGAAACAGACCTTAGCATTGCTCTGCGAACAGACGTATCTGGGTCCGTGAGTAGAGCCTTGGTATGCTTTTCGAATGTTTCGAGTAGAATGCGGCGATCTGAATCAAACTGGTTTCGGTGTGCGGATGTGGACATATCGTCTTCAGTCTCAGGGTCAGCCGCAGGTAGAGATCCCTCTGCTCGCAGTGCTTGGATCATATCGAGGTATCTTGCTGCCGTTGTCGCCAGGGTGCCGATACAAAACGCATATTGCATCCGAACTAGCGGGGTGGCACTAGCAGAAGAGTCTGGGAGATAGGCCTCCAGACGTGGCAGAACGTATTCCGGGAAGATATATGCGTTGATAGGTGAGACCACCTGTACCATTGAGAGGATCTGTGTCAATGTACGCAAAGCAGATATCTTGACTTGCTCAGACTTGTCTGTCAGTAGTTGTGCCACATAAGGAACAACACGATCAAGTTTTGCCTCATCCGTCAATCGTTCAGAGAAAGCCATGAGAAGCTCGAGTCCCCGTACGCGAGCTGACGCTCTCGCCGTACCACGTAAGCAGGACACAACGATAGTGAGGAAGATAAGATTCCCATCATCGACTGCAAGACTAGGTGTTGGGGAAGCTTGGTGTTGGTAATTTGGGATGTTCACGACCAAGGGGAACAGCCGTGCATTTGGCTTGGGTGGTGAATGATGGCCCTTTGCGAGCTCCTGTCCACTACTGTTTGATAGCAAGTGCGCAATCTTATCGTAGTCGTTGTAGATTTGCTCGATACGCTCGTCCGGCTCCCCGAGATGTTCAGCGGCGGTTGTGACAGGCTTTTGGCCAAATGACGGGTCCGTAATTGAATGCATGTATTGCTGCAGAAATCCGTAGAAGTAGCTCGGAAACACTTTGTCTCTCCAGTGCGTAAGGTAGTCCTCGGCAGACATCCTGGAGTTTGGGTCGACTTGGATCATGTGCATAATAAGCTCTCGAATGTTGGAGTCTTGGATTTTGTTCAAGTGGGAGTGCTCAGGGTTGTATTCGCCTTGACGGTATTTGAACAGCTGGCTTAGCGAAAAGATTGGTGCTTCAAGGAAGAGCTCAGCAATGACGCAGCCGACGCTGAAGATGTCCATAGCCCAATTTACATTTCCTTCTCCTTCCGGTTGCTGTCCAGCCGCAAGAAAACGTTCTGGCGCCAGATAACACGTGCGCCGGCCAGAGAGATCAAAGTAAAAGGAAAAGTCGGCAGGGTTGTCCTCTGGTAAATGAGCTGGCTTGTATGATGAGGAGAAGTCAGCAAGATAGAGCCAATTCCAAGAAGTGACGAGGACGTTCTCGGTCTTGATATCACCATGATAGATGTTTTGCGCATGACAGTCCCGCACGGCGCAAAGTAGCTGAAAAGACAGCCACTTCTTTTCTATATCCTCGAGAAAAGGTCGCGTACTGGAAAATTCAGCATCTGGTATCTGAAGATCACAATTTAAGCCTACCTCAAGCGGTCATACAGCGAGCTGTGAATGTACTGGCGGACTAGATAGCCACACGCCGCGGTCTCAATGACGCGGTGGTATGCCACGGCATTTGGGACCTGGGCGAGGACTTTACGCTCATCTGAAACTATGAGTGATGGCCTGACGGGCAAATGATGAGAGGGGGCTCACTCAGTAATCTCTTGACATAAGTTTGGAAGTCGAACTGAGCATATGGCTTCATCACCACGCGGGCTACCACAAGGCCATGTTTATGCCGTGCCCGCACGGCTTTCATGAAGCGTGCAGCTCCCAGTGACTTCTCATATTGCAGGTCAGCTAGCTCAGGGACGTCGATGTTGGCCGAACCCGCCGAAAGCGTAGTAAGTGAGAAGCCCTGGCCCATGTTGCAAGCAGCCCAAGGTTGGGAATAGTAGCGCTAAGGTGCTAAGGAAGGTTGAGGCCGTGGCCCAAGCATCGTGAAGGTTCCCAGGAACAGTGGGCTTATTGAGAGAAAGGTGTCCTGAGATTTGCAGAGACGGCAATGTTGATGAAGCATGTCAGGTGCAGCATTCGAGGTCATCCATGGGCGGTCCTGGACCACCTGTAAGGGTGCCTCGGCCACTACGACCAGAAAGGAAAGGCGACCACCACTTGACGTCTCTCCCAACACGCGTTCTGCGTAGACAGACAGCCTGGGAGACGCAACTCTGGCCGCGCTGTCTCCCCACATGCTGCACGCCACGATGGCAGACGAGAAGCATCACGTTGTCTTCTTCCATCCCGACCTGGGCATTGGCGGGGCCGAGCGGCTGGTCATCGACGCGGCCGTAGGGCTCCAGAGCCGTGGCCACAAGGTCACCATCTTCACATCTCACTGCGACCCGCAGCACTGCTTCGACGAGGCGCGCGATGGTGAGCACCCACAGCATCTGACGACATGCACCGCTTAAGCAGGTACAAGCAGCCGAGACCTGACCCTCACGCAAAGGAACCCTCGACGTGCGCGTCCGCGGCAACTCACTCATCCCGTCGTCGTTGTTTGGCCGCTTTGCCATCCTCTGCGCCATTCTGCGCCAGGTGCACCTGCTGCTCCAGATTGGCCTCTTCTCAAACGAGCTTCAGCAGCTCGCGCCGACGGCCTTCTTCGTCGACCAGCTCAGCGCGGGCATACCGCTCCTACGCCTACTGCAGCCCCGCCCCCGCATCGTCTTCTACTGCCACTTCCCAGATAAGCTGTTGGCTAAGAAGGGAGGCCTGCTCAAAACCTTGTATCGCGCGCCCTTCGATTGGCTCGAGAGCTGGAGTACTGGCTGCAGCGATACCATTGTGGTCAACAGCAAATTCACAAGAGGCATCTTTGGTCAAGCTTTCCCTGGCCTGAAGCACCGCCAGCCTGGTGTTGTGTACCCATGCGTCGACACCAATCCGAGCGAGGCCATTGAGCACCCAACACCACTTTGGAAGAACAAGAAGGTGCTTCTCAGCATCAATCGCTTTGAGAAGAAGAAGGACGTGGCACTCGCGGTCAAAGCTTACGCTGGGCTTTCACCCAAAGAGCGTGAGGATGCCCGTCTTGTCATTGCAGGAGGCTTTGACCCAAGAGTCGCAGAGAACGTCTCCACATACACTGAGTTGTGCAACTTGGCCGACTCGCTTGGCTTAACGCATGCCACCGCGAAAACAGTCATCAGTGCTCAAAGCATACCGGACGATATCGCAGTTCTGTTCCTCCAATCGGTCCCAAACGCCTTCAAATCGACCCTGCTATCGACGTCTCGCCTGCTGGTATATACCCCGTTGCATGAGCATTTTGGCATCGTGCCTCTTGAAGCCATGTTGGCAGGTACGCCAGTCCTGGCTGCAAACGAGGGTGGCCCCACCGAGACAGTCATTAGTGGGCAGACTGGCTGGTTGAGGGACGTCAGTAAGGTACAGGATTGGACAGAGGTAATGCGCATCGCCCTCGAGGATGGTGATGGTGAACAGCGCCTACAGGAGATGGGCAAATGGGGGAAAGAGAGGGTGGTTGTGCAGTTTTCGAAGGATAAGCTGGCTGAGAGACTAGAATCAGAGATCGATGCCATCTCTGGGGTCGCGGCTCATGGAACACCTCGTCCTAGCCTGATGCCTCTGTCGATAGCGACTCTCACTATCTTGTCTGTTGGAGTTCCCCTCGTCGCAATACTGTGGACATCGTTGAGATGAACGCCGGGCCTCCTGTGCCGCAGATAATTACGCTCTGGTGGAAGGAAACATAATTAGGGGTCAGCATTACCTGCAGTACTACATAACAGATGTTCAAAAATGTATTAATCATGTCCTATACATGTAGCATTCTACCTCTATGATGAGTTACTATTGTCAGCGCACGAGAAAGCAGAACTGATCGTGCCATCCCTATAAGCGTCCTTGATCTGAACAATCACACCATATGTACCACCAACCGTCAGGAATAGTCCGATCAAGATCAGTATAACATGTAGCGCGTACAGAATCTTGTGCCACCAGTTGCCCTTGTAGTAGTCTGCATGGTCGTAGATCCACAGCCAGCCAGGAAGACTAAGTGCCAAGGGAGCAAAAGCAATGCTGCCTGCCAGACTGAGCAAATAATTGAAGATGGGAACACCCGAGGCGATCAAGAAGCTGATGACCGTCATACCAGTAACGCAGCCCATCCAGGCACCCCAGTGGACGACGGTGTTGGCCTGGAGATGTCTAGAGTTCCTCAAGATTCTCACAAACACATACTTCGCACTGACGTGTACGTAGAGCGCACCGCTGACGCAGAGCCCGATGATTCCTACTCCGTACGCAATCTTCTTTACTGTTGGTCCTGCACTGCCCAGGGATGGGGAGGCAACCCACTTGCCGCACCATTTGTAGACGACAAGACTGAAGGAGAGGTAGGCTGCGGTGACGAGACCCATGCACCACTTCACAGCCTTGCCGTACTCTCTTGGGTTTCGCATTTCAGACATGACAGGCAAGAATGCCGAGGTGCCTGCGCCAGAGCAGAAGATGGTGCTGGCTGCTGTGATCCCTGCCGCGAACGTGGGGTGCGAAATGACATGGTAGCCAAAATCATACGGGCCTTCTTGCGGCGCAGCTGCAGGACGATCAAGCGTTGTGACCCCTACGACCACAATAAACACGGCTACAAAGACGCTGATGAAGCCCACCCAGGTGACCCAAGCAATTTTTTCAAACTTGCGTACGCTGGCGAAGAATCCGACCATGAGCGCAGCGATGATGGAGAAGTAGTTTGTGCAGAGTGCGTGTTCTGACAAAGCGTTGAGCGCCGTAGACACACCGACAATCCCGGATGCTGCAACAATGATGAAAGCGACCAGGAACAGGATGCCTGCGAGTTCTTTCACAATTTTTCCGCCAACGACGTAGCCCATGTCGGCGATGGAGTGGCAGCCGGCGTGGTTGTTGCGGAATTGGCCTTGGACCAGGGCGCAGTAGGTGTTGAGGAATTGCCAGCCGAGGACATTGACGGCGCCTGGGAATGCACCAAGTGTATACATGGCAGAGGGGATGGTGAGAACTCCGGTTGCAAAGATGACTGGACTCATGTTAGAATGAAGTGTATACCAAAGTGAATATTTGAGGTGTACTCACGCTTCAAGAAGATGACTGATGTATGAATCCAATGCACCGTCCGGAAATCCTCAATGCCTTCGCCCCTCTTGAAAATCTCGCCATCATTCTCATTGTCGACTTTACCAATAGACACGCTCTCGCGGCTATCACTTCGCGACGGCTCAATGATATCGTCGTGCTTCTCAGCGGACATGTTGGCGGCGTATGATTGCAAGTTCGCTGGATTTCGATGCGCAGAGTCAATGAACCTCATCCCGGTGTGGCGATCCACAGTATCATATATACCCGTAATATTGGTTCATCATAGTGTCCCTGAATCAGCCTTGAGGTCACGCAGATAAGATCGCTGCGCCGTTACTGATACCACGCACATCCACGCGTGCTTGGAATCCGGGGATGGTGCATGGAAAACCCCGTCGCCCCGTTGTTTTGGAGCTCCGACCTTATCGGTTGGCCCGATGGGGTAGAAATGCGCGTCTCCAATTCCTGGGCGGACTAGGCGGTGCGCAGGGAAGTGCTTACTCCAATGCATTTTGCGAACTCCAAAATCCGATGGTCTGGGGTGGAGGATATGAATGGAGCGATAACGATGACTTTTGGGGTGGGATCTGGATGGGATGGAGCCGATTGGGGGTAAATTACCTTCTTCTCCATTTTAACAGGTCTAGGACAGTTCCCATTGCATGGCACATGCGAAAGTTTACGTTTTGCAGCTAGGCTTTTCTAACCATGATCAGCAAAACCGGCCATCGTCTTGTGTATTGGTGCAAGGCAGTCAGCGCAATTGCAACAATCTTGTAATGGCTATCTAGCTGCATCTTCCACCTTTACTCAGATAGAGGCCAGTCCTGACGTATCTCCACACAGTAGTTTTGCGTCCTGAATAGAGACATCCACGTCCGCGCTGAAACACATAAGAGGCTACAACACTATGTTAGTCTCCTTGGGCAGTGAGTCGTTCCTAAGAAATACAGTCACCACATTTCTGCCTGCCCTTTTCCCCAAGTGCTTCCCCCTCAGGACGTTTGGTAACTTTCGTTGGGTTGAACTTGCAGGGAATGTGAAATAGCAGAGACAGCAGGCTCTGATGCATGGTATCAAACCCGTGAAGCACTTCAAGAGTAAAGTCTTCCCCTTCAACACCATCAAAGAGCTGGAACCATATCGGGCTGGAGATTGACTTGGGTCTACGAAGTCGATGTTAGTGTCAGATGACATAATGGTTTATAGCGCGTACAGTGCATGATACGGAGTTCTGATAGCTGGAGCCGTGCATATTGGTGTAGATGCAGGCCGTGACGAAAAGAGTTTCTGGCTACAATTCTAGCAAGGGGAGCTGAGAGGTGTGGTGTTTGTTGCTGTGGTGACTTGCTTTGTCGAACATGTCCTGGATATCAATCTGTACATTGCAATCGCCCTATGTAAATTATGCAGGTAACTATACCAATGACTCTGCAATTTTAGCTAGCCTTTGAACAGCAAAATGCGCGTTTGATGTTATTGTCTCTTCTCCCGCTCGGACAGCAGCATGTAGACTATCTATTTGCGGGGAATACGGTTTGATGTTGTGTCGGTTTGCAGAACAAGTCGTGATACCAAGAGTATCTTTTTCTGGTATGCGAGGTCGTCCTCTGCAAGCAGTGATATATGCCTCGATGTCAGCAAGATGAACTGCGATCCCTCCCTCTCAGACTCTGATGGTGATCCCATTTGCAAGCAGAGCGGGATAAACTTTGGTGTTGGTTCTACCAATTACTTCCAGGAGAAGTAACCTCAGTCGCATATTCCTTTGGACACAGAGATGGCGGTAGTTATCCTGATGTTCATTTTTTTGCTGCGGAGGGAAATATCGCTCTTGTTGTGGAATGGGGAGACGACGACTCTGGCGTACACGACAGAGAGATACATCGTTGCACGTCATCGATTTAATTCCGGACGCCCCATGAAGCAAGCGCACCCCCTGGACCTAGGGGAGCCTGTGTCGTCTTCAGTTTTCGCTTTCTGGTGTTTAACAACATGATACAGGGCAGATGAGAGACAGAAGACGAAAGTGGAAAAGTAAAGTTGGTGGTGTCGAGGGACGTCATAGGTATGTTGCCAGGAAGGCGCAAGAGAGTGAGCATGGAAGGCGCAAAGGAAAACCAACTATTTGTCTTTCTCTTGGTAAGGATCTGGATAGGAACCGTGTCGCTCGTCTTCTCCTGTTAATCTAAGATCGCATCCGCCAGGGTCTTTTTCATCGCTGATTTCATTGACCTCGCATGGTTATTCCAGATGGACGTAGACAAGCCTGTGGTGCGATCATTCATAGCTTGCGTTTCGTGCATCTCCAAGATAGGTCATCTCAAAGATTCGTCTATGAGATCTGTAAATCTAGTATTTTCCTTCACAGAGTCTTGCGGTTGATCACACTCGAGGCATTGGGGTATTGATTCGTCTTTTCTGATCTTTTCCATTGCGTATCATAGAGTACTATGAACCGCCTTTAGACTCTTTCAATTTTAGTCCAGGTTCAGCTGGCATCATAGCTCCCACCGGCGGAGGGTTCTTGCTCTTGAACTCATCCGCCATTGCTTCCATAGTTACAAACTCGACCCCCTCATGCTTCTTGAAGTGCTCGAGAAGTCTCTCGTGCATTAGAAGCGCATGTGGTCGGCCGGATACATCTGGGTGTATCGTGATTGGGAAGATGAACTCATCGTACTCTCGGTAGAAGTAGTCGAAGTGGTCCCTCCATAAATCTTCGATATCCCTCGCATTGACGAAACCGTGCGAGTTTGCGCTGGCTTTGATGAACATCATCCTACCAATAATGATTAGCTGGCGCGTATAGGGCATGGCGAGATGGTTGTTACGGTGGTAAATCTGAATGCGTCTCTGTTAGCGATTGGTCTATGTATGACGCATTGTGGGACACATACCATCCAGATACCAGTTCGCAGGTATTTCCACAAGCCCTGTCTGACGGCCAGCAACCAGTGGCTTCATCCATTCCTCTGCCTTCTTAGTGTAGTCGATTTTGGTCCATGTATCACCCGTTCGCAGGTAATATGGCTGGCAATCGTGGTGCGACATGCTATGATCATACTCAATACCATAAGAGAGTAACAATTCCGCGCCTTCTTGACTCGTCTCCCACCTGTACAATTGGATTAATTGTGAACTTGTGCGCAAGCATACAAAACGACCTCACCATGGTGCAACGCTGCCCCTCGGTGGCTTCCCAGCAAACTCCGTCAACTGTCGATACGTCTTATCTAGTACATCTCGTTGCTGCTCAAGCGTCATATCGTTCGGATTCTCATGACTGTACCCGTGCAAGCCAATCTCATGACCTGCATCGCGCACTGCAGCCATGTCCTCTGGGAATGTGTCCAGACTGTGTCCAGGAATGAACCATGTCGTCTTGATGTCGTATTTTGCGAACAGCTTCAGGAGGCGCTGTGTGCCAATCGTGCCCGCGAAGAGACCACGGCTGATGTCGCTGGTGCTGTCTTCTCCTCCATATGAACCGAGCCATCCAGCAACAGCTTGTTCAGTCAGTACGCGCCTTTGCAAGCTTGAATATCATGCGCATGCTTACCATCTACGTCGACACCGTAGGAGATAAGAACGCGCTTTTTGCCCATTGTTGGTTTGGCTGACTTCCGCGTGCTTCAACAAGCCGATACGTCAGAGAGCTTAGGTTAGGTAGGTATGGTAGGTGAAGGAAGTACCAAAACTCAACCCAGGGACCGCCAACGACACTATATTTGCGCAAGCCATCGTGACTGCATCCAGCGCATGCGGGGTTGTAATGCTTTCCATGGTTCGCGGGGCCGCCGGCTTTCGACCAGGGTGCTGGTATTTCTCCACTTCGCCTATCATCTACTCCAACTGACTCCAATTCACAAGCGCAATCATACGTCACACAACAGCGCATGGTAGAGGGCACATACGATAACCATGATAGTGTAACAGACGCTGTGAGCTTGCTTCGGATTCTCATCGACACAGCGTCTACCGGCTCTTCTAACAGCAGCCTGAGAGACTGACGGCTTGAGATCTTACTACAATGTCGTTTCAAACCATGCAAGCAGCGCAGGTTGTGGAGGTGAATACATACCTTAAAAACCGCTTCATTCACTGCATTTCACGCTGAGTCTTCACCAGTACAATAAGCCGTATCAGCTTTGTGAACGGCAAGTCCCCGAATGCGGCGAGAATGAGCTTCTCGTCGAAGTCCGCGCTGCGGGCTTCTGCCACTCAGATCTACAAGTCCTTCAGGGGCAGTTTCCAGCTCCTTTACCTATGATCCCCTCACATGAGCCTGCAGGTGTGATTAGACGGGTTGGTGGAAGAGTGGGAAACTCCTGGAGAGTCGGCGACCGCGTTGGGGTACTGAACTTCAAGAAAGCCTGCGAAAACTGTGTTGGATGTCAACAGCTTCAGCGAAGAGGTGGTCGTAAGGATCCTCGCTTTTGCCATAAGAGAGAAATGGCTGGCTTCAAGAATGATGGCGCGTTCGCTCAGTTCATGATCGCTGATCCGGATACGACTGTGCATTTGCCAAACGATGTTTCCTTTGAGGAAGGTGCGCCATTGATGTGTGCAGGCGTGAGTTCTATCTTCCAGCTTTTATATTATAGACTGATCACAGAGACCCAGGCGACAGCGTGGGGTGCCCTACAGAAGCTTCGACCAGATGTAAAAGCTGGGGAGACAGTAGCGATTGTGGGTATTGGTGGCGTTGGCCATCTAGCTGTCCAATTCGCAAAAGCGATGGGTTTTCGGGTCATAGCAATTGACAACCGTCCAGAAGGGCGTCAGCTAGCCACCGAAGTGCCGAAGGGATTGACACCAGACCTGGTCATTGACTCATCTGCGAACACTGCGGATGATCAGATCTTGCACTTTACCTCCAACGAAGGACTGGCTGGCATTGTAGTGTGTACGGACTCGATCCAAGCGAACTCCTGGAGTCTTCAACAACTTGGGAGTAGGGGTGTTATGGTGCCTCTGGGACTTCCCAAGGATAAGTGGCAGTTTGACTCTGATGCGATGGTATTCCGGGAACTCACGATTCGGGGTAGCTATGTCGCTGGCGCAGACGAGGTTGAAGAGATGTTCAAGGTAGTCGGAAAGCACGGAATTGCATCTCATCTTACTGTGGTGGAGTTCGATCAAATCCCCACCATAGTCGATCGATACTTGGACAAATCGATGAAAGGACGATTGGTTGTTAGGATCCCCTATTAGATCAACTATCGTTCTCCGTCGGAACTGCTTCAGTCACACACGCCCCACAACTACACCCGACAATACATAAATGCTCAGGGTGGTGGGTGTTGGGGTTAATTGGAGTAGGATCCACGTTACTCCAAATTGCTGTTGTGCTCGTTACTGTACGCGATTGGTCAATTATCTTGAAGCTGTGGACCTATCGGTCTTGGTATGTAAGAGTCAGCAGTATGCTTACGAGGACGTTGACTATATCAGTCACTACTCCAAATCATTTGTAGATTCGATGTCTGTCTCCTTTGGACAGCCTTTTCTCCACGAATTTGCACTATGTCTGTCTTTTTTGATACCCCCTTGAGGTGCGTTGAGAAATTTATTCGTAGACTCCGTAAAATCTCATACTGAATCATTGTTAGCGAAGATCTTGTTCCTGAAGGCGAGGCCGAATTACTTTTGGCGAATATTGGCATCACTCGTGGAATTTTGCCACATGAATCGAGCGACTATCGTCAGCTCCTCGCAGCAGTACACGATGTAGCCGAGCATGTATTGGATCTCCCAGACTATACCATAGCCCCAGACGTTGGGAAATATCCCCGAGTGGACATTACTCGTCCATCGGAGCAAGAGCAGGACTATGGCCATGCATGGGCTCACAAATTCAACATCCGTGGGAGCCCCGATGGAAAGCTGCTCCGAGGAAAAACTGTTTGTCTGAAAGACAATATCGCCGTTGCTGGGGTCCCGCAATTCTTCGGTACAGATGCCATGGAACCTTGGACACCCGATTCTGATGCCACGGTTGTTACGCGGGCGCTTGACGCCGGAGCAGACATTGTGGGAACAACAATCTGCGAAAACTTCTGCAATTCAACCTCGTCCTTCACCAGTGCCCAGGGCACTGTTCACAATCCGTACGCTGTTGGATACTCCGCCGGGGGTAGTACTTCAGGCGGTAGTGCATTGGTTGGCGGTGGATTAGTCGATATTGTAATCGGAGCTGATCAGGGTGGGAGTATTCGTGTACCGTCATCCTTTTGTGGCTGTGTAGGTTTGAAGCCAACGCATGGACTGGTACCGTACACTGGGATCTCCAGTGGTGATGCCATTAATGACCATGCTGGACCCATTGGCAGGAATGTTCTCGACGTCGCCTTGACTCTCGATGCCATTAGCGGAAGAGATGAGTACGACGACCGAACACTGGGAGCACCAACCCACGGCTCAGCAAGGTACTCAGAACGACTCCGGAGCTCTGTTGCGGGCATGAAGATCGGGATTCTCACAGAAGGATTCGAGCATCGGCTGGTGAACCAAGATGTCAAAAGGCTCGTACTGCGAGCTGCTGAAGGATTTCGGGAGCTTTCAGCTACCGTAGAGGAGGTCTCATTACCATTACACCTCGAAGGCCCAGCCATCTGGACAATTCAACAACGCATTGCGGGAACATTAGGGTTGATGGGATTGGCGCATGGACGACGTGGTCTACTCTCGACTGCTTTCGAAGCTGCGCGGCAACCATGGACGGATGAATCTTTTCAGAGATTGTTTCCTTCAACCAAGAACACAATCATCAATGGCCTCTCCCTCATGAAAGATTACCCTGGTCTCTATGCTAAGACGATCAATGTCGCGCAGCGGTTGCGTGACGAATACGAGAAGCTACTGCGACACTACGACATAATTGTAATGCCAACAACGCCATGTGTGGCTCCACAAAATATCGACTGGAGACGAGGGGATGCTCCAATGGAGGCGCTCAAACCGAGCATGGGCCTGACGATAAATACCGCAGTGTTTGATGTCACCGGTCACCCAGCTATGACAATTCCAGTGGGATTTGCATCATCACCTGAAGATTCCAGTGTCAGACTCCCGGTAGGAATGCAATTAGTTGGGGGCTTGTGGCAAGAGCAGAAGTTACTTAATGCGGCTCTTGCTTGGGAGGAAGCGCACAACTGGAAGGAAATCGGGACACAAAATGCCCAAGAACATAGATTATACACCAAACTATGAGAATGTGAATACGAATAGCGAAGCAAGCACGCTATGCTTGAGCTCTTAGTTTATTGTGTAACCACCATCTACAACTAGTGCATGACCTTGTATGAATGAGGCTTGTGGGGAACATAGAAATAGGACCGCATTAGCTACTTCATCAGGTGTGCCCATTCTTTTCATCGGAGCGATATCTATAGCAGGCTTCAAGGCTTCTCGCATTTCTGGAGAACCCTGTGTCATCGGCGTCTCAATGACTCCTGGACAGACACAGTTCACACGGATGCCATCTTCGGAATAGTCAATCGCGTTTGCCCTGGTCATGTTGATAATGGCAGCCTTTGAGGCACAGTATGCAGCTGCGACGATGTGTCAGCATGATTGTGAGTGAAATATAACGACAGGAGATATTTACCAGCCCCTGATCGTGCAACCACTCCCAACTGACTGGCAATGTTGACAATGGAACCTCTTTGCTGCGCGAAGCCATGCTGAGGTCGTTGCTTAAGCATGTTTCTCAGCTGTGCGCGAGAACTCAGCCACGATCCCCGATAATTGATGCTGTTCAGGCGGTCAAATGCGTCCATCGTCATGTCTGTCGCTTTCACAGTCTTCCCTCCTAGGACACCTGCACAATTTACACCATAGTCAAGCCGCGAGAACTTGGAAAACACCTCATCAGTGAACGCGTCGACAAATCGTTCATCTGCAACATCTCCCGCCTTGCTATAGACTTCAATTGACGAATCAATGGCTAATATGTCGTCTTTGGTCTTTTGTAGAGTTTTGATATCAATGTCTGTTATAGCGATTTTTGTACAGCCTGAGCGCGCAAGGCCTTTCGCGACGGCGTTTCCAATTCCTGATATTGGTGAGCGGGCGTCGTCGCATTATGTTCTTCAAGCTTCTACCTGTTCCCCCGGAGCCGGTAACCAATGCTGTACCGAGCAAACGGGTCGTGAGAGATGCCATGATGCTGATGGTCAAGTGTTTCGATGATCTGCGCGTCCTCACTGACTGACCACGGTGTTGCTTCGCTGTGTCTGGTGCAGCATGTCCATCCGGATCTGATCGATTCCGCCCACTACAGCGCCCAATCTTCCCTTGATTACGACTCGATATGTTAGACGCAACCGCAACCCTCGTCGGCACAGTATCTCTTTGGAGGTACACTGCTCTTGGTGCGGAGATTACCCCAAATCTTGGGGTAGCTCTTATCGGCTAATCTTGATAGGGCCGATTGCTGCAGCAGTAGGCCCGTTTCTCCCATTGCGTTATCAACTCCCAGCGCCCTCTTCAGACTCCACTCTGCCTCCAACATGATGCTCCAACCTTCGTGAACGGGTCATGCACGGCCACATTTGCAGCTATTGTTCGCGGAGTTTCAAGCGTGCAGAACACCTAACCCGCCATCTCCGCACACGTGCGTGACTCCACATGCCCCAATTCAACATGCCGGAAAGTGACAACTAACTTTGGCCTAGATACGAGAGAGAAGCCCTTTCGCTGCCACTGTAGCGCGAGCTTCACTCGTCGTGACCTCCTGACTCGGCATTGGCGGATTACCAGCCATGGTGACAGACCCCCAACTGTTGAATCTACATCGTCGTCGAACGCCGAGTCTGGACCGGGCAGTGTGCCTCAACATCATCACCAATCATCACAGTTGGAGAGCTATCGTACCCAATCACTTGACAGGTCGAGTACGCAACATTTCGATCCTATCAGCGATGTGAGCATTGCGAACGGCCTTGTACAACTCTCCAACGGTCAAGTTGGAACCGAAACCACGGCTCCGGTGGCAGTCTTCGAGGAAGGTCAACTAAGTCTTGAAGCGCAAGGTTCGTATGCATGCACTCCAAAACGCATCTCATTATATCTAGATCCTGAAGAACTTACGACCTTCATAGATGTAGGGCACCAACCATATCCGGAGGAAGGCTTCGAGGACTTCCGTGACTTCGTCAACTTCATTGATGGTGTTGGACTATCTGCACAGTGGACGCCTGAGTACGACATAGACTGGCTTCGCGTTGCTGGCGGACATAATGAGTCAGTACGACCATCACGAGAGCAGACTGCTGCTCACTCGCCAGGCGCGGAGGACATTGGTACACCTTTCAGCACGTGGCTGCCATCTGCTCCGGCTGATGATGAAGTACACCTGAGGTCTCAGACCAGTGATGATCTTCGGGAGCAACGAACTCGCAACGGTACCTATAACGTGACCGATGATTACCGCAACTTCTTAGTGTCATTACTTGAAGGTTTCCCTTCTCCAATATCGAATTTCGAGATTCCCTCGCGGCATGCGCTCACGCGCTACATAACCGCTTTCTTTTCTGGCTTTCACTCACACTTCCCCTTCATACACGAACCGACCTACAAGCCTTCGTGCTCTCCTTTGGAACTTACACTAGCAATGTGTGCGGCTGGAGCACAATACTGCTTCGAGCGACGAAGCTCAGAGCGGTTGTTCCGTGTTTCCAAGGCAATAGTCTTTGAGAGACTTCGTCAAGAGGAATCATACTTTGGACCTCAGACACTGGCTTTCATTGCGTCAACCGATATACTCTCCCCGGAGGCTCCTCGAAGAGTACGACGCTCGGGGCCATGGACACCCCTTGATACCGCTAAGACTCTTCTCATCCTCGTGGGATTCGCGACCTGGGAGAGGAAAGACTTACTCCAGCAAGCTTTTGCACTCCGCGGCCTACTTGTACAATGTTTACGAGACAGCGGTCTTCACGAAGAAGCCGCACCCCAAACCACGAGTACTTCAAAATCTGTCAAGTGGGATCAATGGGTACAGCGAGAGTCTGTGAGTAGTGTGAGATACAATTTGAAAGTAGACACAGACTGACTTGTGGTCTTCCATGCAGTCACGGCGAACCAAGTTGGTATCTTTCTGTTATATCAACGTCCACAGTATCGCCTACAATATACATCCATTGTTGTGGAGTAGTGAGTTACACTTGCAATTACCTTGTTGTACGCCCGATTGGAGAGCTTCAAGTGCCACACAATGGGCTGCTCTGCAACGCGAAGGCAAGCAGGATCAAATGCTATTCCAAGACGCGCTCTCAATTCTTCTCCATGGAACATCCAACGCGGCTTCTGTGCATCCTATTCCAAGTCCAATTGGGAATTACATCCTGCTGCACGCACTCCTACAGCGGATCCACGTTGTCCGTGAATTGGCTTTTCCTGCTACAGCAGTCGCTACCATCTCAGCAACAGAGCTACAGACCATCGGTCGCGCTCTTCACTCGTGGACTTCGTTATGGCAGCAGACGCCAGAGTCCATGCTCGATCCGAACAACGAGAGTGGGCCTATACCATTTACGTCAAGCGCTCTGCTAGTCGTAGCCTACATTCGCCTTTCTCTCAACGTCGGATCACATCGACATCTAGAGTCTCGCGATCCGGACGTCATTGCTGCTGGACTGGCTCGTATGCCTGATATCGAACGAAATGATAACCTTCTGTCTGCGCTTCTTTACGCCACTCACGCGTTAAGTATACCTGTCAGACTGGGCATCGATCGAGTGGCCAGAAGTCAGGCGTTCTTCTGGAGCGTTCAACACGCAATTTCGAGCTTTGAGTGTGCCATTTTCTTGGGCAAATGGCTGTGCTCACTGCCACGACCGTTACAAGAAGATTCCTTGTCTCGGTCAGAGCATCGCATTTTGCACTGGGTACGCTGTATTATCAAAGAAGTAAGTACACCCGATGGTCGTATCCTCATGTTGCCCAGGCTAATATGACGTAGGCATACGCTGTTGTAGATTTTGAAGATCTAGACGCAGATGACGAAGATCCGGAGGTTACAAGTGAACCTTTCCAATTAGGTCTTGCTGTTCTGAGAATCTGGTGTCGCTTCTTTCGGGGAAACACGCAGTGGCAATTCGTCGTAAATCTTGGATTGAGTCTGGAGAAATACATGGTTACGATCACTTGAAGTGGAAGTTCTTTTTGGGTTTATGCTAATGTCTGGATGGCGAAAGAGAAGTTGATAGGTCATAATACGTCTAGCTATGGTGTCTTGATAACAACTAGTATCTAAAACATTTTACGGTTGATCCCACAGCAACGTAGTCGATGGAATCAATTATAAGAACCTCACGGTATTGGTTCGTTGTGGCGCGAAGGCTAAATACGAAAGGACAATAGTTGTGATATGCTAATACTAGTAGCGTCCCTTGAATGCTGTATGCTTTCGCTGGACCCCAATTCCAGGCTGCGTTTTACGGCAGAAACATTATTCTCTTTGTATCAAGAGAGTCCGTAATACTCTTCATATAGCGAATTCATGACATGTACTATTTACCGTCAAATTACATCACTTGTACGTTGTTTTGGGGGGTCTGTTTACGCATATAGTGACAATACATGCTTCAATATTATTTATTCATACTAACAAGTAAACCAGTGATATTACTGAAACTTGCCATCGCAATCAAAGTTGCCGTTCGTCTTAAAATTACACAGACTCGGTACACCACCACCTGTGATATCGACATTATTAATCGTAATGTTACTGCAGCTAGTACCTCCACATAGAATGTAGTAATTCCTACCCTCGGCTGTAGCAGTTCCTTTGACGTTGCGAATAACAATGTCCTTGATGATGACTCCGTCAGTGGGGTTGCCGGTTGGGCCACCGTTCAAGTAGTCTTGCTGGATATCGATGCCGTAGATGGAGATGTTCTCGACGTGGATGTTTTCGAAAAGAATGTTCTGGATCAGACCGGTGGTGTTCTCGTTGGTCTTGATGCGCACGCCGTTCTCGGAGTTGAGAACTACGGAGTTCTTGAATTGGATGTTCGTTACGATGTTGTCTGGAGAGGTTGGTTGTTAGTGGGTGGTTCTTAATCTTTGTGATAATAAGGGAGGGGGGCTGGGGGAAGGAACTTACTGGACTTGCCACCGACGGAGCCGATTGATAGACCGTGCGAACCGTTGCAGTGCATGTTGTTGATCAAAAGGTTGTTACCGCTAGTGACGGCAACACAGTCATCTTGGTTTATGACGGTGCTGTCACGGACTACGGTGTCGTTGGAAGAAGCCAGGCCAAATCCTGTTAGATGCGGAATTAGTATTGTGTGACCATGACAGTTTTTCAGTGTCGAACGTACCGTCGCTGTTGTGAGCAGCGGGGAGACCTTTTGAACGATCATTGGGCGCATAGCCAGCGCTGTTGTTCAGAGTAATGTGGTGGACATCGAGGCCAACGCTACCAGTTATGCTAAAGCAATGTACTGGATAGTTCTGGATATAGATGTCGTGTACTGAGCTTTTACCGACAAGCTTGCTGAGCTCGATGAAGTGATTTGGCCTATCAGTGGATTAGCACGGCTCGGAACTGATGTATAGAGCTCGATGTACATACTTGACGACACCACCGTTACTACCCAGGCCATCCCACCAGGCCTGACCGTTTCCGTCAAGCACAGCGCCCGGGAGAGCTGTAACTTCCACATCCGTACCACTGACCTTGATGAAAGCGTAGTTGGCATTGGCGTACTCCCAGAAAGTTCTTCCTTTGAACGTAACTTTAGAGCCTGTTTTTAGGTTGGAGAGGTCGATAGTCCCCTTGCCAGGAACAGTGATTCCGTCGAGGGTAATGTCCGTGCAAGCTGCAACGGCAGCCGGAATGGCGTCGTACGTTGTCACGTGGCATGCATCAGTGGACGCTGTTGTTGCCGGTAGTGCAGTGGCTTGTGTTGTAATGGCGAAAGCCAAAGCTGGCAGAACATCTATGAATGACGCAATCAGCATATGTTACACATAAGAGAGCCATGTTCATCGTACTATTTGTTCGCATGATGAAGGATCTGGATCAAGATGGAGCTCACAAAGATGATACAGAAACACTGCGGGCCCTACTATTCATATATATACGATTTGGCAAACTATCTATGGTCCGCGTCATGCATGTAGTCCCTCTCATGCTACAGCGCGCGGCCACACCTTTCGCCGCGCAATTATTCGAGGATGTTCAGCGAATCGCCTCAAATATCCGGCATGCAGGCCCAGAGGCCCAAGCATCCTAAGCACTATGGCCAAGTATAGTCAAGGCTGCACAAGGAAATATCAAGGGATTGTTCCCGCCCCGCCACCGGGCGGTTGGGAGATGAAAACTATTCCGGGGATCGACTCGTTTGAAACGCAGGCCGTGCGCCAAGACGCAGCCATGCGTCCGTGGAATTACTGTTTGTCCGGGGCAGCTTCTCAATGCAGTGTCTTGATTGGCAGCAAACTGACAAGTATATGCGCTTGTTGATAGATCCGGGGTGTGCAGCTTTTGTGTGCGGAGTGTTCATGTCCAAGTGCGGAGAATTCGAGTTCCTCCACTTAAACAACAACGTCGGGCTAGTCTTCCGCGGCTTCTCATCGTGTGGAGAACAGGTGGGTCAGACAATCAGGACCGACAATATATGACAGATCGGGCAAACATCAGAATTGAAGGATCGTTGTCACTTGGGAATGTAATTCCGCCAAGCAGGAAACAGAATATCCTCGGTGGTATATGACTAGCCTTGAGGGACGCTATCCTGGTCCTACACCACATGGCATCGCCTGGTGCAAAACTCTTTATACTTTTTTCTATCCTATACTGCATTTTGGCTACGCTGAGTTGTCTTGACGCAGTCTAGTGAGGTTCCCTACCAAACAATCCTGTCTTAGGTAGTGATGTGTCGAACTCCACGGTCCCTTTCGATGCCCACGTCGCGAATGTTCAGGCCCGAGCTTCGGCTATCTTGAAGAAAATCGACCCATCGTAGACGCCCCGAATGTCTTCTTTCCGTAGCCGTCCATCGTGTGGCCAGAGCAAGATGTACATTGCGATCCCTACACTATGTGAGTAATCAAGTTCTATAATCATGTTCTGAAACAAAAGACCTTACATTCTAGACCTCCGGCAAACCACCCAAAGAAGTCATTTGCACAACATTGACCTCGCCACACGTTATACATGGTCCGCCAGGTAAGATAGTCTTTGCCCTCGGCGTACTTGCGAAAAACGGCGTCGAATCGATTCGAATCCAGCTCTGCTTCCAGGTCGTATGCGCCCGTAGTACTCCCATGTCTGCAACAATCGATCTTGTCAAGATTGATGGCCAGCATTGGATGAGGTAACCAGCTTGTCTGCGTACTATAAGAGGAGCACATACACATGGTGACAGCCGCCCATAAACATAGGGCAATATTGAACCCCAGTTTTCGAAAACCGACAAATATATCCCACGGATATATTAGACCATCCTTATCAGCGTCCCAGAAGTCACAATGGCGTTGGAGAGCACTACGCTTTGTGTTCGAACTCTTTTGCTGAAATGGACCTTTTGAGGGATCTATGACCTTCATTGGCA
Organism: Plenodomus tracheiphilus IPT5; assembly: GCA_010093695.1. Classification (NCBI taxonomy): domain Eukaryota; kingdom Fungi; phylum Ascomycota; class Dothideomycetes; order Pleosporales; family Leptosphaeriaceae; genus Plenodomus; species Plenodomus tracheiphilus. The sequence continues at coordinate 532,130 of MU006290.1, read as the reverse complement.
TTTGGCCAAGGGAAGAAGCTGGAGAGACCGGATTGAACTTGCAGTCACACTGTTGCATCCTTGAGAAGTTGTCGTGGCTGAGAGTTTGTCCTTTGTTTGGTGCATGGTAGCATATGTCTTCAACGCCCGCTATCCAGTCGTGTCCACGATCTTTGTTGCCATGTGTGGTCTGTTTTAACATGGCTGATGGCTTCTGAAATGAGCGCTCGCGCAACAACAACTCGTCTTCATCGCTTGATTTGGTCACCTCCGCGGGCTGTCTGGTATCTGGACTTGGTACAAACGTGTTGCTGTGTTCGACACGAGATGGCATTGTGTTGTCGATATCAGAGAACAGCAACAAAGGGTCTGTATATCACGGAAATTGGTGCAATGTTTGGTATTCGTGTCACGTATCTTGAGAGTGACTTCCACGTTGCGCACCGCACAGAGCACACATTACCGTGTCTGACGTAGGCTTGGCGTCGCTACCGAGAATAGCAACTTGATGTATTGGCAAACAATTCGTTACTGGGCATCTTGAATTGTTACCTTGTTGTCGATTGCGAGGCTGCATAGCTTGAGAATTCATAAACATCTGTGAAACTAGTTAGCTCTCGGTTAACTGAATTGTCCAGGCATCTAACAGCAGTGAGTCGTATCGGCCTCTATGCTAGACTGCAATACTTTTGAGCTTATTATAACTAATCTATAGTCTGTATAGACCCTAGAAACATCGTGTCAGCCCTAGATTGCACATGTTTCCCTCTGATAGATTTTCGGCTATTTCAGTCCATCGAGAGCATGGGAGCAAATTCAACTCAACGTGAAGCTAGTCAACACAACGCTCACTTTATTCAACACTTTCATACCTGAGAAAGAAAAGGCAGCAAGATAGACAGGTAGAGGATTGGTTAAGAGATGAGTGGACATATGCAGGTATGTAATATTAGCCAGTACCGCATAGCTGTGTTGCTGCGGTAGCTTGTTGTGCAGCACCGCCATCATTTCCTTCTACTCCACCTGCATACTGAGACATACAAACAAGCTCGATGCCGTGTGAAACGTAATATCATGAGCATCTTAGTGCTGGCTTCATTTTTGCATTCATGATATCCTTGTGCCCTAACCTTCTCTCAATGCCTTTTCCGACTTGATTGGTAGATGCTATCGATGATCTCGGGGTAGATGCGGGTATGCTTAGGAGTTTGTGACGCTCTTCAGGTAAATCTTAGGATCGAGTCGTCAACAGGTCATCCTGATAATTGGGTCTATATAAGATCTTCAGGATCTTGTTCTTCCTCCTCTTCTTCGTCCCAATCAAGTTTCATTAGAAGACGGTCGATGCCTCCCACTCTGAGAGGTTCAAAACCCCCTTCTTCAATGGCTGCTCCGCTCAGCAATCCAGGTGCTGACGTTCCAATACGTTCGCTGTCGATCTCTCGCAGTCGCTCAACAAGAGTTTTGAGATCGCTATCCAATCTTTTCCTCGCTCGATCCAGTTCCAATTTGACTCGCTTCTCTTCTTTCTTGTAGTTCTGGGCATAGTCTTCCACTCCATCGTCCTCCTCGAGGTCCAGACTCTCCTGTATGTTGGTCAGACGGGTGACGTAAGCTACGAGCTCGTCCACATGAGTACACATCAGACGTGATGCCTTTGTGAAAGCAGTGTCGGTAAGAAGTAGGTAGTAGGCCACCGAGGATAGGAAGCGACGATGTGCAGTAGCTACAGCTTCTGGATCGTGTTGTTGACGTTCGGTCCTGGTCGTACTTGTCGAATGCAGACTCAGAGGTGCGAGTTGACCTTCTATTGATATTGAGTCCTGTGGTCCGATGACCCAAGACAGGAAATGCTGGAAGGATTCTTGTACGACTGCTCCCTGAAAGTACGCTTCACTTTCAGCTAGAAAGAATATAGCAGCCGCACATGTCGCCCAGACTCTACGCATTTCTGTCGTCCGCGCTACTGTCCTCTCACGCCTTCGACGTAGTATCTTTTTGCCGCGGGCCGAGTTGCTGTATTGGTACCCCGGAGGACAAGGGTGATCCCGACGGATGGAACTGTGGCGCCACAGCGATGCCAAATGCAGGTGAGCACGACGAATGGCAAGTAGAGACGAGTTTATTGCCGAATATAGATCTAGGTCCGCTTTTGTAATGAAAAGATCGAGAGGAGAGCGTATATCCATTGTGAGAGATGTTGGTACAGACAATAGTAATTCATCGAACGACAAGGCGGCGAGTTGCGGAAGCAAGGAATCGGTATCTTTTGCACGACCTGGTGTACCAGGACGAGCATTGGACGAGTTGTGGACAGTGAGATGTAGACATTGAGTGGCAATATCCAAAACGTCGTCGGTGTGGTCGTCTTCACCTGAAAGGGTTGAGAGATGAGATAGCGAGCGCGCTAACACCTGGTTGATCTCGGCTTCCTTGAGTAACAGCCCCTTGACAGACTGCGTGGATTTTGTTGCTGAAGGTCCACGATGCCGGGAGGCTATCTTCTCGTCTGCCTCGGCGATCAAGATCATCGCGAACTCGCCTCTGCCTATCAGGAAGAATTGGTACAAGACTGTCAAGGTCTCAACAATCTTCTCTCGTGGTAGTAGATGCTGTAACAGGTTCCTTGAGAGTGAGAGTCGGATGTTGGCAACAACTTCTGTTAGCTTCGCGGATGTAATTGGTGCAGTCACTTGCGAGAGCTGCTGCACATGCTCTGACAGGAGATCGAGCTCTGAGGTCTTCTTGGATACGTCCACTTGCTTGACCGCGATGGGCAGTAATCGAATCTGGTCGAGTGATTTTCCAACGAATAATATGGATGAAGCAGTCTGTCTTGTCACAAACTTGGGTAGAAGCTTGTTTTGCACGACGAATGTAGGCGTCTCCAGGTCCTCGTCCCCAGGCTGAATGAAGAAGTCGGAAGTACCAAAGGATGGTAGGCGACCATATAGCAACCACGTTGATAGCTGTCGAAGCCACGATGTTTCAGCGATCTTCCCTAGATACTGCGCAGCTTCTTCAATGTCAGGGTATCCAGTCTGAGCCTCACTCCGTAGCCTATCGATGATTGCAGCACCAGATGCAATCTTTTCAAGAAGACTTTCGGTCTTAGGTGGGGCATCTGAGGGTAATATGAAGTTGCTGATTTCCCATAGCCAGTTCATCGTTCTTGTCCATTCAGAAAAGTCGCTGACAACACCAGCAAGTGGAACGATATTGTACGCGCCCACAGTAGAAGTATCCTGCCTAAGGATTCGGCTTTCAACGTCTAACACTTTGCGCTGGAAATTGCCCAGTTGATGTGACTCCATGGAAGTAGCGACAGCGCGACAGACAGTGGAAGGGTGAGTGGAAGCGATGCGGGCAACATGATCGCGCGTCTTCCGGTGCAATCGCGACAAGCGGCCGATAGAGGACAATAACTCTGCCTCGGGCGGCGAGAGCAGGCGTGTAGCAGTCGAGGTCACGTGCGTAGATCCTACATTGGCATCGAAGAGCGCGGATGGGTGTCCGGAGAGAGAGAGGAGGATTTCGTGGAGCATGGTTTGGACGGCAGTGAAGGGGTGGCTACTTCCTGGGACTCCTTTCTTCGTGCCGAAAACCTCTGAATGGAAACAATGAGCAAGCTCAGAAGCTCGAAGCGACAGCACATCAGTGGTTGCAACGCGCCATATGCACTGCGCGTCGGGTGTTGATCGGGTACGGTGGGCTGAACGTGAACAGTGAGCAAATCTGGCGCTAATGGTTCCTAGCGCAGTTGTAGGCGTGGGGGCTTGACGACTTCCGTACTCGTTCACTCCTCATTCCACAATCAGTAGGCGATTCTACATACAAGACTGCAATCACAACTTTTGCGTTCAATTAAGAAATATACACAGACATCGAGATTCATTCTATACGTGATGCGCTTTGTTGTTACGCGATGCGATGCGAGGCACAGAGATCATTCTAACCGGTCAAAGGTTGACTTTTATGATCCCGGGCCTAGTTGTATGTACCATAGAGTACGTGACTGATGAATACAATATATCAGAATGAGGAAAAAGAAAAGAAATTTCCATGAAGGTCAGAAAGCCTTACGGATGGAACGTAGTAGGTTGTTCCACCGTCAGGTACAAGTCTCCAATGTGTAACTAAAACGTCACCATCTGCAATCACAAATCCCATATCAAAACCATGAGTTATCACCTCCTCCTTCCGTTCGAGTTCGCTTTTCGGATTCGTTCGCCCTTCACCGGTAGCCCCACTCATCACAATGGACCCATTAGAACTTTTCGTCGACTTCGTCGAGGATCTGAATCGAACAAACGTTATCGGACACACTGGGATTCATAGCCCAATCCCCAACCATAATGACCTCAATCATGTACCATCGTCATCAACACACGCGGTAGAACAAGCCCCTAGCACCACCCAACCGGCCAATCCCATCAATGGACACATGCAACCTTCCCTGTCTCTGCATCCATCCACGATGACAACTTCATCAACAACTCATACGCCATTATACATGAATCCTTCTTCATCCATCGCTCGAGCATGGGCCAACCCCCTCAACCACACCACCTCTGACATGACTTTCGAGGACGGCTTCGCCACCTCATATCCCCCCTATCAGAATAACGCAAATCAACGGGCCACAACAACATATCAATCTATCTCATCCTACGACAACATGCACCAAAACTATCTCTACAGCCACACCCCGCCTTGGACCGCCTATCAGACATCATTCGCTTACCCCCCTCCTGACGAGAGATATTTCCATCATACACAGCATTTGCTCAGTCACTCTGGTCAGGCGGTCCAGCTGGCGGGGGGACCATGTGTTACACCAGGCTTTTCGTATGATTCCCAGTGTAGAGACTCTTCATGTCAGTGTCAGTTCTTCCATCAACCACGTTCGTATGCGAATGGGGATGCAGCAGCCATGGTTGCTACAGATGAGGGGAATGCGCATGATGCAGTTTACGAGTATAAACTGACAGGGAGGCGCTGAGTGGTCAATTAAAGTACCTCTGGTGGACTGGGACTGCAGGGGAATATTAGGAAGAAGACAACAAGCTATTAACGTGAGCTGAACCTAGAGTATGCTTTGCATATACCGACCTTAGAATCCAGACCTCACTCCAGTCATCACGAACCCCAAGTAATATACCACAATCAAGAAACAACCCTACCATCTTATCCATTCCTACCCCTCAAATCCCACCACCCCCCAAATTCGTCTCCCCCCACTCCGCCCTCCCCTCCGCCCTCGCCCTCCTCACCAACCCATCCAACCAATCCTGATGCCCAAGCAACATAACATTCGGCTTCTTCCCCGCCCACTCCCCAAACACCCCCCCAACCTGACTCTCCTGCGTAAGCACCCTAACCCTCTGCCCCTCCAAATCCTCAACAAGCCACGCGTGATAAACTTCCAACGTCCCATCTTCAGACCGCGCACGCCATGCTAGACGGCCCGCTGCACCGTTGGCTTCAGGAGGAACGGATTCTTCGACTGTGCAGGGGAGAGGCCGGAGGTTGAAGGTGGAGAAGGAGAAGGTGTTGTGCAGGTGGAGGAAGGGGCCTGAGGTGGGGGGCGTGATGTTGGAGCAGTTGTGGTAGTAGGAGGGCCATTGGGTGATGTTGGAGAGGAGGGCCCAGATTTGAGAGGATGTGATGTTTTGGACGATGATTTCGTTTGAGACGAAGTTGTCGGTTGTGCCGGGGAGGAAGCGGGTGGGCCAGATGATGGCGGATTGGGTTGCCATTTTTTTTGAGGACTGTGGCGGGGATAACTGGGCTGATGGTATGATGTTGCAAATGCTAGAGGCCTCCTTGTTGGCTGCTTCTTATGTACCATGTGTACGCTAACCTGTGACGCTTACATGTCATAGCCCTATGTCCATTTAGTACCCAATCACTCATGACGTCACAATCACAGGTCAGTCACAACACTCAGTTTTGAAGTTTGGAAATGATTATTGGCAGTGCAGGATGACCTATGTCCATCACGAATACCGGGCATGCAAGTAATCCACATCCCCATCGTTTCAAGACCATCATCTTGCCTCCCAATGCCACCATGGGGACAGACACCGAGTACAGACATTGTTCGCTAGCTAGACATTGCGCCCGAAGCAGACAGATGCCCGGGGTCGCAGAGGAGCAACCCACGAGCGAAAAGGAAAAAAGGGGAGTACACTGCCTCCCATGCAAGGCAACCCATGTGACTCACTCAGAGCGTTGTGGTACAAAGGCTGCAGAATATACGGCTGGGTTGAAGGAAAAGAAGAGAAATGACATGTGATGCTTGCCAATCAAGTAGTCCAAAAGCTTTAGTCATACAATCCTATAAGTGTATGACAGACAAAGTACCAGGTGAAGAGGGCGACGTCGGCCTCCAGACACTGATTGTTCAAGCGATTGCGAAGGTCTTTCCCACATATTATCAACACGAGCGACTCGAAGGCACCAACAATGAGCCACTACACATGTTTAGTGAGCTGCTGCTGCACGCCTAGCCCAAGTGGTCTGCGGTTGTGCCGGGTTCGAAGGACCATTGTTAGACCAGGCATTAGTAGGGGCAGGACGTGCAGAGCTGTTAGGACGCTCTGCCTGACCCTGCTGCGATGGCTTGCGTGGACGGTCCTTGGAGTTATTGGCCGCGGATCCGTTTGGTGCGCCTGTCTGCTTTGGCTTGAATGGGCCTCCAGTCTTTGCACCTCGGCGCCTGCGTGGCATGGATTTTGTGACAGATTGACGCATGCCAGGAAGGGAGATGACAACATCGATCTTCTGAGTATTCTTATCCAAGTCGAACGCCTCAAGACGGCGAATCGTGAAAGGATTCTCCTGCTTCTTGAAACGTGGAGGTAGGTCATCCTTCGGAGCACTGACAGCAGGCTCAGCTGCTGCGAGATGAGCCGTCTTGGCCATCTTCACAGTTGGTAATGAGCCAAACTCACGATCCTCGAAGAGGGCTTCGGTCCCCTTGCGGGTGTCGGCATCTCTGCCGCGGTCTGTAGCAAACAAGCTAACTTGCGGGGCATTGGGCAAGGATACAGTCGCGGGCCCGACAGCACTGCGCACTTCCAAGGACGCTTTGCTAAGAGCAGTGGGTGCGAGTGCGCCTGGTGCCGAAGATGCGGCTGAAGGAGCAACGAATGAGACACGACTTGAGGGGCCTGCTGTAGAAGTTGTGCCCGGCTTTTCGAGGAGCTTGTTGAATCGAGCCTGCCATTCCGGGTTCATAGCCAGGGGGCGGGAGCCTAAGGGCTGTTGTCCTCGCTGGGGCATACTAACTGAGCTCTCAGAGTTACCAGACCCAGTTGCAGACGGTGGAAGACGCACAACTGGCGGAGGCTTTGGCATCTTCACCTGCGGACGGCCACAATCTCCGGAGAACACAGGATGCGTCGAGGTCTCAGGTGGGGGTGGAGGCGAATCGGCTTTGGCCGACGCTGTCGTCGTCGCTGGCGTCATGGGTTCAATTGGACGGGGAAAGAAGCGGGACGCACGAGGCCCAGTGGCCTGCTGGAGAGGGGTTCCTTGACCAAGAGTCTGCTGCGGGGATCCCTCGAGGAGAGACTTGGTCGCATCATCCTTCTTGTTGGTGGCTTCTGGCAGGACGACGTTGGGCGCAACCTTGGGCGGGACCTTGGTGTGCAGTGTCGTCTGCGCCTGACCGCGTTGATCTTTGTATGTTTCGCGGAGCTCAGGTCGGAACTGTTCGCCAATGCGTTCACGGTCCTGTAAGGCCTTCATGACCATATTGCGATCATCGTTAGCAATATCTGCTTCGAAATTGCCCCAGCCTTTAGCTAGAGGCGGAGCAATGGGGCCAGGCTTGAGGGCTGCCTTAGGCTGTACTGATAAATGAGTCGGTTGAGAGTACATTGCCTGTGAAGGTAGCTGCTTGGGACCATGCGAAGCTGTTGCCTGCGAAGCTAGGCTGTGCCCAATGGGGGCAATCGACGTGGATGACTGCGCAGGCATTTGCTGTTGGCCCGAGCGAGACTGACCTCGACTATAGCCTGGATCAACAAAGCTGCCGTTGCCTAGAGCTCGGTCCCTCGTAGCTGGCGGGCCCCAGACTTGTGAAGTCCAGCCTCGAGATTGCGGTGCTGTTGCGGGCGCCCAGTTTGTTGGCGGTGCTTGCGGCTTGGGTCCTGCAGAGACAACATGATCCACATTTCGGGATTGGTCGTCTAGCTGTGTAGACTTCTCGGGCTCACGAGTGAAGGTATCGAACGACTGCGGGGTAGGCTGGTTCGACGCAGGCGATGCCTTTGATTGAACGTCTGTTTGTGTCTTCACAGGCAGTGAGCCGTGTGCTTGCTCCGCTGGCTTCACGGCCTTTGCAGGTTCTGTTTGCGGTGACGACTTCTTGATAGTGTGGGGTTGGTGAACCTTCATCATGCCATACTGAGCGATCTCGCCGTCGGCAGTTGGAACAGGTGGCTTTGGTGGCGATTGAATCGTGGCAGGCACAGCCTTGTCTTTCGGAGGCGACTTTTCTGCGGTCCTCGATGGTGACTGCTCTTTGGCCTTTGACTTTGGTGCGGCAGGAGGAGCTAGGGCTGCAAGTTTCTTGGCAATGCGCTCCTTCCTCTCTGCCTCATCCTTCTGCTCGGCTTCTTTCTCTTGCTGCTTCTTCAGACGTGCACGCTCAATCTTGTCAGCCATCAGACGCTTCTGGACCTCTACAGGATCTTCAGCAGGAGGTGCTGGTGCACTAGGTGCTGCATGATCCGGTTGTGCCGAGGACGCGACGGAGCCGTACGGTGAGGCTGGATGCGCAGGTGCAGTGTTTGGAGAAGTTGCCTGTACAAACGGCGACTGCCGAGCTGGTCCTTCTGCGGAGTCCGAGCCCGTCATTTGTGATCCCCTTCGTTCAGCGAGCCCCGGTCCACTAGGCATATCTGGTCCGCGGCGATCAATCGACATTCTTCGCAAGTTTCCTGCACTAACATTCGACGAGTTCCTCCTGCGACCCCAGGTAGGGGCATCGCCATTGGCTCTTGAAGTCTGGAATGCTGCAGAGGGCTCTGCAGGGCCGCCCTGGGAAGGTCGCTGCAAGACAGAAGGCTGTTGTCGGAAGCCAGCATCGCGTGCAGACGGCCGACGCATTTCGTTGACCGGCTCATAGCGACCACTGTGTGAGTTGTACAATTCTGGTGCGTTGCCGCGTTCGTCACGCCAAGTTCGATTGAAATCATCCGGGGCTATTTCTTGCGCAGGAAGTTGCCTCGAGTCTTGACTGTAAGACTCTCGCTGTGAGTAGCGTGACGATTGGTGCTGAGCAGGGGGGTTGATTGGGACAGGCGAAACCTTCTCGACTGGAGGTAGCGTGGCCCACGGTGACTTCTTCTCTGTAGCGGATGGCTTAGCCACGAGGGTAGGCTTTTCGGGCTGTCCCTTGAGAACAAGACTGGTCTTGCCTGTGGGCGGCTGTGCATGTGCTCCCGGCTTCAAAATGGTCTTGGTACCGCCAGTGACACTGACTTTTGGAGTGCTCGTGGGCGTTGCTGGTGCAGGCTCGGGTGCGGCGACGGGTGGCTCGGGCTTGAGTATCGTCTTGGGGTCTTCCGCTGGAGGCTGGCTCTCAGCCACCGCGACTGACGACTTCGTCCCATCCATCCACTGTACTGTGTCCGGGGCCCAATCATCCTCATCGTCATCAATGTCCGCCCACTTTGCCTCTTTTCCTCCCTCGTCGGTCTGTAGGCGTGTCGCCAAATGAATGCCATACTGCTGCTTCAGCTCTTCATCGGTGTACTGCTTTGGCGGCGGCGGGGGGACGGGCTGGTTCTTATTCCAAACCTTGCTGGCATCTGGACCAGAGGCTGTACCATTAGCCTTTCCGAGTGTACGTGGGGTATTGCTGGTGCCCAGTTTGGCAACAAGGCGGGGTTTGGGTGTGAGCACTGCTGAAGCACTGGTCTGCGCCGTGGGAGGTGCTTTCTCGCCCGGCCGTGCAGCAGGCGTTGAGACGACCGACTTGGCGAGGAAGGCCTTGGTGACTGATACCGACTTGAAGGTCGAGGGCTTCTTGGCTGTAGAGTTTGTTCGAACATGGCCTTGCTCCCGCTTGGACTGGTCAACGCTGCCGGGCCGACTGATGTCTGTGTCGGAGCCGCCGCTCGCATCTGCCACGGCCTGCGACTCGGACGCCGAATGATCGCTGGAGTCGCCATTGGAGAGGTGCTGTGCGTTGGTGCGCGGTGCCAGGTCAGGATTCCTGCGGTTGTTCTGGTTCTGGGGCTTCTTAGTAAACTAGTGGTCCAAAAGGACCCACGTCCACCGTCACTTACTGCCACGGTATCCTCATCTTTGGTGCCTGACACGTGCGCGCCGTCAGTAGAGGCGGCGTCTGCCTTGTGCGCAAGCGTTACAGCAGAGGGCGCCTGGGGGGAGTCGTGCTTCGAGGTGGTGGGGCCCGAGGGCAGCTCGCCATTGACGGCGGGGGTGCTGGTAGTTGACGCAGAGTCGTCGATGGGCGCCGAACGACCCACCGACTGTGCTTCCTTTACCACATCGTAGGCAACCTGCTCTGCCATAACAGTTTCGGGGACTGTGGTGGCGCAAGACTCCAAGTCAGACTCGTGCTCTGAATCGATGAACGTGTGTGGCGTGCGCGGCGACGACTCGTGCGAGTCGAGCCCGGGGTGGAGGTGCTGCTCGCCCTCCTCCATGGTGCAGCGGGCGACACGGGGGGGCTAGGAAAGTAGAGGGGGGTTCACCTGGAGTCAGAAGCTACAAGCCGCCACGGAGGAGCAGTGGGCGCTGCCGCAGAGCGTCGCCGTCTGCGGGTGTGGGTGCGTGTTGCGACGCGGCGGGTGCGGAGGTGTCGGCTGGCTGTCAGAGGCAGGCGCGAGGGGACGAGAGGCGCGCGGGCACGTGTGGGCGCGCAGCAGCAGAGGGCACCGAACGGCGGAGGGCAGCGTCCGGGAGAGCGGTCGAGGGTGGTGAGGGCAGCCCGGTCGTTGGGGGGGGCGGTTGCGCGTGTGATGGGGGGTTATAGGAGGTCGTCGACGGTGCAGGTGTCCAAGTGAGGCGCTGATGGCTTGGCGTGACCGCGACCGTCTTTGTATGAGTCTGCGGGCGCTGCGGGCGTTTGCACGTCACACCATCGGGTGCCCGCCAGCGCCTCAGGTGCGCACGCGCGGTGAACGTGAACGGCTGCGCAAGCACGATAGGGCGCCCCGTTTCTGTGTCGCGCACTGGACCGCGCATGCGACTGTTGCCTGGCGAGGTCCCTACAGCCACATGGTCCCCAGTGCAGCCCAGGACATGGCTGGCCAGGTGGACAGCGAAGGGGCAGGCTTGACACGACATCAACAGGCACATGGAAAGGAACTCCTGGCACCATCTTGATTGAACGACTACATTTCTATACATATACACGTTCCACCTCAGTCACCCATGATCACGCATCCGCAGCAACAGACCGCTCAGTGGGTGTTGTTCTTGTGGTGGCCTGGAAGATGATGAGCGACAGCGCTTGGAATTACAGCAATGATTCGACTTACGCAGATGGAAGTAGTAGTTCTGTGCGTAGCCGAGTGCGATGAAGAAGCCGATGACATGGACGAGGGCTGCAGCAGTTTAGTGACTAGGTCCTTGATGTGCCATGCACCGGGCACGGCTGTGCTGTCCAGGGCCACTCACGCTTTGCAGATGGGTTCTTGCCCATGTACCTCTTCTGGTAACGTCCGAGAAGGCCCTTGGCCTCAGGCTCGGGAGCTGCGCCGCGGGGGAGCTTCTCGTAGAAGCTCACCACCTTTTGCATGCGCACCGCATTGGGAGAAGAGCCAATCGCCTGGATACCGTGTCAGCCCTATCCCATGTCTGTTTTGACCATATAGCCCCCGTAGCGCAAGTCGTCGAGCATTGTAGGTTGCTGGCGAATATGTAGTGGGCCGTAATTGGAACTCGTAAATTGCGACGCGGGGCAGGTCGAGCGGTCTGGTGTACGGAATAGGATCTCTTACATTGGGAGAAGCGATCTGCGACAAGTCATTAGTCCATTGCATTGTGCAGACAGTGGGTATAATGCACATACCTTTGGAGGGATCAGGGTCGAGAGACCGCGCTTTTGCATGAAGCTCATCTTGACGGCTGGCGCTCAATTAGCATCAATTGCCCTCGGCTGCGGGGCTCCTGCGACTCAACGGGCGTACCTGGGCTGGCAAGACGATGGGGTGGAGATGAAGTTGGTGCGGTCAGTCGTGGTTGAGGGAGAAAGCTGCGCAACGGCTTCTCCCGGGCGTTGTGCCAAGCCCCCCATCTACACCTCGTCGACCCATGGCAGAGAGACGGGCGCCCGCAACCACATCGACACCGCGACCATGTCTGCCCTGCCCCGGACCGTTGGCTCACGACTGCTCGCACCCGCCCTGCGGCCCTCGACGGCGAGGGTCATTGTCCCCGCATACCGCTCGTATGCGACCAAGGAGCCCGAGAGCAAGACGAGCTCTGGCGATGCGCCCAATGCGCCCGTCAACACGTCTTCGACCCAGATTCGCGAAGAGAGCGCCGCAGAAGGCATGAGCCACAAGCCCGACTACAATGCCGTCATCGACTACCGAACCTCGTGCGTTGTTCCCAGCGAGATTGCGTCATGGGAAATGTTCTAACACCACCACCCAGCAACTTCTCCCCAATCCCCAAGCGTGTCATGGACGGCAGTGAGCCTGGCGGCAGCGTCGCTGCAGCCGTTCTCTCTGGCGCGCCCACCGATCTCCAGGCCCGTCAAGTGCGGTATGCTGAATTCCCACTGGCCCCCTTCTCTTTCACACCCAATATAGTCCAACTAACACATCAAAGCATCTACAAACCCACAAAGACCGCCACACAGTCCGGCAACTGGAACTCTTCACACTGGCTCATGGACTGGGACGTCCTTCCCAAAGGCCACAGATGGGAGAATCAACTCATGGGCTGGCAATCTTCGGCCGATTTCATGAACGGTCACAGGATACAATTCAAGACCAAAGAAGACGCCATCAAATTCGCAAACAAGCAGGGCTACGAGTACTTTGTCCAAGAACCAAATGAGCGCAAGTTCCGCCCCAAGGCCTATGCTAATCTCTTCACATACAAGCCTGGAAAGTTGAAGGTTATTTACACAAAGTGAGAGAGTGGTTGGGGGTTGCACGGAACTATCAGTTGTATATAGGGGCTTCAATCGCATCCCTTTTCCTTGTGTACTATTTCTTCTACTTGACATGTCCTGCGTAATGGTGGTGTTCTACACACCTATCTACTGACACTTACCACGTGCGAAGCCCATACTCCCACCCGCACAAATGGCAGAGCGTTTGCTACCATCCAACATCCATCATTCCCAAAACCCAGCGTGACACACCCGCTCACACTGTATTTTTGCATCGAACGCTATATTCACACATATATCCTCTCCTCCCCCTCGCTCTCACCATCCAACAGTGAAGCGCCATTCCTTCCCCTCCACTCCTACAAAACTCCAGTGAAAGCAGTATTCACTGCTACAACGATATGAAACCATGTATACCACACTTACCAATCTTACCCTCTCTTTTCTTTTTCTCCTTTAGCTTTAGTTCCCCAGAAACCTTTTCTCACCGCGACGATGTGGGAATGCTTTTCGTGCACAGCACATGCCGAGAGTATACGCCGTGTATGTCCTACGCTTTCATCTCATTTAGAAACTGATACAACCAGAAGCGGAAAACAACGCCGTGATACACCACAATACACCAAGGTGATATGCGTTCCCAGCACAAATATAGGGGACGTGGAGCATACGACGCCACGGATGCTGCGGGTGCAGATTCCTCGGCGGGATTCTGCGCCGTGGATTAGCATGGTGTACAGCGTGCTGACGCACAGATACGTTGTGAAACTACTTGCGATTGAATCAGTACTGATGTGGAGAAAGGTTGCTGCCGAGGAGCAGGCGGAGCAGGATGAGACGGATAAGTTGATCAGGTTAAAGAAAAAGCAGGGGAATAATGGTATGTTTGTTTGCATCATAGTGTATCAAGAATGTATTATTAGCTACTATGTACAGGAGGCCAGGAGGGCTACCAAGGTGGAGGGGGCGTAGCAGCCCAAGGAGCCCAAGGAGGCTGAAAAGCCCCAAGAGTAAGACGCTTCCTTCCTATATAGACCATGCAGACATGATACCCACGTAGAGAATTCAAAACTAAGTTCCCCCAAAAAGTATCATGTAGGACCGTGAGATCATGCGTGAAAATCTATCCTTACTTATGCAAAACGCCCTGTCCGTTCAAATAGGCTTTAATGATAGTCGTGAAATCATTATCAAACACCCCGTTCATCTTCATAGTACCAATTTGGCCGCTTCCGCTCGCCTAGCCGCACCCGTCACCTTCCTGCTCCTTCTCAAAACAGATGTGGATCGACTCACCACCTGAATAGCATTCCGAGTTGGCTGGAAGAACTTGGCCGCCAACTTGGCATTGCCGCTTTCGTTGGGGTGCTCGCCGTCCACCGTGTCGGTCACGGCGTTGAAACCGGAGTAGTTGTCGACAAAGTAGACGGGGGATTGAGATGTAGTCTTGCGGGGCGCGTACGTGGCAATGGCGCGGTTGAGTTTCTTAATTCCCTCGACAGCGGCGGCGGGCCAGCGGGCGGGATCGAGGGGGGGGAGGTTGGAGAAGATGATGAACATCTTTGGGTTCTTCGTGCGCATCTGAGCGATGAGAGTGTCGTAGGCAGCGAGGACTTCGGTGGGGGACTTGCTGCCGATGAGCACGTCGTTGGTACCTAGGAGCATGATGACCACGTCGGGGTTGGCGTTGTTTAACCAGCCGACGAGGTTGCCGTTCTTTGCGTAGTCGGTGGCCAGCGAGCCAGGAAGGCCTTGGTGGTTTTGGTCGATGTTGGTGCCGCCGCAGCTGCTGGTCTGGGAACCGACAAAGTCGAAGTTATTGACACTGGCAGCTCGCAGAGAGATCTGGAGGTTGGCGCGCCAGCATTTCTGTGGCAAGGGTTAGTCACGTTGGTTGGGTAGGCAGCCGCAAATGTAGGAGATACATACCGAGACGATGGAGGCTCCGAAAGGCATAATCTTGACGGTCTTCTGTGCGGCAGACGCAAGGCCGAGGAGCCCAAAGAGGGCGAAGGAATTAAGTTTGACCATGTTGAGTTTCGAGTTACTCGTTCGAGGTCGAGGTTGGGTGTCGAAGAAGCCCCTTAGGGTGAGAGGTCGAGAGAGCAGTCGCAAGGTTGGTTGATGACTTGAGATGTGCAGGCTGGTTCAAGTGGTCATTCGGTAGACAAGAGCGTTTGGAGCTATGTATACGGGAGGCGGGCAGTAGCGGACAGTAGCGCGCAAGTGAATGGAGTGATGGCACTACGTAGTGTACCAAACGCTTCTTCGGGGCCGTGCTCCACCTTACTAACGAGGAATGCGGCGATAACTCCAGGCTACGAGGAGCGACCTGAGATTTGCTGAAAGACCGATAGACTGAGGCGACTTGCAAACGCTCATATACTTCCCTCACCCACGCACGTTCGTCCGCGCTAGGAATTCCAAACTAGGGGTGAGCGATGCTGACGCCGCACTGTTCACACCATATCGGCAGCATTTATGTCCTGCCCAGAGCACATGGCCCGTATGCAGGCACCTGGTGTATCGCCCGAATGGAAGCGGCGGTGTTGATGGCTGGCTGGCTGGACCCTTGCAAAGACCAAATTGGACTAACCGGTAGCCACTATATTCTTTGGTAGTGTAGCCGGCGGCATGTCCGTTTGCTCAGGTCCTCGTGAAAGCCTCGCTGTTAGCTGTAGCTCGCAAATACTGGCCCGCTCACTGGTACACACACGGCTACAGGGTGCAGTCATCTGCCGACAAGCGCTCTCAGCGCCTTTCACCGTCGCGACGTCTGACCAGTACAGTCACGTCTCCGGAGCCTGCGGCTGTGGCTTTGGGTATCTGGGAGAGCACTACGCAAAGGGTAAAGCTTGGGCGTCGCTATAGGAGCTTAGCTGGATCCTGCATTGAGCGAGGTAAAATGTGGAACTCGCGTGGTTTGTAGGCGGAATGATGTATCGGACCGTGTATCGGAACGTCCCATGAATGCTATCCCTTTGTTGGGCCCCTCCCAATTCTCGTATGTCCTGATTAATAACACTCTAAAGCTCGAGCAGTGGCACCTCGCGAGAGGGTATATCATAGGATTGAGACGACAGAGGCGAACAGGGAGGGGGGGGGCCGGGGGTTGTACAAAGAGAGTGGTCGTTTCGTATTGGCGGAGGTCCAGACTCGAGACGTTGCTGCCTCGGACTTGCAAATTGCCTTTGCGGCACCCGCACGGGAAAATATGCACAGTCTGCACAGTCTGCATGCGGCAATGGGGTGCATCTCACGGCTTGACAAGGCGCAGAGTCCGAGGAGCGTAGCCATTGTGATCTGCCGCGAGAGTTGGATCTCGACCACATCGTCGGCGAGCTGGGCATAGCGAAGATCTGCTTGAGCCGTGGTGGTTGAGAGAAGGAAAAGCGCACATCGATTAGCTCTCCACACAATGCTTGGCTACCCGCATCCAGACCTGGCTCCACGTGCACCATTCCAAGGTTGCAGGACGTAGCATAGGGCCGCGCTTGGCGCTATGCCCAGGTGCGGTCGAAGCCATGCCACCGAACTGTTCTATTTCCATCCTCACATATTCGCAATCTTCCTATAGTAATTACTTCTGGTGGGGCTTGGCGCAGCGGAGTACAGCATGAGCCACCACAACAGATATGAGCTCATCTTGTTCCCATCTACGACTCTGTTCCCCGTACAAAGCAAACTTCTTCGTACAGAGTTCCCGCCACGCTGATGCGACTCACGTCAACACCTTAGCCTTCAGCCCTCTCAGCCAGCCCTACGCCTCCACTTCTAGCAGATCTCGCCCAAGCGGGCACTCCGTGCTGTGGATCCCTCTCCCGCTAAGCCTGGCTGACGCCAGACCCTGACCTGATCATCATAAACGCGGGTCCCGCGCGCAACGACCGCGGTACTCCGCTCGTGCAGTTGCGTCGCAACTTGCGGGCTCTCGGTACCATAAGCTGAAGATGATGTCGTGTGTCTTGCCTTCAGAAATGCTGAGCTGGCTGAGTCGAGTTTACGTATGAGCGCGTGGCAGGTAGAGATTGGATAGAGACAGTCCTTGGTCTCACGGCACGAATTCTCACCGTAAGTGGTTTCTTTGTTCTTTGTTGTCATGTCGTGCGTGCCATCGAGAAGGTTGTTTTTAGCGCCGGATCGTGCATCAGCCATTTCGAGACCATGTATAGCGCTGCTCGGGTCTATCTGATGACCCAATCAGTACGGTATAGACTCAAAGTCAGTACTGGATTCAGCGCAAGAGTTTCTTGCTTGTATTCGATAAACCACGATGTCTAGTAAATGTCGAGGTTTAATTAATCTCATCGTTGATCTCTTGACCACGCCATGGCAGCCTTCCGTTGGCCGGACACACCATCCGCTCGCGTTTCACAAACGTCATATGAAGCTTTTGGTTGTGCAAGAAAGGGCTGGCGCGGACCAGTGGCGTGCGTGCCAACTAGCGGGATAGTCTTCCATGTAGCCTATTGGATTTGTTCTTCAGTTACGTCGTCAAGTCAGGGCCTGAGCAGGACTAATTGAACAATTCAGCTATTACTTCATGTAGATCATATTGCGAGACTTTGAACTACCATACGTAATTACTTGGCCATTGTTGCAACTCATCTGACAGAAGCCTGCGTGGCACTATTATGTGGTGCTCCGGTTCGTCTGCCGTGTCCCTTTGGTGGCCAAGAGAGATACCTGGTAACCCTTTCATGGCTCCATGGATGCAGATCCTTCCAGTGCTACACCAGTATAACCTTGTACTAGTACACAAAGAGTGGAGAAGCCTTTAGAATACAATCTGGACAGAGAGGTCTTCACTATGGTATACTCTCCGAAGGGTCATTCTTCGAGGTCTCTCGCGGTAAATCCCCACCGCTTGCGAGCAGACGCATGATCTCGAGATTGGTATCAAGTTGATCAGCTGCATCTTCGTCGTTGGCGCCATCGGTACTGTGAAGGCCATAGTTGTCGAGGGCAATCACTTCTTCTTCATACAGGGCTCCATGAACAAGTCGAGGGTTCTGCGCGTCCAATGCATCTCCGTCAGATCGTCTGGACTGCGAAGCCGGAAGGACCGATATACCCTCGAGGGGGTCAGAGTTCTGCTGATCCGCACCCTCGATCTCATTCTCCTTGTCATCATGTTCGAAGTCCAGAGGAAATGCGGCGAGTGCCTCCTTTACAGCCTGATCTTCGGTTTGCTCCTCCCATATTTCAAAAGACTGACCTTGCGTGAATGGCAAAGAGTCTCTCTCATGACGGAAATATCGATCACCAGGAAACAGCTTCCAGACATCGAGCGACTCTTTACGGCGTATGCCGTGTGGAGGAGGTGTACAGATCGATGATGTAGATGAAGTCGGCTTTACTTGAGTGTCTATACTTAGTCAGTATGTACAGGTATAGTTTCCCAACGCCTTGCTTGTCAAATAAGACGCCTCGAGGGAAGAGGGAAGCTGCCAAAGTCACACGTACCATCAGCATGCGCCACTTCTTCTGGGCTCATCTGAAAAATCCCATCCAAGCTATCTCCTCCCGTGAATATCCCCTCTTGATCCATAGTTCCACTCTCTGCATCGCTAGAGATGACTATCCGCTTGGCACGACCAGCCTTGGTCTTAGGCGCGATGGAGGTAGCAGCACTCGAATTACCGCTCTTTCTGGAGTGTGTACGTTTTCGTTTAGGGGACGGCATCGATAATTCCTCGTCATCAGAACTCAACAGCTCCAGGTCTTCGTCTTGAGGGTGCACGCTCATATCGTAGGATTTCTTCTCGTCGGATACTCTGCGAGATGAACGTCGCGTGGGCTCTTGAGGTGATTGCATTTGATCCCGAGAACGTTTTTTGCCTTGTTTAGCCTGCTTCCAACCACGTTTCTCAAGGAAAGCTTCTCCTTCAAAGCTAGCTTCACTCAGAGGCGGTGTATCTGCGTCACAGTGTACCGACAAGCATTCGCTGGAGTCATCGGAGCTGAGCAATCGCTCTCCGTGTGCTGAGCGACGCTTGGCCGCCTGTGTAGGTCGTATGCTATCGTCCATGGGGTGGTATTTCAGATCGTAGACAAGTTTGTTCTGCTTTGCGCCTCGATTGCGCAGCATGTAGCACGATGTCGGGGCGGACGATGCGGATAGATTTTCTGATGTCGGTAACGGTGTCTTTTGACTTCCTCGTTGACTTGAGCCTGAGGATGCAGCGGTACCATTTGCGTCGACACTGGGGGCTAGCGAGGCGAGGCGAGGTAGTGTAGACTAGTAACGTCAGCATTATTTCATCGTCACGGTGAGATTGTACGCACATCAACATCGTCAGTCACGCCCTTCCCTTCCCATTCCGGACCCTGGACTTCAGTCTCATCACCCAAAATGTCATCAAGAATCTATACCAATCAGCCACCGCTTAACTCGAAGAGTCCAATAATGTCAGGCACTCACAACACCATTCCCATCATCTGATCCACTTCCCCCTCCAGACACCGCTCCCACCGTTGCAGAAGATTCCGGGTAAGCCGAAGGCACCGCCATACTATCGTGATGCGTGGTACGTGACGATGCGTGACAGTGTGTGCGTCTGAGCACTGTCGTGAGAGCGTGTTCAAAGACGGACCTCGCTCCGTAGCACAACGACGAGTTGTTGATGCTGAGGGGAAAAAAGCCTGATGTGTGAGAAAGGAAACGCGTCGCAGTGAGGTTCCCGTGAAACTGGGTACCTTCGGGATGGAAGGGACGCGTTACCGACCGGGTGCTCCTGCCTTCCACGATGTGAGGTTGGAGACGCGCTCACATGACTTACGCATAGATTCAGGACGGCGGAGCATGAAGGAACCTCAGTGATCCTGATGTTCGCATCACTGAAGCGGTGAGATAAACACATGTATATGCGCATCTAGGCTGAGGGGTTGTGATCCAGTGGTACAATTGACACAGGGCATAAATGAAATATGAATGTCGATTGCAACTATGCACAATGATAAGAAGACCACTGAACACAAAGTCTGAAATACGCATCCTCGCCGTGAGAGAAAGACTTTGGTATCGAGAACCGCAAGGACGCATAACACCCGCTCACAATGCCATGCAACAGGAGGAACATACGCAAAATCCTTCGACGCTACCAATACAAGCGAGCGATATGACCATGTCGGCATGTTCAACCTGACCAGACCTCTTGACTGATCATGATATGCGCGTTGTACGCCAACGAATTGAGACAAGAGGAAACGCTTAAACGCAGACCAAACAAGACAAGATGGGTTATGAAATGATCAGGATCGCGCATTCATCCGTGACGTCAATCGAATAGGCGGCATCACAAAGTCGACATCTTCATCGTCATCATCGTCGTCAACTTCCATGTCGAGGATTTTAGGCTCCATCAGCGTTGCTGGTGTAATCCCTGCTAGTTGTGGAACCTTTGGCTGGGGCTCTGGCACCAGCGTTGGTAATGATGTTGGTGGGCAATGGTCTTTGGATGGCGTTTCCAGTGAAGATATTGATGTGTCGGAGGTGTCGTGTTGAAGTTCGGGTGTATCTTGCAGTTTCTGCGCATTGCTCTTTACAACCTCAGTCTCGGCGGTATGTAGGACCTCCTCGAAGCTCTTGCGAACACTGGCAAGTTCCTTTCGGCAGTCACCCTCCCTAAGTGTAAGATGCGCTGCCTTCTCGCATAGTTCCTGTGCTTGTTCCAGTCTCTTGTCTGTTGTTTCGAACAGCGCAACGGGTGTGTTGGTGCCATCGGTGACGCCCAACCGTCCACTTGTTCGCGCCGCAGTTTTTGCACGCATCGCCGACATACGTGGCCGGTATGTGGATATTGGGTCAGAATCCTCCCCTTCACTGTGATCGATGTCGGCCTCGTCGCTGAAGCTTGCCAGTGCAGCCAATTCGTTCATCTTTGACTCCATCCGGGCCTTCCGGAGCAAATTGCGTCCAATACCAATTGCTCGTACAAGCAATTCAAGCGACTTCTGCATATCTCCATCGTAGCTGACGACTACCATCGTTCGTGCGCGATACCGCGAAGGGCCGGAGATGCGACCGGAGAGGACCGAGGGGGTCTTTCTCTTGCGATTCCCAAGCGGATCAGTGTGCGCTCCAGTGGTTGGCGCGGCTTCCTCGGCAATGGCATCCATCTTCCCGGTCCGTATTGAGTCTACAGAGCCCGACTTGCTCTTCGCAAAAGGCGACCGTGAGATTGCGACCCTGGTGATTTCATCTTGCATGGCCGTGACTTTCGCCTCCACGCGGGCGATATCCTGCAGCCATTGCGGGATGTTGTCCTGCAGATATGCAAACGAGTTTGCAATGTCCGACATGGGAGTTGTCTTTCGTTGGTGGGTGGCTTGGTGGAGAGGGAGGCGGTAAGGCGCGATGTGGAGGTCGGCGGCAGCGTTAGGCGGGAGCGGGAGCGGGCGGGGCAAGCAAAGGGTTAGGTCGGCCAGCGAGCAATTGCAGAGGGACGGCCAAAGGGACGGGCTGTGAAGAAGCGAGGCGTAGGTGGAGGGCGCACGGTACGTATGTACTGTGTATGTAGTGTGAAGGGAGGGCGGGTCTGAGGGGGGACCAACGGCGTCCAAGGCGATCTGCAGTCACCTTATGGACGGACACGGCTGGCGGACAGGGGAGATATCATCAGCCCGCAGTCCGTCTGGCTGCCGACATGCAAGCGGGATTACGGTTGTACAGGCCCACGGCGCATTGCATGGAAGAGGGGGCGTGAGGAAGTCGGCGTCGACAGCAGCGGGTGCAAGGAATAGGCCGCTGCAGAATCATGGAACGCAGGGTGTGGTTCGAAGACGGGCCTACCCTTGGCGCTGATCGGACGGGCCGACCTCATTACACGACGAAATGCCTCACTATCTGGCCTGGCTGGCACGGGCGTCTTTGTCGCGTGCGGGCCCGCTTGTTGCTGCGTCTACCATCATCGACTGGGGGGGTTGTGGTTGACGTTGACGTTGCCGTCGACGTTGACGGTTGACGGTTGACGGGCAGCACCGTCTCCCGGAGAGCCAAGTCAACGTGCACTCCTTTGTCCATGTCTACCTGCAACTATGTAGGTATTGACTCCACGCAGAACACCACGCTACATATGCGCAGAGCCGATCATCTCCTCTAGGCTCTCTGCGCGTGACCTGGAATCCTGGATGCCTCGACTGCTCCATAGAGCATGTACTTCGTTGAGAGATTGGTACATAGGCGCATCATGCATCCTCTCACCGCAGTCCGACAATCCCACCAATTCCATCAAATCCACAACCACGCCTCAACCTGTTTGGCCGCCCGCACCGCGCGGCTGAGAGTGCGTTCGTCTGGCGGCTATTCTCCAATGAGTGATCACGGCGTTGACCTCCCGCGTGGGTAGTGCACGCCTCAGCCGGCATGGCAATGCGATAGTGAGGTCCACTCCTCTGGTGTTTACACACGTACATACTGTCCAGCATGCTCTACATATTGCTCGCATTGATAGATTCTATAAGATGACAACCTCGAAGGGCACCCTGCGTGGTGCAGTTCGTCCCGTGACCTTCGCATACGGTGCCAGACGGGGCAGGAACACATGATTAGTCTTGGTTGTACTCGATTGCTATGTGTATTGGTAACAGTATTCACACACTGAGCACATAATTCCAAGTACATAAAGTTGCATCCATCGGCTCTAGTACAAGTTGCAGACTTCATAGAGTTTATGACGCAAAGTGCGAACTCAAATTCCCTGAGGTCAGCTCGAGTACCCAACGAAGCAAGCGAAAATACATAGACAAGTCCCTCATCGAGCTCTTCACATCACAATCAGGAGTATCTGTCCAACAAAAACAAACACCGCCGTTGACATTAGCGGACGACCCTTAGCGGCGCTTGCACGTCCGCTCTCCCACCCTCTGCCTCAAGCAACAACATGCAGCCACACCCGACCGATCTCGTACCCCTGCTGTAACTGAGCACTGACACGTCCACAAGCTCCAAATTACCCGCCTACCTAGGTAGGAATTCGTGTCAGACAACCCAGTAGACCTGTCGTGCCATCCGTTCACTCAAGATGTCCGAACACCGTTTGCCTATTCAGGCAGCATCTCCGCACTCGAGGCAACGCGACAGCATGTACAGTACATCGAGACGTCTGAACGTCGTTGTCGTTCCAACGCACAATGTATCGCATTCGCCTGGTTTCTACGTAACTTCCGCGGCCTGGTATTTCTCGCAGAGTTTCAATTCGGGGGGGCAGCGTTGGCCAGCGCAACACTTACCCAAAGAAGCTCAAACGTTTTGGCGAGGAGGATTGCGAGAAGCAGGGGTGGAAATCGAGTCGCCGACCTGAACCACAGTGTGGGGAGTCGAGTTGGAACAGTGCACGTACGTCTACACACTCTAGCGAGGGAAGCCTGGCCTGCAAGGTTGGCTGCGCAAACGTGTCACACAGTAGTACACACGCAGAGTTGCTCGTCCTGTTATCAGTGCTCGTGAACCGTTCCGATCTATATATTAACGTCTATGTGACGTGAGCATATTTGGAATGCTTTGGGCTATCGCTTTGGGAGTCTTGTTACTCAAGACTCAAGAGGCGGGCAGCGAGCATTATGCGCGAGGTTGGGGAATCGAGGGAATCCATCTATTGAGGACTATTTATAGCATTTGACTCAAGGCCATAGTTCCTCAGTCTTCCAGCCAGCAGTACCTTGCGTGGAGTCGTCAAATGTATATCTGAATCTCCTTCCCTTCTCAGGATCGCTGAGATCAGTCATTTCGACTTGGTCTGGAACAATGACAACGAGACGGAAGTTCTTGCGCGCAACAGAGTCGTGGAGATCATCTGCTTTTGAACCTAGCTTTAGGTTCTGCTCATCATAAGGTTTGTCGACAGACTGTCCAGGTGGCGGGTTCCTGAAGGACCCTTGCAAATGTCAGCATACGTGCATTTCGCACAGAACACTCGGACAGAGTACCTTTGATGCCTGGAGATTGATTGCCAAAGAAGCCAGTGAGTTCCTTCTTCCAGCTCCAGTCCTGCTCCTGTCCAGCCTCGGAAAGATGTCGCATCCGCTTCCCAACCTCGCTCTTGACCGTCCGCACGCCGCTGCTCTCCTCATCGCCCTCGATATCATCTGCGACGACAAAGGCTCGTCCCTTGATCCTCCACTGTGTGCCAGTCTCTGAAATCCAATATACAGCCTCGACAGGGCCACCCCCTCCACTGCCTTGAACCTGATCCTTGTTCTCCGCATGCCCCGCACTTGTCGCAAAGATCTGCCTGACCTTCTCCATGCGCACATCCGTTGTAAAGGTAGGACAGTCGCTTTCGTATACCCGAGGATTACGCTCTGCATCGTTATGCTTGTTCTCTGGTAGCTCTGCCCAGAAGCCACGGAAGATGCAGTATCGTACGCGCGGAACTAATGGCACTGGCGCGCCTTTCGGAGCAGAGTCGAGCGTGCCCAGGACAAATTCGGGTGACTTCATCTTGGAGATGTGCTCGTGGAACTGCTTCTTCCATGGTGCAGGCGGTAGGACCGATGCTTCGGGTGCGGTGGACGACATGGTGCGTAGGAAGCGCGAAAGGCGGCGGGTTGCTGTTCGTGAAGCTATGGTGGCTACTTTAGAGAGTGAGTGCCTAAATTATTAGAGGGATGGCCTGGCAATTTGGTCGTAGAGTTTTCGGGCTTCTGATGGTCTTGAAGAAATGATGTCGTCATGCACCCAAAGCATTACCTCCACACTGGTGCAGTAAACGGGATAGCAGAAGAGGCTAGTCCGGTCTCTCATACACAAAATCTGAACCGACGTTGCTTGACATATTCTGAGCGATAACTGACATTTGCTAGTACTTCGAATGCATTGTAACCGGTATGATTGTTGTAGCACTCATTAATCATTCATCATTCGCTGCTCTTCCGGAAGTCTTGCGGGGAAGTTTAGCGCAAACGTGCAACACAAGCTAACAGGACCCACCCACATACTTCTCATGCAAGACGCAGGACCATCAAGTGGAAACAAACACCACTCCCTGCAGTCTAATTACTCCTTACCATGCAATCCATCCGGCCCGGTCCACACCCCTCGGTCTCAGTAATAAAATTGGCAACCTAGGTCACCCTTCCCAGCACATGCCAACAAGGTCGTACACTGGCACGTTAACGCCGAACCGTTTGGCAAGTCAAGATCTCTGTATCACCTTGTGTACTTCGATGCGGACATTCGACGTGACACATGTCGGCGACTTGGACGATACTGGCTTCGCAGGAGATTAATGGGTGGTGGGGGAGGGTTCGCTTTTTGTTCTCCCGCGCATGCGCAGGCGTTCTAGAAGGACGGGAATGTCTGGGAATTGTGGGCATGAAGCCACCACGCTGGCGTTATTCCGGATAATGCATGGGGAAAGTGAGTATATGGTCTGGTATGTACATATGTAGCGGAGTAGCACGGCGCTCAGCGGTAGTATTTGCGCATCTGAAAAGAGTGATTGCTCTGATGATTTTGAAGTCGCAAGCGCTCATGCCTTCTTGAAGAAGCTCGCGATGCTGCCCTGACCCTTCTTGCCGGCTGGTTTACCCTTCGCTGAACTTGAAGGCTTGGATGGTGCTGGCTTCAGTTTCTTGGGCTCCGGTTCGTCTTCGGAGAAAGATTCCCATACAGTCTCTTCTTTGGTCACTTGTGATATCATTAGCTCGAATGCGATGCTGAGACACAAGGTCCACTTACCCAGGTAGCCGTCCTCGTCCTTAACCTTCTTTTGTTTCGTAACGCGTCTGCGGCCGCGTCTCCGACCGTTTTCAGAAGTACTTGGAGGTGGAGCGGTAACTGATTGTGAGGCGTCCGGCGTGTCGGCAGTATCTGTTAGTGTGGCTTCTGGCTGGGATTCCACTGCAGCTGGGGCATCTGGCATGTCTTCATCTATGGTAGGTCAGAATGGATAGGATTCGCACAATCTGGCGTCTTACCATCATCGTCCATCATCTTTCGCAGTCGTTCTGCTCGCTCTTCGCGGGCTTTGCGCGCAGCTTCGTTCTTTTCTTCGTCAACCTTGACTTCAGGCTCATCATCGGCGTCTCCTTCGTCTTCTGACATGCCTTGCATAGCATCTGATGACGTTAGCATCTGCGGGTAATACTTGGTCTCGATTTACGTACCATCTTCAGCTGGAGCTGGTGTGGATTCGTTCGATTTGGCAGTCTCCTTTGGCTTCGCCTTGGCTTTTGCAAAGGACTTAAATATGTCGCCCGCTGTCTTGTCCTTCTTCACTCCTGACTTTGAGTCTGACCTCTTGAGTGTACTTGATCCTGTAGAGGGTTGAGGTGTTGATTGTCCTGAATTGTTGTCTTCCGAAGCACTGCCCGTTTGAACAAGTGCAGTCGTACCTTTTTCTTTCGTGCTCGGTACTGGTGCAGGCTTTGCGGCAGGTTTCGCGCTTGATTTTGCGGTTACGACGGGTACAGGAGGGGCATATTTGGCAGTTCTTCGCTGTAGGACGATTAGTCAAATTATGACCTGACCAACTACCTGACGAAGTAGACCTACCTGGATGTAGGGATTGTGGATAGATCCATACGTCCTCCACCGTTGCATGGGATCTTCATCGAGATGCTCTGTGGTGATTTCGTGATTGCAAGCCGAAAGCACATTCAGATTCTGGACATGTTCAGTACAGTTCCTTCCTGAGTAACCTCTATGTACGCAATACCTCGATCGGTCCAGATTCCAGGCTGTATATGTGTATTGATCTCTCGTCCTCGAACTCAGCACGGGCTTCTATGTTTGCAATCAGCCAGCGCAGGCGTGGAGGTGCAAGGGCTACACACTTTCCAATTCTTCTTCCCGTACCAGAACAATACTAAGCTTTCTTGTAGACTCAGCAGCAGGTTCTTTGGGTTCGGGCATGGAGCTCATAAAGGGAGAACTGCGCATATTGACATCGTCGTCGGTGCGCCCGCCGTGGCCATTGGTTTGTTCGGTGTTTCGCTTCGTGCCGGTGATTAGGTAGGTTGCGTGTATAGAACCGGGCTTCTTCGCATTCTGTTTCTGGTGGAATTCGAAAAGCATCCTGCATGCAATCAGCTGGGCGAACGTGTGTGGGCTTGTGCATGTGAATACCATTTCGCCGTGTTCACATCCGTTTTCACGGCCCTGCTCAGTAGTCGGTAGGTTACAGGCTTCTGCTCAACGAGTACTCTCGCCGCAAGGTAGTCCTTGTACTCTTCTTCGGTCATGTTGTTATGTGTTGGTGTCGATTGTTGTTGCGTCCTGTCGCTTGAAGTCGTGACAGCAATTAGGCGTCGCGCGTCGCGGAGCTGACTAGATTTCACGCGTTGAGGTGTGCCTGCATGACTCGCTACGTCTGCCTACACTACTGTTCACGGGTACCAACACCAGCTGTGCCACGTCCATATAGACTCTGCATCAATCCAACATGAGTACCGGCGAAGATGACGACCTTAAATTGCAGCGGGCATCCGCGGCATTGCTCTCTGACTTTCGGTCAACTTTACCTCGACTACTATGGACACGCAGTCATGGCTCAGCGACAGCCCAAGTGCGGCAGCACGTTCGAGAAGGTGACATGCACAAGGCTTGTGGCCTGGTATGATTCGATTGTTTTTAGGTTTGGTTGGAAGCTTATAGTGGCAGATCGAACCCTTCCAAGAAGATCCCCAGATTCTTGACACTCATCTGAAATCTTTCATCCCACCTTTGGTCGCTGCCTTCCTCGAAGTGATACAACTAACATCAGAGGATACCACCAAGAAGGGCTTTGTACCACTTCCACACGCCATCTGCTGTATTCTGAATGTGTTCTGTAAGGTCAGAGGCGAGAAGGTCATCAAGGGCTTCTTCAACAACGAGCCGCGTTACCTGGAGCCTATTCTCAACCAACTAGAGGCGTCCCAAATCTCTCAAGCAGAAGGTGGACAGGACCTCGGCCAAGCTTCGGTCCGGCCTTGGGTTGAGCGTCACATTCTGTTGCTATGGCTATCGCATCTGCTCCTAGCGCCCTTTCCTCTAGACTCCATGTCCGCTCTCGAGTCTTCAGCAGATACATCAAAGGCGCTTGAAGTACAGTTTCCGGATGAGATTCCTGGGATCAGTCTCCGAGTACTCACAATATGTCTCGACCGCCTACAATCGGCATCCAAGGAGCGGAGTGCCGCTGCGAATCTCCTTGTGCGGCTTTGTGTACGTCCTGACATGCAAAAGCTCGGTCTGCTACATGCGATGGTGGATTGGTCACTATCGTTCTTTTCGAAGATCTCAGGAGGGCATGCAGATATTCACCAATGTCTGGGAGTATTGTCGTTTTTGTCTGGGCTTGTTGTCTCTGCTACCAACGAAGAGATCGGACCCAATCTCGCCGCGATTTATCAGTCCTGCCGAAGGATCCTCGACGATTCTAGTCTTGAATTTGTGAGATCCTCAGCTGTAGCCCGTAAGCTCATCGTCAAGACTTTGCGAACAATTGTCATACATTGCCTCCAAGCAACATCACCACCTTCTGGGCTTGATCCAACCGCAGTCCTAGAAGAGGTTATCGAATTTCTATTGGAGGCTTTGGCGGACGGCGATACTCCAGTCAGATATGGCGCAAGTAAAGCACTGAGTATCATCACTCTCAAGCTGGATGCCGAAATGGCTGGCGAGGTGGTAGAAGCGATCCTTGGGTCTCTGACTGAGAGTATCTATTGGCAAGGATCAAAGCGCAATCTTAACAGCGTCAATCCGCTACGTTGGCACGGGTTGACATTGACATTGTCTCAGCTCTTGTACCGAAAAGCCATATCAAACAGTCATCTACCCGATGTGCTCAACGCGTTACTGTTGTCACTCAGCTTCGAACAACGATCGCCCACCGGAGGGTCTGTTGGCACCAATGTGCGCGACGCAGCCTGTTTTGGTATCTGGGCTCTTTCGAGACGTTACCCTACAGCAGACCTTCTTGCGGTAGACACTGCAGCTATTCGAGCTTCTGAGCACCAGAGATCTTTACATGTACCGCAGGTGCTGGCTATTGAGCTAGTGATCGCAGCGTGTCTTGATCCAGCCGGTAACATCAGGCGAGGCTCTTCGGCTGCTCTACAGGAACTGATTGGCCGTCATCCCAACACGATTGAAGAAGGCATACCGCTTGTTCAGATCGTTGACTTCCATGCGGTTGGACTGAGACAGCGGGCTATGTGTGAAGTAGCTGTCAAAGCGGGAGAATTACAGCCGTTGTACTGGGAAGCACTGTTCGAGAACTTGTTGGAGTGGAGAGGTACTGGATCGCTGGACTCGGACTCGCGGCTCTTTGCTGCAAAGGCTGTAGGTCTACTGTCTGTCTCACAACCCCCAAGCTCCATAATAGCAATGTCGGAGGAACTTCGCTTAAAGCTTGCTTCTCTGCGACCCCGGGAAGTAGAAGAACGACAAGGTCTTGTTACCACTCTTGCAGCGCTTATCAACTCGGCAAAGTCATTGGCAAATGCCGAAGATCGCAGGCAATCTTGTGAAGGTCTTGTCGATCTTTGGAAATTGCTCGATGAGGAGCTCAATCTCGAAGATAAAGCATTCTCATCCTCAGCCTTACGACCAGGGTTCACAGCAGCGTCGATATGCAGCTTCATCGGAGCACTATCATCTATGACAATAGGATTACCGACTTCGTCGCGGCCACAAGTCATTCCAGCATCCAAGATTACACGGCTACTCAATCTCTCCCTCGCACGCGATGAAGAAGCAGTGTTAGAGGCCATTTCCGACGCCACACCCTCCATTCTCCAGGTACTATGCACGATAGATGATGCCGACCCAGAAGGTCTCATTTCCGCCTGGCTCAACACCTTGGAAAACGAAACTTCGTACAGCGGCCGTCGATACTCGGGTCAAGCAGTTGCGCTCGGCGCTTCGTATGGCACCATAGCTAGCTGGGAGAACAACACTATGTGGTATAACTTACAGAACCGCATCGTCAAGCTGCTAACCTTTAGATGTACAGCAGCTGTCGCCGTTGAAGCGCGAACAGTGGCCCTACGAGCACTGGGCACACTGTTGAGCGGTAGTCTTGCCGTAGAATCTACCAGCCACAGCTACCTCGCGGCTGACGCAGAGGCTCAGATAGGCAGTGCACTCCACGTTGCCCTCAACGACTACACAATCACGGAACGCGGCGATGTCGGATCGCTCGTACGTCTCGAAGCACTCGCCACTGTCCGCTGCGCTTGGCAAGCAGACAGACTGCATGACCAGGACAGTGAAGCAGGTCACAAACTCTATGCGAATGTTCTCCGACTCTCGTTGGAGAAACTAGACAAGATGCGTGTCACGGCTGCTCAGGTCCTGCAGGATGGCCCACAGAGAGGTCGTTCTGTGGATACCATACTACCCGCCGACGACGTCTCATCCCCAGCATACTTCCTGACCGCCCTCACATCCTTACAAGGAACCACCAATCCCGCAATCAGAGAAGCGATAAGTACAGGTTACGTCAACTCCGCAGGCATGGGCTCTGAATCCGTTGTCCAAAACGCCCGAGTCGCTCTCTTAGACTTCATCGACATGTTACCTACCTCGAGCACCGCCGAATCTAGTGATACACCATTCTCCCTCTTTGACTTTGCAACATGCTTGACGCAGCTCCTCCGCTCGAACCTCGAAAACGACAGAGTCTTACTCCCCTTGCTAGAAATTCTAGCCTTCCTATTCGACATGCACATCCTCCAGCGTCTCCAGGATACATCATTCAAGTACGTCGTCATGTATACCCCAACTATTCATCTCTTTTTCTTTTCACTTGCCAACCCCCACTTGTTTATTTCAACCCGTTTACCGAGTGACACGCAGTGTGGTTGAAGAAGCAAGTACTAACCCTTCTGAATGGAAAATTAGTTTCCGCACACTCCTCTCCCTCACGCAAAAATCACACTTCAAATCTACACACATGCAGAAATTGCATTTGGCACTCGATGTATACCGTGGTCTTGGTGGTGTGGCGGTGACGCGCAGGGATACATTGGCCAAGGTTATGAGCATGCTTTTGCATCCTTTTCCAAAGGTAAATATTGGGTCCCCCTTTTTTTCTTTCAAGGATAATCTTCGTGGTGCCGGGTTCGAATCGTGCTTGTCTTGATTTGGAGATGGGTGTTGGTGTTGGTGTTGGACATGTGCTGATGAAATGATGCAGGTGAGGATTACGGCCGCAGAGACGCTGTGGTTGTTGACGGGTGAGGAGGGGTTGAAGAGGCATGATTGGAGTTTACCGAGTAAGAGTTTGAAAGGGGCTGTGGATGGTATGAAGGAGGGGTTGGTTGTGGAGGCTGTGAGCGTGTGAGTTTGTGAGTCCAATTACATGGCACGTCTTCCACCAGTTGGTTAATACATTTAGTCAGTCACCTTAGATCACAGACATTACAAATGCAGAGGAAGGTATGGTTATAAGATCTCGGTTTGATTTTGCAAGGCTAGCTACTTTCTCCTCCTCGGAATTACATACGATACTGGTTGTATCCGCGCAACAATGTCATGTTGATATTGATGAAACACAATGTGGCCGTAGCTTTTCTGATACATGGAATCCTTCCATGTTTGTGACTTGTAGCGCAGCTAATACTATTGTAGTTGGGTTCGTAATTTTGCATATAAAAGCTCAAAGGTTGCACACAAGGTGGGCAAAAAACAAGACAACTCCGACGATATGCAAATGCGATGCCACTTTCTCCATGCTTGGCAAAGCCCACCGTTTCTGCGATGCAAACAAGCAAGTATGACGGGCGCTCGTATCATGCCAATCCTCCTCAAAGAGCGATAGTAACTGAATAGTTGTAAGAGGTGTCGCTGATTGAGAATAGGAGATAGGTAATATAAAACACAAACTCCGGGTATCATGCAGATGACGTGGAACAATATAAAGGCAAAGAAAGATAGAAAGAAAGAAAGAAAGAAAGAAAGAAAGAAAGAAAGAAAGAAAGAAAGAAAGAAAGAAAGAAAGAAAGAAAGAAAGAAAGAAAGAAAGAAAGA